>OY728156.1:1534464221-1535714221 GCA_963277665.1 Viscum album | reverse complement strand
TGTTGTGGGAATGAATCATGGACTTTGGGGTATCTTTGGTATGACACCAACCTTTTTTGGAGTACGCTTATAATAATAGCTATCATTATTCCATCACCATGGCTCCATTTTTTGTGGTGTATTGCTGATAATGTCATTTATCATTGTACTTGATAGATGATGGGGAGATAGTTATTCTTTGTCTTGACATGGTGCAGAGCACCACCGAGAAGTTCTAGGTTATATTTGAGAGGAAGAAAGAGGCACATGACCGACATAAGTCATATTCCAATTATTGGTGGAGGCCTTTGAATATTTGGGTTGGGGACCACATTTTCTTAAATCCTCCCACTGAAATTAGTTTTGTAGGTTTGGGATAAGGATTAATCTTTATCTCAGGTTAGTCGGGCCCTTCGAGGTGTTGAAGCGAGTTGTAAAAGGATCATATCATTTAGAATTATGGTTGTATTTTGAGAGGATCCATGATGTCTTTCAAATCTTTCTGGTTCTATTATATCTTTACAATGACTACCATGCAATTAAATAGGGAGAGGTGGATATCGAGGATGAAGCAACATTCATGGAGCAGCCAGTAGAGATTCATGATTATTAGGAGAAGGTGAGGTGTGGGAAGCTCATTCCTTTAGATCATGTGCTATGGAGGCATGTTGGATAGGAAGAGAGTAGTTGGGAGTGATAATCAAAGATGCATTCCATGTAACCAGTGTTGTATTGAAAATTTTTTGATCTATTTTTCTTTGAAATGTGATGCATGGGCCTTGTTGATTATTTGATGGGTTGTTCCATTGTTCTGTAATATGTGGTTGTGTACCTACACTTGAAGAGGGGAGGACCCGATTAATAATTGATACACATTAATTAAAATGATATTAAACCCATGTGGGAAATTTATTGTCACCAAGGGCAGATAGTATCTTAACATTGATGATTGAATTCCCTGATTCATGTGTTTTGATAGTGTTCATTTTGTGCTTATGCGGTGTGTCTTGTGGTCATTTTGGTTAGCATATGTCAAACGAATTTTTCATGGATCTTGGGGTTTCCACTCTAGCTTTTAGACAACAAAGGGTTATTTATCATTTAATTTTGATGTGTTTGGTTGTTAGAAGCGTTTCAAAATTATAAGGATCCTTGATAGGTGTTTTACAGGGTGGATTTTCAAAACAATCTTTCTTTTGAGAATTGTTTTGGATTCTTGCAGGTTAGAATCATTTGAGAATTATCTAATGAAATAATCCCTTCCTTCCATGTCTGTTACATTGTGAGTGTAGTCATTAGAAGGGATTATATGGGGCTCGAAGGAAGTTTTGAGGAGTTTATTTTCTAAAGGCATGAAATTGGTGGATTAAACATCATGTAACATGATTACATTACGTTAAACTATGCTTCACATCTTATCTGGAACGTTTCACAACAGGTAATATTTATGGTTTTGAAAAAAATCAATAAGTGACATTTTTTGGGGGAAATTAACCATGGGTATAACACGACATGAAAGGGTATTAAACGACATCTAATACGTTGAACCTAATTTGCTTTTAAAAAATATCTTTTTTTTGATACATTATTATTTTTTCCATTTTATCTTCATCCACTCATTCTGGAAGAACCTTGGAAACCCTAAGGATTCATTCAATCCCCACTCACCTCCTTGATCTATTAATATTATTGGGTGTTCATTGGTAATCTGTGATCAATCCTTGGTGTGTTTTATCATCCTTTTTATTTTATTACTCTTTTTGTTCCGCTAGGATTCATTGTCGTGGTGGGTGTTAGCTTGATTTGGATGTTTGGTTGAAATTTTGATAATCTTCTTGTTTGGAATATGTTGATCTGTATTTATAATAGTGTTGGTGTCACTTTTAGGAAATCTATTTTTATTTGAGGTGTATGGATGAGTTGAAAAGCTTCTTCAAGGTAGGATTCCATCATATATATTAATTGAGCGACATGTGGGAGGGGTCTTCTCTTGTCTGCATGTAGATTATTGTTGTTCCGAATTAACCAAAGATACGAATTGATTAATAATTTTTTAAAAAATGGGTAGATTGGTTTGTTCACATGATTTTTATTTCCATGATATGTATTATGATGTTTTGATTTTATAGGATAAATGCCACACTAAAAATGACTGTCAATGGTGGGTTTTTTTACTAGTTATACCTGTTGTATTAATTCTTTGTTTGGAGTTGTTGTGGTATCACCCAAATGGGAAACCAATTAATCATGTATATTCATTTAATGAATGAATTCACTTGTATTGTACTTATTTTGTCATACCACCTTAATAAACAAATGGAATTAAATAATAGGTTCCTTCTTAAAATTTGGAATTGTGTTCCACCTTGACACTTGGGGTGTTGTGTTGTGTGTGGGTTGTTTGGTTGTGTATGGTGTTATGGATCATAAGGTGATATGGAATCTAATGTTGAGAGATTGATTGATTATCGAATGGATTAGTACTATTGTGCAATGAAGATATGATTGGTTCGTTCATTGTTGTGTTGATATTTGTGGTTGAGAGTTGGGGACTTGTTTTGGTTGGTACAGGTAATTCCTCTGGGTTTTCTCTATGTTTTAATTTTATTGTGTTGCTCATTATGTGATGTGGTTAGTTGTTTCATAAATATTAATGGAAAAAAATAATTTATAATTGATTAATAATGTTTGGAACTGGCATGGTTAGGCTTGGATAAATGACCAAATAAATGATTTTTGAATGACGAATGCCAATGTATAAATAAATTTCATGGAAATATGAATCAGGATTTGGATTTGTGTGTGGTGTCATAAATTTAGAGGTTACAGCATAGTTGTAAGTGTTATGAGAATAAAGGCTATTTTAGATCCCATTGGTTATAATTGAGTGTTGGTATTCTATTTATCTTTTTACTTTTATTTCCATTATTATTTTCTATACACTCTCTCTCTAGTGGAGCACTA
Source organism: Viscum album (assembly GCA_963277665.1). Lineage (NCBI taxonomy): Eukaryota > Viridiplantae > Streptophyta > Magnoliopsida > Santalales > Viscaceae > Viscum > Viscum album. Next base: position 1,535,711,278 of record OY728156.1, on the reverse strand, counting down.
TGTGCAGAACACCCATATCGTCATGGTCGAGGGTTCCATTACAAAACATACTAGTAGGAGGATGGATGGATCGACACCTGCTCTTCCCTACTCCCTCTTCCAAAAAAATAATATCTCATGATTCATCAAGCAAGTTATTGTTTGTGAGGACCATGTGTGTGTGGGAAAGTTGTTATTTCCCTGGTGGCTCCGATTTAAGATGAGTTATTTTTTCCCAAATATATTCAGGATGAAATGAGTTCTACATTCCAAGGTGACTTTAAGTTGAGATTTAACTCACGGCCCAGGTGATGGGATGGGATTTAATTTGTGGCCTAGGTGTCTGTGGGTAAGATGAGATGTGCCTCATATCCTAGGTGATGGGACCAGATGTGGTGTGTGAGGCCCAGGTGTGAGTGGGATAGTTGTGACATGGTTCTTTTAGTTTGGGTGGAAGTGTGAATAATGTTTCTATCATGAAGGAGTGACTAAACAGTGGGAAGTGGTGTGGGACACCCTATCATCGATGTGTATTACACAATATTACTTGACTTTCGTAATTGGGTCATCATGAATTAGTTAGTATGGGATGGTTAGTATACTCGTTAAGTGATGTTTGGTTCTACTATATACTCACAGGGGGCATTAATATGTTTTTTTCACATGTGCACGAGTGAATTTGGTTTTCCTAATGAGTATACATGTACTCTCACCCTGCACATATAAAAATACATTCATCTTTCCAGGAAGACATTTCCCACTGTGCTAGACATTAATAGATCTTATGTTGAGAGTTGGTATCTTACTACATGGATTTTCTTTTTTGTATATACATTAGAGACTCTATATTTGTATCAGTTCTATTTTTATGCATGCATATGGGAAGGTTTTTACATTATTTTTTACATGTCTTAGATTTGTTTTGTGGATTATTCATTATACCACCCAGTCTTTTCTAAAAAATTGTTAAATTTCTTCCATATTGTGTGATATTTATGCCCTTGGTTCTAGTCACAAAAACAGGGGCAACAGGAGGCACGACTCAGGGGGTCATTATCTCTTTTTCATCATTTCCATCCAAGGGGAGTATCATTAAAAGTATGGGGTTGTGATAATTTTTTTATAGAAGATAATTTTAATGAAAATTTATTCTTTATTATGTTAACTTATTTTTAAATTTTAGTGGTGAAATAATTACATTAAATGCCTAAACAATCCAAATTTAGTTCTTGTAGAAGAAGTATTACAATCATGTGGATTATTTTAAACACTAATAGAATATTCTTTGCGTAATATATAGTTTCTTATGAATTTTATAAATATATATAAGGTATTAGGATTGTTTTAATTTTATATTTCCTAATTACATTGCTTTAATATTATTTTCAATGTCAAAATAAATAAATAGTGTCAAAATAAAATTGATGATATTTTCTATTCAATGTTTTTTTAAACTATCTAAAAATCATACGAATATTGAATGAGTAAAGGTAAGATGATAAATTTTTTAATATTACATCCCTTATCCATTTATGATCTAATTTTAATCAAAAAAACTTCTTAACCATTAAATATAGAAAAATGCAATACAATAGTTTAGGTAAAATTTGTTTGAACAACGAGTTAAAAATTTATATGGTTTAGCTTAATAACTAAAACGAATAAGATTTTTTACTATTAAAATACTAATGTATAATTATTATCATATAAAAAATTTAATTTTTCATTTATTTTTCTTGATTTAAAAACATAATATTTTTCAATATTTTTCTATTTCCAAATATAACATTAATGTTATTTTAAAATAATAAATATTTATTTTAAATTATTTAATTTTAAAATATCATACTATAATTAAATTGAATTTCATATGGTATAAAACATCAACCATGTTCCTTTTAGTGGTCACACTAAATTTTTCAATAAATTTCGTAGCCTCTAAAGAGTTAAAAGCACTAATAATATAGTATTTATCCAAATGATAAATGAGGGTTCTAAAGAAGAGATAAAGGTAAAAACATTAACATAAAAATGTAAAAATTATTGTATAATATTTGGATTCATACTTATAATATATTTTAATTATATCACATTTGAGGCACTTTTCCCGGAAAAAAATTATGTTAATTTAATTATTGAAGGTATTGTATGGGTGCCCTTCCACTAACATATAAAAGAGAACATCTAATCCCATTCTTCACAAAATATGAAAAATTTGGTGCATAAATACATACCCAAATCACATCAAAAAATCCATACACATGATCAGTATAATTTGTTTTTAACAATAACAACATTAGATTGTATAACGTGAAATAAAAAGGATGTTGTCTTAAGAAATGGATTAACTATTAACTGAATGTTTTAGATATATTTAAACATTTACCACCATTTAATATTATTGAATCGTTCTGTAATTATAAAACCACTATCATCCATATACATATATGTTTTTATTCAAATTTAATATCCTATATCCATCTCATTCACCCATTATATAGGAAATGAATCCATCCTTCTTATGTATGGCGGAATACCGACTCACAAAAAATTGTATTTCATCTTCCATAACCACCTCTCAAAATGGTTAAAATGATATATTTAATGTATATATATTATATTAAAAATATAATGTACAATTTTTAATGATATTATATCATCTATTTTCTTACCATTCCATCTATTTGATAAATAATAATGTTTCCCATGCTTACATGGGGATTACCGCCTCCATGAAGCAATCTGATTCATTTTTAAACACTACATCACATGGATCATATATAAAAATGTGTTACAAAATATAATGTAGAATTTATGACATAATAATCATTATGGAATGTTAAAATGATTCATACCTTCCTTTCCTCATATTCTTAGAAAATTGAACATTTTACCCATGTATACATATGACCTACCGTCTCCATGGTGGAATCACAATTCATTTTTTATAAATATATTTCAAGGTTATTTTTTAAATTATTATTTATATATTAATGTTATAATTATTTAATTGTTATTGTTTTTTAGGAGAATGTATAATTACTATATTGAACTTAGTCAAACTACTGAAGTCATTTTGATCATATGAGACAAATTTCATTAAATTATATAACATTAACTTATATGATGATGTAATTAAACCAAATACAGTAACAAATATTATAAAAGGAATAATAATGATGAAATTATTTATTATTATTGTAAATAATTAAACTAATTTTATTACTAAAAAATATATAATATGTACTTGATGAGTCAGACTCATAGAAATAGACACATTAAAATAAAAACATCATTGTCAATGTTTGAATGTTTTATTTTATAAATACATTTATTCCATGTCCATATTCATAAAAAAATTAATATATGTATTTATATGGTCATATTTTATGTATAAAGTTCATTTTTATCACTTTTAAATTTATTACAATTTTAAAAAATGGAATCATTTTAAATATTTTATACTGAGAAATATTACTTTCTTAAAAAAGGAGAAATATATGGTATATAGTAGCATATGAAACCTAAATTCACCTTACCACCACTTTAAATTTTAATTTAATTTTAATAGATTTATTATATATCATGGTTCCATTATAGAAAATTTCTTCTTTCGTTATAATAAAATTTGTTGTTTTTGAATTTGGGATTTTAAAAGGAAATATTATTATGATATCTAAAATTATTTTTCATATGGTTTTATAAAAAAATCAACGGTTTAAAAAAAATATATGTGATAGTTTTTTATTTATGAAATGGTAATTTATTATTTTAGATGAGTAAGGTTGATCTTGAAACAACTTATAAGTCAGGTGATCTCGATACCGCTTATACGATGGGTCAAAGAAATATATTTCCCCAATTCATTATGTATTGTTCATTTTCCAAAAAATACATGGAAAATGGTGTTCACCAGGGAGGTTTATCCTATAGATTTAATTAGGATCTAGTTATTTGTATCATGATTTTACCATAGGTTATGAATATAATTATCTATGATTAAGAAATTTGTCTTTTTTTCAAGTTATTGGTTTTAATTTTTTTTATGTGAAAATAGTATGTTTTTCATATTGATGTGATTTATTTCATACACACAAATAAAACAATAAAAAAAATTTAATAGTCATGAAAAAATTATATTTCTCACTTTTATAATTTAATTTATTCTTTTTCCCACTAAATGATAATTGTATACTCATACCGGGATATAAATTGTTTTTGAAAATTATTAAGGATGAGAAAAAAATGTTAATATTTTCATAGTTCTTGAAATGGAAGTTGCAACAATCAAATAAATCATTAAATTATTAAAATAAACAATGTGTGTGAGAAAGGGTTGCTTCGTGTAAATGTCCACATTAAAAGAGTTTCTCCTAATTATATAAACCTCAAAACCTAATCTATAAAGACCCTACCTTAAAACATTAACTAATATTTATATATGTATGAAACCAAACATTAATTTATATTAATGTTCTTTAAAGTTATATAGAGTTGGGTAATTAATCCATAAATCGTATAAAAACCCATAATAATTCAAATTGGATATATTTGATCAATATACATTATTGATATAATCTAAAACATTAAAATAAAGAATCATCATTTTATAAAAACTATTAATGAAATTACACATGACATATTCTAATCATTACATACCTTATGTTCTATAGACAACATTAAAAAATTTGGGTTGAGAATATAATCTCAGTAAGGGATATAAAAAGAAGGAAACCATTATCCCATTCATAAACATGACAGCCCATGAAAACTATATCATAAATTAATATTTTTACCATTAATATTTATTAAATACTATCCTTTGAAATTAACCACATATTATAATTTTTTTAAATAACAAGATTACCATAAAACATATTGAAATCATAAAAATACATAAAGTTACCATAGAACATAAATAGACTTTTCACTCTTAGAAATATAAAATACATGTGGTCCACTTCCATACATATCAATCTTACAAATGTATTATCCATAAAGACAAATTCCACACCCAATGCATTAGAGGTTATATCATAACCATCCAGCCTTGGTTTATCATAGAACCACCCATCCGTGGTTTATCTTGTAACCACCCATATAATTTATAAGTACTATTATGTAGACATAACACACAAAATCTTGAAAATATTCAATATTTAAATCTTAAAAATTCTTTTCCACTAATATTAAACACTTCATGTTATAGAAATAGCAAATCCATTTTAAAAACTGAAATTTTAAAAACCAAAAAAGTAAAATTGGTTATTCATATTTTATTAAAAACAATAACCCTTGTATTGTAATACAAATATAAAATAATGTTAATGGTTGAATATAATTTATTTTCACCGTGTACAATAAAAAGAAAATTCCTTTTTTTGTAATGGAAGTAAAACTTTCTCTAAATAAAAACTAAAAATGTTCCATTTTGTAAAAAAATGAATGAAATATAATATATAAATTAATATTATTTTATATTTACTTTATTAAATAAAAATTTAATATGATATCATGATTATTGATACAGAGAAAATTATTTTATAATGAAATATTTAAACATTCAAGGTGTCACAATCCACTTTGAATATTTAAATCATAATCCTCATGAAAGAATAAAATTTAACAAAACATTACTTTATAAGAGAAAAAGGAAAATCCAGATATTATATGTCAATGTGGATGTATATACACTTCATTAATTAATTTGGGTTTATAACATCAAGGTATGCATCAATTAAATGAGATTGAGATGAAGTCCCTCACCTTGAGTGTGATTCATCATATATGGTCTTTATCTTTTGAAATAATAAACTTATGTTAATTATATAGTTTCTTGAAAACCTTTTCAATTTTTTATATTCCTTATATATAACATAATATCATGTTTTAGTAATTACATAGTTATAAGTTCATTTTGGACGTTTTGATGATATTTGGTACACAAGTTCAAAATGGCTTTGGTTTAACGTCTGTAGTCAAACTGTTATTGGTAAATCATCTTTGGAATAAAATTAATGAAACAATAATAATTTTTATATAAAAATATAATTTTTAAATAAAAATATTTATGCATGGTTATGAAAAATTAATGATGTTATATTCATAGATACAGTAGGTTGTATATGTGCATTAGTAATGTTTCAATTTTTCAATGATCATTACGGAAAGATGTTAATTAATATTTTATAATTAAAATATGATTATAATATCAAAAATATAATATTAATAATTTAAATAGACTTATATATATCATCAATGTGATTTGTTGAATAAAATTGAATCAAATTGCATCATGGAGGTGATTGTTCACACATAACCACGAACAACATTATGATTTTTATTGCATCAAAAGGTATGAAAATAAATGATATATTATTCTTTAATAATGATAAAAATTTAATTAATATAATATAGGAAATTGAATTCCATCATTATAACTAGTTCTCATAGATGACTTAGGAAAAAATAAATATATCATTTCATGAGGTAGAAGTTCAACGTACACATGAATAACAATTATTTTCTCATTTGATGGAAGTAGAGCTCGATTTAAGTGGTGATAAAAATATCATTACTTATCATTATATTTATTATTATATATTATTATTTAAAAATTGTGGAAGATATTTTTGGAACTGGTATAAGAAATAAAATACAAATACTCTATTAAAAACAATACCATTTATTCAGATGAACCACTTTGATTGAAAAATTAACCCCACTAAGGATATTTTTCATCCTAAAATAAGTCCTATATAATGTGGTTATAAATTATATGAACGTATTAGGTAGATATATTTCAAAAAAATAGGATTTAAATTTTGACAAAGTGAAGAATGGGTTCCCTTTTATAGTAGATAGGAGGGGCACTCTTTGAAATATTCAAAATATTAAGTTAATATTAAATAATTTTATATTCCAAATAGAACCAAACTGAATTATATATAATATATAACTATTTTAGGCCTTAAATATTTCATCTAATAAAAATTATAAAATTCATGATTATTTTTAAATACTTTTTTTATAGATTTAACACTTATTTCACTTTTATTTTTCTTTTAATGATATCAAGTAATTTACAGATGGGGGTTATTATAATTATATTAAAATTAAAAAGGAAAAAAATGATTCATTAATAAAATTTAATGATTTATTCCAATAGTTTAGCTGAAATTTATTTTTTTTGTGAAATTTATATCATTTAATAGATTATTATTTCATTAAAATAATAATTAACATCAATTTTGAAACTCATAATCACTTGAGTTTTCTAAAATATCATTAAAATATTATATATCCAAACGAAATATTTTAATGAATAATTATCCTGTTATATTAATCTATAAAACTTTTTTATGATATTAATTATATCATATTATATATATTTTAGTAATTTTAGTATCATTTATTGGATTCGTCCTTTAATTAAACAATTACTACAACATAATTGCATCACCATTTAAGCTAATAATATTATCTATAAATTTAATAAGTAATTTACCATTATGTATATAAATCTATTTTCTCTACATTATTTATAGTCAAATAAAACCCTTTATAACCCCATGTTAAAAATATTTATCTTGTTCAAAACAAAAGTTTGAAAAAATTGACTTTCCATCGAATAAAATATTATAAAACATATATTCTGATATAAAAAGGACATAACTGGTCTTATAACATATCCTTCAATTATTCGGGATAAAAAATATTAATCCAATAAAATTAGGACAAATTTCATGGTAATTTTATAAAATTGATCATTTCATTTTTACCGTTTGTTACTTGATTTACCCTAAACTATGGTATAAAAAATTATCCATGTTACTAAGGAAATTGTTTCCATAAATAAAATCTACATATTTAATAAATTTTTAACTTTTAATTTCAAATATAGAATCCATTTTCGAGAACTCCAAACACATAAATTTTTTAAATTACATAAAAAATTCCACTAATAGAATGAGAAAACGGGGTTTTGAAGTAAAAACGTTCAAAATTTCACAATTTTAATATATCCAATTTCAATTTTAATTTGATTACAATGACCTAAATTTCATTAAATTTTTTTATAAAAATCTTATTATACTTCAAAAATAATTAATATTTTTAATTGCATAAATATTTTGGACAAAAAAGATCTTCTCAATTAAAATGCAATATTTTTTAACCTTTCATCAAAACTAGAAACTTATCAAAATATAACAAAAAATTAATACAATGTAAATTTTGATATTATAAATTAAAATAAAGGCTTTATTTTTTGAAAAATATTTTGTAAATGTTTCAAAAAATTTGATTTAAAATGAGTTCCCCATCAAAAGGAGGCAAAAATGCATTTTTAAAATAATATTTCTCTTATGCGTAAAATTAAATGTTTTTACACCATGTATAAAAAAACATAATATTATTGATAAAAAAAATATTGAAAATATTATATACAAATTTCATTGATATCATGAAAAATGATTTATATGATTAATACACTTGTGCACATTTAAATATTTTTAGACAAATATTTCCTTTTATTTTAGAAAGGGGTTTATTGTCATTTATAATTAATTGATCACAAAATAAATAATTATTTATACATGTTTAAACGATATTTTCATAACATTTTTATTCATGATCATTCCTCCCTTTCAATCTAGAAGGTTAAAATGTTGACTATTTAACTAATTCTAAGATGTGTTTAAACTTAATGTGGCATATCAAGTGCGATATCGAACATGATATTTATTTTTTTAACTCGGGATGTTCCATTAACCCCATTTGGAAATTTATTCCTCACAATTATGAATCAGGGTTAATAACTAAAGTATGAATTTTCTAAATACCTTTATTTGAGTCCCATATCTAAAAAGGTACAAAAAAACATACACTTTATTTAAAAGGGAAGAATCTAAATCATCTAAAATTACTCATAATATGTTTCCATATATGAAAACATTGATATTGATGAAAAATCCATCAAAATCAGATAAATGTTTATTTAGAACACAGTCATGAGAATGTTAAAAATCAAAAAACCTTAAATATGTGATGGCTTAAAAGTTCAAGGATTATAACGTGAGAAATTTGAACAATTTTTTTTATTTTATATCCCTTTCTCATTGAGTTGACGAATTATTTTACTGTCTATGAATATATTCAACTATACTTGCATTATATATTTCCACTTCTAAAGTACTATTTCATCCCCATATATTGAACAACTCTAAAAATAACATTAATCACCAAAGATTATTTAAACCTTAATGTTTATCAATACCATATAACTCATGTCCAAAAGTAAATGCATACTTATCATTAAACTAAATCCTTACAAAAACGTAAACCCAACAAAAAATATCTAAAATGTGATTAATAACATAATGATCACATCATTGAAAATTTTAGAAGGAGTGTCTAAAACCTTTAAAATGGCGTTAACCTTTAAAAAATACTAAGCTCTCTAGTGCTTCTATCACTTCACAAAAAGGCTCAACATCAACTTCATAAGTACAAAAATATACTCCCTCACTTTTTTTATAATCATCATAATTTCCAACCTATGTACGTACACTCAGACACACATAAGAATAATTTCCTAACACATTACCAAAAAAATATCTTGTTTTTTGCCTCTCATTTCAATCCAAGTCATCTCTCTTGTAGTCACAATACATATTAATACTTATACCACATCAAAGGAACTTCCCCATCCCTAAAAGATATTATCTATGATTATTTTTCCAAATTTCTCACAAGATGTGAGTTTAGTTTTCTTAACTTCCATCATGATTGATTAATGTTTTCCCATTTCCTGCCAACTGGACCTATTATTTTTCTTGTTTTAAGGAGAAACATGATAATCAGGAAAATCTATTCCTACATTCTCAACACATATAAAAATTTTCTCATATCTTTTGAACATAAGAGAAGCTAATTCCCTTCAATTCCATGGAATTAATCATATGTAAACCAAATATCTATTACTATCAAAATCCTAGAAATTTTTTTTGATTTACCTTTAATAATGGGTGAAATGTTTTTTCATATACATCCACCAAATATTCCTCCACCTATATCTATTCTAATAATTTTTTTCAATCATATTTTGAAAAACCTTAAGAAAATATTTCACATGAAATATAATCTTAAATTCATCCCATTCTCATGAATCAATCTCATAACTTTCTATAATATAAATAACCAATGACCACCAATGGTCAGTTTCACCATCAGAATGATGAATTGAAAGGTTTTCCTTTTACTGATCTAAAAAACCCATGATATCCAATATATTTTATTGGGCATTAATCCATCATTCCAATATAATGGGATCAAATTATCCTCCTAATGATGATGGATGTCTCCTCATGAAATGCCGCACTATATACATGTTCTTTCATGGTACATTAGGTTTTTATCTATCATGGATACCACCTCCATTAGTATATTGTTCCAACTGATCCATCACAACGAAAATATATTTTGTTTGTATTCCACCCATATTAGTATTGAAATTTGTAGGATATTTTCCTCTCTATTCCTTCCCACCACATATTCCCTACATCGTCTACGTAAAACCATTATAAATGGACATATCTTTGATGAATAATCGTGTTTATACTAAAATGATACATCATTTCCACACAACCATAAATTAATATATTATAGGTGAAACAAATTAACACTATCCAAACTATTTAAGTTGCTTATACCATTCCTTTGATACCATCTGTATAGACATGGCCTTAACACATTACATAATTTTGATTTATGCATAGAATTTTACATTCTTTTACTTTGAGGATATTTTTCTGTTTAGTAATTTAGAAAATTAGGCCATAACTAAGAAACCTATAAAAATTTTAAGTGGACTCCACTAAATGGTTTCCATTTTCCCATTATCTAAAACATTTAAAATAAATCATGGTCACTTTTATGAAAACTCTTCACAACATTCAACAAGACATCTCAATATTCTTACTCACCTAGAGTCATGTGAACAACATTAATAACATGATATACACATAAGAAGACCGGTAATGGATATAAAAATAATGAAACCGTTAAACCACTGATAAAAATTAAAAATCAATGAAATATATATCATAATGTAATAGATTTCACAATTAAAATTTAGTAGATATATTTCACGGAAAATAAGATCATTTAATACTTTTTTCTGATCAAAAGATTACTATAAAACTTATAGAAAGTGTAGAAATTACATAAATGTACCTTGGGAGATAATTATAATTGTCTTTCTTATAAATGTAATATCCATCCATTAGACTTCCATATTTGTAACTCTTATAAATAGAATGGAAAAAAATCCCACGTGCATACCCAATGCATTAGAGGTTATTATGTAACCACCCATACTTGAGTTGTCATAGAACCAACCATCCATAGTTTATCATGTAACCAACCATCAAATGAAGAGGTACCATTATATAGGGTTAACACATAAAATATTTCAATTTTCAACATGTCACTCATAATATTACATTTTCACTCAAAGGAAAAAAATTCATGTAAAATAAATAATCAACCCATTTTCAAAACACATTTAAAAAAACATTCCTGAAAATGGAAAATATGGGTTTCTCTATCTTTTGAAAAAAAATGAAAAATTAGATAAATCCAAATATCAAATAATTTTTATAATGGTGAAGAATTTTTTGTCACCATATTTTTAAAAAAGAACATTCCTTTGGCAGTTTGCGAATGATTTCAAATGTTCTGTATACAAAAAAAAGATCAATTTTTAGAAACGATTCATTGATATTAAAATATAGCATAAAATAAACATCATAATTCTTTTATTAAATAAAAATATGAATAATATCATTAATATTTACAGTCAATAAAATGATTTTGTTATTAAATAATTATACATTCATGGTGTCCCATACATGTTTGAAAATTTTAATCATAATCCTTGTTACATAATAACATCTAATAAAACACTAAATTATATGAGAATAGATAAATTCATTATATGATATGTCAACATGGATATATATATATATACACCACATAATTTGTGTTGTCTGTGTAACATCAAGATATGGCTCAATAAAAGGAGATTGAGAAGGATACCCTTAACTTGATTCTGATTCATTACATGTGTTATTTATCTTCATAAATATTAAAATTCTGTTTATTATTTTTTTCTCGTTAAAATTTTAAAATTTTATTATTCCTTTTTTATCTCTTATTATCATTTTGTAATAATTAATTAATTATATATGTTTACATTTGGTGTTTTGATGATATTTTTGAGTCCAAAATGATATCAACTTGATATATATACCGAAAATGGTATTTTTCCTTCATATAATGAATAATATTCATGATATGACAATAATTTTATTCATAAATTATACTTTTAAATTAAATTTTTATTATCATTATGAAAAATGAAAATCATTATAATCATGTTGATAGTAGGCCATACGTACGCATGAGTAGCATTTTAATTATTCCATTATCATTATCGAAAAAGGTATTTTTTTATATTATAGATATAGAATAATAATAATATTCTAAATATCATATTACACATTTATATATACATATATATATATATATATATCTTCCATGTGATGTGAAGATGAAAAATGAATCACATCATTTTGTGAAAGTGGTAGTTCACACAAATTCCTGAGCAACATTATCATTTTTATTTAACCAGAATGGTAAGAATATAAATAATAAATTGATATTTAATAATGATAAATATGTAATTAATATCATATATAAACTTTTATTATACCACTATAATCATTCTTGAAAGATATTTATGGAAAATGAATTGTATCGTTTTGTGAGGCGCTAGTTCATAAAACACATGAATGATAGTTATTTTCTCATTTGGTAGAAGTAGAGATGGATTTTATTCATTATTTTCATATCATAACAACTAATTATATTGAGTATAATGTATTTTTTATTTAATCATGGTGGAATAATATCTTAAGGAAGTCTAAGAATAAAAAAATTGATTTCCATAATTAAAAAAATGCCTCTTCTTCAGATGATCTCATTTGATAAACAACATAACACCTCTAAAGAGTGTCTTCTACTTCAAAAAAGACCTCTTGAATTTGGGTAGGGATTCCAGGTATGCATTTTTCTATATATTTTAAAAAATGGGTTTTTGAATTGTGAATAAGAAAAAAATAACAGCTATCATTTTATAAGAGAGGGGGTGTGAACTCTTGAAATTCTTCAAAATATTTAATATATATACTTTTTAATTCCAAATGGCACCAAACTGATTTATTCTAATGTTAAGATACATTTTGGGTTGATATAAATACATAAAAAAATAGATGTGTTTTTATTTTTCATTCCATATGTTTTATATTTAACCATTATTTAACATTTTTAATTCTTACTATGATATCATGTAATTTACGATTTCATGGTTCATATAATTACAATAAAATTAAAAATGAAAAATTAAATTATGATTTCAAATATTATAATTGTAATGTCCCGGTTCTGGAATCCACCCAGAGGCACCCCGTACCCGATCGGTCACATGGCCTCAAGAAAATTTCCCAAAATTCCAAAGGATGCCGACTAACAAAGAGGGACTTGGGTGTGATAATGGGGAAACTATGCCCTCATTGGAAGAGTAAAACAACAGAAGAGAAAAAATACACACCAGTGGAAATAGTAAATATCCAACAACATTAAACAGCGGAAGACTGAGATAAAGAAACAACTGGAGAATACATACATATATATATGATGCACGATACATATATGTCTAGGAAAGCAGCCATGTGATTCACAATGCTGAAAATAGTACTAAGACAAAGTACAAAAGAAAGTAGATAAACTCCTCAGCATCGCAAGCTATATATTGGTCCCATGCTCTCCAGCTCTGCATCAAATCAAGTACATGAAGTAGAAGGGAGCGTACCCTTGTCTATACCTACAACAATATAATCTGTTTGGGCCGAAAAGCATGGCCCAAACAGGCTGCGGGACGAATCCCAGTAGGCAACCACCACAAGATCTGTGCCTAACAGTTAGTGAATATATGGCAGGTAATGTACAAGAAAACTGTAACTTGGAATGTAATCAGTAGTCAACAATCCACAATCTAAATATCAAGCAACAAAAAACTATGTAGATAAACAAAAACTGGTAACCCTATGGGAAGTACTCACACCCTATCCCCTCTGGTCCTACCTAAAAGATACTAGAAACACTCTGGGAAGTACACATGGTCTCACCCATCTGGTTCATCTAATGTATAGACTCTCTGAGTAAGCATTCACCGTTAATTCCCCATATAGTCTTGTATCGTACTAAAGGTCCTCTAGGGAATCACTCAATGTCCCATTCCCCCTCTGGCCATCGTTGAGGAACTACATACTCTCGGAGGAAGCACTCAATGTCAATTCCCCCTGGGGTCTCACATCGTAATTTATAAAATACACTATGGACAATCCCTTACATGAATTCTCTCCATGGTCTACTACACTAGGTTCTCATAACCCTGTGTAAATCAACAAGTATAACATCAAGAATTGGCCAAAGTATACCTTAAGAACTACTTGTCTAGAATTCTACATCATATCAGCATATCCAAAAAACAATCACACATCCTACAATACTAGGCATGGAAACTAGCAATTTCCTAATAGGAAAGATTATACCAAGCAGTCATAAACAGGAAAAACATGCTTGTGAAAAACATCCAAAGCATAGAAAATTAATCTATTCACAAACAATAACCTCTACATAGGAAGACAAGAAAAACAGGAAAACAATATGGCTAAAACGGTAAAGGCACAATTCCCCGATCATGGGTATTGGAAAAATTTGCACATAATACTCAAGGACATTCAATAAAAACGCACACATCACCTACCACATACTTAAGAGATCAAGATACTTGAAACACGATTCTTGAATCTCCTTATAACATCATAGATATAAGAAAACGCACAAAACGATCAACACACGATAACTCAAGGAAGAGGAAAAATTGGAAAACAATGATCTAGGATAAGGAAGAGCATACCGCTGCGGTTCCAATGCAATATACGGTGGTCGATTTGGATAACAGATAGAGGCTCGGGGGTTTGTTGAATATTTTTGGTCGTACAAATTCTCTCGGATGAACAATACCTAAAAGAATATGGTTCTGTCTGTCAGACGTGACCCTAGTGCATTTAATGAAAAAAACAAAATACAAGGCGTGTACATTTAGAGTAAACTGCTTGTACTCACCTTTTCCATACTCCACTTTATGTAGCCTCCAAACACCCCTACACAGTCGTGTGGGTGGTACCTACACGTCCAGAACATGGCCTTCAGTGGAAAGGATGTACACGGCGTGTACTTATAACATACAAGGCGTGTACTTGAAAAATTTCCAGAAACTCCCCTTTTCACAAAAACTCTAGAAAAAGGAAAATCATACCTGAAAAGAAGATCCGAGTTCTTACAAACTTCCCCCCTTAAATAAATTTGACCCCAGAATATCCATATTGTGGCATAGAGGAAGAATCCCTGAACAACTCCGGCCACTACGATCGTAAATCGACCTCCCTCTGCCAAGTCTCATCCTTTACTCGATCATGATGCCATAGAACCCGTTCCAGAAGAATAGACCTACCACGTAGAACCTTCATACTGTGATTGACAATCCAGAAAGGATGCTCCTCGAAAGATGAATCCACCTCCAACTCAACTTCCTCGGGTTGGAAAGCAAGAGACGGGTGTGAAAATTAACATCGTTGCTCAGAAACATGGAAAACATCATGCATATCCCGGTACCTCTAAGGTAACTGGAATTGATTGGCCACTGACCCAACTCTCTCCAACACCTTAAATGGCCCGATGTACCTTGGCGAATGCATAACCTGCCTCCTAATCCACTTGTGTTCCAACCTCAATGTGACACGTAGGGAAACCTGATCCCTAACCTCAAACTCCAATGTTTGTCTCCGCTGATCAGCATAGGACTTCTGTTGAGACTATGCAGTACCTATACTCTTCTGAATCAATGCCATCTGCTCTATGGTCTCCTAAACAGGACTAGGTCCCAGCAATGCTTCCTCTCCTACCTCCAGCCAATATAATGGTGATCGGAAAGGCCAACCGTACAAAGGCTCATAAGGTGTAATCTCAATAGTTACTTGAAAATTATTGTTGTAGGTAAACTCCAAAATAGGTATATGTTTCTCTCAAGAAACTCCAAAATTAATAATTCATTCTTGGATAATATCCTCAATCACCTGAATCATGCAGATGGATTGGCCATCTGTTAGGGGATGGTAAGTTGTACTCAAAATTACCTGTGTGCTCAAAGCCTTCTAAAACCCCTTGTATACCCGAGAAGTAAAATTGGAATCCCTATCTAAAACAATGGAGTATGGAACTCCATGAAGATGTACAATCTCTCGGTTGTAATACTACCCTAGCTCATCAATGCTGACGATCTCCTTGATCGGAATGAAATGAGAATCCTTCGTGAGACTATCAATGACAACCCACACTGCATCATTCCCTAGAGGAGACCTCAGAAACCCTATCACGAAATCCATCATGACGTCATTCCACTTCCACTCAAGAATGGTTAACTACTGCAAAAGTCATACTGGTCGCTGATTCTCTGCCTTCACCAGATGTCAAGTATAACACCTCATGATGAAACCAGCAACGTCCCTCTTCGCACCTGGCCACCAATACTGATATTATAGATAACGATACATCTTGATGATGCCAGGATGAACTACCCAAACTGTGGAATGAAATTCCCACATCATCTCCTTGCGTATATCTGTTGGCACCTATATGAATCCCTAAAATCACAAGATCTCATCCTCACATATGGTCCACCCATGAATATGATCCTTTGTTGACACGTTTTCTAGTAGAACTAGGCCTTCAGAATCAGATAACTGCCTCATTCGTACCCGATCAAGAAATGTAGAGGTAACAACTACATAATATAGAAATGTCTTCCCCTATCTTTCGTGCACCTCCAAATGAATCTCAGAGAATATATCCATAAGATTCCACTCACTTCTGGCCTTCCAAACTGCCTATATCTCAGTCCTCCTGCTCAATGCATCAGCCACTGCTTTGCCATTCCCCTGCGTGTAGGCAAGCTCAATGTCAAAAGACCGAAGGTACTCAACCCACCTTCACTGTCTCAAATTCAGATCATGTTGAGTGAAGATGTACTTGTGGCTCTTGTGGTCGGTGAAAACCAAAATGTGGGATCCTATAAGATAATTTCTCCAGCAACAAAGGGAATGAACAACATCTTCCAACAACAGATTGTGTGTTGGGTAATTCCTCTCATGTGGCCTCAACTACCGAGACTGGTACGCAATCACTCCATCTCCCTTAAAAAGCACAACTCCCAGCCCGTTACCTGATGCATCTCAGCAAACAATATAGATCTTTTCCGGCTCTTGAAAGACTAGTATCAGTGTTGAAGTCAACCTCCCTTTCAGCTCCTGAAATGTTGTCTCACAAGAATTTGACTATAAGAACATCGCACCCTTGTTGGTCAGACCAATTAGTGGTGCTGATAAGCATGAAAAGTCCTATATGAAATTATTTTAGTATTCAGACAACCCTAGAATACTCCGCACCTCAAAGATGTTCTTCGGCTACTCCCAGGAAACTATAGCTCTCACATTCTAGGGGTCTACTGATACTCATGCCTCTGAGATAACATGACCCAATAAGTTAATCCGGTCTATCCAAAAGTGGTACTTTGAGAGCATATCATATAACTAATGGTCCCTCAGTGTACTCAAAATGATCTCAAGATGGGTATCATGGTTGTGTTGAGTGCGAGAGTACACCAATATATCATCAACAGAAACAGCCATGAAGGAATACAAGTATGGATGGAACACTCGGTTCATCATTTCCATAAAAAATACAGGCGCATTCGTGAGACCTAATGACAAAACCATATACTCATATAGACTATACCTACTATCGAAGGTTGTGAGAGGTATATCGGATGGTCTAACATGCAACTGATGATAACTGGACCTCAATTCAATCTTTGAGAACACCCGGGCTCCTCAAAGCTGATCAAAGAGATCGTCAATCCTAGGCAAGGGATATCGGTTCTTGACCATAAATTGGTTCAACTTCCAATAATCCACACAATCCGGAGGGTACTATCTGCCTTCTTCACGAACAAGATAGGCGAACCCCAAGGAGAAGTACTGGTTCAGATTAAACCCTTGGTCTTCAAATCCTCCAACTGCTTCATGAGATCTTGCAACTCAGGTGTAGCCATCCTATAAGGAGGAATGGACATTGATGTCGCCCCTAACACAAGATCAATAGACAATTCTACCTCACGCTTTGGAGGAAAACCAGAGATGTCCTCTAGAAAGACATCTTTGAAATGATCCACCACTGGAGGAAAGTTTAACAGTTAAGTCCCCTAGTCATCCAGATAAAGACTAGAAATCTGGGCTATAACTACTCCCAACCCATGATGCTCAAGACCTGCTTTGCTCGCCTGGACATCCAACTCACCCTTTTAAAGAAAAGATCCACCCTCTTGTGATATGAAACTCACCCTACGATGATAACAGTTGACGAATGACTAGAAGGGAACTAGCCAGTCCATTCCGAGAATGAAATCATATCCTATCATCTCTAAGACATAGAGATCCCAATGTAAGTGACACCCACCAACCTCAAGAGGGCACTCCTTTCACTGACATACACCAGATGTTCTTGTCCCCAACGGAGTGTCTAGTGTCAAAACATTAGTAGAAGAAAAGATATAGAGCCCAAGGATCTTCACAACAATGACAGATATAAAGCTATGCATAGCACCGGTATCGAAAAGAGATGAAGATAAAACAAAGGAAATTAGGATCGTACCTCGAACCGTAGAGGGGCCAGGATCCTGCTCCTGATGGGTCTGCTCCGCTGCAAAAGCCTGGCCAGCTCCGCAGCCTTGTGGCCCTGCCTGACTACTCTGAGCTGATCCACCCTATTGTCACTGGTATCCGGGTGACTAACCACCATGGCCGAGACCTCCACCTCGACCTGAAAGACCGGATGAACTCCAATTTTCAGACTGGTGATAAACTGGTGGAGCTTCTCTTGTACGTGGAGTCATTGATGAACCCCTTTCACCAGCTACTATTGAAAAGATCTGACAGAAACGCTGAAGGTGTTTCATCTTGCTGCAAGATCGGCACTCCACCAGGTCTCTCTTGCACTGAGGCCTTGTATTCCCGCCTCTCCTGCACTAGTACCACACCACCTGGATACCGGAAGATGCATCCCACCCACTCGGATCACCCCGTGTAGTCTCCCTGCGGTGCTTTCGTCTATCAGATGTCAGGGCACTAACCTTGGGTCTCAAGCTTCCCTGGATCAAAACCCCAGATTTCCTCAGATTCCACTCCATGATAAGTGCCTAGTTGATGATGGAAGTGATGGAAGTCAACCTGAAGATATTCACCTGATAGAAGATGTTCTGTCTGAGGTAATCCTTGAACTTCCTTGCCAGAAATAACCTATTTCCTCCCAGGAAGGGTGTGAAACAATGAAGATCGGTGAAACGACAGAAATACTCCATAATCGATAGGGTACCCTACTCTGGGATCATATACTCTCGGGCTTTGTTGGCCCATTGGGTCTCCGGATTGATGTTGTCATAGAATATGAGCTGGAACTCCTCCCAAGCCATACCCTGATGATGAACCACTAGTGAGATCACATCCCACCACCGTTTGGAAGAGGCCCAAAGTATATATGTAGTGAGCTTGACCTTACTATATGGAGGCATCTAAAGATTCTCAAGGATTGTCAGCATGGCTTCTAGCCATGACTCTACAGCCTGAGGTCCTCCTTCCCCTAAGAAGGTGGGAGGATGCTGCTGCTGGAAAACCCACGTCAGATCAGCCATCGACTGGGAAGGAGGCGACGCTCCCTGAAAGGTCTACATCATCCTCATGAAGCCTTCCCAGAACTGTGCATCAGCCCCAGAAACAGGTATAATTGATGGTGCCAAGACTGGCACAACAGGAGGATCTGCGGGGAGTCCATGATCAGCCATGTCCGGCATCTGATTACCTCCTAGAAAATGGTGTAGGACCAGAGGAAGTCTCGGTGCCATGACTTTTCATGTTCAAATGCACACATTAGATCAACATTATCAAGGAATGCGAACTAGGAGTGTAAAAAGGGAACATGAGAAAGAATGCATCCATGTTTTAAAAAACATGACAACACGACGTGTATAAAGACTACACTGCCTGTTTCTTTATGTCATTTACATGGGCATGTAATCCTACCTAAACTGGTCATGTAACACCCCAAACAAACTGTGTGTTCTCCAAACACAAGGCATGTACTTGAATCCTCTTCCCCTGCATGGGTCCTTCTACACGGTTAATCCACACGACTCTCATAAGAAAATACTACACTGTGTTTTCAAGATAAACACGGTGTGTACCAGACAAGCTTCACCTGACCCGTGTTGTTAGTGACACGGCCTGTGTACCCAGGTTACACTACACGGCGTGTTCTAGACGGACATAGCATGTACTAAAAAGTCACATATGACCATGTGGTTAGATACATGGCTAGCAACACAACTGAGACTACATGGCATGTTCCAGATGGGCAGGGCATGTACGAGAAAGGATAACATCGACCCGTTTTGTTTGTGACACAACTGGGTACCTGGGTCAAACTACATGGAGTGTTCAAACCTGACATGGTGTGTACAAGAAGAGACTCCACCACCCAATATTGTTAGCTACATGGCTGAGTACTTAGGATTACACTACACGACCTGTTCAACGTTGACACAACGTGTTTCCATCAGGCTTTTCCCATCCCATGTCTCATCCTACACGGCCTACGACATGGTCAGAGACTACATGGAGTGTACATAAAGTACACAACATTTACTTAAGAAAAACTATTTCTTCTTGAATAGAAGAACACATGGCGTGTACTTAACATTACACGACATGTATTCTGGGGTTTTTCAGTCAGTAAGCCTCAGAAACTACTCTGAAACCTAGAAAACACTGAAATAAGCATTGAAAGTGCCAAATTCCGATCCATGAGGGCTCATACTCCCCAGGAATCAATATTTGGAATCTTATACAAGTTACAAACCCAGAAAACAGCGCAATGATCCACCAAATTCTGGTCCATGTGGTCCTATAACACCCCAAGAACCAAAGATTGGCATTCATCCAAATAATACCATACACAAAATTCCCTATCAGATAGTAGGTATTTATATCACTACATATATCACAACAACATACATATTCTACAAAAAATCTATCACAACAACTTGCAGTCACTAATGTATCCTCGATGGCATGACAAGAATGCTTGGAATGTGATTTCTGACAAGTTCCTATATAATGCATGTGATGGAATACCCTCATATCATTGAGTTGAGATAGAAATAGAACCTTAATAATGTCAATAGTAATAACACAAAACATGTGAGTCACCCATCGGGGAAAATGAGATCAATCTTAGACTTGCAAAACCAAAAGAAATTGCAATAAATGAGGTAGATTAGCTTTTCCCTGTATAGGGGTTAGCTACTATCATGCATAGATTATTTCCAAGTTCCTATTCCTTCCTCTCCCTAGATAAAGGCTCCAATAAATATGTCAAGAGAGAAGAATGGCTCTGATACCACTTTGTAACGTCCCAGTTCCGGAAGCCACCCAGTGGCGCCTCGTCCCCAGTTGGTCACATGGACTCAAGCACATTTCCCCGAATGCCAGAGGCTGCCGACTAGCAGTGAGGGCCTTGGGTGTGATAATGGGGAAATTATGCCCTCATTGGCATAGTAACACAGCAAAAGAGGAAAAAATATACAACAGTGGAAATAGTAAACATCCCACAATAGTAAACAGCAGAAGACTGAGATAAAGAAACAACTAGAGCATACACATATATATATATATATGATGCATGATACATATATGTCTATGAAAGCAGCCAAGCGAGACACAATGGTGAATATAGTACTAAGAAAAAGTACAAAAGAAAGTAGATAAACTCCTCAGCATCGCAAGCTATAACTTGGTCCCATGCTCTCCAGCTCTGCAGCAAGTCAAGTACTTTAGGTAGAAGGATGCTTTCCCTTGTCTATACCTGCAACAATATAATCTGTTTGGGACCAAAAGATTGGCCCAAATATGGTGTGAGACAAATCCTAGTAGGAAACCACCACAAGATCTATGCCTAGAAGTCAGTGAATATATGGAAAGTAAAGTACAGTAAATAGTAATAAGGAAAGTACTATGCAGTAAATAATCCACTGTCTAAATATCAAGCAATAACAAAATAAGCAGATAAACAAAAAAATGTAACCCTTTGGGAAGTACTCACAGCCTATCCCCTCTGTTCCAACCTAACAGATACATGAAACCCTCTTGGAACACACACAGTATCGACCCTCTGGCTCAACTAAAGTATAGACTCTCTGAGAAAGCTCTCCCCGTCAATTCCCCCTATAGTCTCGTATCGTACTAAAGGTGATCTGGGGAAGCACTCAACGTCTAATTCCCAATGTGGCTTGAATCGAGGAACTATATACTCTCTGAAGAAGAAATCAACATCAATTCCCCCTATGGTATCGCGTCATATTTTATAAAAGACACTCTAGAGAATCCATTACGTCAATTCTCCCTATGGTTTGCTACACTAGTTTCTCACTGCCCTGTGTAAATCAACAAGTATAGCATCGCAAATCTGACAAAGTAAAACTCAAGAACTAGTTGTCTAGAATACTACAGCCTATCATCATATAGGAACAACAGTCACACATCCTACAATACTAGTCATGGAAACCGGCAACACCCTAATAGAAAAAACAAGAACAAACGGTCCTAAACAGGCAAAACATGCTTGGGAAAAACATCCAAATCACATCAAATTAAACTATTCACAAACAATAACTTTTACTCAGGAAGACAAGAAAAGTAGGATTATAATAGGGCTAAAACGGTAAACACACAATACCATGTTCATGGGTATTGGGAAATTTTTCACATAATACTAAAAGAATATCTAAAGAAAGGAAGAAACCACCTACCTCAAGGTTAGGAGATAAAGATACATTAACCACGAGGCTTGAATCTCCATAGATCGTCATAGATCTAAGAAAACGCATAAAACACTCAACCCACCATAACTCACAAAAGAGGAGAAATTCGAAAAAGAAGCTCTAGGAGAAGGAATATCTTACTGATGCAGTTCCAACGCAATCAAAGGCAGTCGATTCAGAGAAAGGATGGAGGCTCGGGGGTTCGTTGAAGATTCATGGCCATAAGGATTCTCACGAACGAATGGAACCTAAAAGAAGATGGCCATGTCTGTCAGATGCGACCCCAGTGCATTTAATGAAATAAACAAAATATGTAGCGTGTACTTTTAGAGTACACGACGTGTACTCCCCTTTTTCGTACTCCACTTGAAGTAGCCTCCAAAGACCCCTAAAAGGTCGTGTGTGTGGTCCCTACATAGCCAGCACACTGCCTTCAGGGGAATGGAAGTAAACAGTGTGTACTTATAAAGTACAAGGCGTGTACTTGAAAAAATTCTAGAAACTCCTCTTTTCACAAAAACTCCAAAAAAAGGAAAAACAGACGGGAAAAAAAGATCTGAGTCCTTAAAATAAGACTTATCCAAATGATTTATATTATTTTTTAATGAATTTTATATCATTAAATAAAATATTATTTCTTTTAAAATATCATTAATTTCTATTTTGAAATTATTCATAACTTGAATTTTTTAAAATGTTATCACAACATATATTCGATCCCAATATTTAAATCATCACTATCATGTCAAAGATATATGTAAAATTAGTGGATTCCATTAATTATATCAAATTATTATATTTTAAATTTTATTTATATCATATATTGGATTTGTCTATTAATTAAACAATTATTGCATCTTCATTGTGTCAAAATTTAATTTAAATATTTTATCAATAAATATTATAAATAAATTTACATGATGTAGATACACATTTTTTAATTTATTAATACTATTTATATTCCGAAATAAATATTATATAACCCCATATAAGAATTATTTCTCCTGTTAAAAACTACATATGATGAAATTGAAAATACAAAAAAATGGATTGGTAAAAATAATGAGACTTTAGAGTTAAGGAACAAAATTTTTTAAACATCTCTTTTAATGGGAATTGGACGTTTTCTATAAAATATCAATCCTATAAGAAATTATTTATTGGTCATGAATACACTTTTGGTAAGATTGGTCTCTGTATAATCAATAAATTTGGGTACTTACAAAAATGCAACTCTTCAATTATAAATGACACTCACAATCCTTGATACATTGCACAATAAAACCAGTTTGGTTGGGACCCATACCTACCAAAATCACATATCTAATTCACTCCTCTTATCCTATAATCCATAGTTTGTTCATAAATATACTCAAGGAGGCTTCAGTGAAAAACCAAAGAGGATACCCAAAGAATAGCTAATGTTCTTCATGAGTGTCTTTATTTTATTTATTTTTCAACCACATTCAATTATTAATAAACCATGATGATATAATAATCACATTATCTATCTTATTTTGTATTGTTTTAATAGTATAATCATACCCTAAAACCTTCTTCACCTCTATTAAATGGGTTTGGAATCATCTTTTGTATGTACGTTGGACTACCACCTCTCTAACTAATGTTGTTCGTTTTGACATATACACCACTATATGTTTCTTTTGACGATGAATATAAAGTAATATTTTTACCTCTGGTGTAACTATATCATATTTTTTTAAATTACACTCTATATGATATATGATATTTTCGCTCATGAGTACGACATACTACCACCTCACGAAGTGATGTGATTTTTCTTTCACAAACACTTCACATGGAAGGTGATAAATAATGATTAAATGAATATATGGGATATAAATTACATTATTAATTTATTAATGACCTATTTACGAATCTATAATGATAATATATATCATTTTATTTCATTCTTTTTCACTCATGTGAAGATGATATCATCTTTCATGTATGTGGGGACTATCGACTTCATTAAGTGATGTTACACTCTTTTCATCACCACACCAAATGGATGATATATATTGGTATATTTAATGGTATATATAATATTATTTTCATTAAATAAATATAATATATTACTTACCATAATTCCATAATGATCATTGAATAGTGGAAGTGTTACTCATTCATATGTAAGGCACAATGTATCCTTGACCGTAACATACTTCATTTTACAAAACCATCATGCATTGTTATTTTTATAAGTATGATAATTATAAAAATTTGATACATAATTCCTGATTATTATTATATATATTACATAAAAATATAATATTCTTGTGAATAGGATCATTCAGGACAAAACAAGAATGATAAAACAAGGAAATTAACACTTGAAATGATGAAAATAATGAATGATTATTAACGAAAATCTGATTATATGCCATAAAGGATTATATGTGAAATTATAATTATTATTATCAATATTTAATAATTTACTAATATTTTTATAAACAATATAAATAAGTTTAAAACATGTTCAACCAAATGGAAGCCTAATATAATGGATTTCAACAAAATTTATATTATGTTGAGTCTTATTTGATATTATTCACTAATTAAATTTTATGGGGTGTACGTATTTCCCCATTGAAATGATATTTAAGAATACTTCATTATTCATGGTATTTTATATTTTAATTTTATTTATTTTATCAAAGGGAATTTGACTTGAAAATTAAAAAGTGGTAAAATTTATTCTGAAGTCTCACTTTTTTGTGATTATTTACATTCTCTTGAAACAATCACATTCTTGTAATCATTTTCTATTAAAAATTAAATTTATATAAAATATTAATATTAATATATATTGAATAATAGTATATTCTAAACATATGAAATTTTTATGTATGGTTTATACTTTTTATGTTATTTTATTAACATAGGATATATTAATAAATTCACATCCATTAATGAATAAATACACATTATGATAAGTCACATTGTTTCTCAATTTAATCAATTTTTTTATATTAACAATTCTTCAGACATGAATACCAGTGATTGAGGAATATTTATAAAAATCCCCTTGCTACATAGATGGTCTAAAGATATGAATCAGCTGAAAAAATTAGATAGTTTCTTAACTAGTATGTTTTAAACCATCTTGGGAAAGGTCATGATGGTAAAGGTATCATGTTCTTGGGAAAAAAACATTTAATAATATACATTTGTTTTATTCATAATTATTTTTTTACTATCCATGATATTTTTACAATGATATTATCTTTTGACACATTTATCTTTCAGTTTATTGAGTAAATTTTGTGTGTTTTAAGTTATTTATCTTTACATATTAACTATTCTTTATCCAGTTATTCATGTGGATTGTGTGTTTATTTATTTAACATTACACATTGATTATGTTTTATTGAATTATTTATGAAGCATGTATGTTTATTTATTTACATTTCCATGTTTATTATGATTACTAATTTATGATAACATCCAATGTACATAACGCTTACGAAGCATTTGAGCGCGCACATATTTTTGTTTTCATTCCCTGTGTTATGAAGGTGAATCCTTTGAATGATTTTCACATATTCCCAGAATTTTATTTTTTATGATTTATTTTTCACTCCTACTATAAAATGGCTATCATGTTTGTGTCTAGTTATCTAAAAATAATAAACTGATCAGTTCATTGGGATTATCCCCACTATATATATACAAAGGTAGTAATATGTGACACCATCTTTATTTTAGTGGGCGATGGGTCATTATAGTTGGTATCAGAAGATGTTTAGTATAATACATGGGAACTATAATTAGGAAAAAGTGGATTATTTATCCTAATTGTAATGACATCCAATTCTATTCAATTGAATTTACCTTCATATAATTAGAAGCCCATACATCACATAAACAAAAAAACATTATTATCATATAATATGGAAGATAAATTATTTATAAAGTAATCCTAAAACATTTCAAAATAGTATAGTTGGACAAAAAAATAAAATATTAGTGAATAAAAATGGGGTAATTTGGATCAGATTGGTCCAACATAATGACTACACTCACGTAAAATATGTAGAATTAATATAAAATTATAATTATTCATAATTAATTTTTAAGAATAAATAATTAATAACCTTGATCTAATGTTGTATTTAATTCTTAATGAAATGAGTAATATGTATTTATAAGACGTATAGAGCACATATAACCTTTGTAAATCTGATTTTTGGAATATTAATATATCCATTGGAATATTAACATTACAACTTGGACAATAATCTAAACATTTTGAGTATTAATTAGACCAAAATAAAACTATCATCGACTTGGGTAAATTCATATAATATATATTTATATTATAAAATTTATATATTATATAGTTATATATTGGTACAAATGAATAAATTCATTAAAAATATTAAAATAAGTGTTTGAATTTGTATAAAATATAAATATTTTTAGCACATATTAAAAATAAATGTAAATATTTAAAATGAATTTTATTTTTATTAAATTTATACATAAATAAATATTGTATTTTATTATAATGATAATATAATTTTTTGAGACCGAAATTAATTTTTAAAAATGGTCATAAAATCTATTATAATACTAAAATATTTATTTTCAAATAAATGGTGCACTTAATAACATATTAAATTCCTAGAATATATAAAAAAATTATAAAATTGATTCCATTTTCCAAATCAACACATCATAAAATGGTTTTTGTTAATTTTTGGAATTTTTTTAAAATAGATGAGTTTCTTGGAATAATCAGTTATAATAATTTGTGGTATGTATCATTATATTCCAAATACATGAATTTTTTAGTCATGAATGTTGTAAGCACCCATTATTTAGAACTAAAATTCACTAGTTACTATATAAAGGCATAGGAACCACTACTATTGAAATTATTGATCCAAAGTAATGAATTAATGAACAAAATAATAAAAAAACACTCCCCTTTATTTATAAATACAACCCTTCAACACTCCTTCTACTCACACCTTTTGTGATTTGGGGCCTTCCAATATTCTTCCCACTTTTATTCCCAAGCCTCTTCCCCATGTACTGGTGTTTCTAATCTTTCCAAAAGTCAACTTCTATGTTCCATATGGTAGTTGTAAATAACATTATATTCAAGATATAAAACCCTCTATCTTTCTCTGTTAAATTCCTTAATTGTTATACCATATCATCAACCCTATTAAATGTGAAATTATTACACTAGTATCATATATATATATATATATTGGAATTTTATTTTTTTTATGGATTATCCATAATCTAATCCATATACTCCACCTTTTATTGAAAAATGAAAACATCATCTGTAATATTATTATTCACCACCTTCATGGAGGATGAGATTTCCATTTCCATTACCACAATAAATGATGGTCATAAAACCATTATTATGGTTAAATAATAAAATAATATGATTATTACAGATTATATAATGTTCTATAACTAATAAAAAGACAATATCTTAAATAAAATGAAACTCGTTCATGATGGTCATAAAAATCACCAAAATTACCTAAATTTTTTTTCATTAACAATTTATAAAATAAATCATCCTTATATCAGAAGCCAAAATAATATGTAGGGTAATATAATATTATGTATTTTCAAGAATATCATAATGTTTCTCTTCTATAGAATTGTTCAAAATTGACAATAACATTCATAATTATATACAAGGGAATCAATCATGATACCATGATACAAAAACTCCTAGAATAATGAAATTGATATTTATAACCCATTAAAATTGACCTAAATTACCATTATAAAATCTTAATAAATACAATTTATGTGTAATATATATTATATTAAGTAATTAATAGATCCAGGATTCTATGACCAAGGTCAAAACACATTTAGATGAAAGGTTAGGGATCCCTCTAAACCAACAAGTATCATTTGGGTTATGATTTCTCTCTCTTTTCATAAATTTACCTCTTCATTTTTTTTAAATAATTGTACTATATTATGTAAATATTTTCAACACAAATTCATTTAGCACAATTTATCTATCTATGATGGATACATCCATGTTTTAAATGGTTCCCTTCACAATTTCTATCCATATACAAACTCGATTAAAAAAGAACATCACTGTTTCTTACCGAAATTAATGAAAGCATAATTAAATGATTTAAAAGATCAATATTTGAGTAAATAAGAAAATGAAAAAACTGTTTAAATCATTTTTTTTAGAAATAATTATTTTTTTCTCATCATTAAAATTTTTTCAGTCCTTTCCATAACACAATGCTTAATTTTAACATTTATAAAGTTACCTAGAATGTATGTTTCATTATTTCAATTCAGTTATAATTATTTATTTAAGATATATTCATAAATATCCTTAATGAATAAACTAGAATTATTATACCCATATTTTATGGATAAAATTATGTATGTCCTTGGGTTATGACTTGGGACAAGATTACAAACCTCATATATTTAAATAGGAATCCATTATGTTTATTCCGTATGTTTGATTAATTACATCAGACACATATGCGTGAACATGTTGTGATTGATGTGCCCAGATATCACTCCATTGCATTGGGTACTATTGTTTTCTGATAATATGTTATATATGGGAATACGGAGTAAACCAAATCCATTATGGGACTTCATCCACCATGTGATATTGTCTAGGAAATTATCATTGACTCATGTTTACATCATGTTATGTGTTTCTACAACATTACAATATTTACATGATCATATTATTAATTTTTATATATTAAATCTCTATATGTTAATTCATTCAACATTCCTTTTATTTTACCATATTATTCCTTTAGACTCTTGATTTAGGATTCGTTTCCCTATCCATTCACATAGATTTTTAAATCATCCCATTTGTTTTTGTATAACCCATGTCATCCTATTAATTTCTATAAGACTAAAGGAATTTAGTTGATCATTATTCATATTGAAAATATGTTGATTTATTCTAGTTAAATGATTTAAATTTTATATACATAGTATTCAAAAGACAGTAGGCCTTGTGATCATATGATTGTTTTCAATTGATATTTTTTTCTTAAAAACGTGTAATAATATGAGTGGAAGGATATGGTCACTATTGTTATTATCTAATCCAGGACAAGTTATTTTGTGGATATTAGGATATTAAACCATTAGTAAGAAACCCTAGGATAGTTCTATCATTATACATACCAAGATTGAAACATTGGGAATCATAATTTAGGA
The DNA here is from genome assembly GCA_963277665.1 of Viscum album. NCBI lineage: Eukaryota > Viridiplantae > Streptophyta > Magnoliopsida > Santalales > Viscaceae > Viscum > Viscum album. Next base: position 1,535,680,962 of record OY728156.1, on the reverse strand, counting down.
TTTGGATTTCATTTAGATGTTTATCCTTCTTTGTTAATAGTTTTATTTTTTTTATTCTACTTAATTAAGTCTTAAATACCATATAATTTTATTTATTTTTTAGTTAATGGTGTCCAATTGGAGGAAGATTTCTAACAACCAATGTGATATTAAAGGTGGTGATTTTCTGAATGATATGCCCAAATCAATTGAAATTATAGTTCATAACTTCATGATAGTATATTCAAATATTTCATCATCAGAGATATCATTAAAACAATCCCAATAAATGATAATATTCTATCATTAATTCGTAAACATTTAACTCTAGAAGGAAAAATATAAAACAAAACATAAAATATCTTTTCGAAAAATAAGTTCGTGATATTACAATGCAGATGGGTTTTATTTACTACTCATAATAAAATATAGGTTCATAATACATCATCTGTCTCAAGGTAGGATAATTGAATAAAAAAACCTTTACATATTTAGTAATATTTTGAATCGTAATCCTAAACAAATAAAAATATCAAATGAAAAATTATATATCATAAAAAATAAATATATTAATGATATAACATGTTGGAGTGGTACTATATTCTCCCCAATAAAGAATGAAGTACTGAATTTTCATTTGTCTCCCATAAATAAAGAGAACTTGAAATCCCATACTGATATATTAACTCTAGAACCATAAACACCGTTAAATAGAAATCTAGAAATTGATATTTAAATCAAAAGAATTTAAATTTTAACAATCATAAAATTCATTAACAATAAATATATACACCAGATAAAAGAAACACATTGTGAATATGGCTTGTGTCCCACAGAAAATTAATATTGGATGTAAATCCGTTACCAAATTTCAGGACTTTTTTCACACATTATGTCCTCTTATATAATAAATATATGTTTGTTATATATCTATTATTGAACCATAAATATATATACTATATCATATATGATTTTAAGACATACTTTAATTACCTATTTATTAAATATTATCTGATAATGTTGTGTTTTAAGTAATAATAACGTTATATTTCGTATATGTCATTATTTTTTTAAGTAATATATAATTTATCATGGTGAAATTATCTAAATAATTTAAAATATTAAATAAAAATATAATAAATGTGTCTATAATAATTTATAAAACATAATCATATTAAATAAAATACATCATCTATAGAGAAGGTAGGACGTAAAAAACACATGAACGATGTCTCAATTTTCACAATGTGTTGAAGTAGTGAATTTTTTATGATATGATATCATTAAAAATTAATTTTTATCATATATATAAAATAATTTCATCAAATAAAACTTTATTAACATTCATGTAAAGTGTGATAGAATCAAATTGCCTACTGAAGCGGTAGTCCATCGTACACACGAGTGACATTATCATATTCCTGCAAAATGGAAAGAATGATCTTTTGTGTGATATAATAAATATATAATCACATTAACATAATAAATTTCATTTATAAATAAAAAATGAATCCTTATTTCGAATTTATAGAGGTTGTAATGGGAAAATACATGACATCGGGTCGTAAAGCAGTAGTCTATCGTATACAAGAATGATGATTCTATTTCCCATTTGATAGAAGTGGAGAAGGTTATAGGTCATGAAATTAACATAAAACATATTCATGTATGTTATATACTAAAGTTATTATATTATCATTTAATAAACAATATATGAGGTAGTATAAGAAATAAAATAAAGATGCTCATTCAAGAACATTATATCTTCTTCGGGTATTACCATTAAGTTTGAACCAAAAGCCTTAGTATGATGAATTTATATAAAAGATAAGGCTTATAGTATTAGAGGAGGGATTTAGTAATGTGAAATTTTAATTTATAGTTTTAAATAAATGGTTTTGATGGATTTAAGAAGCTAGTAAAAGGGGAGACATTTTATAAATGAGGTGAGTGTCACACTTATAATTATTTAAATGAATGAATTACACACATATTTTTTAATCTCAAAAGGATCAGATAATGGAATATTCTATATAAAATGAATAATAATTCCTATATATAACCATCCAATGGGTTTATAACAATTTATAGGTAATTTTATACCCATATATGTTTAGTTTAACCCTTGGAAAAACCATTTTTACCCTAACCACTGTAATAAATATTTACTACATTCACTGATCATTTTACTCAAAATATTATTTGGCTTTATTAGAGAATATAAATTATTCTTATTAAAAATCTGGAAACCATTTTTTAATATTTATTTCATTTAATCAGAATATATTATTTTTAAATTAATCTCATAGTTGTTATTGTAGAGTTGGGTTTCTAAGTGAAAATATTGAAAATATACATAGTTTTTATATCTAGTATCAATATTAAATTGATTGCAATGATAATGAATTATTTATTATATTTTTTTATAAACAATTTTTACTTTAAAACCAATTTTAAATAAAATTTATCTTTCGTGATAATTTAAATGATGAGGTGATTTATAATTTAAAATAACTATTTTTCACTTTTTATCAATAATTTTTTTTTAAAAATGAAATAGTAACTCTATAGTAATTTTGATATGATGATTTAAGTAATGGAAAAAAACAAAAAATTAATTTTTCAAAATTTGGTAAAGATTAATTTTAATACAAAACTTGCTAACACGTTGAAAAATGGAGTTTCCTATATGAGTCTTTTTCAAAAATAAGATGATTTAATTTACTATATGTATCATAAGAATAATTTTATGATAAAAAATATAATTTATTTCTATATATATTACTTAAATTAATTAAATTAATCATTCATTAGGTAATTTTTTTATTAATGAAAAAACTAAAAAAATTAATGTTCATTAAAATCTATAATAATGTATATTAAAAATTAATTAAATAATTTTAATATAACAAATGAATGCATATTTTACATTAATAATAGATGGATTTTAAATTACATAATTTAATAGAAATAATTTATAGTTTCAGAAAAATAAATATTTTTTATTATTCACTAAACAATAAAAATTTTTAGAAAAATTAAACATTTCAACATAAGTTAGTTTGGATATGATGATTTAAAAAATGATGTTAATTTTATTTAATAACTTTTAAAAAATATATTTAAACTAATTATAACATTTTCTCATAAAAATTAATGAAAGTTATTTTTGAATAAAATATATTTTTTAAGAATATTAATACATTTCCATAAAATGATTGATTATTTACTAAAAATTTATAACAAAAAATTTAAGGATTTGGATATTTATATAAATATTTCTTAATGCATTTTATAATATTAATACCCACCTATTTAATGGGTTGTCATAATGTTCATATTTAAAATAATATTATTCCACAGTTCATAGAAGCTCAGTGGCACTTGTCTTGCACACTATTCTTATTCCATGTAAAGCAAGATATACTTTGTGTTTCATATAAAAAATCAATACAATATATTGTGTGAAATGAAATAGAAAAATAGTTTCTTGTGAAATTGAATATATCAAAACATAAAATTTTATAAAAATATCACAAATTATTAGGGTGTTACATTGTACATTCATTTAAGTTAATTAGTCCCTTGAAATTCGTATTTTTCATCAAAGGTTCAGCATTTGAAAATTTCATTATATAAACCCTCATCATAATAATGTTTGCTAAAAAACCAATTTAAATATAGAAATTGATGTGTGATTTTCATTTGGAATAACACATATGAGGCCTCCAAATATGAGAACGCATATGGGAAGTGAAAACATGGACAAATAAGAGTAAACTAACTTCCAAATACTGATTGAGAGTGATATAGAATATGGTCAAGAGATAGTTAATGACCACAAATACATAAAATATAGATGTAAGAAAATGACTATGGTATTATATAAAACGATGATATCTGGATAACATTTTATTTCATGATCATTTCCCTGATGTTTTAGAATTTTCATAAGAAGATATATGTACTTGATTTCATTCCATTTCAAATGAACTATACTATTTATTAGTTTTTCCATGATAAATTTCCACTTCATCTATTTCTAAAATAAGTTAATAGGAATCAGTAATTCCTATATCAAAACTACAAGATAATATCTAAAAATAAAATTATAATTCAGTTATTCTATCATTAGTTATAAAAATTCAACCCTTCTAATCCTATAATAATAAATCATCATATGGTGAAGTAATATGATAATATATAAAACCTCATCTAATGTTATAATTAAACGTCTCCATAAATGTTTAACCATATTTCCCATCCAATTTTCAAAATATATAAATAATGTTACTAAATTTATTAACATAAAATTTACATTAATCATCCAAACATCTTTAAGTAGCGCATATTGTCCACATCCCAAATATGTGAATACCTAGGTCATAATTTCTCCTGATTCTTTTCAAGGATCAAAATTACTCTAAAACATCAATAATAACAAGCACGTCACCTCATTCCTTGAATAAAACCATAACAAATTGAACATATTCTATTTTTACAATATAGTGGAAAATTTTATCTACAATGGGCTGGATCTGTGTGGATTTACCCTCTGCATGTTACTTATGCATGCTGATCTTGTATGAGGATAAAATAAAGTCTATGGGAGTTCAGGTAAATATAAATTGGAGTAGGTAACTTTTATGGAATGAAAGTGGGTTTAACACCATGTTGAATAATTTCATGGGGTGAAAGTGGGAATTGCATCATGTAATGTTTTGTGGATTGAAAAATAAAATGTAATTGTATGGCGATTATTTTCTCAATGGAAACTAACCTTGATCCATTACATGACAAGAAAAGGCATTACGTGTTTTGTAATATTCCATATTTTTTATGTTTTAAGTGTTTCTCATGTCACTTGGGTTGCCCAACCCTATAGAGGAAGCTTCCCTCTCTCTCATCCTAAGTGAACCGAGAGTCCCTTTCTCAGCATTTTGGAGTTCCCTTTGATGGGAGTTAATCATGGGATTATATCTTCAATCAATGGTGACTAAGCCTAATACAAGGGTTGTTTTTCCTTCGGTTTTTAGTTTTCTCTACCAATTTAATCTCATTTCCTCTCATATATTCTCACCATTCTATGGAGGTTTCTTATCCATGCTTTTAATAGGGTTTCTCTTAGTTGTTGTTGGTGCAGTGGTGCCACGGCATCCCCGAGTGGATGATGATCTTCTAGGAGAGGTGATAAAATCTCCATTTTGTGGTCTATTCTCATTTGAATAATGTCAATAGCCTTTTGATGTTGGGGATTCATTTCATCTCTATTTATTTTCTCACAATCATAGATTTAACATGATTTATCCCCTTTGATCAAAATGATCTCGACATAATTAAATATCTAAACATGATTAAGGAATTGGGAATGATCTCATTGATATTTTTCTTCATTGTATCATGATAACAGTTTGCCTTTTGATTTTCGAGAATGTGTGATATCTATGCCTTTCATAGTTTAACTTGTTTTTTTATTAGAATTTGTAAGGAATGTAAATCCAGAATTAATTGATAATTGAATGGAAATTCGAATTAATGTTGAATGTTTAATTAATCCGGATATTGTTGTTGTAGATGGATGCTTGTCCAATTGATGAAAATATGCATGTTTAATTAAATTGGTTAATGAACTTCAAGCATGTTGATGATTTTTTATAAAATGAATTAATGTCATGTTAAATTAGTTGATTAATTAATTTTTGGTATCTTGGGATAACTTATTTATAAGGTATCATGTATTTTGAACTTGTAATTAACGAATAAGTTAATTCAATATTAAATAAATAACTGGTTTTGTGCTAAAATATATTTCTTATTTAGGGCCCATGGTTTTTGTTTTCTTGTAAAGGACATATTCCTTGTGTTTTGGTGCAGTGAAAGCTCAGTGTGTGTAAAGAATTAATTCTTTGATGTCCAGCTAATATCTCATTGCTATGTTTATTTCAGGATTCTTATGATGTGAATTTATTCTAGATGGATTACCCTAGAGGGTTGTTGTGGTATGTGCGGTTAGGGGGACACAGATATGACATAAACCTGGGATGTTTGAGCCTAGAGGAAAGTTATGTTATGTGGGGTGGGGAGTCATGGTTTATAAGGTATCAGTTGATGCATGTTGTGGTGAGATGCATCGATATATGTATATGGGTGTCATAGAGGAAACCAAAGATGATGGAATAGATTGATGCTGGAAATACTCATTGATTTCAAAGATGATTTATTTTTTGAATCAGTTTATTGGAAGAATGACATTTCGTTTTTTATCTAATTTATATTTTACACTAATTGAGGAAGATGGTTTTGGGTAGTTTGGTTCAAAGAGAGGTGAAGAGATGTGCGATATGCAATGTATTTTTTGTGTTTAGCTTCGGGTGGTTGGATTTTTCTACGCTCATGTAATTGGTGGAAATGACTCGATAGGTACCTCATATACTCATCTTTTTATGCCCCTTCTGTTTGGTAGATTATAATGTCATCATTGAAAACCTGGAAATATGGAATTTAATGTTTTAAATATATGAATAATGTTTAAATCATGTAGTTGGAGCTTAGTAGGATGCTATTCAGAGGTTATAATTTTGAGAATCTGTGCACTTGGTTTGCTTATTCATAGAGGGAATTCCTCTTTATTATAATTCTAATGAAAAGTAATGTTTACTTTTTGATTGTTAATTATTGGTTAATATTTAATTAAAATAAATCGGAATTTATAAAAATGGAAAATTTAAATTAATTTAGCTCTAAAAATGGTTGTGTGCTTATAGGATATCTGTTTTTAGTAGTGAAAATCTACACTCCAGAGATTTTAGCTATAGTTATGAATGCGACTAGGATATTCCCATAGTTTTTTTGTGAGAAATATTACACTACTGGAATTTTAGTTATTTAAAATCGGTTATTTACGATGGGATCCCGTCGGAAATTAGATATTTTACGGGGTCCCATCGCAAATAGCCCGTCACAGAATACAGCATCGCAAATAGTTTTCCATTTTTATAAAAAAATCCTTTTTGCGATGGTCACGTCGCAAAAAAATCATTTGCGACGTGCCCTTCCCAAAAAAGAATTTGTAAAATGACCATTTTCCCATGGCAAGTAGCAATTTTAAAAATATATAAACAATTTGCGATGAGGTCCCCTCACAAATTTCCTTTTGTAGAAAATGGTGTTAGAAATAGTTTTTTGCGATGGGCCCATCCTAAAAATACAGTTTTCGATGGGACTATTTTTCCATTGAAAATAGTAATTTAAAAAATATATAAACTATTTGCAACGGGAACTTGACAGAAAAGGTCTCCTGGAAAATACATAATAAAATAAAAATAAAAATGCTAATAATAAATAATAATATATTAAAAATAATAAAAAATAATAAAAGATACAAGTAAATCACAATGAAAAATCTACCCAGAGGTATGCATATCCAGTCCCATGCGTAAGAAAATTCATTATCATACCTCCAACTATATTCTTCATTGTTATTTTAGTGTGAGTAATATACAAGTAAATGAGTCGTTAGACAAAAGAGCCCATTTTACTAATGATTAGTATTTTTTTACTATTTATTAGTAATCATTACTATTTATTAGTATTTATTACTATTTGTTAATAATTATTAATATTTATTAGTGTTTATTACTATTTATTACTAATTATTACTTATAGTTAGTATTTATTACTAATTATTATAGTATAATACTAATTATTAGTATTTAATACTAATTATTGTTATTTAATACTAATTTTTAGTATTTAATATTAATTGTAATTATTTGTTACTATTTATTACTATTTGTTACTAGTTATTAATATTTGTCACAAATTATTTCTACTTGATCCTAATTATCACTATTTGTTTCCAGTTATTACTATTTTTTGCTATTTATCGCAAAATTTTTCTAATTATTGATAACTGTTGCTAATTTTGCCTAACTTTTTGTAATTAATTTTAATTATTGCTAATTATTTGTAATTAGTACTAATTATTTTTAATTACTTCCAATTATTTCTAATTATTGAAAATTATTGCAAATTATTAATTATTATTTGTAATTATTACAAATTATTTCTAATTATTTGTAATTATTTCTAATTATTACTATTTATTTATAATTATTACTATTTGTTGCTAATTATTACTAATTATTGCTAATTATTACTAATTTTCGCTAATTATTACTATTTATTGGCAATTATTACTAATTATTAATATTTTTTACTTATTATTAGTATTTGTTACTAATTATTAATATTTGACACTAATTATTAGTATTTTTTCTATTTTTAAATAATTTTTAGTAATTATTAGTAATTATTACTAATTATTTGTATTAATTACTATTTTTACTGATTATTACTAATTATTTCTAATTATGAGTATTTATTGTTTTTTTAAAAATATTAAAATATTTTACTGATTATTACTATTTATTCCTAATTATTATTATTTATTCATAATTATCACTAATTACCGCTAATTATTGTTAATTATTGCTGATTATTCTTAATTACTACTAATTACCGCTAAAAATTACTAATTACTGCTAATTATTTATATTCATTACTAATTATCGTTAATAATTCCAAATTACTACTAATTATTAATAATTAGAACTAATAATTAAAATTTTTACTACAAATAAATATTGATATAAAACAATCTTAATCTAATTTAATTACAAATAGTTAACTATAATTTAAATTAATATAAAAAATTAAATAAAAATAAAATAAAATAAAATATATGTCCCTTTAAACTTGATCTCTTTTTGGTGTAGACGACTTCAAAATATGTTCGTAAAAAAAATTAACACATAAAATTTTTAACTCTACAATTTGAGTTTAAACAGAGGGAGAGAGAGGGAAAGTAGGGATAGAGAGGAAGGTAGAAAAATTAATGGGGGTATATATTGGATATATTGTTTGGGATAGGCATATTTGCAACGGGAGGCTTGTCTCAAATAGTGGTATTTACGACAAGACCAGTCACAAATACCTTCAGCCGCATTAATTACTGTCGGTGGTTGAAAGGATACTTGCAACGAGACCCGTTGCAAATAGAGACATGCCGACCATCTAGTTAGGACGGGGGAGAATCCCGTTCCAAATAGTATTTTTCATTTCCAGGTATTTGCGACGGTCCCCATCACAAATACTGCATGTCGACCTACTATTTATGATGGGGGAAAATCTCGTCGCAAATAGTATTTACCCCCGCCAGGTATTTGCAACGTGGGGTGCCTCCCTGTCGCAAACACACTTTCAACGGTTTGGCATGAAAAATGTGCCAAACCTTTTGCGATGAGACAACTATTTCCGTTGCAAATAAAAACTTCTTGGTGGCTGGTTATTGTCCCCATCACAAATAAACATTTCGACAGACTATTTGCGACGAGATATATTCCCATCACAAATAACCTGTCGCAAATAGTCATTTTTTACATAGTGTTTTATCATGTACATTTATGTTTTGATATGCTACTCCACCCTGTCGATTAGGGAAACTGACACCCCAATGATTCTATTCCTTGGGGGTGTTTTCCCTAATATCCCGGTAAGAGGATGGATGGTTGACTCATCCTTTTAGCCTCGCTATCTTCTCGTGGTAATTAATTGTGTTGGATTGTAGGTGCATAGTTTTTTCCCATATATTTGTGGAGAGGGATGTAATATATTGTGCTTACTTCACACAGATATATTATGGATATAGTTTCCTAAGGGCTATTATAGGTATAACATGTGTTGTTTGTGATGTATTGAGGATCCTTTCTTGGGGAATCAGATGTTATGGAATTCGGTATAATACACAATGTGTGATACATATTGTGCATGATGGGGTGGATCCTATAAACTAGCTGGTTTATTTGGTTATGTGGATATGGTGGTTTGAGGCATGAGGTTCGTGTTGACACATGAGATGTGTGTTTTAGTGCTTTACCTACAAGACTATGGGATATCCTTTTTGGAGCGAGATGCTTATGACGTGCAACATTGGGATAGAGTGGAAAACCAATAGGGGAGTAATAGAAGGGTACCCTTGATGTTCATTATTATATTATACACTATTTTATTCAATACTTTGTGTTATTATCCATGGTGAGGCTAGAAATATAGTATACATGTTTAAGTGATGATTTTGTCTAACTTTTTATTCACTGTGATTTAGTGTGCTTTCTTTACCTTTTTCTTCAGAGGCTCTATACAGGATCCTGCCGAGTATACTATTATACTCACCCTATGCATATATAAATTGTTTTAATGTAAAATGAAGCTAGATCGAGATCCATCTGGTAACTACTATCTTGTGGGTTGTAATAGCTATTTGGACATCATGGTTTCTTCCATTTTTACTTTTTTTTATATTTCTAGTTCTCCATCCATTTATAGTAGTTCTTGCAGGAAATTACTTTTTTGTATTGGTGTTCTGTTTTATTCTTTAGTCTGCTCATGTGTTAGTTAGTGTCTATCTTATCTCTCTCTTTTTTAAGTGTTCTGGTAGAGGGTAACGCCTCCCATATACAAGTTTATAATACCCACAATGCTAGTCCCCAACTCATGGCCTACTTGAGGCGGGACTCCGGGGACATTATCTCCCATATCCCATCATCGGCTTATGAGGGGTACACCTTGTGGGGAGTGGAGGGGGGGAGGTTTCATGAAAGAGTCATACCAAATCCCGATTGGGGGATAGGATGGATTTTCTAGTTATGAATATGTATGGTTTTGTGGGTTGGTAGGGCAACAGTATCAGCTAAATTTAGAAAGATTTCTAAACATGGAAGACTATATTAGAAATTAGTATTTACAGACCCCTATGATCTAATACACTAACCTATAAGATTATAGTATCTACTAAATGAAGTGATACTAGTTTCAGTGTTGATACCTAGGAAAGGATCATGCATCATTCTTCTCTGCACCTATGTTTGAATGGGTACAACATGGGATTGGTTAACATAACATGTATAAAAGAAAATAGTTCATTAATATAAATTTTTTTCCATATTCTTCTTTTGAGATCTAACTATTTTTTAGGAATGGCTCTAAGTCATTGTCCTAGTTAGGTTTTCCCAAAAAAAATTCAGCAGGTTACACCAGAAGAATGCCGCAGAGTATTGGTCCAAGATGATGACACTTGGACGAGGTCACTCCTAGAGTTTTAGTGCCAGAGATTGTAGAGGTAAGAGGGATCCATTTCAGATGTAGTCATGGAGTACAGGTTGATGGATATTAGGATTTCCATTAGTGTGATATGTTCTTACAAGGATAAATGTGTATTGTGGGCTATGAAGATGTGGAATTGAGATGTGAGGCAGTGGTCTTTCTTGTTTTCAGAGATCCGGAGGAGTCAGTGGTCTAGTGGTAGGAGTTCTGAGTCTACTTCGTTGGTGAGTTTCATTTTTTAACATGAAGGAAGCCAATAACTAGGAGCTACTTACCATTCAGTAGAGGATCTCCAGTGTGCGAGAGTTTGATATCCCTTTAAAGAACAATATAAAATATTCTTTGGACCTTTATCCAGATGAGGATGAAAATGAGAGGCATTTCAAGGAGGGGTTTTAATTAGAAATCATGCTCCAGTTCAACCATTTTTTTGAATATGTATCTCAGTTTACTGGTGAGAGAAGATATCATCTAGAGGACATTATCCAGAACTGTATCATCATGATAGGGGAGTCATCAGGATTCCTCATGAAATAGAACTGTGGTTCGGGGTTCCCAGTTGTCAGGAAAGAAGAGCTGCTGATTAACCTGGTGTAGGTTCTGGCCCTCAATGTATGGTTTCTCTAGGATGGAAGCACATAGAAATTTAATAAGGAATGAAATGCATGTTTTTCATGTGAAGGATTAGGTCATCAGTGGAGATAGTACCCATATTTAGAGATGTCAACATAGTCTACTTGTTCTGATTCATGTTCCTCCATTGAGGAATTTCCAATTTAAGCATTAGCAACAGGTTTCTCCAATTTGGGATCTTTAGATAGTAGATGAGGTGTGTAGGGGACATCCCTCTGATAATCCCCATTCTCATAGTGTTGATCATATCCATATAGGTGGTCGTTAGTAGGCTCAGAGATGTCGTGAAGTATTTTTTGGTAAGATTCATGCTTTAGCATTGCCAGTGCCACCCAAGAGATACATCGTAAGAGGAATATTATTCTTGTTTTTTAATTGTTTTAATTCATTGTTTGACCCCAGTGTGATGCACTAAATTATATAACTATAACTTTTCGATTCTTTGGGACATGAGGTAGTGAGAATTTCGGTTCCATTGGCTTTGACCACGCTAATCGGAGGTCGAGATTACATGTATAAATTATATAGAATCTATGAGCTAGTTCTAGGGTATCACTGCTCTTTGGGAGATTTCCTATATTGAATGATACAATCATATGACGTAATCCTCAGCATGGATTTTTTTATTTGGCATAGGATATAGTGGATTTTATCTAGAGGTAGGTTGTTTTCTTTGAGGGTGATTGAGGTCCACATTGTTTGTTGGTGATCGAGACCCTCATATTGATCAAAGGTGTGTTTTATTCTTATCATCCGTGAATGGTTGAGATGATTTTGAGTCTATCAGATGTTTTCTAGTTGGATTTTCTGAATTTCGTAGATGATTACAAAGATATCTCTCTAGAGGAGGTTGTATATTTACCCCCTCGATGAGAGATCGAGTATGGGATAGAACTACAGCAAGGCATGTCTCATATCTTGATTTATTCTTATAGGATGGTTCCTTTTGAGTTGTGAGATTAGTATATTCTGATCGATGGTTAACTTCACTGTGGTTTTGTTCCATATAGTTTGTCACCATGTGGTGCACTATTTTTTTTTTTGCGATGAAGGCTAATGGTAGTTTGTGATTCTATATCAATTATCGTCGCTTGATCCAAGTGACAGTGAAGAACATCTATCCTCATCCAGTTATTGAAAATTTATTAGATCAACAGAAGAGAGAATTTTCATTCACAAATATTGACTTATAGTAATGATATCATCATATGTATGTAAAGGATGTGGATGTCCTGAATACATCTTTTAGTTATCATCATGGGAATTGTGAGTTTGGTGTGATTTCATTCGGTGTGATGAATTCTCTAGCTATGTTCATGGGAATAATAAATTATATGTTCCATGAGGGCTTGTATATGTTTTTGGTGGATTTAATTGATGAAATCCTTATGTACCCCACATCAATTGAGGAGAATACATAGCATCTATGTTCAGTTTTGCGAGTTCTTTTCCAAGAGAAGTTGTTTGGGATATTTCTAATGTGTGAGTTTTGGGCTTGAGAAGTCCATTTCATGGGCAATGTTGTATCCCATATGGGAGTAGTTATGGATCCATTGAAGATTTAAGTAGCTATGTCTTTGGAATCTATTAGGATAGTGTAATAGGTGAGAAGTTTCCTTGGATTTACTAACTATAATAGGAGGTTCATAGACAATTTATATTCAGATGAGACTCCTATAACATCATTTAATAGTAAGGATCTTTAATTCCAATGCACTGATCAGTGTTAGATAGCTTTTAAGTATCTGAAGGAGAAGTTGGTCGGTGCTCTGGTTATATGTCATCCGGGAGAAGGAGTTCAGTTTGAGGTTTTCAGTGATGCTTTGTGTTTAGGGATGGGTTGTGTTATAATGTAGAATAGATTAGTCATTTCTTATGGGTCCCATATGTTACATCACAATGAACATATTAATTCCACCCATGATCTTGAAATATAGGTGGTTTTTTTCCCTGATGTTGTGTAGACACAACTCATCACTGAGCAATTTGTGGGCTATTCCAATCATAAGATATGGAGGTATATTTTCTCTCCAATGTGACATGATATTTCATCAACATTAGTGGATGGAGTTCTTATATGATTTCTATATATATATTTCCTATTAACCTGGATTGGAAAATGTTGTAGCTGATGTGCTGAGAAATATTTCACGTAGTGATGTAGTAAGGGAAACAGGTGATTCATGGGGACTGATGGAATAACGTTTTCATTGCACCAAGATATAAGAGATGTCAAGGAAAAATGTTTTATTTTTCATATGACAGTGTAGCCATCTCTGGTGTAGCAGGTGGAGGAATCCCAATTTGGGGATCTTGAGGGGGAGGTCTAGAGAGTATGAGTTATTTTTGTAGAGGACCCTAATGCTTCTTTTCAATATGAAAAAATGATTGTTGTTTTAAGGAAGTATTTTCATTCCATTGGCGATGTGTTAAATGGTTCTCCGAGAGTTCCATAGCTCACCCTTAGCGGTACATCCTGAAAAGAAAAATATGTACTGATCTTTGAGATTCCAGTTTTGGTGTCCTCGGTTGAAGCATGTTATTTTAGAGTTTGTGTCTCGATGTTTTGTCAACCATAAGGTGAAGACCGAGCACCGTGTTCCTTGTTGGTTTTGCCAGCTGTTAGATGTTCCTCGGTGGAAGTGGTAGGAAGTCATGATGAACATTGTTACCGATTCTGGTTATTCTTAGGGAGGTTTTGATTCTATATGGGTGGTAGTACATCATTTGAAGAAATAAATCCCCTGGATAATGATCAAGGTGTCGAGTTTAGTGGATATTTTATCAAGGATGTAATAGGAGGTTGTGGTGAGAATCAATAGAGCCCTGTGGAAAATCACTTTTAATCAATATCCACATCTTACATCAAGGGTTTGGGGAGAGGTCTCTAATATGTGTTTGGTTCAAAGGATGAATTGGAACTTCCATTCATCAGCCGAAAGACTATCAGATATAGCGGACCATCTACACACTTGAATACATGATTCAATCTTGTGTCATATATTTTGAAGGTTTGAGGATGAAGTACATTCCCTTAGAGGATTTTTCTTACAACAACAGTTTTCACTTAAATATAGGCTTGTTTTCTTAGGAAGACATGTATGGCTGGGCATTTAATTCGCCATTATGCCAAATTCAGGCAGTAGAGTTTGAAAATCTCTTTCTGGAACTGGTATAGAATACAATAAAGATGTTTCATATGATTCACATGAAGATGAAGCTAGCATAAGATCATCATAAATCCTATTGCGATCATATGGGGAGTCTACTAGGGTTCTACGTTGTGGTTCATGTGTTCTGGAGTGTGTCTCCCCATTGTGGGAATTTAATGTTTGGTCATGGGAGAAATCTTTCACCCCGGTTTATTGGGCCTTTCGAGGTGTTGGATTACATTGGATCTATGACGTGTGGGGTATCACTTCCCCTATAGATGAGCGAGATAATATATGTTTTCAGATGTTGTAGCTTCATCTCTATCATCATAACGACTATGAAAACATCGATTGGGGTGAGATTGATGTCGATGATGATGTGACCTTTGGGGAGTGACCTGTAGGGAACCAGGACCACTCGGATATGGTGTTTCATACATGTTTTATCCCCATGGTTTGTTTCTTGTGGTGGCATAGTGGAATATATGAGAGTACCTAGGAACATGATTCATAGATACATATGATTATATATATATTTTCAATGTTGGTTGTTTTTTGGTCGTATAACTTTTAAATTTGTGATATGGATTTCTCTATTTTTCTTATTGTGTATTTCTCTATTTTGAGTTCTTTCCCCCATGGGGGAGTGTTTAGGATCTTATTCTGGTGGTGGCATGGGGTTTCCCTAGTTCCTCTAGTAAGGTGTTTGATATCCTACAATGGTGAGAGCCTTGAAAGGTATCTCATTGGTTGGTTTTTCTGATGACACAATTCTATTTCTTCTATGGGTTGGTTTTTAGATTCTTGAGGATGAGAATGCAATGAGAGGCATCTGATGAAAGGACCTAGATCTACGTGGAACAACCCTATTTGTGTTCATGAGGAATTCAGAACTTATAAGAGGCTTGGAGGATTTCTGGATGAGTTTAGGTGCTGAGATTTGGGAGATGGGAACATTCAAAGCATGAAAGTGGATTTCATGCCACATAGATTAATTTCAAAATGTCAATGTGGGATTTACATAATGTATTGTTTCAAGGATTGATAAATAAAATAAAATCAAATGGAGATTATTTTTTTGGTGGAAACCATCATTGTTGAATTACATGACATGAATGGGAATTAGACGTTGTTTAATCCTCCAACATTGTAATATTTTAAGTGGTTTTCTAGGCACTCGGGTCACTAAACCTTATAGATGTATCTTCCCTCTCTCTCTTCCAATGAAAACTGGCAATCCCCTATTTAGAGTTATAGATATCTCATTGATGTGAATCGATCTTGGGCTTTCATCATCAAAATGCGGCAACTCGGCATGATCCATGGTATGCCACTCCTCCATTTTCTAGCATTTCCCCCAATTTTATACATTTTTCTCTTTTATATTCACATTCTACTATGTAGGATTCTTAACGATGGTTCTAATGGGGTTTACCAAATTTATTATTGTTTTAGTGGTGTTGCTAGATCCCCGGGTGGATGCAAATCACACAGGATTGTTGATAAAAAATCTATTGTTTGGACCATTCTCAAGAAAAGAATGCAGATGAAATTTTTAAGTAGGGTATTCATTTCTTCTCTAGTAATTTATGTTAAATTTTATGGTTAGATTGATTTATCCCCTAGATCCCAATGAAATTGATCTAATAAAACATTTGAATCGGATTATAGAATTGGGGATGATCACATAGTTATGTTTCTACTTTTTACCATGTTAAATGATTGCCTCATGATTTTATTGATAATGTGATATTAATGCCTTTATTTTTTTAGCATTTTTTTCTTGATGGGAATCGATATGGAATGTAAATATAGATTTAATTTATAATTATTTGGATAATGGAATTAAATATTCTTGTTTAATGAATTTGTTTGTTGTTCTTGTAATTTGATGTTAATCAAATTTATTCAAATGTGCAAGTTAAAAGTAGTTGATTAATGAACCTGAATCATATTTTTGATTTTTGATAAAAAATAAATAAAGTACTGATAACTAAATTGTTTAATTAATTTTGTATCTCTTAGGATAACTTGTAACTAAGGATTCCCCTTGTTGGAACCTATGATTAATTAATCTGTTAAATCAATGTGGAATAATGAACTGGTTGTGTGAAAAATGATAATTTATTTATAGGGTACGAGTCAATGAATGAGAAATTGAGCACATGGGTTGATTACACTTGAATTCCTCCCACTTTATTGGATATATATTGACAAAGGGATTATATTACACGGTATGTCTTAGTATGAGGTGATATGTCATTGTGAGATCAACTTCTTTCTCTTATGTGACTTGACCCATTTTTATACAATAATCTGGGACATTAGGCTAGAATATCTAATGCCCATGATAAAGGGACCAAAAGGGTCCCACACTAAGTGTAACGAGTATCTCAGTTAAATAATTTATTTATTTAACTTTTTGAATAAATATTTTCCCCGTTGGGGTTTAATAATTATTCAAGTATTCCTAATCACATTAATTTTATCACTAGTTATTCAAGAGAATATGTTGCAGATGAAATATTTATTTATTAGCAAATAATGTTGTTTTATTAATTTAATAGTAAAATAGTATTATTCAAGGTCCAGAAAATATTGAGGAGGATTGGTGGACCATGTTATGGGTATGGTGAGAAATAATATTAAATATAATTTGGTTAAATAATATTTAAATATAATGTTCATGTTAAGAACATGTCATTGAAATAAAAGAATTTATATTATTATTTGACGTGGGGTATCACATGGAATAATAAATTACATAATGGAACCTATGGTAATTATTTAATATTACCTTGTGAAATAAATTCCCAATTATGTTATTAGTCTCTATTTAAGAAAATGGGTAATTTGAATGGATAACCAATCATTTTGTGAACATCATATTTGGAGAAAATATTTCAATCTTAGATAACTCCTACCTCTCCAAGAATGCTCTCAAGAACGGGAGATATCCACCTTCATTGGATCAAGGATAATCCTTTGGAAGCAATTCTCAAGAAAATTGAAGGTGGACATCGCAAGTGCAAGGATCATCTACACTAGCACCTGAAGACACATAAAGCAACATCCAGTGCTATGTGGAGCAGAAGTGGATCCTTTATATTAGATTCAAATCATGGGATTCTATATCGCAATGAGGCCACACCTTATACCCATGGTCAGACGCGTCAATGAAAAAATTATCTCCTTGGAGGTAATTCTATAATTTAATTAAATTCATTACAAAGTAAATAAGTTGATCATCTCCTCTCAGTTTTGGGTTCTCGGATTTGTCTTTATTATTTGATTCAATTTTGTGGATACTGGAGTTCATCATCGTATTGATCCCAGCTTAATCATCGATTATGGAAATTTGTGTAGCTGGGTACATGCCCCTCAAGTGCTTCTACTACACCCATAACCTACAAGTGGTATCAGGGGGGTCATATTTTCGTTTAAAATTATTTAAATAATTCATTGATGATTTACTCCTAGATAATTTAATTTTACAATTGATGTTAAATAACTCTTGTAATCTGAATTTTGAGATCTATTCCTCCCTTATCATTTATGACAGATCATATACAAATGAATAAATTTATGATGAAAATTAAATCAAGGATCTCTTAAAGATGTGAAGATAGTTCTATCCAGATAACACTAGAATACACGTCTTGTAGTCAGATCTATATGCCTGGTATTTTTTTTAATGCATCAATAACAATTATTCATTTACTAAAGCCGCGTGCATTAGTGACATGAAGTATAGTTATTTATTACACCACATGTAGACTGGGATAGTCTGGCGCACGACCAGTTGAACTACACACCATGTGGCTCACTATACAGGGTTTATATTCCCATCAGATCGGGTTTAAGTCATGTATCCCATACATGGATTGTCCAGCTAGTAATTGTATAATGCAGATTCTACACTACTTGTGTCCCACTGTACACGCTGTGTACTCTGAAGATTTTTAATGTACTCCTCACATGTAATTTCCCCAGTTGTGTATTTGGGATGGGTGGTGGGGAGGGTATATGTCCTGTAGTTGGATTTACATGTCATGTATTGTTTCCAGATTACACAATTTTAAATATTTATTATTATATTATGAAACCCTTGATACATGTACCTTCTAATGGTCATAATGAAGAGACACAACAAGTGATTGGTGTTATATATATATATATATATATATATATATATTAATTTAAAATATTCATAATGTTCAAAGATCTTCACATCATGAATGATTTGTATACAATTATATTTCTGCATGCATACTACAGGTCACAATGAATAATGTTTATACATGTATAAATACATGATGGGTAGTTTTGGATGGGTATTCATCGTGTTCCTTCCAAGGTACAAGTTATTTTCAAGGTTATGGATGATAATATCAAGGAAATTCAAAGACTTATTACGCTAAAAATGATTTATTAATTAAACAAATAATTAATCGACTCAAGTGTAATTTATCATAATAATAATGATTAATGAATTGAATTCTAGTTTTATTAAAATGTGTAATTCATTTTCTGTATGCAGATGATCATGACATCAACGATACCTTTCTATGTGATTGGTTCCCATTTATTTTATTTATTAAATTAAAATTTTTGGCATGCATGAATTCTCTTCAGCAAAACATAGGGCCTATGTTTCCATGTATTCATTTATTCAAACCCCCTTTTACCCCTCACATACATGTGAGTTAAAAGAATGTGTAATAGACAGTGCTCTAAAGCTAGTTGAGGCGGTTCGAGTTAGGAGTTGAGGTGAAACCAATGAAAGGATATACAATGGTGGATAGGTGGAAATTTGTAAATACAGACATTAAATAGTTCAAGGTGTTTCAATCCTAGGTTAGAGTTAGTTTATCAACTGCTAGATAAACTAACCTATAGTAAATTCTATTATAACACCCTTTATTTTTTCAGTCAGTTCTATCAATATTCATTATGTATTTTTGACTCGATGAAAAAATTAATGAACTAACATGAATACAATATGGAACTAAAATAAAAAAGGATTATGAATAATTATTATCTATTCATGGTTAATCACTTAAGTATATCCCACATAACAAAAATAATCATGTGAAAAGATAATAAGTGGAAATTTACGCATAAAGGATAAAATACCCCAATTAAATATTACATCAGAATAGCCTTCCATTACTTTATTTAGAATCAAACCATAGTTCAATGTGCTTGACCTACCATACTTTGGGTGCTTTCAATTATATGGGAATTAAAATTTGATGTTTTGGGTTCACATAACATAGTTTACATCATGGTTTGACGATCCTAGTAGGAGATGGTGTAAAAAAGAGGGAAAGGTTGAGGAAATCAAAAATGAAGGATTTTTGGAATGGGTAGTCCACTCAACAAATCAAGGAGCTATGCATTAACGCATTTGGCATTTAGAATTCCTACACAAATACTTTCCAATTTCTTGAAAACCCTCTATTATGTCATGTGAAGGGAAATATGGATTCTTACTGCCAAAATATACAAGAAACATGATATTCTGAAGCCAATGGTGAGGGATATTGTGTCTCAACAAAAAATTATGTGACTAAAAGATATTAATTCATTTATTTCTCTATTTTTATCAAGAAAATGTACTAAAAATCAGTTCTACTTAATTTATAGAAATATGAATCAATGTTACATCAAATATATATTTTCGATCCATACATGAGAAGGAAAACCTTCTCACCAACACTATTTTCCATGACTGTAAATGGCACCTTTGGGTTATCCTTCACCATGAGAGGAAACTTTATGTGTTGTAAAATAATTTACCAGTTGCACTTGGAAATGAGGTGAGTGATGAGAAAATCTATGTGTATGAGAAACATTTGAATTACATTATGGATGTTAATTGCCTCATGATATCATCCATGACCAATGACCTCTTGAAAAAAATGAGGAATTGGATGCTTATAGCATGATGTATCTCATTTTGGATATCTATCAAGAGAAGGAGAGGTAGGATAGGTATGCGATCTCTAATTTTTTTTCACAACTACTCTTGGAGATTTTGTTCCAGATGGACCACATGTAGTCATGATTATTGGAAACATTTATCATCTGGATATCATAGGGATTAAATTTTCAGATGAGTTACATGTAGACCTCATACTATCATAGTTTCTTAAGATATCATCTAGATTTATTGTGAATTATAATATGATAAATAATGATAATATTTTATTGTATATTATTATAATGATTCTTTATATTGATAAGTGTATGGGCTGTGAAAATCCCACAGTCCTTATAGTGAATAGGAAGAGGGAGGACAGGGAAAAGGGGTAGAATAGTTATAAACAATCTGATTCCTACAAGAAAATGTGTACCCAGACACAACAAGATAATGATAGGAAGAGTAAGATTCCATATGCTTCAGCGATGGGATCTATCATTGATGCCATGTTATATACTATAATTTTTGTTTACTATGAACTGAGCATGGTAGGAAGATATCAAGCATATCTTGGAGAAGATCATTGGAATACTGTTAAGACTATCCAAAAGTATCTGAGATTAACCAAGGTTATGTTCCTTGTGTATGGATTTGAAAATGAGCATTTCATAAGAGGGTATGTTGTTGCTAGTTTTAAATAGATCAAAATGATCTGATGTCGCAATCAGGTTAGGTTTTCTACCTCAATGGAGGAGCTGTGAGCTGGAAGAGTTCAAAACAGATAGTTGTTGCTGAATCTACAAAAGAGTATGAATATATAATAGCTTTTGATGCATCCAAGGAATCTGTCTATATTCAAAACATTGTCTAATAGATTTATGTGTTTTCTAGAAATAAATATTATATTATATTTTACTGTGATAATACAGCAGAAGTGGATTTTACAAAAGAGTTGAGGCCACCTTTATATATAAAGAAATACACCGAATGTGTCAACTCATGTTGGATATCTATCAACGGGGTGATGTTGCGGTAAGAAAAGTGTCCATGAAAGTGAACATAGAGGACCCCATGCCTAATGAACTATCTTAATAGAAACATGAATACCATGTGAGAGCTAGGTGACTGAAGGTTTTTAGTTTTTGGATATAGTAAAAGTGGGAGTGTGTAAGAGTTGGTGCCATAGAAACCAACTTATTTGTACTTTATGAAAAACTTGTATCCATTTAACAAATATTAATAAATTACTTATCACATCGTGGTTGTTCTTCTGTGGGGAATAGTCTGTAATATTGTACGAAGAATAGTTGTCGCATTTAAAGGTCATAGAATAACCCTTCTATGATGAGAATTCGGAAGTGCTATGGATCTATTCTTGAATATATGTTCTATGGCCAGATGATAAAATTTTAAGGGACACAAATGATATAAGATATCTAGGTTGGAGGCTCAGGAAACATTGAAGCACATTCTCATGGTGTTCACCCTTTCTAATGTCCTGGAGGATATCATTAAAACAAGACCCGCCAATATGAAATCCAAATTCATATGATTCATTGGATTATCCAATATGTGGATTTTTTATTGGTCCTTATACATTAATATTATTATCAGAGGGTATTATGACTTGAACACATAGATGTATTGAAAAAACCTATGATGACATATGTTGGAGGAGAGGTAAGATATGTTGGGTATGCCCCGAGTAGTACTGCATTAATGAATATTGTGAGAGATTAATTTTCACTTATATTGAATTATATATCTCATGAATTTTGATGAAAATTATGCAACATAACTAAATCCATGGCCATGGTGTTCTGTAGGAATGTTTAATTCCATGAATTTAAAAAATGATAAATCGCGAACAGGGGTTGATAGAATTTTCATGCAACTGGATTTATTTGAGATATTTGGAAAAAGGAATATTACACGATAAGTATTCATATGAAGTGAGATGTCATTGCAACATAAAATTCTTTCTCTTGGGTGCCTTGACCCATTTGTAGATAGTAATATTGTTCATTAGGCAAGATTTCCTAATGCTAATTAGATAGAGGCCAAGATGGTCACATACTTATTGTACCCAGTATCCTAGTTAAATAATTAATTTATTTAACAAGTTTGAGAAAATATTATTCCCAGTTGTGGTTTAATAATTATTCATCAATTCTTGATCACATTTATTTCATCACTATTCGAGAGAATATATTGTGGATGAAATAGCTATTTTTCAGTGAATAATAAAGTTATATTTATTTCATAAATAAATAGTCATTATTCCACGTAGAGTAGATATTGAGGAGGATTGGAGGACCATGTTATGGGTTCGATGAGAAATAATATTAAATATTATTTGGTTAAAAAATATTTAAATATAACGTGCAAGTTAAGAACGTGTCATGGAAATAATAGAATTTCTATTATTATTTGAAATGGGGTTTCACATGGAATAATAAATTATGAAACAACACCGATGATATATTTAGTATTACCTAGTGAATTAAATTCCTCATAATATTATTATTCTCTATTTATTCCAAGGGGTCATTCGACCGACTGACCAATTGTTGTCTCCACAACATCCTTGTAGAAAATATCTTGATCCTAGAGAACATTTCCCTCTATAAGAATGCTCTCAAGAATGAGATAGATCGGCCTCCACCAAATAAAGGATAATTATTTTGAAGCTATTCTATAGGATATCAAAGGTGTACATCGCAAGATGAAGGATCATCCATGCTAGCAATAAGAGACTCCTTCAATGATATCCGAAGATACATGGAGCACATATGGGTCACCAATATAGTATTCTTATCATTGGATTCTACAGAAAAATGTAGCCTCACATTTGAACCATGTTCAGACACATCAACTATGAAAGAATCACCATGGAGGTGACTCCATAATATAATTAAATTTTTTATAATCAAAATATATTGATCTTTTCTTATCAGTTTTGCGTTCTCTAGTTTTTATTTTATCTTTGGTTCAATTTTATTGATACTGGTGTTCATTTTCATATTGATCCCAGATTAATAATCAATTATATTATTTTTCTTAGTTGGGTACACACTGATCCTACTTATCTACTGTGCTCGGAACCTACATTTGTTTATCTTCATTCCAATACCAACTAATTTAGGGTTATAGATATGGATACTCTCCTTCAAAGGTATTTAAATATGCATGGGGTATGTCAGGTGCTTTTTGTGATTGGATTATCTTGGTTGGATGTGTCTATGCCCATGCTATAGGTGGTGAAAAACTTATTGGTAGTTCATATAGTCACCATGTTAATCCCCTTGTGTATGGTAACAGTGATTTTCTTCCTAGAATACATTGTAATATAGAAAATAATGTGGTTAATAAATTAATATTTTGTAACCCATGGGGTTGGATCTTTCTTGGATTCAATGATGAGGTTATAATTCTGATAATTTGTGGACTCAGTTTTCTTTTACCAATAGGGAATATATCAATTTTGAGAAGCTAATTAAATGTAATGTGGAATTATTATTTGTTAATTAATGGTTAACATTTAATTAACCTAAGGTGGAAGTAATAAAAATGGATAAATTAAATTAATGTGGAAGTCAAAATGTTTGTGTTCTTATATGATATTTGGTCTTAGTAGTGGTAGCAAGGATTATGAGATACATTAGATACATTTGTGTCTCATAATAGGATATTCACGTAGTGTTGTTTTGAGTTATATTATATCATGTACTTCTGCGTTTCTATATGCTACGCTGAACTATCGGTTTGGAAAACTAACACTCTAGGTATAATAATCCCTTGGGGTGTTTTCCCCAAAATTGTAATGGGAGGATGGATAGCTGACTACCCCCATTTCCCCCCCACTCTTCCCTTGGTAGTTACTTGTGATCTTATGCAAGGTGGTTAGTTTCACCCATACGTGTTTGTAGAGTGATATACTTTATTTTGGTTTTTTCACACACATACATTCAAGATATAGTTTCCAAAGGTCTATTATTGGTAAAATGTGTATTGGCTGTGATGTCGTAAGGATCCTTACTCATTGTATGGGTTTTTATGGCTTGAGGAAAGATATATGATGCATGATACACACTGTGTGGGCTGTAGTGGATCCAAAACTCTACCTGGTTACAGTTTTTATCTGGACATGTTGAAGTAATGCATGAGGTTCATGTTGATGCCTGGGGTGTGTGTTTTGGTGCATCACCTAGGTTTCTATGTGATAGATCTTTTAGAGAGATGATCATGATGTGAAACGTTGGGGAAGAGTAGAAACCCATTGGGGATTTATTAATTTGGTAAACTTGATATTATTTATTAAATTATATTCTCTTGTATGTGATACTTTGTAAGAGTATCCATAGTGTGGCTGAGAACATAATATATCTATTTAGGGGAAGAGTTAGTTTCACTGGTTTTTCACCATGCTTCAGCATTCATTATTTATCTTTTTCATGATAGGCTCCAGGGTCGATCTTACTGAGTATACTATAATTATAAACTTATGTATATATAATTTTTTTGGTTAGATGGAGCACTTTGGATATCAGGTTGGTTACTAATATCTTGTGGGTTTCCTGATTTGGATGGGTTCGTATCTACTTTCATCTTTAATTTCATTTGGTAATTATAGTTATTCTTTTACTTGTAGTAGTTATTACCTGATATTACATATGTGTACTTGGGTTTTATTGTATACTGTAGTCTGAGTAGGGGTTAATTTCTATCGATCTTATCTATCTCTTCCACATGTGTTCTAATAGAGGTTAATTCCTCCCAGCTACATAATTATTATACCCTCGGTGCTAGTCACCAACCCAGGGCCTACTAAAGGTGGGACTTGGAACTACTAGAAAACTTGTCTATAGCCACGGAACTATAGCCACGGTTTTATAAGTTCGTGTCTATAGCTTAGTTTATACCCATGGTTCTATTAAAACTATGGCTATATCATAATTTATATCCACATATTAAAAAATCTGTAGCTATGTTTTTTTAATATATATTGGGATCCTCCACCCCAGTCTACGATGTTCTCCCCACCTCCCCCAATCTGCGAGCTCCTCAACCCCACTGTCTGCGATGATCTCTGCAACGCTCTCCGCAATGCTCTCTATGACAGTCTCTGTGACCCTATCCTTCTCTACTCCCATGATCCGTAAGCTCCTCCTCCCCACTATCTATGAATCCTTGAACCCTTCACCTGGACCTTCTCTCCACGTACTCCTCCCCGACGTCAATACTACACTTCCCCACCATCGGTGTTTCAAGGCAGAATCTGCACCCTCGTGCTCAACATTCTCCACCCACCATAGACCCTCTCCCACAGTGAATACTCCTTCTCCCACACTATTCCTTCTCCCTTGTCATTCCTCTAGAGGCTGAATGGTCACAGATTCTATCCTGTAAGTTTATTGTACTTTTTGTTTTTTTCTTCCCCGCATACTTGGTTTCTCTTGAATATGTGAAATTTATAGGAAATATGAAAGTGATTTAAATGTCGAGCATCAGAGTTTAGGGGAAATTTTGAAGATGAGTTCCCAGGCTGAGCCTAATCATATTTCTCAATTGGTTCTAGGCATTGATAACATGTTTTTAAATTTATTTGATTTCTCTTGTTTCCTTACGTTTTTCAAAACAAGAGCTATTAAATCCCTTCAAAAATTAAGCTTCTCTTTTGTAATTTTCATGGTATTGGGAACTCTCCCACAATCACATCCCCGAGATACCTTATTACGGAAAAAAACCCATGATTATTAGTTTAGATAAACCTAATATGAAGTTTGAAAAACTGAGTGACCTTAAATGATCCTCACATAGATATTCATATGTATCAAAAAAAGAAAGTGAGAATGAATCTGAGATTCACTGTGTTTTAAAGTATGACAATGTCATCCTGCATTCATGTACAAAAATCAGAAATACTTTTTAGTTGATATTAGTATCCTTGAAAATTTAATATCCCTATATTTTATTTATTCCTATAAATCTTACATGAAAACAATAGATATTTTAGATAATATTGAAGGGGTAATTTCTTAGTGTTCATATAGTTGGTTGATTCTGAGGGGTTTTAACTCTATTCTAAGGCATGGGAAAAAAACTGGTCCACACATCAATATGACGGAAGATTAAAATTTTTATCCTATTTTGATAAATATTGCATGGTTGATGTTACAATTGTGGGAGGCTACTAAACCTGGCGTAGATAAACCATCAAAGTATTACAATCTAGAAAATTGGATAGATTTTTGGTTCATATTGATGACAATAATTATGTTATTGATGTATCGAGTCTGGCTCTCTCAAAAATGTCAATATGATCACAATCCTTTTATAGTGGATATTTTCACAAATAAATTGACATCATCTCCCGTTCCATTTGAATTCAAAAATACCTAAATTTTTGTGCTTGGTTGTAGGGAGATTATCATCATTACCTAGAATGTGAAAATATATCGAAGCCCTCTTTAAAACACCAAAAAAAGTTAAAGAATGTTAAAATGATGATTCATTTATGGATCAAGGTATAGTTCTATAATATGGATAATGATATTAAAGATCCTGAGAAATCCTTACTACAATTTCATAATATTACTCAGAATTAGAATGATCCTTAAAATGATGAGATTAAAACCCTGTATCTGTTTTATGAAAACCCATTTATGAAAGAAAGGCTAGTCTAAATCTAGTATAATATAATATAGATGTAGGAGGGAGATAGAAATTTTTTTTTCATTATCTACACAAGGAAAAGTGAATTGGAAGGGGATTCTCTACCCATTGAATCAATGGGTCTTTATAGAACTCATAAAATCAATTTTCTAATGTTATGATTGACTATATTGGAAGACTGTTCTCAAATAAAGGATAATATTCTACCTTCTATATGATGTATAAAATTACTTGTGATCTTGATAATTATCAAAAAAAAGTTTTTAACTAAATCATGTGATGATAAAAAGGTAAATAATTCACTCTTCTCCTTAAATATTGAGAGTATGGTCGG
The DNA here is from genome assembly GCA_963277665.1 of Viscum album. NCBI lineage: Eukaryota > Viridiplantae > Streptophyta > Magnoliopsida > Santalales > Viscaceae > Viscum > Viscum album. Next base: position 1,535,653,100 of record OY728156.1, on the reverse strand, counting down.
GCCTGATGGGTTCACAAAATTTTTTTATAGATTACATGGTTATTGAGCATGTTTATTTACATAATTCTATGAGATAATTCCTTAATCATTCTTCAATACCATATGACATCAATTAAAATTTTATTACTTATAATCAAAAAAGGATAATGTAGTTGATTTAAATACTTCAATCCTATTTCCACAGGGAATGCAATTCAAATGAATATTAGAAAGGTCTTTGCTTTGAGCCTATGATCTATTTCTTGAGGTATCATATAATCAAATCAATTTGGATTTATAACTGGAAGAGGAATCCAAAATTACTTATTCATTTCTTCAAAATGTATCGACATTACGAAGAAAAAAGGTAGGAATGTGAACATTTAACTAAATATTGATATCTCATTGTCTTTTCATACCATAAAATGATGTTTTATTTTTCAAATTCATAGATGCTATGGTTTTTATATTTGCTTCCTCAACATAATCAACAATATTATTAAATGTGCAAGACTATCTATCCTTATTAATGCGGTGATGGGGGCACTAGGGGTGCAAGTGGCGGGGAGTGCGGGTGTAGGTGGGGGGGTGAAGGTGGGGGTGTGCAGTGGGGATGCATGTGGGGGTGCAAGGGTCAGTGGGGTATAGGTGGAGGATGGGGGTGTAGGAGGTAGTGGGGGTAGAGGTGGGTGAGCGAGCCTTATATTATTTCCACTCTCCAACATTCAAACTAAATGACATACTCCCAACATTTTGGATGATCTGTTAGGTGTATACTAAAAAATACCTAATCACCCATGATCTCATAGGTATCATTTCCATGATGAAAGACAACTCACTACATTAATCGAAGAAAGACTACTCATGTCTCCCTATAACACTAAAACTAACCAAAAAAATGATAGGTCTGTGGCTATATCTTAGTTTATAGCCACGAGTTTAATTAAAATCATGGTTGTATTATTGTTTAAACCAATGGTGGGAGGAATTCAATATGATTGGTATTTCATGTTCGTCATATAGAGGTGACATAGAAATCTTGAAATCTCATTATTACAGGTCATTTGCGTTTATATGGGGGTGTAGGTCAGGGGTGCAGGTGGGGGTAGTGTGCAGTGGGAAGTGGGGTTGAAGGTGGGGGGGTGCAGGGGGTAGTGGGGTGCAGGGGGCAGTGTGGTTGCAGGTGGGGTGTATATGGGGGTGGGGGTGAGCCTTATATTATTTCCATTTTCCAATATTCAAACTAAAAGACATACTCCCAACATTTTGGATGATTTTTTAAGTTTATACTGAAAAATACCTAATCACCCATGATCCCATAGGAATCATTTCCATGATGAAAGACAACTCACTGCCTCAATCGAAGAAAGACAACTCATGTCTCCCTATACCACTAAAACAAACCAAACCAAAGATCGGTTTTTGGATATAACTTAGTTTATAGACACATGTTTAATTAAAGTCAAGGTTTTATTTGCGTTTAAACCCATGGTGGGATCACTTCTATATGATTATTATTTCATACACGACATATAAAAGATACATAAAAATAATGAAATCTCATTATTACATGTCATTTGAGTTTAGGTGTACTACTCAGTGGATTTATTTATGGTTTTTCATGATGTTTGAGTACATTTTAAGTTGTTTTGGGTTGTAAATTTGTTTTTTTGTGTCTAATAGGTTTGGGTGGGTATCTTGAGTGGACCACACACTTGGCTTGTTGTGTAAGTGCAGTATATTACCCGGTCAGTTTAGCATAAATTATAGTGATTGTAGTTCTAATTTTAAAATGTTTTGTTGATTGATTCATATGTATTCTTGGATGAAAATGGGTATAGAAGGACAATTGGTGGTTGGTACAAGCTTTAGATTTATTTATGGATTATTGTTTTGGGTAGGTTCCCTTTATATTACTAATTCTCATTACCATTTGGATTATATTATGTTTGTGTAATCATTAATATTATCCTTGTGATCATGTTGGTATTGGAGTCATGTATAATTTATCATGTACAGTTGACACACCAATCACATATATTTATGAAGACTTTATATCTCACTTCTTTTCCCATTATTTCCTTATAGGTGGTTTCTTATGACGATGTCGGTTCTATCCACTGCCATCAAAGGTAGTGAGTTCGACATCAGATTCTGGTAAGGTTTCTTCTGTTTTTTTTTGCCTAATTTTAAATAGAGATTTAGTGATTTTTGGGTTTTTCTATATTTTTTAGTGTGTTTTGGATCTCGTTGAGGTGGATTCAAGCTTGTTGTCGTAGGAGAATCACCACGTATACAAAGGTAAGCATATATATAATATGTTCTCCTGTTATATGTATGTCCTCCCAAGGCAGCGCGATTATATATAAGGGGATAGGTGTGATAATTTATATATTTGAAAAATACATACATGTGTGGGTGATAATAGGATTATCCATGTGAGTATATATATATAAGGATCTTATTGTGCATGTTCAAGGCCATGGAGACATGTACATAGGGGTTATGGAATCCTTCTGTATATGCCAAGGTGCATAAGTTTGGAGGATGGATGGCGCATCTTAGAGTTGTTGCTGATAAAAGTTTCAAGAACCTAGTATGGATTGGCTCCTTTGAGGTAGGGTCCCTCTCCCAACTTCTTTAATTAAATAATTTTTTAAATTTAATTTAGATGCCTTCTTAATTCTGCTTGTTTATATTAAATTGAAATTCTTGATTAAGTGTTAAGATAACTATTTTGTTCGATAAAAAAGTCACGGTTTTCTAATAAAACCCATCCATCTGTTTTATATGTTAATTTTATTAAACAAATCAACATCCATATAAAACCATTATGTTTCCCATCACAGTCTCGCACTCCTCCTCTCTACCTCCTCTACCTTCCAGGCTCTTCCGAGCCTCTCCTTCCCACATCTGCATCCCCGCTTCCTCCTCACCTCACTCGGTCACTACATCTATCTCTGCCTTTTGGCCTCATTTCCTCCTCGTCTCCCCACCTCCCCCTTCCAACATCTGTATCCCCACATCCTAGGATATAAGGTTAGAATAATTAGGGTTTGTCTCTTCAAGATATTAAGGAGATACAAATTGTGTGCTTCTTATGTGGAGTTCTATGGAATTACAAGTCCTCCAGCATGAAATTTCCAAGGTATTTTTTTAGCTGGTATATTGTTCCCATATTCATAAGTTTTCTAAGTTTAATTATCATAAAGGGATGTATTGGGTTTAGATTGGTATTTGGTGATTAGTGTGTTTTGGGATTTTTATGAGGTGTGTTTCAAGTTTTTTAGAATTATTTTGTGAATTTTAGTGAATTTAGGATCTGTGCGATCTCTTTTGAATTATGTTTCTTTATGTTTAGGTGTGGGTGTACATTTGTGAACTTGTTTTTTCATGTTTGGTTTCATGATGGGTAGAATTTGAGATACCATCGGTCTTATGCTTCACTATCTAGGACCAATGCAGGCTTAGAGAAGTTATGAACTTATTAGTGATCATTTTTGTTTATTGGGTCACTATGGGGAGATGTTCAGGGTAGAAGGTCCCAGTTTACCAGTTGGGTGTAGTGAGAAAACATATAAAGCTTATATAATTTTTTACTGATCCTTTTGTTGTTTTGTATCTTCTATTTCTTTTAGAGAATCCTTATGATGGTTCTCATATAATTAATAGGGTGTTATTTTAAATTGTGTTCTCATTGTGGTGTTTTTGATTGATTTCATGGATGACTATGAGTTTTCTAGGTTTTTGGTGGATATTGTGCTTCTTGAAGATTTATTTCAAGGAGGTGTGTGTATCATATTTTATTCTATTTTTAAAATAATTACAATTTTTTAGGAGAACATGGACAAATTTATATCTCCTTAGGTTTCTCCATTCATAATTATTACTGAATTGTTCTTGGGGACTTCATATGATCTTGTTTATTTAACTAATAAATTTAGAGAGTTTGGTTATATGTTAGGATTTTTTTATTTAAGCCCATATCTTTTCTATTCGACATGCATCCAATCTCATTTGTAGGGTATTATTGAGGAATTTATTTTAGCAATTCCACTTCCACTAGATACCTTTCTAGAGAAGAAAGTGTCATGGTGGGAATATTATAACACCTCATGTCAATGTAGTTATTTATATTACATTTTTTTATTTATAATGAAATTTTGTTAAAAAAATTATATTGATTTATAAATATGTCATATTTTTTTGTTTCATTGTTTTCTTACAGTTGGTAGTAACTCAATGGAAACCATGATAGTGGTGTTGCGGTTTTGATGAAGTGGTTTTACGTGGTGGGAACATGATTCTCTAAACCAGACAGTACATTCCAAAAACGTGTGTGGATCATTTTGATCATTAGGGTTACCTACATTGATGGTATTTCTTATGGAGTAACCATACATCCAAATATTGTGATTCCTCTATGGGTTTCAACATAAAACTTCACAATTAGTGCAAGATTTACCAAACTATACAGCCTGACCATGCAACATGCCATATATTGGTAAAACATGAATTTCAATTATATATACTAAAGAGTGTCCCCCATTCCTCAACATTTCTGATCCACAACGATTCTCCCTTATGTGTATACACCTCCCTCAACCTCCCCGCACCGCATCCCAACGTCCTTTCCCACACCCCCCAACTATCCTTCCCCTACCCATCTCGGCATCCCCTCCCTGAGGTTGCCATCACCGACTCCGCCTCTTCTGAATCCCTATCCCTTCGTTCCACCTCCCATCCTCTGTCCAGCCTCCACCTCCACCTCCTTCTCTGACTCCGAATCTTCTACATCCATCACTCTAAGCCCCGACCACCATCTCTCTCACGAAACCCTACACAAATCGCAGTCAACTTTGATCACATCTAGATTCCCTTATCCCTCAACTATCGACCCTTGATAACCTTTGGCCTCCAACTCTTTCAACCTTGGCCAAATTATAAAGATGACATCACATTTCATAGAAACTCCCAATTTTTCTCCCCAACTTCATTTTTGATCTTGTGAACCCTATCCTCCCCAACCACCCTCGTCGATGGATAGAGTTCGAAATTTCGATTCAACCTATTCTGATCATAATAGAAATCCCACAACATGGGCTTGGCCTTTTTTCCAGATATTGTTACAATCACTCCTTGTTGTCAAATTTTCTTTTATGTACTCCGCTTCTCATTCACATGACCCTCCGTTCATCCCCAATGATCGCTTCCCATCCTTCTCCTGTAATTTTCTCAACATTATTGATCATTTATTCTGACATCATAATCCAGCTTCTCGTTGAATGTTATGGAAAAAAATATTAAATTAGTACCCCCAGTGACATATATTCATTTTTTGATCCTGCAATATGTACTGATTCACTATGACTATACTATTTATGCATATACTATGTGTGCAATGTAAAACATGTCTACATTTAAATTCCCAACATAGAAACTTTACTTGCAATATACATATCTTAAACATTTTAATTATGAATACATTTTTATAAGCCATATACTTAATATGGTATTCTATTATCTAACACATTTTTATATGCAATATTAATCTCCAATACTATTATTAAATCACAAATATTTCATATAGTATACGCTACTATTGCATACAATGTATAAACTATGTTAGTAGAAGAATATTTGATTTTATAACCATTTCTTCCAACATGGAAGGAAATGAAATTATTGATGAAATTTTTTATTTCACTCTCAAATTTGGTTAAAGTGATGAATTTTGAGTGTTATTAACATGGACTAATGTTTTGTGGATAAAACAATATTTTCTAGACACCAATGAATGAAACATTTGTTCTAAATGATAGTTCAAAAACATCTAGTATTTGTTAATATTATAATTTCTTTTTATAACTAGACAATGTTGTGATGAAAAGATCACGGTAGATTAAGAGACCATATGAAATTTAAATATTATGGATTTCAACGCCTAGAATTTACAAAAAATAACAATTTTTTAAATATCATTGAAATGGTAATATGTGATTTTAAGAGTTTTAGATTCACTTTTACGGTCAAGGATGCACATATTGCTACTATCTTTTCACTTCCAATGGTACTATTTTTATCTTGTAACAACTTCTTTGTCAATGATGCATTTCGTAACTTCTTAATTGCATTTAATTCTGTGTTTAGGGCGATAATATTAAGCTATGAAAAAAGTGGTTAGATGTTATCTTGAATATATTAATTTTTAGTTGTCCTAATAATTTATATTATAGGTAAAAAGATCAATATTGGCTTGGTGATGATTCCAGAAAATTCTATTTTGTAGCCCCTTTATGCTTAGATTCAGGTCATTAGTTTGGTTTATTATTCAGTGTCTGTTTTCATTTTTAAATTTTCATTTCTCTTTCGGTGATGTTTTCTTACCTTTCATTGAATATTGTTCATTTTATTCCATCAATAACTATAATAGCCTGTAATGTATTTTTTTTTATTTGTTCAATTTAAATCTGTGACACATATACCACTTCGGATGAACATTTAGCTTATCACATCATCAAAAATCATTTAAACATAACCCATGGTGTTACAAGTCGTCCTCAGTTTTTTATTAACTATAATTTTGAAAAATAATCTATCTTCATGCTCTGTTCAAACCATGTGTCCTTTCCAAACATCACCCTCTATGGGTAACTCCCCTAGGCATCATTGTTTCCTATATATGGTACTCCTTCAATAAGTGGTTTTCGACAACTGGGGCATGATCGAACTAGAAATTTCATAAATTGTTTTTATGGAATTCATTGTTTTATTCTCTCAAATTCCATTAAAATCCCCGACACTTCTATATTTACACATTTTGTATGATTTTCCATGATGAAAATAAATTTGGATTGATTATTTGATTTTAGTGATAATGTTTTTATGTTTCCATTAATTAAAATGGTTGTCGTTTATTTGTGTTCGGTTAATGAGGGTTATTCTTCTCCCACCATTTATTTAAGTGCATATTCCAATGCAGATGTTGATGATGATGGTGGTCTGAGCGGAGGAGATAATGATGTTGGTGTTTCTGAAGGAGATGATGAGGGTCATGATGGTTTTGGTGATACTGATATTGAGGTACATTTTAGATGTAAATTTTATTTTTTCTTTATACATTGAATTCTACCATATAATGATGTTAGAGTTTGGTAGATGATGTGGTGTATAAAAAATGTTTGCATTAATAGATCAAGACTTCATTTCCTTAAAATTATTGATCCACCATACTATCCAAATTTTATCCTTCTATTTGTAGTATTGCTTATTGAAGTCATGAAAAAAAAACTCACTCTACTAGAATAACATCGTCCACATCTGAAGGAATTTTTGTGGAATGTACTTCTTTGAAATCATGACTCCAGTATAGCCAACAAAATAGTGTCAATATGTTTATCATTTTTCAATGACATTTTTAGTTTCTCATAGACATTATTTTTCGTGCTTATAATTCTTACAATATTAATTCTTTACATATTTCCTTCAAATAACAAGAGATTTTGAAATGGTGATTGTTACCTATGCGTGCTAGTGAAAAAAGGAATATTCAAGTTGTTGTCGTCAAAGGGAACACATCTTGAGGTTAAGGTAGGTTTCTCTGCCTAAACCTTTAATTTGAATTCTATAATTTCCTGGTTGTTTTAAAAACATGTTTCCATAATTTCTTTATTGGTTTACTCTAGATTTTTTTCCTATATACATATAAGAATGTGATACTCTTAGGATATCCCTGGTGTATAACCATTCTATAGAGTCCTTATAATTATTATATCATCTCTTTCTACTAGGAACACAATTTTGATATCTTAAATGTTTGTTTATTGGAATATAGAGTTCATCCTCAACCAAATGAGTCACTAAGGTCCCCAAACAATCACAATTAAAAAATTATAGAGAGATATGCATGATTCATACCTCTAAGTGGGAATTATAATAGGTGTACACCCCACAATATTCCTACACCTAAGCCACATAACATGTTGAACCAGACTTAAAAAAACTAATGCATAGCCCTAATACATCACATATTGTCACTTATTTCAAAACAAAATAATATTTAGAACATGATTTTAAACAATATTGATGATACTATCATAGGAACATAAATTATGTAAATAAGACTATGTGGGTTTTTATTCCTATTCAAACGAGATACATAGAACAACTCGTCATTGTTCATTCACAACTTCCGAATTTTATCACAATCACATCAACCACTTTTGAGGAAATATATCTGATTCATGACCATCTTCCAAGAGTAATATAAACCTCATAGTAGTCACCACTAGTCATTAATCCATTACTTCTATTATGTGAGGAGTATAAGAGGATTAGTCCCCACTTGAATTTAAATAATCACTAGACTTATGGGATGAGCATAAGGGGACTAGTTCCCACTAGACCAAAAATGATGACTAAAATTCTGTGATGAGCATAAGTGGACCCCACCATTCCATATATGAAATTTATAAGATTTATTATGTGATAAAACTAGGATGAATCACCTTTCCTAATACATACTAACCCTATCCTTCCTCATGCGATGAACATGGAATTCCTTAGGTGATGAGCCTAGAGCTCATTAGGCGATGAGACTAAAATACCTCAGGTGACTAGCCTATGACGACTTTGTTGATGAAGCTAGGATTATATAGGTGATGATAATTGTATTCCTTATATTATGAGCCTAATATTTCTATATGGCCTGACAGAAGAAGATATAACAGCCTTCCTGGCTAGATCATAACGGAAGATCCATCCTTTACTTATTTGTGTCAAGAATAAGATTCCCTCACTTCCAAAAATGAGAAAGACATTTATGGGTTGTCTAAATATAAAATATAATTGAAATTCTAGTCATGTTTGATCATTATGTTGTCACCTTTATAAAGAATCTAGTGACATTATTAACTGATGTCCACATGGAGATGGAATCAAGAACAAGATTCATGGGAATGTGTTAATTATATAAGAGAAATATGGACTAGAAAATGAAAACCATAAATATATGTTATTAAACTCTAATCCTACCATTTCAATGAAATCTTCCATCATCATCTCTATTGTAGTGACATGCTTATTGCCTTGAAAAATTAGGCATGTGAGACAAGGATCATGACCATCCAAGTGTAGTCTAACACAATGGTCTTGAAGTAAAGTTTCAGAAAAAATTGACGAAACTGAGATGAATTCATTCTCATTGAACATATAAAGGATTAAGATCCATTTTAATCCACAATTAGGTGGTGGTTGGGGGACTAGAAGGGTGGAGGGTGGAGGGTGGAGGGGTAAGGGGGAGGGGTTAGTGGGGAGGGGGCAAGGGGGAGGTCTGTAGGGCTGGGGGGAGGGGGGAGGGGGAGGAGGTGGGTGGAGTGACAGGGGCAGGGGGGAGTGGGGAGGTCTGTAGGGCAGGGGGTTGGTCTGCAGGGGGGTTCTTCAGGGAAGGTGGGAGGTGGGAGGGTGCCGGTGGGATGCAATGGGGAGAGGGTTGTGGTCTTCCAGGGTGTCTCTTGGGCATGGGTGCAAGGGGGTAGTGGGGGTGGGAAAACAGGTTGGTGGGAGGGTGTAGTGGGGAGGGTGCATGTGGGATGTAATGGGGAGAGGGTGTTGGTCTGTCGGGGTGTCTGCATGGTAGGGTTGAAAGGGGGTAGTGGGGGAGGGAAAAAAGGATGGGGGATGGTGCAGGGGGAGGGGGAAGGGGGTTTTCAGGGTAGTAGGAAACATTAATAGTTGGGTTACCAAATTAGATTATCTAAAAAAAAAATTAAGTTTATATGTTATAAATATCCTATGAAACCAAAATTATAGAAAATAAAATAGGAAATAAATAAATGGGTTTAAAAAACTCTTGAAAATAGAACTTCACTCCTCTTCTCAATAGTGAAAATTTCCCTTCCAAATCTAACATTTTATTATAACTCTACCTAGCCTCTAATCAATAATTATCTTCTTACATGTAGTCACTTTGATCCTCTAAGGGTTGATCTCTCTTTTTTTTTCTTTCTGCCTTATTTTTTTTAATTTCATTCTCAAACAAATTGTTTTTATCTTTCCATTTGTAAATGGATGTATTGATCAATACCATAATGGAAGTTGTATTATTTCCAAGTAAAACTTGATTAAAATGAAAATTTCTATGGGGGGGGGGGATTTGCATGGGGGAAGGGGTGCTACTGGGGGTGGGGGTCCAGGAGGGAGGGGGTGTCTACGGTCTGGGGTAGGGTTGTCCAGGATCTGTCCTGGGGGGGGGGGGGTGGTCTGTCCAGGGTCTGAGGGGTCTATTTGGGGGGGGATCCAATGTCGGGGGGGGGGGGGGGTTGGGGTTAGTTTGGGGCGGATCTGGGGTTTGGGGGTGTCCAGGGTCAGGGGCGTCTGTCTTGAAGGGGGGGGTCTAGGGTTTTTCCTGGGGGTGGGGGTCTGTCCATGGTCTAGGGGGGGTTCCACGGTCCGAGTGGTCTGTCAGAGTGTCCGGGGTCTGTCCAGGGTGTGCCCGGGGACTGTGGGGGTGTCCAGGGTCTGCCCTGGGGGTGGGTATGTCCTTGGTATGGATAGTGATGGGAAAAGGGGGTGTTCTGGGGGTAGAGGATTGTGGGGAAGGGGGTTGGGTGTGCAATGGGGAGGGTGTGCATGGGGGGAGGGTCCAGGGAGAGTGGAGGGGCCCATTTCATGGGGGAAGGGGTGATGTAGGGGGTGGGGGTCCAGGAGGGAGGGGTTGTCTAGGGTCTGGGGGAGGGGTGTCCAGGATCTGTCCAGGGGGTCTATATAGGGTGGGTGGGTCCTTTTGTGGGGGTTTCCAGGGTTTTCATGGGGGGGGGGGCTTTCCATGGTCTAGGGGTGGTCTATCTAGGGGTGACCAGGGTCTAGGGGGTCTGTATGTGGGGTGTCTAGGGTCTGGGGGTCTGAACATGGTTTGGGGGGTCTGTCTTGGGGGGTTCTAGGGTTTGGGGGTGTCCAGGGTCTATCCAGGGGAGTGTCTATGGTTTGTGGGGGGTCTGTCCACGGTTTGGGGGGTCTTTATTGGGGGGTTTCTTGGGTTTGGGGGGGGGGGGTGTCCATGTTCTATCCTGGGGGGGGGGGGGTCTGTTCCATATATGTGGGGTGTTTTTTATGAAATGGGAAACCCTATATCCACAGTTTAAACCGTGTTTGTAACCATATATGATGCACCCAATATGTTTATAAATTTTCACATATTTATTGAAAATAAGAACATGTTTTCTGCATTTACCTACTGCTTATGGGACAAATACTTTCATTTTGGTGATCTTGTTCATTTTTAGGATATTTATGGCCAAATACACAAAACATTGGAGAACTGAGAAAAATATACAAACTACAAGGTGTGTACTTATTTAAACATTGTGTACATCCATACTCAGACACAGATTGACCAGGAAAACTACATTCCCAAGTAATCAGAATATGGTACATGTCGTGTTCACACATTACATGTCGTGTACACCCCTCTAGAAGCAGTTGGCGGATGAGAAGAAGTATACATGCCCATGTGTTCGGCTGAAGGGAACACGTCGTGTTTATCTTTTACACGCCGTGTAGCCCATTCTAGAAGCGATTGGTGGCTGAAAAATGAGACTATAGGCCATGTATGGTGGTGCTACACGCCGTGTATATCTACTTACTAGGCAGCACCGTGTTCCTAGTCAAAGATGGTGTGGTAGGCCGCCTACCGGTGGAGAAAACAAAGGCAAAAGCACGTTTACAAAAGTACATGCTGTTTACTTTTTCCACACAGGGTGTAGTTATATTTTCTATAAAAGGAGGAATTGGCCTATGTTTAGGTGTGGTGTGTGGAAAGAATGTGTGGAGAAAAGGATGAAGGTCTGATGGAGAGAATCTTTTCCACCGTACTACCCCCATTTCACCATCTTCCAAAGAATAATTTCCTCCTTGAAGTTCCAAGCATGATCACATCAGATATCAAAATCTTGGTGTTTATCATTTTCTATATGTGTAACTAAATACCCAGTGTGTTGGGGTTGTGGGGGATGATGAGTTGTAATTTAAATTAGTTGTTATGAAGGTGTTAGTTTCTTTTAACCTCTTTTTATTCATCTTAAACCACTTTTTATTATCACTAAAAATTCTGAACCAGACAAATGAAAGAATTTTTAGTGATTCAAAATAACAATAACGACGAATAATTTAATGAATATTGAAAGTATTCGTCATCTCAAAATGGACTAATCAAAATAAAGAACTTTGAAACACGGACTACCGAACTATGGAGTTATTTTCTTCTGCTCTAAATAAATGTTTACCGGACCAAGGAAACTTTATTACAAATTGAAACCCATATTGTTGGGTTATTATGAACAACACATCCTCATAAGAAATTTTATTTACTAAACAACTTCTCATTTATCCATGACCCCAACACATGTCTCTATTTCTATATATCAAAAATAAATTTTCTGATATTTAATTTTATTCTGTTATGTGAATTGTTAAAAGAAACTTAAAACCAATTATCCATTTTATCCAAACCACAACAATCAACGTTAAATTCAGAAAACCTCATTAAAACTAAAATATAAACAAAGTTAAACACGATAAAAATAACTTCCTTTTCCCTATGGATCGACCCCTTACTAGTGTTATACTTCTTTGGGTAAAAATAATTTGGGACACTAATAATATACCTTCAGTGAAACGACTCACCCAATTTTGGTGCCAATTCTGGGGAGAAGAGAATAACTACTTTTATTCTTGTTATGATTAAGTTTGTATCAAATTTTAGTGAAAATAAAAATCAATAATTCACTAAAATATCTTTTCTAATCTTATTTCTGTTTATCATTCATTTTCATCATTTACTCTTGGTGTGTTTCATATCATACAGGTCTTTAGGTGTATGAGCGATAACCTCACACATTCCAAGAATGTTGAGTCATCAGGGTTTTTCTTGATTGAACCAGAGATTGAATGGAAAATGTTGAGGAGACAATGAGAACATATGGCCGAGAATAACCAAAACAATCCAATGGCACAGAATAAAGAAGGAAATCTAGCTTTTGTCCAAGGAGCCGAACATCAGTTGGGTCCGAATGACAACCAGAACTAGCAGGCTCCACTTGCAATAGGGTATGGACCATAGCAGTTCCAACAATTAAAACCAGAGTGGATTCCATTTCTCAACGAAGGTCGGGGTCCATACATCTACCCTCTGGAACAACAGTACATGCCAGCTCCACTCCCTCAGCAGCCACCTCCACACCGTACTCTAATGGAGTACGACCTGCCATCTATCCACAGAGCTGACACGGGCATCGTCTTTCTATCGGTGCAGTCCCAACTCATCAAGATCAAGCCTGATATCATGAAGCTGATCTATAACATGGTTTAGTTCAGTGGTCTTCCTAGTGGGGATCCCAATTCCCATCTCTTCAATTTTCTATAGGTCTGCGACATGTTCCCCTACCAAGTAGTGTCCATAGAAACTGTTTTTCTTCACCTCTTCCCCTTTTTTCTGAGGTATAAGGTAAAAGACTGGATCAAAGGATTGCTGGAACGATTGATCCTCACTTGGGAGGAGCTAGCCCAGACATTCCTCTGTAAATACTTCCCACCCTCGAAGATGGTGACTCTACGGAATGAAATCCAAAACTTCTAGAGGTATGATGCTGAGTCACTATATGAATCATGGGAGCGCTTCATGGAGATGTTTCACAAATTCCCACACCATGGATTGCCACATTGGATGCAGGTCTAAACCTTTTATGGAGGGTTGACAATGAATACAATGTCTATGGTGGATGTCGTTTCCAGAGGTACGGTAATGAGGAAATCCCTCGTAGATCTTTTCGAACTACTGGAAGACATGTCTACCAATAGCTTCCAGTAGAATTCTGATCGGGGCACACAGAAACAAAATATGCATATCATTGATTCTACCTCTATGCTTGCTGCCCAGTTGGACGCTATGACCTAAAAGATCGATGCACTCAATCTGAAGGGAACATGTCACGTACATGTGGAAAACCATCCGGCATGTAGAGAATTTGGTGATAACCACATCATGGGAGAATACTCGGGTTCTTCTCAAGACCCGTCGATGAGAGAGGTGAGTTATGTTTCACAAAATTGAGGGCCCAACCAGTACCCGCAGTACCAAAACCCGATATAGTGTGATCAACAGAACACAGGTTGGGGCCATCAAGATCAAAATCCTCCGCCCCAGTGACCACCTAGCTACAACCAGCCTCCTTATCAGAACCAGTACCAGAGGTAGCAACAGCCCTAAACATGGATCTTATCAACAACAGGGGTATCAAAACCCTCGCCCGCAGTAGCCGTTGCTTCCACCACCTCTACTGGCTCAACAACCACCTTAGTAAGAGAACACCTCAAGGCTAGAGGATCTAATGACCATATTTATATCCACTCCTGACACCAGGTTCCAAAATCAGGAGGCTTCAATTCGAGGCCTGGAAAACCATATTGTCCAGTTCGCAAACCAACTCTCAAGAAGGCAACTCAGTACACTACCGGGTAACACTGAGACGAACCTGGGGGAGGAGGCTCATTCCATTACGCTACGAAGTGGAAAGGAGCTCCAACAGCACCAACCAGCACAGCCAGGTGCTCCCACACCCCCTGTTGATGAATAAGGTAAAAATATATACCCCTCATCATCCAAAAGACCATTGAAGGAGGCTTCGTAGAATAAAGGAAAGGAGGTTTTCAAACCCTTTGAGCCTGCCTTACCCATCCTAGAGAGACTAAAGCAGAGAAAGTTGGACCAAAAGTTCAGAAAATTCATGGACATGTTTAATAATCTTCACATAAATATACCTTGTGCATAATTACAGATGTAGATTCCAACTTACGCCAAATTCATGAAGGAAATAATCTCCAACAAAAGAATTATGGAGGATCTGGGCACCATTGCCCTAACCAACGAGTGTTCTACAATCATCCAACATTCAATCCCTCCCAAACTCCAGGATCCATGTAGCTTTACCATTATATATACTATTGGACCATGTGATTTTGGGAAGGACCTCTGTGACATAGGGGCTAGAGTAAACCTCATGCCCCTCGTTGTTTTAAAAAATCTTGGGCTTAACAATTGGAAGCCTACCTGAGTATCCCTTCCGCTTGCAGACGGACCCATCAAATATCCAAAGGGGCTACTAGAGGATGTGTTCGTAAAGGTGGGTAGGCTGATCCTTCCCACATATTTCATCATCATTGACATGGATGACGACCATGAGGCACCTCTCATATTTGGAAGGCCCTTCCTGGAAACTAGGAAGGTACTGATCGACATGCACCAAGTGTAACGACCCAAACATTCATTAATGAGAATCCCTCTTGCTCAAATTAAATGTATCATTATGTAAAATGTTTATATAAAACATCAACTTCTTTGGTTTTATGTTAAGAATTGTGACTATTTCTAATATAGTTTTTGTACAGTGATAACATGATTAGTATAAATATAGGGCTTTAAAGAATCCAATTTACTCTGACAAAGGAAAAGATGGCCTCATCTAGTAGACAAGCCCCATACAAATCCCATTTATTGAAACTCATAAAAGAGGTGGAATCGTTGGGATTCTCTCCTAACCAAGAAAAAGCCGAGATTCAACAGGGTATGATCTAGTGGTATCGCCTACGAGATAAGTGAAAGTGGATAGAGATTACCAACTGAGCAATGTTATTCGAGCCACCCCAAGATTCTGTCACAATAACACACCTTACTCTCTGTTCTTATGCGGGTCTTATAAGGGGTTATTTAACAAGACCGTAGCACTCTGGTTGTGTACATTTTTTTTGTATATAATAATGAATATATTTTCATGTTATTTTTGTTACCTTGTAAATAGTTTTTAAAGATCAAATAGTGTTTTTAGTTTATATTCAACTATGAAATCTATTTTGATGAATTAATGGATTTTTTTGAAAAAAATAATATTTTAATAAAATATTATTATTATTATTATTCAATTAATTTTTATTAAATATAAATGATCGTATAATTTAATGATATCAATTTTAATTTTTATTATGTTTTGAAGCCATTTTTTCCCAAACCAGCGAATTTTCGATAAATGTCAGTTTTTATTTAAAAAGTAAAAATTAACCTAATTAATAAATTATTTATATAAAATAAATATTATTTCTGGAGTCAGTATGTCGAAATTATCAAATGGTGAATTTTTCATAATTTTCTAAGACAGTCAAATTTTTAGGTAAAAATTAAATATCGTTTAAATATATAATGTGTTTTATGACATCATAATGACCCAAAAGTGATGTAATAAAATACTATAAGCATCATGTTCGGCCAATATATGTTTTAACATTAAAATAATTTGATTTTGGGTTTGTTTGAATTATTTTTCAAAGCATTAATGGACCTTTCAATGCTTATTAAACATCATGTCTTTTTAAAGAGTTTTCCTTAGGAGTGTGACTCACCTCCACATAAGCAACCCCATTATTTTAAGAAGTTCAGACATTGGACTTATGAAATATTTTTTTCCACTCATCTTTTGAAAAAACCATGGGAAATAACATGGCGAGGTTTGTGGTTTGAATTAGTTTAATGTGAGGTGTCCCAACCCTAAATAATAAACAATTCCCCCATATTTCCTATATAAACCCACCCATGCCCCAACATTCTCCTCACTCAAAGCCTTTGTAGTTCTTCCAACCTCTTCCCTACTCTCCCTATAATCCTCCCAAGGTTACCTTAGCTTCCAAGAAGCCTCTCTCAAGCCTATCTCAATCCTTTGGAGGCACACTTCCAAGTATGGGTTTTTCTTCCTTTCTCATTTTGTCTAATTTTCTTAATCGTGTTATGCCCTTTTAATTTCAATATTAATGTTGGGGTATGGTTTCACACCTACCCAATACTGCCCTATTTATTTTCTAATGATGGGGGACCCCATTATCATTCATTAAATGTCTCCCATGTACACTCGTTACTCTGCCGAAATTCCCAAAGGAATTTCTCTCTCATCATTTACATTCAAGCAATTCTTCTTGTATCATGACTCAAAAGTCGATTAAAATTATTGGGAAATGTATCTATATGAACCCCTTACTATCCATTTCATGTACATATAATGAGACACCCCTTTACCTCTCATCAACCATTTTAATGAATTCTTATGTCACACCGTTACGCTGCCGAAATTGCCCCGATTTTCCAAGCCAATGTCATTGTGTAGTGAATACCGTGCCCATGTCTTTATCAAGGGTATTCACCTTTATAAACATTTACTTATTGATTATAAAGTTTCATGTATGAATTCCACATGCCTTTATCATGGAATAAATGAAGATGTTCTATTAATCCATGTTATATGATCAATGTGGCACACTTATGCATGAAATGAAATGTTTAAGAAGGGTGCGCCCTTATAGTGCTCCAATGCTTTGGGTAAATTACAATATCATGATACGTCATGTGAAATGGGTTTTCACTCATGATAATTAAAGTGAAATTAGGTTTTAATCGTGCTTCATGTGCAACGAGGATTTACTCATGCTCCATTTTCAATGAGCCTTGGATCATTCTAATTCCGTGTTAAGTGTTGTTCCCACATTTCCATGTTATGATTATCATTCTTTATCATGCCTTTATGTTTATGCTCCTATAATGATATATTAACATTCATATTGTCTAAAATTTATTTTATTTCACATGTTATTCAATGATTATTCCCTAACTAGGCTTTATAGATCACCCTATTCTTATGTATGTACTCAGGTTATCCCATGAAATGGTAAGTACGAGGGAATGTAGTGTTCATGTAAAGGAAGATTTCAATAAAGATGGTGTATTTCATGATTTAAGTTGTTATGTAGTGTTCTTAAACCCCAAATACATTATACCTCTTTATCTTGAATGTTTTATCAAGTGAAGATTTTATGTAATAAATATGGTTTAAGTTTGTAATAAAAGTAGGGTTGTCATAGTTGGTATCAAAGGACAAGTTTAGTTATTTTTGGGATTAGGATTAGAAAACCCTATTAAATCCTTAGAGACAAGGCTAAGTATAATAAAAACATCCCTATGTTTTTGTGGGTATTTATTAAGTGGTTTATCAAGCAAATACATCACTGTCTGGATACGAGCAGGTAGAGGCCGCTCTGGCACAGATGTATCCTAGGGGTAAAACCCGAAAACACCACTTTGAGCTAGACTCGAACTGGAACTAGTGCACAGAAACGGGCCTTGATGTAGTCTTAGTTATGACACTCCTGGGGGATATGTTTTGGTAAATTCATAAGCTTAGTATGAACCATTATTAAGGGACCAAAAAATTCCCAAAGAATATAAGTTAGAAAGTAGATCATGGATAACATAGACTAAAACCAATATATTCATATGTTAAGGAAATAAAATTTATTTATAAGTCATCAGTTTTTTCCTTGTATTACCCTTTATGTGTTGCCCCTAACTTTCCTTTTATTCTATCCAATGGCCTTTAATATGAGGACATGGGCTAACAATCGATGTGAAGATCAATGTGATGATTGTACTAATGAGATGCCCAATCCAATGGGAGCGGTAATCGTGAACTTTGTCAGGCTTCTCTCTCAGCTAACTCAAGCATTGAATCGATACATGGGTCCATAGGAACGTTCACCCCCCCAATAAAGAACAAGTCACTATCGAGAGATTCATGAGATGAAGGCCTCAAACATTTAATGAATCGTATGATCCCTCAATCACTGAACAATGGATCAAATCCATTGAAACAAATGTGAAAAATCTTGTCTCATCGTAAGGTTATCAAAAATCTTAATTTAATGGTATATCATGTGATAAAAGATTTAGGAATGAAAATAGGAGTAGAATCCCTGAAAATTGAGTATCTATAGGAACGAAAGAATATAGATGCTACCAATTGTATTTAGATTAATTACACCTGAATGGGAATGAAAAAGGGAGAAAGAGATCATATTAATCCAGATTACATTCAGGATGGTTTGGAAAGAAGGATGTTGCTTAAATAAAGATATCCCTTGTAGCATCTTATTGTCAACTTATTTATAGGCATGATATTAAGTGATAAAATTGGATTAATCCACTGTAATGGGATTATCAAATTCCTAATGGTCGAGAATATTTTTGAAAAATGTCTTATTTCATCAATAAGTTCATTATCAATCATAATTAGTGAAGTATTTTACTAAGACTGATGAATGAAAGGAAAAGAAAATAAGATGATAAAAAATGTATTGAACCATTCAAAAGGTTTTGAATTACTTTGTCTGTCGACCAAATGGATCAAGATAATTGTTGAAGAAAATAGATGGGTGTGTTGTCAAGGGGGAGCAGAAAATTCAAAAAATGTTTTAGTTTCATCAATTTGTACAGAGAATTATATTGAAGAAATCAGATTGAGAATGTAATATTCATAAATTGGATTTGAATTAAAATTTTAAAAAGAAAGACTGAAGAAGAGATGATGTTTGAAGATGGATTGAGAAGATTGGAAATGAGAATATGATGTCACTACTTCACATGAAATTCAAGGGAAATGAATATTTTGGTGAGTTTGGTTGAGAAGAAATGTTTTTTTGGATTCCTTCCCATGCCTCTCATGGGTCACCTACAAAAGGGGATAAGTACCTCATTCTTTTTAGAGGTGTGGCATGGATCTACTATTCACAGATGAGAGAGAAGCAATAAATTTCTATATAAAATTGAAGGTATCAATATGAAGCCTTTGATATTGAGGGTTAGATAGAATGAATGAAAGTAGAAGAGAGAGGATCAAAATGTTATTGATCTAATATACATATTCATTGATCATTTATTTAGCAGATTGTCCTATTATTCTAGTCATCTTATTCAACTTATCATCATATTAGGATGAATAATCAGATCAAGATATCTGTATTGGGAAATCTGGAAAGATTGAAAAATAATTATTAATTATCTCAACAAAATTATGGAAAATCTAAATCTATCATATTGGGTAATCAATTAGGAAGATTAGAGTGGGATGACGCAATAGGGAAATAAGATCTAGAGAATTGAAGAAAGCTGATCAGATTGGACAATTAGATTTTAATTCTATATAAATATCCTTAAAGTACTTACCAGATTTTGGCAATGAAATTGAACAATTTTTTCAATGAAATACATATGTGGAGATCGAAAAGAAGAAAATTTATCCTATTTTGTTACACAAACATTGTTTTACAATATTTCTGCTAAGAGGGTACACACAGGAACTATCAGATTATTTACAATGTGATACATGAGTTAAAGGGTATATCCTACTCATTGTAATCCTATGACTATTTTCTAGTGTATTTTTTTGTTGTATATCTTCCAAACCATACCAAGGACATATCTATTCTTATTAAATTGTAAACCTTTTAAATACTTATGTTCCTTTGGATGTGTGTTAGATTTTTTTTCAGTAGGAAATGAAATATTTACCTAGAGGAAAATGTTGTTTAAAATAATCCTAAAAGAAAAGGTACCACAGCTTCACCCCTCCCCTCTTAGTGATAAAAATATCTAGACTGAGGAACTTTAAAGTGATATCAGAGCCAAGGTTCCCTTTGATTTTTCTTTTAAGAAGTTTATAGAGAGTCTTAATTGTTTGAAAAGTAATGTTATTCTTGTTTTTGATGGAAATAATTATCTTATCTAAAAAAATAGAATGATACCTTATATTATTTCTATTGGATATTATTTATTTGGAGCTAAAAAATATAGGTTTTTTTCAATATGAAATGAAATATTTACCTAGAGGAAAATTTTGTTTAAAATAAACCTAAAAGAAAAGGTATCACAGATTCACCCCTCCCCTCATAGTGATAAAAATATCTAGACTGAGGAACATTAAAGTGATATCAGAGCCAAGGTTCCCTTTGATTTTTCTTTTAAGAAGTTTATAGAGAGTCTTAATTGATTGAAAAGTAATGTTATTCTTGTTTTTGATGGAAATAATTATCTTATCTAGAAAAATAGAATGATACCTTATATTATTTCTATTGGATATTATTTATTTGGAGCTAAAAAATATAGATTTTTTTGTTGTCAATTATAGATTTCCTTTACCATCGATTGATGAGATGAATTTCAAGAATTATGGAAAGTCTAAGAATTCATTATTATCATCACTTTTTTAATGTGAATTATTATTGGTGAAAGGTGTTTCCACAACCAAATGTGTATGAGATAAATTGAAAACATATATGAAGGCAATACAAAATTCAAGAAGGAAAAACATAAATTCTAGAGGTTGAAATCTGAACACTTGAATATGGGTGAATAATACTCTAATGGGGAATTGTTTAACCAGATAAATGACATTATTAGAACTATCAGATGTCCTATTCTAAAGTTATAAGATTCTACATATTTAAAATGATCTTGACAATCCATCACACCATGTTTGATAAATATGTTTCTTCATTAGAATTCAAAGATCCTAAAACTTTATCCCATGATTATTTGAATGTCACTATCATTACTTATGAAATTTGATGGGAGAAATATATGGAAAAAAACCAGAAATGTAGATAGATAAATGTATTTCATGGTTGCAAAGAATGAAAATTAAAAGGTGACTCTTATCGAAGAAGAAGCTTCTGAATCCCAATTATAAAAATGAGGTATGTAAAAATGTTGATGATATTTTATCCTTATTTTAGAGAAATGTGAAATGTTTCATATTAAATACGATGGAAAATTTCCATTGAAATGTTTTGAATTAAAAATCCATTGGGAATTGTGCAAAAAAATTTCCTTATATAATGAAATAAGTGGATAGTGATGAATAAGAATGAAGACCATGAAGGTTAAGGATGAATCATAGAGATAAATGAAATTTTTATTCCATAGTGAAATATAGAAAATTATTCAAATACAAAAGAATAAGTTTCTTATCTAGAGATGATGACGAAGAAGGATGTGTTGCTTAATCTAAAATATATGTTGAGTATGTCATTGAAAATACTTTTATTACAATTGTGAATGATAAAGAGTTAAAAAGTAGTAGTTCAGAAGAATAATAAACTCTACAAAAATGTCATTATAAGGAAGATTGGAATTAATATTTGTTGAAAATAAGAGTACATTAGAAGAAAAAATGACGATTGAAGATGAATTTTCTTTTAGAAATAATCAAGAGTTTATTTTTTGAGGAGAATGAAAGGATGCGAAAAGATATTGATGATTTGAAAAAAAAAATCTAGATTAATGGTTTCTTAATGTTCTTCTGAATGTGATGTTTAATGAAAAATAATTATAGTTAAAACATGTACCGCAAAAATAATATTAAATATGAAGAGAAATGTACATGTTTCAAAAACACTATTACTGATGTTGATAAATGTTTTTGTAATTTGAATCCTAAGATGGTTGACCAAAATTTACCTTCAATGGGAAACAAAAAGATGGAAATATTTATAAAAAGAAAAAAGATATGAATTTTATTTATGTGTCTAAGGTCAAAAAATATGGAAATTCAAAATTATCAAAATACCCTAAAAAAGGAAGGTTTCGAATAATCATGGATCCAATAAAGGTTAAAATATAAGAAAGACTCTGATTGATATAAGAATGATGGGTGACATTGAAAATAATGACAATATAGTTTCAGAGAAATGTATTAAAATTTCTATTATAGATGTTTCAAAGGAAAAAACTCATTCAAAGGATATTGATGGATTTGTGGTTGATTCAAACCCATGGAAAATATATATTGGTTCAATAAAAAAATTCTATTATCCCATAGGTTATGGATGAAAATTGTTGAAGAGGATTCAATATCCTCAATGGAAGATCTTTTAAAAGGTTGATTTAAAGAAACCAAAAAACTTTTGAGTGAATAATGAAGATAGGTCCCAACCATTAGAAACTACTTATGAAATATGTGAACAACCTGGGCACCTTTAAAAAGGATGTCTTTTTTTGTTTCTGGAATAACCAAAGATTCTTATTAATTCTCAGAAGAGGATTTTGAAGAATGAATAGGGAGAATAAAAATATCTTGTTGTTGAAATCAAATTGAATGATACAAAAGGCTAACGGCCATGTATTATCAATAAGGGGTATTCATCTCATATGATAGAAGTTTTGAAATTTTTGAATAATTTGAGAGACATTAATGAACGAATAGTAATATATTGAAATGATGAATCCTTGTAAATCGAAGGTGTTTGATCATCCATTATTGGGAAACAAATGAAAAAAAATCAATGAAATCTTTGTATGTGGATGGGTTGAAACACAATTTTTTATTTGTTTCAAAATTGTGATATGATTGAAAAAAAATTATCTTCCGGAAAGATGGATTCATTTTTAAAAGTATAGAATATGGAAAGATAGTTATAGAAGGCCACCATATAAAAGAAAACATGTTTCGGGTTGGTGAAATAAGAAACAATTTTTACCAAAGTATGGTGGAAGATAATGAATTGATGAAAAAAAGTATGAAAAAATGTTTCAAAACATGAGAAAGATGTCAAAGGGAAATAGTTTCCGAGACATTCTTGATTTTCAAAGAACAAGAGATTGGCGTCTCACTATTTTTCAGAAAATAAAGATTAAAAATTTTGTGCGCATAAATGTTGATATTTTTTCAAAACTACCCCTCAAGGTAATTTATTCCTATATTTGTGCACCAACGAGAAAAAATGGGGATAAGTACATCATTACTACCATTGATAATTTAAATCCAATTACTTTTTTTATTCATATGAAACCAAAATATAATGCTTTGAAAATTTTTAAAAGTTTCAGACGGAATGCTAAAAAATAATGTGAGTATTCTATAAAAAAGGTGACAGCCAACTATTTTGGTGAATATAGATGTGGAGAATTTGAAATTTATTTGTACAAGAATGGAATTCGGCATTATGATATATCTTCATACAGTCCTCGACAAAATAGGGTTTCTTTAAGAAATAAATGAAGTCTGGTGGAAATTGGAAGAACTATTCTAATTTGACAATGTTTTTTCCACTACAATTACAGACAACCCATGATTAGTACAGTTTTTATTCAAAACCATTATTTCAATAGGCCTAATCTTGATATGACTCTATGAATTTTTTATAGAAAAACTGCATGATTGATACACTTTAGAGTTTCTGGGATTTAATGTGGAAACTATGGAATGTTTGAATAGAAAGGTGAAGATGTAATCTTTCTTGGATATGCTTCAAAAGGGAAAGGATATAGTTTCTTCAGACAAATGAAAAAGAATAATTGTTGGCTCAGTGGATGGGAATGTAATGAAATGATATGATAAATAAAAATGTGTTCGAGTAGATTATAAAGTTGTGCAGGAAGAGGAATGTTTTTGGAAATAATTATGATAAGGATAAGAAAAATTTGAATCCTATCCAAACAGAATAATCAGACTCAGCCATTTCTAGTGATGTGGAAGTTACTCAAATATTTCATCCTAGGTTGAGGAAACAGGTGGAAGATCTGAATATAATTGTACATCAACATCAAAAGGTTCAAACAAGATGAACAAAAAATGCGAATATACATAATTATTTGTATTGAAAATTGAAGATGAATGACGTGAAAGGAGATTTTGAGTATTGAGAATGGGTCATGCCATGAATGAAGAATTAGAATATAATGAATAGAATAATACATGGGAACTCTTACCCAATCCAGAAACCCAAAAAACTATTGGTAAAAATTGGTTTTCTAAAACATGCTGAATGAATAAGGTGAAGTGATAAGAAACAATGGATGATTAGTGTGAAATAGGTATCCAAAACTTGATGGTATTTATATTGATAAAACCTTTTTTTCGGTGGAATGTTTTGAAAAAATCAGAATACTTCATTCCATTTCTACACAATGTGGTTAATAGATATTTCAAATGGATGTTAGGTCTAAATTTTTAAATTGTGATATTTATGAGGATGTATATATTGAACATCCTAGTTGACTTTTTATTGGGATTGATGAATGTTATGAGTGCAGATTAAAGAAGTCTTTGTATGGGAAGAAATAATCATTGAGAATATGGTATTCCAAATTGGATAATATCTTACGAATAATGAATTTCAAGAAAGGAAGAATTTATTGTAAATTTATAACATAAAAATTCAATAGAATCCCCTCATTGTGATTTTTTATATTGATGACATTGTGTTTTATTGGAATGATGATTGAAGTAGTGAGATATTTTTTAATGAAATGAATATAGCGTTTGAAATGTCCATAGTGGGAGAAATGATTAAAATTATTGTCATAAAAATTAATCAATAGAATAATTTAATCTTTCATTATCAAGAAAAATATTCTATGGAAATTATCAAGAGGTTAGATAAAGAAAAATCAAAAGTTATTTCCACACTAATTTTAGTGGGAACCTAGTTGATTAAAGATGGAGAAGGTAATGAATTTCAATGGAATGAAGTCAGAAAGATAATTGAATGTTTTTTGTATTTTACTGGCTCAAGAACAACCAATGTTTTTGTTGTTATGACGTGTGTAGGATTTCAGAGTTATCTAAAAAATCATATTGAATTATTATAAAAAATATTCTTAAATACAGGAAAGGAGAAACAGATTTTGGAATCTGGTATGGTAGCTTACAAAGTATTGATCTGTTTGGGTACTCCGATGCATATTGTATAGGAATTGTTAGTAATAAAAGATAAACTTATAGTGGAGTATAATTTCTAGAAATGAATTGTTTTAGTTGGATGTCAAAAAATAGAATTATATAACTCTCAGTATGGTTGATGCGGATTATTTTTCTGCCACTCAATCCAATACTGAACTAAGGTGGGTGAGAACTCAATTGTAAATCTTACTTGTTGAAATGAAGTTATCCTTTCTCATGGGTTGTGATAATCAAAGTATAAGAAATCTATCAAGGGATCTAGTTCAACACCCTTGACAAAGACATATTGATATCAAATATCATTTAATCAAAGAGAATGTGGAGAATAATTAATTAATTACGGAGTATGTTCCAATATTAGAAAAAGGTTTTGGCTTTTTCAAAATACCTTTAATGAAGGAATCCTTTTCAAATTTTGGTTATCCATGGTTTTCAAACAACATTCTCGTCAAGGTTGAGGTATGTGTATTTGTCCCCATTCTAATTATACCTTTGGATAATGTTTTAAATAGGTAGATTCGTATCATTTCATTAATCTATCCATGGATGCATGTAAAAATAAAGAGTTTTGGGTATGTTATGAATTCAACATTACTAGTGTGTGAACTATTATAATTTTTTTTTGGATTGGTAGTAGGAAAAATTTATTTTTTATTCTTTGATGTTTGTAACCTAAGAAAGAAATATGAAGAAGGTTTTTCTAATCACAACTTTTGGACAACATGGTTTTTCTATCAACAACTCCTGATTCCTAAAATTATTTAGTTCACATAGGATTAGATTTGTTGATAAGGGGTCCATTTCTTATGGATATAGTGTTCATTGATTTATGAAACTTGGTAGACAACACAATACGAGGGGGGGGGATTTTTAGGACCAAGATCATAAGAAATGTGATCATATTTAGGTGTTGTACTTTGTTGTCAATAAATTTTTTTAAGAAAGAAAATCACCGAACATTGTATTTGGTGATATTTGAAATGACATCCATATTCCTAATAATCATACTCAAAATAATTTAAATGATTAATCATATCCAGGAGAAGATGGATAAAAAAATATCCATTATATTCACAATATATATGTGATTAAAAGGCCGATTTGATGAGAAAGAATCGTATTGGATCTAAATGAACATAAGATTCACTTTGAATCTTGATATAAAGAAAGAAATCATATTGATGGAGAATCAGAGTCTTCATGACTATGATAAAACAAAATTCACAATGATCTACTGATAGTGGAGTTCAAAAAAATCATAATTTAATTATAAAACATATGATAAAATCTATTGAAAGGAAAGAGGATAATAATACCCAACGATAGAAAATTTGATTGACAGAATGAAAATAGATATGTCCAAACATATATAGATTTGATCATATCTAAGTGAAAATGAAAAATGGTGTTAGAGATCATATTTAACCTAATTCTATATAGGTTGGTTTGGTAAGAAGTATGTTGCATAAATAAATACAGGCATTGTAGCATCCGATCGTCAACATATTCATATGGATGAGTTTTAAAGAATGAATTAGTTGAAGTCATCATAATGGGATCATCAGATTCATAAAGGCTGATAAAATTTATAAAAAATGTGTTTTTTCTTCAATTAGGTCAACATCCATCATAATTATAGATATATTTTCTTGAGATTGATGTATTAATTGAAAAGAAAATAATGAGATCAATAATTTAGTCAAACATTCAAAAAGGATTTAATTAAATTGTTTATAGACCAAGTTGATGAAGATAATTAATGAAGAAAAGAAATTTATGACTTTTCAAGGTGGAGATTGAAATTCAAAGAATTATTTTTCTTCTTCGATTGGTATATAGTATTGTATTGAACAAATAAGATTGAGAAAATTGGATTCTAAAATTGAATTCGAATTGGAATTTGAAAAATAATGTCTGAAGAAGAGATGACATTTAAAGAAGATTCGAAAAGAGTTGAAGAATTCATAAATGCACTCGAAATTAAAGTGAAATGAATATTTTTTTGAATTTGGTTGACCATAAATGTTTTAGGACTTTTTGAAAAAACCACTCATGCGTGACAAATAAATAGGGTGATGTACATCGTACCTTTAACATGTATAAAAAAGAGGTACTTTTCATAGAATAGAGTGACACTCCAAATATCTAGGGGAGAAGGAAGGTTTCTATATTGAACCTTTGATGAATACATTTCTATAGAGGGAAGTGAAAGGAGATGATATAAGATTGGAATGTTACTCATATGATCATTATATTCAGTGATCATCATATTTAGTTGATTACTGTATTATTTTTTTCATCGCATTCAATTGATCATCGTATCATTCTGGAAAATTAAATTTCCACTTCTTATTGGGATTTCCAGATTGGGGAAGAAATAATTCATAATTTTCTCACTTCTATTAAAATATAGACAGTTCTATCATATTGGGAAATTAAATTTGAAGATCAGAGTGGGTAAATCCGATTGGGAAATCAAATATGTAGAATCCGAGTGAGTAGATCAGACTAGACAATTGGATTTTAATTCTACATCAAAGACCTTTATGTTCTTAGCAAATTCTAGGTAAGAAATTGAAGAATCATTTTTCAATGAAATTCATTACTGGATATTGAAAAGAATCCAATGTACCATCTTTTGTTACGCTAACATTGTTTTACCCTATTTTTTTAAGAGGGTGAACATGCACTATTATATTATTTTCATAGTTCTACATGAGTGAAAGGGCATGTACCACTCAATATAATACAATGATTTTTTTCTAGTGGATTGTGTGGTATTGGATCATTTCCAAGCAATACCAAGGATGTAGAAATTTTTATTTAATAGTGAACCTTATAAATAATTGTTTTTATGTGGTTTTGGGATTGATTTGTTTTCTCTATGAAGTGAAATAATTAATAGGATTTAAAAGTTGTTTCATGAAAACATGAAATAAAATGTATCTCTAATTTACCCCTCACCCTCTCGGTGATACAAATATCATAACTTGGGCTCTTTCACATTTTATTTCCCAACTTCTGGAAAGCCTACTAACACATCTCCGCTTACATGATTGGATTCCCCTTGTGGGTCAAGACATTATGAGAGATTATATCCTTATGAAATATAGTTTGAATATATAATAGTGGACTTCCCACATAAGAAATCCTTTAACCTCTGGAAAGCTCTTTGGATTATCCAATACTATAACTACCACAACCGTTGTCAGGTCAACTACTACACCATCTTCTAAGACGAAATTCCGTAGAAATCAGACCTCTTTAATCTTGGAAATGAACTTCATGACCTTCCCAAAAATAATTTTCACTCAGATTATGTCTATAATCATCCCGACGTGTCTTGCGTGATCCTCTTTAGATGACATGTACACAAGAATATGGTCGATGAAAACTATCTCAATCTAGTCGATGAAATGATGAAAGATCCAATCAATGAGTCTCATAAACATAGATGGGTTGTTTTTTATTCTAAATGGAATTACCATGTACTCAAAGTGATCATATCGACATTAGAAATCCATATTTAGTATATCCTCACCTCATACATGAAACTTGAGAAAGCCCGATCTTAGGTAAATTTTGAGAATTATCATACCCATGTCCATTGATAAATGTGGTCATCAATACTCGATAGTGGATAAATATTCATTATAGACACTTGGTTTTGGATCCAATAATCCACACATAACCTCAGGCTCTAATCCCCATTCTTAGTGAACGAAACCGGGACTGCCCATGGTAAAACACTGGTGCTAACAAATCACTTCCTCTCTAAGTCCCTAACCACACCCTTAGTTTATGAAACTATATGGAAGACATATTATATACTGGAACATATATTAGGGTTATCTCAGGGTGAAGATCAAGGAATAATCCAATGTATCAGTGGGGAGGTATTCCCAGAATGTCCTTAGGAAATACTTCCTCATGCGCTGTCACCACTATAGGAAAGTAAAAACCCCATATAATACAATACACCATGTGTCATTCTATCAAAATGATTAGTAATCGGCTACACCTTCCTATGAATGAATAGGATTCGTTTTTAACTATAAAGGAAAACATTATCCAATCGCTACGGAATCACCACATCCCCTACATGAAACTATATATTTGTTCATGAATTGTTGATTATGAGTCCATACCATAGATGATGTTGTAAGGACTCATTTATACAAAAATGATAT
Organism: Viscum album; assembly: GCA_963277665.1. Classification (NCBI taxonomy): domain Eukaryota; kingdom Viridiplantae; phylum Streptophyta; class Magnoliopsida; order Santalales; family Viscaceae; genus Viscum; species Viscum album. The sequence continues at coordinate 1,535,623,327 of OY728156.1, read as the reverse complement.
CCCAAATGAATCTATCACATCAAAGTGTAATGTCACACTATCGAAGATGTTTTTGATCACTGAGTCACCTCCCATATGAGTCTATGTGTATAAGGTTTAAGCCAAAGGTTAGACTGAAATCTATATGATTCGAAGTAGATATGTGGAAATTAAGGAATGAATTTCACTTTTGTCTACCTATACTCCATATAATGTATAATAGACATAGATAATACCTTATATAGGCTCTAGATCCTCTAGTTCATAATCCTCATCTTCTTGCAACTTCCCTCTCTCTTTTCTCCTAACTCCATGAGCCTCTAAAGGACTACCTAGGGGTGGTCGAGGCGGTAACAAATAAAATCACATACAAACTCTGAATGACATCCGAGATCATCTTATATATCCTCAACCCTACAAACCAGCTTTTTTTGTCTCTCCATGTTCTTAGGTGGCCCATCCAACGGATCCCAATCAGATGTGAGTCAAGTCATACAATCTCATTCATGATGTTACCAACAATCTGAAGAGTAGAACAACCTATATCTAGGATGAATTTGTCCATCAAGTGAACTAATAATGATAGAACTTATTTCTTGGTATCACATCCACAAATTTCCCATAAACCAACATCCTTGATTCTATCATTGACTACCTGCTACTTGTGAATTAGATCCTATGTGTCCACTGACAACACAAAATTTATATGTATAATCTATCGGGAAACACTCTAATACCAAAGAATTCTCTTGAACCCCAACATAGGTAGGAATTCATAAAAATATAAAACTTGATCAAATGTCTCTTTTATTCCCCACATGAAGGTCCAATACTGGAATAACTACTCACACATCATATCCATCTAGTACTGACATAGTTTGGAAAACCTAAATGAATAATCAGACACATGCATACAGCCCTACCAAAGGCATAGGAGTTCATAGATGTGCACATCCATGAACATAAGTAGAGATAAGTCATATTTGAAATTGTTTTCAAATAATAACCATGAAAGAGTTCCCTCATTATTGGATTGGGTCACTAATCCCCACCACTATCTTGTAGAGAAAGGGTGAAGGATCACTGTAAAGATCACCAATATATCTATAGGTGTCCAAAAAAGACGAAATAATAAAGTCACTTCTTCAAGATAGTCCACATTTTCATGTGGGTCATTCTTGTCTCAAAACCTAAGGGGACATTGTCACTGAAACTCCTGAAGTGTGCTCAGCCGGCACAACTTGTCCATTGGTGTTGGCGGTTCTAACTACTACATGACATCTTGTGGTATAACTGAGACACCCACTAGGGGTAAAACCTCCTGAATATGTCCTTTTATCGAAGAGAGTTCACTGTGGGGATCATCCTTAAAAACATGGTATTGAATCCTATCGAGAAATTTTGTAGAGGTATCTTGAATTAGACAAGATTTACTATGGTCAATGGGTACATCAGGAAAGATAACTCAATAAGTAAATGGAATCAAAAAAATATTAGATGATGAATGTTCCAATGTTTTTCCACATAACTAATGTCTTTATGTATCAAATCAACATGAATATTATAAATGTCTTGGTTAAAGGAGAAGTCTATCACTGTAGAAAACATTGGAGACCATGGCCTGGAATCTAAACAAAAAACACTTATCACTATTTCCCCAAATGAATCTCAAAGACACTATTCCTATGGTAGAAGTAAATTCATTGATACCACTCTATCACAACCCATCCCAATAAGTAGTAATCTATTACTAACCAAATCCCACCTCAAATAGGTCAGGGGATATTGACCAGTATCGAGTATGCCTAACCCACACATGGGAGGCCTTAGAATAATGTACATGTAGACACCCAAACAAAAATATCCAAAACTATAAAATGATGAAATGTAAAACAAATATAAACCATGAATGATTATAACTAAAATCAAACTATCTGATTATGAAAACAACTGATGGAAAGTAGCACAGCTAAATACTAGCCCAACCAAAGAGAATGAAAAGATGTATAGCCTGAAATGTGGGTGAGGACTATTGTCAAGGTAACCATAGGAACATACTTCTGTCATTTTTGATCCATAATATCCACATATTCTGGATCCCACTAGGAACAAATCAATAGTTTTATCATCTACATAAGATGTGACACTTGAAGGAAAAGACCTTTCAAGGGGAGTATACCAATACCCAGGTTGACACCCCAAAATCATTATGCATATAACATCAAGAATAATAATTATCTCATCCTAGATATATATATATCAAACATATTTTGATAATGTACATATATACTCAACATATATTCATAGCCTCAAAGAAAAGTGAAAACAATAATTCCAGTCTATAATTCATTCGTGGAGATTTCACATAGAACTCGCCCTTCAGAACACACTCTCCAACTCATATATCACTAAAGGAATTCAACTGAGATGCTTATCTCATCATGTCTCTCTATAGGAAGTAAAAATAAGAATTTTGAAGAGGATGATACATGTATGGAGAACACACCCAAGGCAATGGGTTAAACAAAAATCACAACCCTGATTAACCCTGTATATTGGGGATCCACACCCTCATTGTTTTTTATGATGATACAAAAAACCCCACATGAAAAAATTATTATGATAGATTTTATTTCTCAAATAATAATTTATGGGCTCCAAAAGCTATATCCGATAATGAAGTCTCTTTGATGAGATAACCAACCAATGTAAAAGATTTTATTCCACTATAAACATCATGTAATGAATCAGGGGATAGTAAATTATTGAAGCTCATCCACGATAAGCAGGAAAACAGATCCATGCCTTATTATATGAAGAAAATTGAATTTAATAGTAGTAAATGGAATTTCTCTTTGTAACCAGGTCTTCGAAATGAATCATGGCCCATTCCAATGTCCATGCCTTTGCTTGACTACATGGAGTGTCTCATCCTATATACTATTGGTCAAGTCCATGTCTTTCCTACCTTGTCCATGTTCGGTTAGCTGTGTTTGTGTCTATGTACCTCCATACATACACACTATGTGTCCATTTAAGGGTGACAATGAATGTCACCCATATCGCATGGCGTGGGAAACTTTCATTCGCCACATAAACCCTAGCACCACATAATGTGACTGACATTATGTGTCATGCATGATGACACATATTGTAACCTCTAATTTCAAAACATCCTTAGATCATACTCACAAATAATTTTATGATACACCATCCTCTAATCCATCAATGAATCATAGTGGAGATTATGGATCAGGTATGGCTGAGCCTTGCAGCTGATGCTCACCGGAATCTTAAATCCAAAACTTATGGAAATCCCTCTATCGTATCTCCCGATAGCCACAAGAAAAACCCACATGAAGAACTACCATATAGTCTTGACCCATCATTAAAGATTGATCATTCTGTTGATACTTACCTAGATAAGTTATCACAATCTATTTGGACTACTAATGGGGTGAAACACTTTTTATCTAGTTTTCTTATAAATGTAATCCAATGTAATTACCCAAGATAAAAGATGAAATGGGATGGAAAAGAACCACACAAATACATGAAGAAAAATATCAACCACTATTTCTATTGGGCTCAATTAATTTCATTTATAATGAAAATAATTGATATAAAATAATCAAAATGTAAATATCCAAACATAGATAATATTTATCCTGTACCCCTAATATGGATGATCCAAGAAATAAATTCATTAGTTAATTCATTCACATTCATCATTGGAATAATGAAATGGGTGTAAATCCCTAAAATAAAATTTTTCAACCACCATTTGGATCAATCAGTTCTGAATAATCATTATGCCTTGTTGTATTGGGTGAGACCCTCAAGTCCCATCGTACAATGATTCACGATCCACGATCTAGCATTGTTCACCCACATATTCTCTTCCAATTCCCTCCCTAAGGGATAATTTTTTATGTGACTATCCCTTAGATTCCATCATAAAAATATAATTATAAAATAATTCATTTCATTTAATTTTTATTAAATAAATTAATTTAATCAATAAATTAACTTAAATGTCCACCAAAGGTGATGCTCAACCTGAACGTACATTGTGCTCCACGGTTACGTCACACATAGGGTACAACCCGCACTCTAATGTCAATTATGCCCAATTTTTTTTGATTTGAGTCCACATTTTAGTTTTATTCATCTTTTTCCGAAAAAATGTGGGTGTGTGATATATAATACATTTTATATATTTTAAATAATAATTTAAGGAACCTAGAACCTCAAAATATCACTCTGTTAGAGTGCTTAGCTCAAAAAATAATCCAAATAATATTTCAATGAAATACATGGAAAAATAGATTAGGTAGGGGAAAATGCAAAAAATAGTTGTGGAATGTTAGTGTGGGTTGAAGCACAACTGTAAATCTAATTAAAAAAAACAATGACTATTTGAGATCATTTTAATTTATCTTGGAATCTTTTCACATAATTTTCTATTACCTTAGTAATTAATTTTTATCTCTTTTAATTAAATTTCAATAAAAAAGGATTTATAATTTCTCATTATTTTATCCTTCTAGTTTATAAATTTAAGTCATTTTATCAAAAAAAAATTTAGGTTATAAACATTAATTATAATATAACCACACTTAATCATGTAAAAATTTTTTTTATAAATATCATATTTTATTTCATTATGTTTATATAAAAGATAAAATTATTTTTAATACTTATATTAAGGGATTGAATTGATATATTATAAGAAAATAGAATTTATGTGGCTTTTAGGGAAATAGAACCCTAAAAATACTTTCTTATATGAGAAGATAAAAAATTTTATTAAATAAAAAACTAAAATTGTTTTAAAATTATTGTACATAGGATTTATATGCCCCATGAATTTTTTTAATTTAAATATATTTATTCATTTAATACAAATTTTGTAACTTAATTTTTTTCTTCTGATTATTAGTTTATGCTTACATCCTTGAGAGGTCATAAGAGTTACAGTTTTAACAATAATGGTATTTTAACTACTAATATAAACTCATTCTTATTTAGAATGAAAACAAAATATAATCACATGTTATGATCATTATGATTAATTCAAAAATAGAGATAATTTTTAACATTAAATACCATGAATTTAAAATTATTCATTAACATATACAGATAAATAATGACTCTTTAGAGTGAAAATTTTGTGATTTATCAGGATGTGATGTTTTCCTAGTAAAAAAGTGTCTTGGATATTGTATACTATTTTATAAATAAATTTATCGATAAAATAGAGGTAAATATCTTCTATAGAAAGAATGTTGATATTTCTTCCTCATAACTTCTTCAGCCTCCTATGTTTCCAATTATAGATTATCATTTCTAGAAAATACATTCACTAATCGTGTTGTCTAATTCCATAATAATTTATATATAAGGTCAATATTATAGATATGATCTTTATTATAAGTCAATTAACGATCCAAATATATTCCCTTATATTGACTTTATTTTCATTGTAATGAAATGTCGAAGGCATCATGTTCTTTAGAATGTTTTCCCAGGATATCCAACCGATATGGTATAACTACAATTATTTCTAATATTTAAACATTTAAAATGTACCAAGGGTTTAACATCATATTTTTTCCAATTAGTACAACTACATTCCATGGAGAATCCATCAATAATACATGGTCCCTCTTCCAAAATATAAGTGATCTCTTTTGATTAACAACATATGTATTTTTTTCATCCTTAGGTTTCTTTTTTATCATAATAAATAGTCAGTACTTCAATAGATTTACAATCCAAAATCATTATTATTACTTTATATCTTAATCCAGCTACTTCCCAGTAAGGCGGATTAATACACCACTTCCAATGCAATTCTTCCTATGGTTTCATATCAATGCGTGAATGGAAGCTATTTTTGTTTGAGAATTACAAAAAAAGTAGATACTAATCCAATACAATTTGGAGGTAAAGGTAATATAATATTTTCATGTTTCAAAATGTATAGAAATAATTTTTTGAATTAGTATATTTTTGGAAATGATATGTGGAACTAAGATGTATCCCAGTGTTGAGGTCCCCTTAAACACTCTTCTAGAATTTTGATGTGATTCAAAATGCATGATAAGATAAAATAAACATCAGTTACCTATAAAGCCTATCAAATTCATGAACATAGAGTTGAGAAAGGATATAAAGGGGTAGATAATCTATTATCATTGGGAAATGAGAAAACTTATAAGGATGATAAATAATGACCCATATAATTTTGTTCTTCTATAAGGACTTTCAATGTGCATTGACGAATCACACTCCAATATTGTACCACATCTATATAAGTGTTTGAAAAGGTTTCATAAACCCCTTATTATATTTTTTTCATCCATTAACTACTAGAATACTAAACATATTGACACAGATTCAACAATTTCCTACATAATACCATCCCCTAATAAATATTATCTTAAATACTTATTCATCTTTATGCAGCCATGGTGTATAGTGAAATTTGAGTTACGTGCATCATATAGTAGATCAATCATTAATTTTGGTATGGAGACAACACATAACCTATTTCTAAACCTCAATAATCCATACATATAGATGGAGTTTGACAATTTTCCATCATTTACTACTTTAATCATCCTTTTATAGTCAACATCGTACTACTAGGACCTCTCTATCATTTCTAGTAATCATGGATTAGTAATTTCTTATAAAAGAAAATATGAAAAAATTTCATAAAAATCACCATATTCATCATTATTAGATATATGTATGTAGAATCCATATTGAAAAACTACATGGTCAGAAATCTAAGTCTTATTATACTCAATTCACTATGCACCTTCTTTTCCTTCCCAAGGCTGTAGTGCATGAAGATATTACATTACAAAAATAGTTTCAACCATCTTCATGACCTCTTGTTTAGATTATTATGGTAGAATAGAAACTTAAATTTTTTTGGGTTAATATATATATATCATCCAACATGATATATATATATATATCTCATCCAACATTGTAAAGGTAGTGTCCAAATATTTTTAAACAAAATATTTCATGTATCATTTCGTGTTCATGATTTGGATTGTTTTTTTCATATATTTTCATTTTCATTAATTTATATGATATCTCTATATCATTTTCAATAATGATAATTTCATTTCCTTTCATTGACCTGTCACTATATATTAATAATCCTTAAATACATAGTTTAATGTTAATAATGTTCCATCAGTCAATCTCTTATGCATATCTTAAAATATTTAGTCACATTCTATCGAACATGTTAATTTAAACCCTACACATGTAAACATTGTTAATAGGTTGTCTAACCGAGAAATAACTTGAACAAAATACTGATATTAACCTACTAAACCCATTATATATTATATAACAATCGTGATTTATAGTGTAGTTCATTCATAAAATTCCTTCATTTATGGGTTAACACATACTCCATCCTTGGAGGCAATATAGAAAAGAAAATTTAATTCATTGATCTAAAATTCACACTTATGATATTTGTCATAAATTATTTTTTAGGGGTGTTCAGAAGAATTTTTGGATGACTCCAATGGTCTCCATGTATCTAAGATTTTATCAAGATAAGATCAATTTATACCACCATATTGTAATAAACATACTCCATAAACATTAAATTTACTACGTCCATAAATATTGAGGGTCCATTTAATAATAGAAAAAGCATTCACATAAACTCATAATATCCATTCCATTATTGAAATTGCATCATCGATACATCATCCTTCCCCACCCCTAGATAATGATATCCAGAGTGATGATAAATCATGAGAAAATACTAGGAGAATTTTATTTGATCTAATAAGTAATCAATTCATGGTAAAGGGTACTTATTCCATTTAGTAATGCAATCTGCGACCCAAAAATAGATTCACAATATTTTGAATGCACCATTTTATTATGAATAAATAGGGGATCGCCATGGCGAAAACCTAGTTGTGCATAAATCCAAACTCACACAACTCCTGAAGCAATTTACTCAACTACACCATCCCTATCCGTTCCATTCTATAGGGAGTTTTAGATATAGGTCTTGAATAAATTAACTATTAAATAGACAAATCAACTTCAGGATCCATATTAATGACCATGTAAATATTTTTGAAAAACATATATGTTTTTTATACCATAGGTTTATCCTCTATTCATAAGAAAAATTTCTTATCGATGAATTACACTTGATCATATAATATTTTTAAAATTTCATTATGGAGAGCTACTCGGGAAGGATCTGGACATGATATAGATAATTATCACTCCCGTCTAAAGACTAGTGACGTCTCCAATACAAATAACAATTTAATTCTCTTAGAAATAATTTTTTTATACATTGAAATCCAATAAATATAAAGAATTTTATCGATGTAAACCATAAGAATAATAACTAACTTTTTATATATTGTTCATCAATGAATCATAATTTGAACTATATTACATATCCATATTATAATATGATTTTCATTCAATTTCATAATTGAAAACTCCCTTACTAATGTTATAGGGAAATATTTTTAATTATTGGAAAACATTGAAGCTATAAAATTGTGTGACGATCATGAATAAAATACCTCATTATCTTCCGCTGAGAAGTAACTTAAAAAATTATATTATATACATTAAATTTCTTATTAGTAGTCACATAATCTTTACCATCATCCATTGTCATTTTGTAATGTAAATTAACTTTATTTTTGGTGATTTTTTTAACATAATGCCAATGTTCATTGTATTATACCCATTGAAAATTAAAAAATTATGCCTTATCCTTACATTCCTGAGATTTATGGAATTTCACTCCATAATTGTAAAACAAATCATTCCAATACTATAGTACCCATGGTGTTTCCTCCCACATTTATCAAATAAAGAAATCTCATGCTTCCTCCCCCCTTTTACCGTATTATTCTATCAATTATTTTCAGTCGTGCTCTTCATATCCTAATTATATAACTATTTTATCTTTTTTTCAACTACATGTGTATTATTAGTTACATTAAATGCTTGTGGATATTGTTGTATGAATCCACCAAAATATTGATATATTTTTGTTAATCAATAAGTCACTATATGTGAGTGATATTCTATTTTCAAAACCTGGGTCAATATTTGTAATATATTTATGATTTAATCAATATCAAATCTAGATTAAATATCATTTTCATGGGGATCACCACATAATTGAATATGGGGTTTTATTATATTCAAATTAATCCATTTAATCTCCACCATTCTATAATTACATTAAAATTATTAGCTCATGATATTGAATTATAAAAAATAATGCATCTTTTTTTATAGAGTGTTCCGTAAAATTCAAGAGGGTTTTTTGTTATATTGACTATCTTATCACGTTACTCTAAATCATGCCCCCAATATTCCTATTAAACATTTTTTGATGTTAACTATTAAAACCTATACCTCAGATACATATATTCAAATCTTATATAGCATTATAAGTAAAAAAAATTAATTTTTCCACAGGATAAAAAACATTGGAATCATTGAATCCCTGATACGTACATGAATTAAATTTGAAAACAAAAGATAAAACCAATAATGACCCAAACATTCATTAGTTTAAATCCCTATTGATCTAATTAAATGTCTATTTTTTGTAAATTTTTTATATAAAATGTCAAATTATTTGGTTTTATGTTTTTGGATTATAAAATACCGATATGAATTGTGGTTGTTGCTAATATAGTCGTTGAATAGTGATAACATGATTAGTATAAATATAGGTCTTTAACAAATCCGATTTACTCAGATAAAGGAACAGAAGAACTCCTCCAGTAGACGTGCCCCATATGACACCCATTTTTTAGATCATGGAATGGAGGTGGCATCATTGGGATTCTCTCTTGACCAAGCTCAATCCGAGCTTCAACAGGTTAATCTTGAGTGGAACGGCCTACGAGAGAAGTGGAAGTTGATAGAGATTATCACCCGAGCGATGTTATCCGAGCCACCCCAAGAGTCTGTCACCTTCGCACACCTCACCCTTCAATATTATGTGGGTGTTTTAAGGTGTTATTTAACAAAACCCTAGCACTATGACTCTGTAAATTATTTTTAATAAACAATGTTCATTCATTTGATTATTATTACTCTGTAAATAGTTTTTAAAGCACAAATAAAATTTTTAGTTAATGTTAAACTAAGAAATATATTTTGTAGAATTAATAGATTTTTGAATTAAATAGTATTTTAATAACATATTTTTATTATTATTATTTTATTTTTTATTAATTATAAATGATCATATAATTTTATGAATGCGATTGTAATTTTTATTTAGGTTTGAATGCCATTATTTTTCAAAACCAATGAATTATCGATAAATGTCAGTTTTTATTTTAAAAGTTAAAATTAAGATATTTAGAAAATTATTTAGATAAAATGAATATTATTTCTGTAATTATGAAGATGGAATTATCCAAAGGTTAATTTTTCATAATTTTCTAAGACATTCAAATTTTTGGGTAAAAATTAAATACCGTTTAAATATTTATTGTGTTTTATAACATCATAATGACCCAATAGTGATGTAATAAAATACTATAAACTTTATGTTCAGACAATATATGTCTCACTATTAAAATAATGATATTTTGGGTTTGTTTAATTTATTTTAAAAATATTTAGTGGACCCTTCAAGACATAATAAACTTTTTTTCTTTTTAAATTGTTTTCCCGGGGAGTGTGACTCACCTCCAAATAAGAAACCCATTATTTTAAGAATTTTGGACTTTTCCCTTATAAAATATTGTATTCCACTTCCCTTTTCCAAAAACCATGGGCAATAACCATGGGCAATTTTGGGGTATGGATTAGTTTAATGTGATGTGTCCCAAACCTTAATAATTAAGAATTCCCTCACATTTTCCTATATTAACCCACCCTTTCTCACTCTTTCTTCTCACTTGAAGCCTTTGGATTTTGTCCAACATCTACCCTCCTCTCTCTAGAATCCTCCCAAGGTGCCCTAATCTCCTAATAATCCTCTCTAAAGCCTCTCTCTAGCATTTGGTAGCACACTTCCATGTAAGGGTTTTTTCTTTCTCATTTTTCTCTAATTTTCATTAAGTTGTTATGCCCTTTTTATTTCAATTATAAATGTTGGGGTATGGTTTCGCAGCTCCCCCATACTGCCCTATTTATGTTTTAATTAGGAGAGACCATATTCTCTCTCAATAAATTCCTCCCATGTACACCCGTTACTATGCCGAAATTCTAAAAAGGAATTTATCTCTCCTCACATACATTCAAGAAATTCTTGTGAATCATGAATCCAAATTCCATTACAATTGTTGGGACATGAATCTATATGAACCCTTACAGTCCATTTCATGTACATATTATGAGACAAATTTTTACCTCCCATTAACTTTTTTTGTGAATTCTTACATCTCGCTGTTACACTGCCGAAATTGCACATATTTTCCAAGCCAATGCCATTATGTAGTGAATATCATACCCATTTATCTGTCAAGGGTATTCACCTTTATGCACATTTACTTATTGATTATAAAGACTAATGTACTAATTTCTCATTCCTTTATCATGGAATAAATTAATATGTTTTATGAATCCAGGTTATATGATCCATTTGGCACACTTATGCATGGAATGATATGTTTAAGAAAGGTGCGCACTTATAGCGCTCCAATGCATTGGGTTAAGTATAGTATCATGATACATCATGTGAAATGTGTGTTTACTCATGCTAATTCAAGTGCAATGAGGGTTTAATCATGCTTCATGTGCAATGAGGGTTTATTCATGCTCCATGTCCAATGAGCCTTGGCTCATGCAAATTTCATTTTAAGCGTTGTTTCCACATTAACATGTTATGATTATCATGCATTTATAATCATGTTTCTCTTGTTCTTTATTAATATTTCTATTGTCTAACATGTATTTTATTCCTCATTATATTCAATTTTAATTCCCTTACTGGGCATTATAGCTCACCGTTTTCTTGTCCATGTCCTCAGGTTATCATCTGTAATGCTATGTATGTGGGAATGTAGTGGTCATTTAAAGGATGTTTTAAATAAAGAAATTGTATGTTTTATGTTTTAAATTGTTATTTAATGATCTTAATCCCCAAAGACACAAGACCTCTCAATATTTCATGTTGTATCAACTAACATTTATATAATAAATCAGGATTAATTGAGTAATAAAAAGATCTGGGTTGTCATAGTTGGTATCATAGAGAGGTGTAGTTATTTTTGGGATTAGGATTAGAAAAACAATAGTAAATCCACAGAGACAATAATACGTATAATAAAAACATCCCTATGTTTTTATGACTATTTAGTAAGTGGTTTATGAAGCAAATGCATCCCTGTCTTGATACGAGCAGGTAGAGGTGGCTCAAACGCAGTTTTATCGTAGGGGTAAAACCCAAAAACACCACTTTACGCTAGGCTCGAATGGGAACGGGTGCACAAAAACGGGCCTTGCTACACTATTGGTTATGACACTCCTGGGGGATATGATTTGGTAACATCACAAGCTTAGTATGAACCATTTTTAAAGGACAAAAAAATCCCTACGAATATATGATAGAAAGTAGATCATGGATAATAGACTGAAGCCAATAGATTCATATATTAAGGAAATAAGATTTATTTATATGTCATCATTTTTGTCATTGTATTTCCCTTTATGTGATACCCCTAACTTTTCTTTTATTCCATCTAGTGGTTGGTAATATGAGGAACTGGGCTAAAAACTAATGTGAAGATCAATGTGATGATTGTACTAATTAGATGCCCAATCCAATGCGAACGAGAATCGCGAACATTATCAAGCTTCTCTTTTAGCTAACTCAAGATTTTAATAGAAACATGGTTCAAGGGGAACATTAATCCCCTCCCCAACCCCACCCTAAGAAATAACAATTCACTATCGAGAGATTCATGTGACAAAGGCCTCCTACTTTTAATAGCTCATCTGACCCCTCAATCGCTGAACAATGGATCAACTCCATTCAAAAGATCTTCTCCATCCTTCAATGTTCTGAACAAGAGAATGTTGTCCTAGATTCCTATCATATGTATGGTGAAGCTGATCAATGGTGGACGCTGATCAAAAATACGAATCTTGAGGAGGAGATCGAGGTGCTGGAATGGAAGTATTTCCAGAAGATGTTTTATGATAAATATTTTTCACAGACCCTTCAGATTAAGATGGAAAGGGACTTCCTTGACCTTAAGAAAAAGGATGATGAATCTATTAGAGCATGTGTGTAATACATCACAAGGCTTTCATGATATGCTTCTTGATTTGTTGTTACCCTGAATGCTTGGTTGACCACTTCTTTGGAAGGCTGAAACCTAGCTTGCCGAAAGAGCTGGCGATCCCTAAATTCAACAGCTATGAGAAAATTGTCCGCTGTTCCCTCAAGGTAGAAATGGAGATTGTAGAATCTCAGGGGTATCATAGGGATAAGAATCAAAAGTTGGAAGTCAATTCTGGTGGTCCGATGGATAAATACAATAATGCGAAGAAGATCTAGCACCCCACTTGCCAAAGGTGCAGAAAGAAGCACCCTGGAAATTGCATGAAGGGTACAAGAAAATGCATTAGGTGTGGAAGAGATGCAAACCTGGTTATTTAATTTCAGCATGAAAATCCTGCGGATGTGATAGAGGAGAGGAACGCTCCGTTAAAACCTCATTGTGTCGTTCATTGATACAACTGCAAAGAACCAGGGCATTTTTCAAACAAGTTCCTAAGAAAAGGGTTTTCGGAAGCAACCAACAACCTCCAAGGCAGCAAGGGGGAGGTTGTTCCATCACTACTGTCGAAGGGTACCCAAAAACCGAAGTGGTGATAGGTACTCTAGTTATTCATTCGAGAGTAGCGAATGTACTTTTTGATTTAGGTTCTATGCATTCTCTTATATCTCAAAATTTTAGTAGAACAATACCAAAAGCACCACAAATCATGGAAGTTAAGATGTTAGTGATTACGACAAATGGGGAAATTATTTCATCCGATGAATAAAAATCCTCCCCTATCATTATATGTTGATTGAACTTCCCATAGATCCTCTTCATACTCTCTCTGGTGGAATTTGATACAATTCTTGGCATGGATTGGCTTTCCTTATATAGAGCCAACATAAGTTTTCGTGAGAGAAAAATCACTCTCCGTGTAGAGAATTGACCCCCGATTCCTTACAAGTGCAAGGAAGAAGATTAATCTTCTTTAGCTCCATCATCTCAAGTGTGGATATTAATTCCCTATGAGTATGTGTATTTGGCTCATTTGATTGATTCCAAGGAATCAACCATCCTTGAAGACATGCCTATTGTGAGGGAATTCACTGAAGTGTTTCCTAATGAATTTCCTCGTCTTCCTCCTAGAATAGATGTTGAATTCTCAATTGAACTTATACCGGGGCGTTTCCAATATCCAAAACTCCATATAGAATGGCTGTTGTGGAGCTTGAAGAGCTGAAGAAACAACTACAGGAGAATATGGATAAAGGGTTTATATACCCAAGTGTTTCACCATGGGGTTCACCAGTCCTCTTAATAAAGAATAAGGATGGATCAATGCACATTTGAATCGATTATCATGAGCTCAAAAAAATCATGACAATGAACAAGTATCCTCTCCCACAAATTGATGAATTGTTCGATCTACTGTGTGGATCACAATACTTCTCCAAGGTGGATTTGCGGTCGGGATATTATCATGTATGGGTGAAGAAGGAAGATATCCCCAAGACTAATTTTTGTACAAGATATGGGCACTATGAATTCATATTAATGCCTTTCAGTCTCACTAATTCTATAGAAATCTTCATGTACTTAATGAATAGAGTCTATAGAGATTACCTTGACAAATTTTTGGTAGTATTTGTAGATGATATTCGGATATACTCCAAAACCAAAGACGATCATGAGAATCATATAAGAACTGTAATAGAGACCTTTCAAGAGGAGAAGCTTTGTTCCAAATACAGGAAGTGTGATTTTTGGTTGAAGGAGGTATCATTCTTGGGCCATATCATCACAAGAAATGGGATATCTATGTATCCCTCTAAAACAGATGCAATTGAGGGATCGACGAGGCCAACATTGGTAACAGATTTCCGTAAGTTCTTGGGGTTATCTGGATATTATCTATGATTTGTGAGAAATTTCTCACGATTGTCCAACCCCTTTACCAAGCTAACTCGGAAGGGAGTAATTTTTTCTTGGAGTGATGAATGCGAAGAAAGCTTCAAGGAGTTGAAAAGGATGTTTATCACTACACCCATGCTCACTTTACCCACAATTGGAGAACTTTTTGTTGTATTCAGTGATTATTCGAAGAAGGGTCTGCGATGTGTGTTGATGAAAAATGAAAAATCCATTATCTATGCTGCAAGGAAAATGAATGTTCATGAATTGAACTATCCAACACATGACCTCGAGCTGGATGCAGTGATCTTTGCTTTGAAAATTTGGCAGTATTATCTATTTAGGGAGAAGTGTGAAATATATATGGACCACAAAATCCTAAATTATATATTCACTTAGAAAGAGTTGAATATGCACCAATGATTATGGTTAGAGCTGATCAAAGACTATGACTTCTCAATCCATTACCACCCTGGGAAAGTGAACAAGGTGGCAGATGCTCTAAGTAGAAATGACCCAACAATTCTATCATTGAAGATAATTGAAAAGGATCCAATCTTCTTATATTTGATGAGGTTAGAAATGGGAATCATAAATAAGGGAACATCATCAATCCTTTCACAAATTATTGCGCAACCGTCACTTTTGGAAAGGTTAAAGGATTCTCAAAAGGATGATGTATGAATTCCGGAAAAAGGGGAAGCTATTAGAAAAGGTAAATCCTTGGATTTTAATGTTAATGAAGAAGTAATTGTGAGATTTGGGAAAAGGATATGTGTTCCATCAAGCCAAGAGATGAAGAAGGAACGTTTGGATGATGCACATAGTTCATATTTCTCTATTCACCCAAGAAACACCAAGATGTATCGAGATCTCCGAGAGCATTATTGGTGGTATAATATGAAGAAGGAGATCGCTGAATATACATCAAAGCGCCTGGTGTGTCAGCAAGTGAAGGCAGAGAGGTAGAAGTCTAAGGGTATGATGCAACCATTTCATATACCAGAATGGAAATGTGAGAACATCCCCATGGACTTTGTCACCGGAATTTCGAAGACATCCAAAGCAAACAATGCAATCTGGGTTGTTGTGGATTGTCTTACAAAGTGTGCACACTTCATTGCTATTCAGGGGGATTTCTCATTAGATAAAATGAAACAGATATATATCAGGGAAGTGGTAAGACTTCATGGAGTACCACTATCTATTATGTCTGATCGAGATCCAAGATTCACCTCTACGTTTTGGAAGAGTCTTAAACATGATCTGAATACTGAACTGATCATCATTACAACTTATCATCCTCAAACTGATGGCCAATCTGAATGGACTATCCAAACACTTGAGGAAATGTTGAGAACATGCTCAATGGACTTTAAAGGAGGATGGGATCAACATCTTCCTCTGGTTGAGTTCTCTTATTATAACAGTTTCCACTAGAGCATCATAATGGCACCATATAAAGCCCATTATAGAAAAAAGGTATAGAGAAACGGCATGTTGGGATGAGTTCGGTGAAAGTTAACTTCTTAGACTAGAAATGGTCGATGAAATGGTGGAGAAGGTGAAAACCATTCAGCAGCATATCAAGGTAGCCTAGAGTCGATAGAAGAGTTATGCATATAATCGTCAATGAGACCATGAGATTAAATTTGGAGACATGGTTTTTCTACACATATCTATATGGAATAAAGTCATGTGTTTTGGAAAGAAAGGGAAGTTAAGTCCAAGGTACATCGGCCCCTTCGAGATTCTTGATCATGTCGGGGTTGTGGCATATCGACTAGCACTTCCACCTACCATGTCCATGGTACATGATGTATTTCATGTATGCATCTTAAGGACATACATACCGGACCGTTCACATGTGCTCACTTCCGAGGTGGTACGGTTAGATGATGATCTTCCTTATGAGGAGAAACCAGTGAATATCTTAGATCATAGAGATAAAGTTCTATGAAATAAGTCAATTCCCCCCATCAAGGTGTTGTGGTAAAACAACAAGTTTGAAGAAGAAATGTGGGAATTGGAGGATGTGATGAAGCAGAGTTGCCAAAATTTGTTTTAGTGTGGGAAAATGAAATTTTGAGGGTGAAATTTTTTAAGGGGGGAATATTGTAACGACCCAAACATTCATTAATGGAAATCCCTATTGATCTCATTAAATGTATCTTTATGTAAATTTTATGTATAAAATGTAAACTTCTTTGGTTTTATTTTATGAATTGTGAAATTTTATAATATAGCTTTTGAACAGTGATCACATTAATAGTATAAATATAGGGCTTTAACGAATCCAATTTACTCAGACAAAGGAAGTGATGGCCTCATCCAGTACATTTTCCCCATACGAAGACCATTTGTTAGAACTCAGAAAAGAGGTGGTGTAATTGGGATTCTCTCTTGACCAAGCCTAGTCCAAGCTCCAATAGGTTAAGCTAGAGCGGGACCACCTACGAGAGAAGTGGAAGTTGATAGAGATTACCACCAGAGCAATGTTATCCAAGCCACCCCAAGAGTCTGTGACCATCACACACCTTACTCTTCGGTCTTATGTGGGTTTTATAAGGGGTTATGTAACTTGAACTTAGCACTATGTTTATGTACATTATTTTTGGATATAATAATGAATATATTTTCATGTTATTTTGGTTACCTTGCAAATAGTTTTTAAAGCTCAAATAGTGTTATTAGTTAATATTGTACTAAAAAATCTATTTTTGATGAATTAATTGATTTTTTGAATTAAATAATATTTTAATATAATAGTATTATTATTAATCAATAAATTTTTATTAAATATAAATGGTCGTATAATTTTATGAATCTAATTGTAAATTTTATTATGGTTCGAAAGCCATTTTTTTCCAAACCCGTGATTTTTTTATAAATGTCGGTTTTTATATTAAAAGTGAAAATGAAAATATTTAGAAAATTCATTATATAAAATATATATTATTTCTGGGATCAGGATTTCAAAATTATCTAATGGTGAATTTTGCAGAATTTTTTGAGACAGTCACATTTTTGGGTAAAAATTAAATACCGTTTAAATATAAAATGTGTTTTATGACATCATAATGACCCAATAGTGATGTAATAAAATACTATAATCCTTGTTTTCGGCCAATATATGTTTTACCATTAAAATAATATGATTTCGGGTTAGTTTGAATTATTTTACAAAGCATTAATGGACCCTTCAAGGCTTATTAATCATCTTGTCCTTTTCAATTGTTTTCCTTGGGAGCGTGACTCACCTCCACATAAGAAACCATATTATTTTAAGAAGTTTGGTCTTTGGACTTATATAATAATGTTTTCCACTCCCCATTGGCAGAAAACATGGGCCAATACCATGAGCTGGTTTTTTGTTTGAATGAGTTTAATGTGAGGTGTCCCAACCCTAAGTAATAAAGAATTCTCTCAACTTTCCTATATAAACCCACCCAAGATCCCACTTTATCCCCACTCAAATCTTTTGGAGTTCATCCAACCTATACCCTTATCTCCCTAGAATCCTCCAAAGGTTCCCCAAGTTTTTAAGAAGCCTCTCTCAAGCCTCTCTCAGGCCTTTGAAAGCACACTTCCAAGTAAGGGTTTTTCTTCCTTTCTCATTTTTTCCTATTTTCATAATGTTGTTATGCCCTGTAAATTTCAATTATAAATGTTGGGTTATGGTTTCAAACCTCCCCCATACATCTCTCTTTATGTTTGAATGATGGGATACCCATTTCTCTCTCATTAAATGTCTCCAATGTACACATGTTACTATGCCGAAATTCCGAAAGGAATTTCCCTCTCCTCTTTTACATTCAAGCAATTCTTTTGTATCATGACTCTAAATTCCCTTACAATTGTTTGGAGGTGTATCTATTTGACCCCCCTTACTGTCTATTTCATGTACATTTGATGAGGCACCCCTTTCCCTTTCATTAACCATTTTTATAAGTTCATACATCACGTCGTTACGCTGCCGAAATTGCACTGATTTTCCTAGCCAATGTCATTGTGTAGTGAATACCATGCCAATGTCTCTATAAAGGGTATTCACCATTATTCACATTTACTTATTGATTATAAAGTTTCATGTATGAATTCCACATTCCTTTATCATGGAATAAATGATGATGTTTTATGAATCCATGTAAGATGATCCATGTGGCACACTTATGCATGAAATGAAATGTTTAAGAAGGGTGTGCCCATATAGCACTCCAATGCATTGAGTAAAGTATAGAAACATGATACATTATTTGAAATGGGTTTTGAATCATTCTAATTCAACTGAAATGAGGTTTTACTCATGCTTCATGTGCAATGAGGATTTACTCTTTCTCTATGATCAATGAGCCTTGGCTCATGTTAATTCCGTGTTAAGTGTTGTCGCCACATTTCCATGTTATGATTATCATTATTTATCACACCTTTAGGTTTATGCTCATATTGTACTCTATTGATATTAATATTGTCTAACATGTATTGTATTTCTCATGTTATTCCATGATAATTCCCTTTCTAGGATTTATAGCTCACCATTTTCTAATCCATGTCCTCAGGTTATCCCATGCAATGATAAGTACGAGGGAATGTAGTGAAAATGTAAAGGAATTTTCAATAAAGATGTTGTTTTTCATGATTTATGTTGTTATGTAATTTTCCTAAGCCCCAAATACACTATACCTCTCGATCTTCCATGTTGTATCAAGTGAAGGTTTTATGTAATAAATCAGGTTTAGGTTTGTAATAAGAGAAGGCTTGTCATACCAAGGGGAGCTGATTTTCTAGGTAGGAGACGAAAGAGTCTTTTAAAATGTCCTCAAAGCCATAAAGCATGCATCATTATCAGATCATGAAGACTGTTATGCAATAGCCACCGTCGATGATTATTTGAGCAACCAAGAGGATGACCTGGTATGTTCTTTTACTTTAGATAACTTTATTGATCACGATATTCCAATTGAAGAAGTGCCAGTGGACTTTCCATTCTTAGAAGGAAAGGGCAGAAACAATTGGCAACATGAAGTTGTTCCTGATAGTCTGGAATGGGACAAGGTAAAACCACTTTTACCTTCAATTTTAATGTCAGCTGAAATAGAACTGAAGCTTCTTCCATCTTCTCTAAAGTAAGGGAATTTGGGATACCATCAATCATTACGTTTCATAATTAATGCAAAACTATCACTAGAGCAAGAGGCTGCACTTATGTAGGTTCTAAACCAGTGGAAGCATGCTATTGGGTGGGAATTCGCTGATTTGAAGGGAATAAGCCTTACCATTTTCACCCACAATGTGCTACTTGAAGAAGCTTCCAAGCAATCTCGTCAACCACAACAACACTTGAATCGCCCCTGAATGAAGTTGTAAAAAAGTGGTGATCAAATTGTTAGATTCATGCATCATCTATCCCATCTCGGATAGTCCATGGGTCAGTCCCTTACAAGTGGTGCCCAAAAAGGGGGTATCAATGTGGTATCAAATGATAAGAATGAGCTCATCCCCACTCGCACTGTCACGGGATGGTGAGTCTGTGTCGACTACCAGAAGCTAAATGATGCCATGAGGAATGATCATTTCACCAACCATTCATGGATCAAATAAAAGATAGACTATCAGGGCACAACTTCTATTTCTTTCTTGATAGCTATTCCATCTATAACCATATTTCCATTTCTCCAAAGGATCAGGAGAAGAGCACATTCACTTTCCCCTACCGTACATTTTCTTACCCAAGGATGTGTTTTGGCATGTTCAATGCCCCTTACACCTTCCAATGTTGTATGGTGGATATCTTCCATGACATGGAAGAAGAGATCCTGAAGGTATTCATGGATGATTTTTCTGTTTACGGACAATCATTCACCACTAGTTTACAGCACCTCAAGCTAGTTTTGGAAATATGTGAGAACACTAACCTAGATTTGAATAGGAAAATGTGTCATTTCATGGTGAAAAGTGGCATCTTCTTTGGACACAGAATCTTAGAAAAGGGTATAAAGGTGAATCTGGTGAAGATAGAATTCATTTCACAAATACCTTTTCTGAAATCCATCTGAGCCATCCACAGCTTCCTGGGCCATAGGGGTTTCCACAGGCAGTTTGTCCGTGAATTCTCAAAAATAGCCCAGCACCACACCAATCTTCTAACCAAAAAATTCCATATTTGAGTTTGATGAGACTTGCTCCATAGATTTTGAACACCTGAAGCAGCACCTGGTGGAAACTCCGGTGATGATTTCTACCAACATGGAAGAACAATTTGAAGTGATGTGCGGTGCTAGTGGCTACACAATGGGAGAAGTCTTGAGCTAGTGGCATGACCGGAATTTATGACCTATATATTATGCCAGCATGATGCTCAATAAGGCACAGATAAACTACACCACCATAGAGAAGGATATTCTTATAGTGGTTTTCACGTTCCACAGGTTCTGTTCATACTTACTATTGTCTAATGTTATTGTTTATACTGAGAATGCAACACTAACGTACCTACTGAACAAGAAAGATGTGATTCCCCAATTGATCTGTTTGGTACTTCTCTTACAATAATTTGATCCAGAGATTCGATATAAGGGAGTGAAAAGTTTTTTGCTTACCATCTCTCCCACCAAGAGATTTCTCATTTATAGATGGAGGATGATGGAGAGAACAATGATGATTTCACTAATGAGAACCTCTTTTCAGTCAACAAAACATGAAGACCATGGTATGCTGTTATTTATAATATTTTGGTTACATGTATCATTCACCCCGACCTCTCCATACAGTAATGGATGAAATTTTTCTCTGATGTGGAGAGTTGATTTTGGGAAGATCCTATGCTATTATGATCATGCGGTGATGGGGTGATCCACCGTTGCATCCCAGAGAATGATGTTCATGACGTCCTGAAGTTATGTCACACCTCACCAGTTGGGGGACATCATGGCCCTAACCGTATAATAGCAAAGATCCAACAATCGGGGTTTTTCTGGCCCACCGTGCATAATGATCCTTGGGCCTTTGTTTCCTGTTGTGATCGATGTTATAGTACTGGTAACATGGGATGTAGAGCTAAGATTCCCTAGCACCCCATCTTGGAGGTAGATATCTTCGACGTCTAGGGTATAGATTTCATGGGTCCCTTTCCCCCATCTTTCAGAAGAACTTACATCCTGGTCTGCGTCGACTACATCTCCAAGTGGGTGGAAGCCACTACTACAGCACATGGCACAGCCAAGGCAGTCACGATCTTTTTAAAGATACATATTTTTAGAAGGTTTGGAGTTCCTTGAGTACTGTTCAGTAATAGAAGGAACTACTTCGACAACAAACTGATGAGAGGAATACTATCAAAGTATGGAGTAAAGAATTAGATGGGGACACCATATTATCCCTAGTCCAGTGGACAAGTGGATATATCCAACTGTGAGCTCATGAAGATACTGTAGAAAATAGTGAACGCTTCGAGGAATTACTGGTCCAAGAAGATAGATGATGCTCTGTTGGCATATCAGACTGCTTTTGAAACATCACTAGGAATGCCCCCATTCTACCTCATCCATGGAAAGCCATGCCATCTACCAGTGGAGTTGGAACACAAAGTCTACTAGGCCATCAATTCCCTGAATTTTGATCAGATGGTAGCTTAAGAGAAATGAATGTTCCAACTATCAGAACTTGAGGAAATAAGATGATAGGCATCTGAGAACGCCAAGCTGTACTAGGAGAGGACTACAGCAATTCATGACCAGATGATTTCATGAAAATCTTTCCAACCTAGTGATCAAGTAATTTTCTTTAACTCTCGTCTACAATTATTCCTAGGGATGTTAAAGTCATGATGGTTGGGACCATTCCATGGTATAAGCATATTCCATCATGGAGCGGTGGAAATTTCTGGAGAGGATGGTCAACCATTCTAGGTGAACGAACACCGGTTGAAGGCTGACCATCACATAGATAACACGGTGGGAACTTTTTCCACCATACAGATCAGGTAGGATAAGGTATGTAGGTCGAGCCAACGACCTAAAACAAAGTCACTTCCAGGGAGACAACCCAGCGAATACACGCTGTGTGCCGCCTATTTACACAACGTGTCATTTTTTCCTTTTCATTTTCTTTCTACATATTATAAATATATATTTTTACTAAGAAATAAATAGAGATGATGCTGGTTTGGCTGGTAAGGTCACTAAAGGTTATCTGAGCTGTCACGGGTTCAAATCACTCCTGACCTACCTTTGGCACGAGGTTCCTCCTTTTTCTCTTCCTGTTTTCTTAAACGGTATGTGACGTATTTTTCATATATATATATATATATATATATATATATATATATATATTTCTTATAAGAAAACCCATGGTGGGAATGGATTAGTTGGCCAATATCGTAACCTGACTCTGAATGACCTGGATTCGAATCCTGACAACCACCCCATTTTCTAGACTTTGTCCTTTTAATAAAACCACATGGCGTGTCTTTTGATATAAGTCGTGTGTGCCATGTTTTCCTTCTAAAAACAGAAAATATTTTTCGCATAAAGAAATTCATGTGGGTGATGTTGGCAGATTGACAGAGACTCGGCTCTGGATCCAAAAGACCAAGGTTTGAACTCGGGTAATCTCCCTACTTCAACCCTTTTTCTCTAAATTAAAAACCACATGCTGTGCATTTATTTTCTTCCCATGTAGTATAGGTTGTATACAATAATTATATATATGTATAATAAATAAGAGAAGTAGTAAAATCATTTCTCTAGTGTTTGAGGGCTTCCATTCAGAATGGTCGATCGCCGGTTCGAACCTCACCCCAAGCACCGGACCAAGGGTTGTACTTATATTTTTCCAATGTTAAAACACAAGACATGTATTTGCCGATACATTACATGTATAGTTTTATTTTTTAATTATGTATATATATACAATTTTTTTATTTTGATTGTGAATATTAATTATTATATAGTTTACATTAATTATTATATATCTATATATATTTATTATTTAATAAAATGACATACATTGTGTGTAGTATATTTTACATGAAGGGTACCGCAGCTATAAAAGCCACGGACCACCCGACTTCAGGCCATGTTGCGCGGCCCCTCCTCTCTACCTGTATCTTCCCTCATATGATACCTGACATCCTCACTCCTGAATCCGCTGATTTAGAGCATCTTTTCTTCTGATTTCTCCTTCATTGTGATCCTTGGTCCAGGTACACCCTTCTACACTGTCTATTTCAAGTTATTACAAGACTTTAGGGTGATTTGAAGATCGGACGACTGTTCGGCTTCCGCGGTACATAGGCACGCGTTGAAGAACACATGTTGTGTACATTTGTACATGGCCACACACCGAATGCTTCATGATTTGAAAATACATGGTGTGTATGTTCGGTACACACTATGTACCAGCCCTTAACATATACCGGTGTTTTTTTCATGCAGCCTCACAAACCATGTTCATATACATGTGATGTGTGTTCGGTACACACCGTGTATACCATTTATTTTGTCTAGCCCGTGTCTAACACTCCACATATCCATGTTACTTCTACACGTGTACACATCATGTTGGACATGTACAGGGTGTTTCCATGTCATTAGAACTACTTAACTGGTGGTCGTGTCCTTGCCAGTACATGACCAGAACCACTTTACATGAACACGATGTGTATGTTCAATACAAATTCTGTAACCTTTCCTCGATTATTCATCTCTCACTTGGCGTGTCTATCTAGAGAACCCGTGATGCTAACCTTCTTTTATTACATTCCGTGTACTCTGGAAATAAATGTCGTGTAGTCTTTATTTTTCCATTTTTCTCACATTTTCTTCTTTTCCTTTTTCTTTTCTTTTTCTTTTTTTTGGTTTTTCTATTCTCTTTCAGGATATGGCAGATAGAGATCCTTCTCGAGGGAATCGTCCTGCCTCCGCCACTGATGGAGAGAGGCCCATTTATCATTTGTTCTGACTCTAGCCTTGGACACTACCAGATCCGGACTCTCCAGTTTATCATCTTCCTCTATTGGTCATCATTCCACCCTTTACTCCCACAACCGAGGCTGGTCCGAGTAGCACCACACCTCCACCATCTCTCACCGAGCCTCCAAGCACCATCATTCCTTCCCTACCAGCTGCCACTTTGCCTGAGATCTTCTCATCCATAGATGGTGCTTCATTGACTGCCCCATCCATTGAGCCTACGTCTACTCCAGCCGATCAACCCCCTGAGCCAGCTCCCACTACAGAACCTCCACCTAGGTCGGGACCTGCAGGTGTTCCCTACCCTTGCATGGTGTTCCCGGTCACAAATTTGGAACACGACAGAGTCTGAAAATTCTCTCGCTACCTGATTCCATTGAGCAGCCACTATCTGGACAGTAGCGTCCCACATCAGTTGGGAATTTGGGGAGAGTTGGAGGATCTTCTTGGGCACAATCACTTAATCTCGATTTTCTAGGCCATCACTTCTATTTTTTGGGATTTATTTTTGGAGTTTGAGGCTTCATTCGAGTTCGACAGGGCTGAGTACCGGGAGACGGACAATGATGCAGTACGAGTGGTCAAATTCCAGCTAGGCAGATATCACTTTTCCCTTACAATGACCAAGTTTGGCTGATGATGCTGTTTTTATCCTCATCCTATCACCCACCCCCTGGCTCCTCTATGACCCGACCTGAGTGCTCTGACCTCATTTCCATGTGGTGGGAGATGGTTAGGCCTGACCACCGCTATACCCCTACCTCCCCAAAGAGTACCCTTATAGATGACCTTATACTTTTCTTCACCCACTGGTGCTTCAACACCATTATTTTTCCCCACCATGAGGATATGGTGGTCGTGACCGGTCGTCGCATGGATCTTCTTACCTATGTCATCTAGTAGGGCTACCCGGACCTCCCTGGAATTATTTCCTCCCATTTCCATAACATGTTTACTGCCTATCATGGAAACCTGATCGGTGGGTTTTACACCACCCACATTTCCCATCATCCCAGGGTTTTTAGGCTTCTTTTCCTCATGACATGATAGGTCCCCCCAATGGATGGACTATCGCATTATTATTTGCATGGGATTGGTCTGAAAGTAGGATTGCCTACGTCCTTACCTAGGCACAACCCCACCCACCCACTGACCCTCTTTTCCCTGCTGATGCACGTGCTCCTCCCTCCCCACCCCCACCAGCTTCTCCACCCCATCCCCCCATCTTCTTTCCTACCTTATTCTATTCCACCATCTACCCCTCAACCCAAACCCTCGGTCGATATCACCTTCCGCCTAGCTGAGATGGAGCAACACTTGGTCTGTCTCGATTGGCGTCAGGACTGACTAGAAAAGATGTTGGGGCATCTTCTTCAGCATCATTGTATACCGCTAACCCCATCACCTACCCCTGCTTTGTCTCATGTCCCATCTTCTACAGCTCCACTGCCCTTTACTGCACTGGCCACTGATTCAGTTCTTCTATCTACTATGGGCCTAGCTGCTACTACCACTGCCACCACTGCTGGCAGTCTAGGGAGTGTTGTCGAGCTTCCTCTTCCGAGTCAACCTCATGTGGATCCTACTTCTACGGGTTCTCTTCCGAGTGTAGATTCTGAGCCTCCGGTTTCCATCGCTCTTGGGCCTTCTCTACCAGCTGAATCTATTCCGGATGATGTCTCTTCTGAGGATACCCCCTGACTGGTTTTTGGACACAAGTTTTTCATTTTATAGATTTTTTTTTATATCTTATTCTTATGTATGTTGTGTATGCTTTCATTATTTTCATTCCACCAACATCACAGGTACTCTAGCACTTTTTGACCTGCACTTTTCCACACCTATAGTCTTTCTTCGCCTAGATATGAGGGAAGTATTGTTTTTCACATTTTTCTATTATTTTTCTATTTCTTTCTTGTTTTCATTATATCCTTAATTCCCCTAGTTCTGGTCCACTATTATGTCCCCACATTCCCTTATTCACTTTCGAGGACTTGGTGGACCAAGTGCGGTATTAAGTATAGGCGAGCATCTCTCGACCACCTTAGTCTTTTCCCTAGTCATCATTCTAGGAGACATCATTATTAGATGATATATTTTAAAATCTAAAGACATTTTGGTTAACCATATTTTTAAATAATAAAGATGAAAGTGGAAAATTTTAATAGTTGCATGCTTATTTTGGTTCTTAAGTATTTTAAAATGTTTGCTGATATAGTTTAAATTAGGACTTGTAATCCTTGGATAATTACATATACTAGACTAGTCAATTATATGCAAGTCACGATCTGATTATCTCTTATTTGTTTTCCCACTCTTTTGAGGTATTCTAAACCGTTTGTCATATTCTTCTTAATACCCTATTTCTTGATAGATTCTTAAGATATACATAACTACTAGAATTTTCATGTTTTCTTTTTGAAACATGAAGAATTTTTTAATTACATTAAAATGATTGAGGAATTAGATTGTTTTAATACCTTTATCTTGAGTCCTACCCTACATCTTATCTTCATGAATCCCATAAAAAATGAATTTCCTTTTTAGGAAGCCATATTATAAGATTATTTCCATTCCTACCCTAATTCTTTTATTATTTTTCATATTTATTCTTTTGATATCAAAGGAAGGGATTGGAAACACATGAAATACTTTCATGAATTGTCAAGAAATTAAGTATGGGGGAGAGCCTCATGATTATTCAGGGGGAAAGGGTTACAAACCTCTATTTGTTGAAATTATGATATGTTCCCCTTTTCCTTTAAAAAAAATGATACAGGAAAAGGGACCTTATACTCACTTGTTGGTTTGTGAACCCTACCTACAAAAAAAAATGGAGATGGTGGTGATGAGATTATTTGATAATGATTTTTTAGGATGCTTTTAAATTGAGATTAACTATGAATATCATGAACTGTTATTTTAAAAATTTAGCCTCTTTTTTCTTGCCTCAGAGTTAATTTTTCACATCATTAACTACCAACCTTTAGCCATAGAAACATCTGATCCAAATTGAAAAATCCCTCATGATTTCTTGTAAATCAATTTTCTATAGTAGAGAACTAGATTTTCTACAAACCTATGGAAAGAGTTTATATATCTTTTATTAAGAAAAATTTTATTTAAAATTTCTTGAGTTTTGAGTATATTATTGGTGAGGTAGATCATCATGTGGATTGTTTATTTTTGAAAGTTTGAAACATGTTTTCAAAAGAGGACGACAAAAGTTAATTGAATTATATATGAGGAATTATTAGAATATATATTGAATTGAAATTATTCTGTAGTTTTTTTAGAATTTTTTTTGATGTATTATTTACATTTATGATTAATTGAATTCATTCCTTTTAAAATAAATACCCCTTTATTTTAATGGTTAGATTTTTTTGAGGGCAGGCAAATGACTATGTATGGGGGAGTTTGATGCACCCGATTTTTGAATACATTTTCACATACATTAATGATAATAAGAACAAGTTTTCAGAAATTACCTATGTCTTATGGGAAAAATACTTGGATTTTCGTGATGTTGTTCATTTTCAAGAGATTTATGGCCAAAAACACTAAATAGTGGAGAATTGTGAAAAATTTACAAACTACACGATGTGTACTTATTTACAGGACGTGAACATCAAGACTCGGATAGGGATTGACCAGGACAAGTACATGCCCAAGTAATCAGAATATAGTACACAACATGTTCACACATTATACATCATGTACAACCTTCTAGAAGCAGTTGGCGGATGAAAATAAGTCTACATGCAAATGTGGCTGGCTGTAAGGAACACGCCGTGTTTAGATTATACACGTCATGTAGACATTTCTAGAAGCAGTTGGTGGCTAGTAAATGAGACTATATTCCATGTATGGTGGTGCTACATGCCATTTTCCAAGTCAAAGATGGTGTGTCAGGCTGCCTACCGGCGGAGAAATCAAAGGCAAAAGCACGTTGAAAAAATTACACGCCGTGTACTTTTTCCACATGCTATGTATTTATATTTTCTATAAAAGGAGGCATTGGCCTCCGGTTTTGGGGTGGTCTGTGGAGAGAATGTGTGGAGAAAAGGTTGATGGTCCGAAGGTGAGAAGTTATGCCTCCATACTTCTACTATTCTACTATCTAGCAAAGAATCATTTCCTCCCCGAAGTTCCAAGCATGATCACGTCAGGTATCAAGATCTCTATGTTTATCATATTCTATATGTTTAACTAAATACACAGTTTTTTGGGGTTGTGGAAGATGATGAGTTCTAATTTAAATTAGTTGTTATCAATGTGTTCATTCATTTTAACCTCTTCTTATTCTTCTTAAACATCTTTTTATTATATTAGTAAATTATGAACCAGACCAATTGTAGAATTTTTCGGGATTCCAAAAAATAATAAAAATGAATAATTTCATGAACATTGGAAGTATTCATCAACTCAAAATGGACTAAGAAAAATAATGAACTATGAAACACTAATTACCGGACCAAGGAGTTAGTTTCATCATCTCTAAGTATAAGGTTACAGGACCAAGGAAACTTTATTACAAATTAAAACCCAGAGTGTTGGGTTATTATGAACAACAAAACCTCATAAGCAATTTTATTTTCTAAAAAACTTCTCATTTATCCATAACCCCAATGCATGTCTATCTCTATATATATATATATATATCAAAAATCAATTTTCCCATATTTACTTTTATTCTGTTAAGTGAATTGTTTAAAGAAACTTAAAACCGATTAATGTTTTCATCAAAACAAAAACAATCGACTCTAAATTCTGAAAACATCATTAAAACAAAATACAAACTACGTTAAACAAGATAAAAATAACTTCTTTTTCCCCATGGATTGACCCCTTTCTAGTGATATACTTGTTAGAGTAAATATAATTTGGGACACCGATAATATACCTTTGGTGAAACGACTCTCCAATTTAATCACGGTTTGAAACTGTGGCTCTAGCCCTACGTGCCTTAATCCACCTCCACATTTTCAAACTGTGGAATTTGGTGTATAGCCACAGTTTGAATCATGGATATAGGTCTATAGCCATAGTTTGAAACTGTGGCTATAGATAAATGCCTATAGCCACACCAAACTTATCCATGGTTCCTAAAACCGTGGCTATTACATATATCCATGGTTTAAAATCGTAGATATTTCTCGAATATTCATTAGTGTCTCTTCACCCATTTCTAGCCCATGAATGCTACACATTGTGGGGAGGGGGTCATGACACCATATAAGATAACATAATCCACTTTATGAAAATATCCTTTATCAGTTATGAGGTCTTCAATAATATACATTGCACTTTATCCATATCAAACAATAATTTATCCAAACTAAACACCATTTTATTAACATTGGGAACTTATTAAGAGTTATATTCCTATAATCCAAATATTAAATTTCCTTTCAATAAATTTTCCATTCCATCATTAAAATTTAACATATTATTAAACCTCCTTTATTCAAATGTAATGTGGAACAATTCATTGATGTTTTGGGATTCTAATACCCAAAACACCACAAATAAAAATCTAATTATTTGAATCCCAAAACCTAAATACATAATTCATTCCACTTTTATCAAAAATATTTTACCAGGCTTCATCATCTTACACATCAAAACTTCTTTCCTTACAATATCATTTGTAGTATATTAATATGAATCAATATAAACATTACTCTTATAGTCTAGCTTACTTTCTTCATGGGATTTATTTTTAGGACACTAATTTCCATAATTACCCAAAATTCCGCATTTTAATCCTTAATCCATAAATTTTTCTTTATAGAAAAAATTATCCTCATCCATTTTGTTAAAATACCATTTAATTTATCATTTGTAGTTACATGCTTTGGTTACTTCTATTCCAGATCCAAAAAATTATCTCTCCCCTTTGAGAAATTATCATGTGTGATTCATTCCAACTTATAAACAAATAAAAAAACTACATCTTCAATTATCCATGACCTACCCTACCCGAACATTATATAATCTCCCAGATTATCATCTTTGGTGTGACTAATATTTGGTTAAGGTGCATGTTGTTAATATTGTTCATTGAAAACTAATTAGAAATAATCATAACGTTCTTCACTCCACTTATCATCTCATTTGGATTCTCATCAGAAATTTTTTTGTGTCATTTAATGTCAACCTAATTCCTTCTGGTTCCCACCATCAACTATATCAAAATTAAATAGTGTGGAAAGACTAATCATAGAGTTAAAAAATTAATAATGAAAATAACTATTACTAAGTCCAAATTATTACACCTTCTTTCCAATATATGACTCCTTATGTATATAGTAGGTCATTCATATATTATCATCTATTTAAATTTTTCATGATGTTTTGTAATGAGTTTCTGAGTCTCGAAATAATATCCCTTGGGATTGTCAAAACATGTGGTAATTATGGCCCAATGTCATGCAGAAGTTAATGATCGAGTATAAATCATTCACTCTATTTGATTTATTACCCATATATACCTCTATTCCAGAGCCCCAAACACTTGTATTATCTTGATAGGGAGATAGTTTTATGGACACCAATCACCCATTCCATAAAATAATATTCAAGGACATTTCTTATATTTTGGAACATCCTTATACATATCATTTGACATGTCCTTAGGTATCTCACTATATTGTTTTCATCCTAGTTTCCAAATGTTATCAAAATATATCATCTAATACCAAATATCGTGACCTAAGATTACAATAAATATATATAAAATCATTTTTTATGAATACGAATTACATTAACCAAAAAGATTCTTAGGGACCATAGTAGTTAAGTGTGTTTGGAAATATGGAAACACAAACATCTAGTCCTTAGGTAAACAACATAATCTCTCACTATAATCACCATAAATACCACCCATCTTCTTCATATCATATGTAATACATATAAACATGACCTGGGGAAGAAGAGATGAAAGTGTGAGATTATATGCTCAGTCAGGGAAAAAAATAGAGATAAAATAGCATAACATAAACATAAGAGTATGAAAACATGATAATGACATTTAAGAACCATACCATTCATCAAATGGATCATATTCTAGAGTAATGTAATAATTTTTTTTTGTTTATAAGAAATGAATATAATGTGAATAAAAGAACATGATCTTTGAGACAATAAAATTTTCATAAGAAAATGACTTGTTGAAAACACATAAAAATAGTAAATTATTTCCATATTAGACTAGTTCATTCCCACAACTATCATAGTTGAATGGGATCACTCCCAGAACCATCATAGTATTCATGGTTCACTCCCAAAACCATCGTAGTGGAAGAAGTTCCCTAATGAACATAGTTTAATCCCACATTCCACCTCCCCCTACCAAAACTCAGAAATCATATTCGTATGTCACACCATTGTGATGGAGTGACCTAGACATCATATCATTAATCATATTCCCTTTTCACCAAAAAAAAATTTTCAACTGATCCGTAATACTAAGTAATTTCATTTAAACATATGATATCATTCAATCAGGATAAAAAAATGAAACAAATTACAATTGGGTCTACTCCTACATATGGTGAAAGGGATATGTTACCCCTTAGTAATTATTTTAATTGATTGTGGTGCGAGGTATTCACATCGAAATTTGACCTTTTAAACAAATCCCACAAATATGGTAGATATTATTGAATCAAAGTTGTTTGATGAAAAACACGAGGGTAAAAATTTATCTATCGATCATTATCATCAATATTATTTTCACCATTAGGTTTAAATCACATGGATTACTATTAAAGAAGCCATATAGCTAAACAATGTACCACAAATAGTAGATCTATATTGGATTTATGGTTATGGTTCATTGTTACTCATAATTGTGTGACCTCTCTTGCAATCCATGCCCACAAGTTTTTAATTCTACGGATTTTTAATTAAAAATCCATAGAACCACTTTTTAACCTCTAATAATATCTTAATATCATATATTCATGAAATAATCCTTCATCATTTATCTATAGTATTCCAGGTTGTGATCCTAAGAATATTTATTCTCGTTATTATGGATAACCTTATGGTTTATTGAATTTTTTATCCAATTTCCCCTTTCGTCAAGGATACTCATTGAATATCTAATACCAGGAAAGCTCATCCAGGTACAAAGTCCCTGACCATTTATTAAAGAAAAGGAAAAAGTACAGTAAAAGCAGGTTTAGGAGAACCGGAAACCATACAACCAAACAACTGATCCCCCAAGCACAAACGACATCCGAAAATCAAAAATCAAAAACCACGAACCCTGATCCTTCCTCGAGCCGTGCGAAACCTCGAGAAGCGTTTCACGTGACAGCCATTACACAGCCAGCGAGAAATCTGGAACCACGCACATCTCCACCACGTGCATCCACCACTGCAGGTCGCCGACGAGACCATCAAGCATCATCGCCGGAAAAACCATCACAGAACACTACCAAAAATCATCACCGTCACAAAACCAGCATCGCCGGTGAGAGTCAATAATCAACCTCGACTTCGTAGAATCAAACACCAAAACTAGAGTGCTGACCGAGATGGGCATTGTCTCCGCGGTTCCACATAGTGGAACCCCCCACAAGACAATCCCGTAGAAACCCAACCACAAGCAAATCATCATCACCACCACATAAAAAATATAACAGATCCACAAATCATCAAGAAGAAACGAAACCACCCAAGGAGGACCCTGTCCGTCGCCATTCATACCGACATAGCACACACAGAAACAGATCCAAAAACCAGCATCATCACCAAAACCTGTACAAAGAATAAAAGATGAAGAAAAACCCACCACCACCTTCCGAAACGCAACTAGTGGCCAAATCTTCCCAAAGCACAAGCTCCTGACACCGAACACGACGCAAACCCCAGAACGTAGCACAGATCCCGCACCCCGGGGCATCATCACGCCTCCACGACAAAGAGGATGAGCGACGATGCAAATGCCGAGGATGATGACGAGTCCACGCAAGCAGAGGGCAGCCGCACCGTGAGTGCACCTAGCTGAGAGCGGAGGAGAGAACAGCCGCTGCGGGGAGAAGGCGGTGGCAGATGGGAACCCTAATCGTCGTAGAGCCCCTTACGGGCAAATCTCATTGAATATCTAATATTATCATCATGTGGTACCCAAATGGGATGATTATTCTAGATATAAGGGGTTTGTTAAAGTATTTATGTATTTTTTGGGGACATATAAACATGAGGAATTTTTTCTAATCACTGCCAATAATTATTCTTCATGGTGAAAAAGTATAACTACATTTTTGAGTTTGGTGTTTCAATACAATGGGTTAATTGTATGAATTTCAAATAGACCAAGAATAATTAATTTCGTTTAATCATTTAATTCAATCCATTTGTTATTTTAATTTATTTATTTTAAATATACATATTCTTAAAGGGGGGTTTCATTAAAAAGAGGGGTTTGATCACCTTGTGCCTAATTAAAATCATGAATACTGATTTTGTTATTAAAAAGTTACAAAACACTAAATTGGATTTTATTTTAATTCGAAATGTCTTAAAAAATTTATCATGATTTTGAAAAAAAATTGTGACAAAGAAGGCTCATTGGGAACCATGGGTGCATCATGAACAAACAGGTCACTCAAAGTGCGCATAACGACACAAGTTGTTTTTTGAAATTCAAATACAATGTAAGGACATGATATTCATTGGAACCAACATAATATTAGTATAATATTATTTTCATTGTATTAGGTATTCCCATAGGATAGGACCCAATATGGGGTTCTTTTTATTTTATGGATTTCTTAATGCATGAATGATTTTTCAATGATTTTCCTCAAATGTTTCTTACTATAGGTTATATCACATGGTTTTGTGTAATGGGTTATTTCCATGATATGTGTTTACATTCATAACTTATGATGTGTTTATAACACTTACAAATTAATCACTTATAATTTCCATATTACTAGATTTGTGAATATGATTCACTTTTATGAAAACAAAAGGACAATTATTCAAAAATGGGTTTGTATTTATGAATAAGATTCGTGAAATTGTTTTATAACTAAGAATACAACTCCCTTTATAAAAGACATTGTATAGGATTTATGGTCACATCCTAATTGGATCTATGTGCAGACCCTTATTTTTTCCTCTAGGTTGTTATAGATGTTTTTTATTATGATCCAAATAATAGGAAGGCTATCAGGTAGCATGTGGGATTCTCTTATTTTCCCAGCTAATATTGAATAGTGTTTTGGATTGAATATTGTTCACACAAGGATTAACTATTTTTATCTAGTTTTATACATTCCATAATTATCCAATTTTTCTTGGATTATATGGTTCATGGATTTATCTCTTTCTTCAGCGTTGTACTATGGCTGAATGACTTTTTTTAATAATATTTTATACATGTTTCTACTACCTTTGTTATCTTTTTATACCTCACCAATGTGACGTGTTGGATAAGGTGTATTTTCTAGTTGACTCATGTCAATTTATTAAATGAATGTAATTAGATTCACGATATAAAATATCACGGGTAAAGTATATACACTACATGAAATGAATAATTTGTGAAAATGACATATGTCTCATAGAAGTAAAAGTGATATGTTAAAACCCTTACATCTGGTTTAACATCTTTCATATGTGTCTAAAACTCATATATAATATATATTTATATATATATTGTATATTTTATTAATAACTTTATACATATATTGCACAATATATTGTTCACTTATAATTTTTTTAACCTTTTTATTAATAATATTTTGTTAAAATCATTATTCCATGTAATAATTGCTTCATATTTCATTGATGTGTTTTCATAAAGTAGTTTTGAAATGTGTACATTGATCAAGGTAAAATCATCACTAGAATGTTAATAATGATAAATATATCATATATAGTAATTATAGAAATATATATATTCATCCATAAAAGTGATAGATATAAAAATTATTTAATCCATTCATGAAGATGGTAGGTAATATGCACACAATAAAAAAATTTCATTTTATTAATGATGGAATGAAATAAAGGAAAAAGTAATTAAAATTTAAATAAACATTAATATAAAATAATTATAACATATATTGATTAAATATATTCTAATTACCATCCATATAAAATTAAAATAAAAAATGGATCACATCGCTCCAAGGATGTCATAGTCCGCACATAATCATGAGCAACATAAGCGTTCACCAATGGATTGGAAGGTAGGAGGGTAAATATTGTATTAAAATTTATGAAGTATATTTTTTTTCAAAACTATAATGTATATTCATTAGATCCACTTTTATAGCCAGCCAAGGGATATCATGATGAAAATTCAATTAGACTGTTATATGGAGATTGTAATCTATATGTATACACGATCAATACTTTCACATTGAGTAGGATGGAAAAGTGATGGAATATGGTTTTCCAAAATTAATATAAATAAAATATTTTTACATTTATGATACTGTATTTCTTAAATTTTTATTTTTAAAACACTATAAGGGGAAGAAAAAAACAAATATACTAAACAAACTCGGTAAATACAATTACCTTTTCTTCACTAGAATTATTTTATAGCTCCTCTTAAAGGACATAATGTTCAACATTTAGAATTGAAATTACCTCTATAAAATATCTAATGTTTTTCACAGTATAATTTTTAGGGGGTTTTCAAGATAGATTTCTTAATGTGGCATGGAGAAATGGGATAAGGGATGTCATTTTATAAGTGAGTGGATGGGGATTCTCTGAGTCTCTTAATGTATTTAATTAATATAAATTATATTTCATGTAAAAAATTCTCCAAATTGTCAGAATTCAATTTTATGACGATTATGAGTCTTAATAGTATCATACAATGAAATTTGGTTTTGTTTTTATTTTTTAACAAATATATTGTTTGTTTTAATCCCAATTAACCATTTAGCATTTAAACTTGTATTAATGTTTATCATGCGTTAAGGGTCATGAATGTTACCATATGAGGATAGATGATACATAAATGGGAAATTATTAATATTTTCCAATATATCCTATAAAATTTGAATCATATTTTACTTATATATATTTTATGTAATTTAATTAAATATTTTTATTTACAAAATAACATTAACGTCAGTTCTGATTAAATTCATTTAAAATGGCATTAACTACATCTAAAATAAAGTGGAATTAGATTGTAATACTTTTATAACTTCATAAAATTTATAATATATATATAGTAAATTAATGTTAATAATTAGTTAATTTATTATAAATTATTTTTTATATTTTTAAAATTATTTATTTCAATTTTATACTAATTAAATATATGATGTCTCGGGGCTATATAAGAATTTCTAAAAATTATTTCATCAATAAAAATATAAAACAAGTTATCATGATGATAATATAATTTATAATTAAGATTTGTTTTCATAACATAAAATATCTTTATTTTATCAAGGTGTAAAAAATTTAAATATAATAAAAAACAGAATGACATTTATTGCGTTTCTATATATAAAATAATATAATGGGATAATATCATAAACAATTTTTAAAAAATTAAATAAATAAATTATAATTATTTATGATCAAGTATGATATATAATCATAAACAAAATTAAGTCATGTTTTATGTTCATTCTTTAGTCATTATCATTAAATTTGTAGAAGTAATAATTTGATTTACCCTTTACATTGCTGATAAAATTAATAATGTTAGTATTCATAATGTCAAAAAATAAAAGGGTACTTTACGATAAATTCAAAAATAATTATTTTATATATTTAATCCAATTTCCTGATTAAATTTTTATATTTTGAATAAATTATATTTTATATATATGTTTAAATAATAATAAAAATTGTTTTTAGAAAAAATTATTTTTTAAGACAAATTATGAACTTATACCAAAATCATGTAAAATGATTCTAAAAAATATGTCTTTTAAATTGTATTAAATAAAATAAAACATATTTCACACTTATATCAAATTAATATACTAATTATAATTTTTAGGGAAAGGAAAATAATGTCATTACAATAATACGGTTTTTACATTTCAATGAAAAAGAAATCTTTTACAAAAAATTAAAATATGTTATCCCATGATAGTATTTTTGAATATAATAATGATAATATTTTTATAAGGTACAAATAATTTGAGTTTTAAAAATTAATTGTAACATTTTATCTTAAAAATAAATAATCAATTTTTTGATGAAAATGAATTTTTTAAGAATTAAATAAATTTTCTGAACAATTTTGTACATATTCTCACTGAATTAAGAATTTAATTTGTATTAATAATTTTGATGATAAATATTTCATAATTTCTTAATAATATTCATACTATCCAATTCAATATGTTTTTTATAAGGGTCATATTTAAATAATAATATTTTTTGGATTGTTTATGCTAATGGATACATCATGTATACACTATATTATATTTTACTATTTTAAAAAATATGGGATTTTACATTCAACCTCCATTTATTAATTTTGTTCCACAAAATATTATCATATAATCTATAATTAAATTTTTATAAATTAATTTTATTTACAGAAAACCAATATCATAATAAGGGTTTACAAAACACTATCTAATAAGAGGGAAATGGAAATATGATAGAAATTACAAAACAAGGTTTCAAAATAGGATAACATTAATTGAATGTGAAAATATGGAATTGGAAGTGAAAAATAACTTCCAAGGATTTATATAGTGATAGGGAACATGGTCATGAGAATGTTATCACCTAAAAAACCATAAGTCCATGATGGGTGAAAATACCATAAAATCATTATGAATAGATATAATTAGACAAATTTTTTTATTCATATCTTTTTCCTATAGTTGAGGATTTACCTTATCATAGAGGCTAAAAACATATAGAAATATACATACATTAATTTTATAATTTCACCCTTTTATCAATTTCCAACACAATCCCATACTTTTTTCTAATTGATGATTATTCATGAAGAATTTTTTTGACCTCAAGAACTAAAATAATCTTATAATGGGTCACATAATCTAAAAATGAATAAATATATATTGAATTTTAATTTATTGAAAAAATGGTTAATATAATGTAATATCATATGAAAAATAAATAAACCCTCATATGATGAAATAATATATTAATTTATGAAACTAAATAATAATTTAAATGATTTAACATAGATAATTTCATAAATAAATAACCCAATATTCCAAATAACCTTAATAAAATAAAAATAAAATATTGTTTTAACCTCAATATGTTTCTCATTCTATTGATCTTATATCTCTGAAAAAATAATATTATTATTCCCAAATTATCCATTATGTTAAACCTAAGGGTTATATACACCTAAACCTAACAAAATATCACTTCAAATGACTTTAAGTCACCCCAAGTCATAAAAATTAAAAACTAAGGGTCCTATAATATGTTTCCCAAAATAGAAAAATTATTTTTCTGTATAATAATTTATGTAAAATAATTCCCATACGAACCATGAAATCACCTAGTCACGTGGTAGGAGACGCAACCTTTTTACACTTCAGTTATGGGTTCAAGACCTTCGACCTTAATTCAATAGGTTGTAACTTCGACTAAATGTTATCCATATCCTAAAATTAAAAAATTACCTATAATATGATAAAAATCATGAAAAATAACTTTAATAATTAAATAACATTTTTTTTAATTTCCATGGTGTTCTATGAGATATATTCCAAAAATCTATTAACTCTCTTATACAATTGATCCATAAAAAACATAGTATCAAAAATCACAAAACCCCTAAAGGTTCTCAATGAAATTAAAAATATTTACACAAAATATAATATAATTATTCTCCAGATTTAAATAATTATAAAATATTTTCTAAACTAAAGGGTTGTATCCCCGTAAATGTCCCAAAATATGTCCTTAATCATGTAAAACTCATATCCTATAAAACATAAAATTGATATCTATTCTATTAAATTTATTATAAACCATATAGTTATCATTATATGAAACATTAAGATTATACCAATATCAAATACATGTTGATGATTATCAGTCCCTTAATCATGTGTTTTATAAAATTATGATCTTGTCAATAAATTACTTTTCTAGGTTTTCATTATTATTGAAAATATGTTTTCATATCATCAAAGAATGACTTATATTGGAACAATCCATATATGCTTCATGATTATTATATCCCAAATATCATAATATTTCAACATAATATTATCATATAAAAATATATAAACAATTCAATCATTACATAGAAAATATTTTCATAGCATATGTTACTATATGGTCATGGAATTTACCCTATTAATAGGACATTGAATTAGACAATGCCCATATTCCCCACAAATAATTAATTAACCATAAAATGGTGTCATGTGATTTAATTTATATAATTCAATCATATTATTCATGATTCTTCAATAATTCGTTGACTTAATTAATTTTTCACACATAAATGTTTTTCTCTTCCTTCGAAACATGCTCTAAGTTTCCACTTGCACAATCATATCAGGAATTAAATTGTTTCTTCTTTCTAGCATGGTATCCAATACCCATTCTCCGAGTGAAATCTATCGTTATCTTCTTTGGTGAGATTGATAATTTATTAAGATGCATGTTTTTAATTGTATAATGAGGTAACTTATTTGGAATAATCACAATATCAATCACTCAAAAAACAATCCATCATGGTTTCACATAATCTATGCAATTTCCTTCACATTTGGTGTTAATATGATCCTCATTGTTCTGGGAAAAGACAAAAATCCAAAATACATAATATGATAAGTAATAATCATGGTGGTAATCCACATAATATCTATATCACTAAATTTTAGGATTTTATTCTATTCATAATCAAATCCTCAAATCCATCCATAGTGTTTTTTCTATAGTCTATGTTTTATTATATATCAATCTCTTCATGTTTCTTATGAACATGATCGAATACCAACTATATGGACCCTAACCATAGATTAAAAA
Source organism: Viscum album (assembly GCA_963277665.1). NCBI lineage: Eukaryota > Viridiplantae > Streptophyta > Magnoliopsida > Santalales > Viscaceae > Viscum > Viscum album. The sequence goes on along the minus strand of OY728156.1, from coordinate 1,535,582,217 downwards.
ATTGTATGTTTACCTTATTACATTATAACTAGACATAAGGACTAGAATCTTGAAGGATTATATGGTCCAGTTTTCATGAAAAAGAAGATACATGCATCCATTTCACATAATATTTGAAAACATTGAAGTAGAACATAGTATTTTGATTCATTGTGTCCTAATTACCATTAGAATAAACCTATATTAAATTATAATAATATTCCTTATATCCAAGTTAAATGAAATATATAAAAGGGGTGATCTTATATGATCAGTAAGGGTATAAAAACTGCATAAGATAAAGATGGCATGGAAAATATGGAATAAATAATATATTATTGAATAATTACATATGATTAATCTCATGATCTTGAAACATATTCAAGTTTAAAATAAAAAACACAATAATCACATTGATATCATACTAATTTAATAATGATTCATTACAAAATGCCAAACATATGTACTCTACCTTCGAGGCCCTTCGTGAAGACTACTGAAAATACCATAAAGTCTTTATGGAAATACATATATAAAAATAGAAAAGGCCTCATCCAAAATGTAATATATCTTTCCTTATGAGTCCAATTGATGAATATAAGGTATATTTTAGGACCCTCCCAAAACTAACTAAATCCAGTGCATTCATCATATTAAATAGTTGAAACATAATTAACATTAAAATCTATATATAAAAACTAGAATACAAAATGTAATACTTTCACAATTTAATAAATATAATGATAAATCAAATAGAGTAATATGGAGACTGGTATCAATGTGGTACATCTCTAGTCAATCATATAATACACCATATAGAAAAATAATTTGGGTAATACCATTACAACATATCCCCAATGGTGAAAAGGTAAAAAGAGGGCCATTTTTATTGATGAATAGAGATAACATAATTATTTCATTAAAAACGTCCTAGAGAAAATACCCGTAACTCTTTAGGTGTCATTTTTAAAAACTAAATATTCCTAAATTATTAGGGAAATAATTTTCTTTGAAAAGAATCAGGGAAACATGTAATTTATTCTTCATTGAAATGATCAGTCATGATGGAGATTAATTTTGTACATAGTTTATAAGTTAAAAAACATTTATCAATATTTACATAACATGGTCAAAAGTTTCCTCATTTAAAACATGGAAAAAATATTCCATTCAATCCATTTTCTGAAAGTTATAATTTTTTAAAATATCATAATTATAAATAATTTTGATAATTTCTAATAAATTCCAAATAATATTTTTAGAATCTATGGATATGGAAGAAATTTTTTTTGGATGAAGAGAGAAATAATGTCGTCTTCTCATAAAAAAATTTATCAATTTATTTTAAGTACCAAATGGTATAAAATTGTAATAATACATGAATAGTTAATGAAGAAACATAAAATTATAATATATATTGGATTTATTGTGTAAATCTAAAAAAATTACCACAATGGAGACTTGTCCATAATCAGTCCTGAATAATGATGATATTTTGAAATAAACCCTTGCCACTTTTGTATCTTTTGAGTCATAAACCACATGAAAGAAATAAATTAAATTTAAAATATAAATAACATTAATATAAGGTGATTAATTATATAATATCTAAAATTTTATGTAAATACACCGCATAATAGAATCAATTATTGAATACGGTATTTCTCTCATGCAAGTAAAAGTGGGACAAGAAAACGCTTACCATTATTTTGACATACTTTGGTTGTGTCTAAAATTTATTTATAATAAATATGGGTTTATTATATATCTATTTATTAACCATTCATATAATTATCATAACATATATTTTTAACATATAGTATTATATCACCCCTTTATTATCAAATCATTGTGAAAATAACTATCCAGTGTAATAACTACATACTTTTTAATATATGTTTTGGTTAGGTAGTTATGGTAAATCTAAATTTATCATGGTTACATAATATAAATAATGTTATATATATTCTATAAATTTATTATTTACATATTTATATGCATCCATACATGTTATAGATAGAAACATGTATTACATTGTTCAAAGAGACAGTGTGTCATATATATGCATGATCAATATATTAATTTTTTGATGGATTAAATAGAAAAAAATGGAAAACAATTAATCTATAAATAATAATTATTACAAGATATAAATAATATATATTCACTAAATCTATACTTATTACCATATTAATAAAAAAATTAATGGATCACACCGCTTGTTGGGCGTGGTAGTCCACACATACCCACGATAAAATTTATAATTTCACAACATATTAGAATGTAAGATGGTATATATGATATTATAATTATTGAATAATATTTATTTCATATTTAGTATATATACTGTTAAATTCAATAATTATAACATTCCATTTGAAATGGTGATGAAAATAATTACACCACTATGTGGAGACGATAAGCCTTACATATGCACTTGTAATGTTTTTAGATTTCATAGGATGGAAAATATATTGAATAATGTTTTCCATTAATCATAAAAATATATATGTATATCTAAGAAAAATGAGTTATTATAATAGTTGGTTACAACTCTTTATGAAGAATTAGAAGAATAATTATATTTAAAGTATTTAGTAAAGATTATTACCTCTTCATTGATAGAATTACTTTAGATTTATCCTTAATAGAACTAGGGTATGTATTTTGGAATTATCATAAACTATATATCTTCAAAAATGTTTTTTATCGAATAAGTTTTTAGGTTTTGGATGATCTATACCATTAGAAATGCTGTGAAGAATTTAGAGACCGGACATACTTTTATATCTAAGAGAAGGGGAATTCTCCAAATTTCATAGAGTATTAAATTCAAATCGATTATGTTTCATTTAAAAATTGATCCAAATAATTTTAGTAATAATATTGGAGGAATATGAGTCAGAATACTCTCATAAAAGTGAATTTGAAGAAGTTTTCTTATTTTATAACCCTTGTTTTTTTGTTTTAAACCTTTGTCAAACATTTTAACAATTACCGCAGTATTAACATCTTCCATAATTTCAGGCTCCTAAATGTTTTAAAATGAGTAAAACACAATTAATAGACTGTGGTTACATTTTTAAACCATGGACCATTTATTTTACTAAATTTAATATTTTTATAAATTATAGATATTTTCATTTAATATATTTAATGTAATTTTTTATTCTATTAATTTAATATCTACATAAATACATTAATACAAAGGGGTAATTTGAATAATAATATTCAATACATATACATCATTTCATATATATCTATAAATTTAGTCATTGACTTTAATTCCTTAAAATAATTCTATTTTTTGTGTTATCAAAATCATTTATTTTAATTTTAGACTAATTAATGAAATATTGTGTCGGTTTTGTGCAAGCTTTTAAGGAATATAGTTCTTCAATAAATCTTAAAAATGATATACTATGATAAAAAAATAATTCACATCTCAAATTAATATTACAAACCTATCATATCCTTTATTTGAACCTGTTTCGAAAATTTATAGATGATAATACAAGGTGAATGGCATTTTTTGATTATATAAAATAATATAATGGGTTTAAAAAAACTCCAAATAGGAAAAATGATATATATTGTTATTAAAGATGATTATTGATGATATTTAGTCCTATAATAAAATTAAATCAGTTTTTTTGTCATTATTTAGTTCATATCATTTAATTTTTACCTTTCATTACCTGATTTATCCTTTTATATGTTAATATAATTTACTAATATTACTATTCATAATGTTGAAAAATAAAATGGACCAACTTAAAAATTTCAGTCTCACTGATTCAAAATATAGAATATATATTTTTTGCATAAAATTCATTAAGTTGTAGAAACTCTTTTTAAATAAATTCCTAATACATAAGGAATGATGTTTTTAGAAAAATGTGTTTTTAAGCCTAAAAATATACATAAAAAATTAGGTTTAATGAACATTAAAATTAACATAATTTAATTGTATCTAATTAAATAATACATATTTTTTTAATCAAAATCATATCATAATAAAACTTTTTATTAAGAATTATTTTTTTATAAAAAATTATGTATTTTCACTATTCACTAAAAAATCATTATTAACAAAATAATTCGAAAAAAATACATTAAGATAATTGGGATATTATGATTTAAAAATGAAAATATTTGGATAATATAAAATTTATATATTTTCCAATAATTAAATGTTATATTTTCTCACTAAAAAATAAAGAATCCTTTTTTATAAAATGAATTTTATATATATAAATTCACTTTATTGAAAAATTGTGTACTTATTTATTATACATTATTAAATAAAATTTTACATATTATTCCAATTATATATGTGCCATCATTTTATTAATAAAATATATACCTATATTGACCTAGTATTAAAATGCATACATATTGTATTTTTTTTAATATTCATTAAAATACACAAATAAATTCCTAAGGACCCTAATAATTTACTGATATTTGAAAATGTGAAACCAAAAATGGTCCACATGTAAACTAAATCATTAATCTATATGGTCTTCATAAATAGAAACAATCTTATACATGTCAAACATTATAGATAACTTCCTAACCTGGGGAATGGAAACATAAGAAATGTGAATCTCAAAGGCTTAGTAAGGGAAAAGAAGGGTGATATATTGTAATAACATAAACATAAGGGTCTGAGAATAATATATTGACATTATGAAACTATACCCTTCATATAAAAGTTTATAATTTTGAGTTATAAAATAGATATTTGCATTTCAAAAGTCATTAATCATAATTGAATCGAAGAACATGGGTCGTGGGAGAAAAAAAATCTTATAATAAGTAGATTAGTGTCATACAAATATTTATATAAAATAATTTCTATATTAGTCAATGATTATTTAAATTTAAATAATATTGAAATGATTACACCCCTAGATATATCATAGTAGTCATGATTAACTGCCAATACCATCATCGTGAAAAAAATTCCCTTACTAAATTGGTTTCAATCCCTATTCTATCCCTTTAAATCATATTAGATATAAATCATTACCCACTGTATTAGAGGGAGATATAGATTCCACCCATGACATAATGGAAGTTATAAATATGTTTTCCACACCATTATAAAAAATTATTTATATCATAACCCATGAAATTAAAATGGTTATCATTAACACTTCATCATATTATTACTAATTGTAAAAGTAACAGGATTCAAAATCACTTCATCATTAAATCATAGCATAAATAGTGGAAAATATGTAAATTTTTAACAATATTATCATTATTTAATGTGTGGAAAGATATAGGATCCATTAACATATTGTCACCATAATCCATTGAATGAAAGAATAATAATTTTATCATTGGATAATATCCCCAACAAATAATATGCGACATAAAAGGATATCCTCTTTGATGGATAAATTTTTTGAAAGATAAATATCATGGAACATTTCTTGGGTAAGATAAAATTTCTATAAAAATCATTTTTTAAAAGTCATAAGATAATTTTGAAATCTATTATATTTAAAAAAACTATGAAAAATTATAATAGAGCATTGAAAATCATTTAAAACTTTTTTTGAGGATAATAACCTTTCCACATTGAAAAAATGTAACATTTAAAAATTTATATAATACATTTCATTGAAAATAACATTGAAAACATAAAATATAGTATAAAAATTGATTAATGGTCATGATTATGGGAATTTATTTTCATATTTTACATGTTAAAAAAATATTCCTTGCACATTTTTTGGTAAAGGCCAAGCGTTTAGTATTTAGAGGAAGACAAAATGATTCAAATAAAAAATTGAAGATTAAAAATGGGTATAATTTTTTTTAAAATCATATTAGTATAGTAATAAATATATGAAATAATTTTTATAAAACATGGTTTTAGAATAAAAATGATTTCTGATCGGAGAGTGAAATAATGTCAAATTTTCTTAAAAAGATTTTCCCAAATATTTTAACTACCAAATAGAGTAAATAAATTACTATAACTTGAAAATATCATGATTAACCAATCGAAACTAAAATCCATTAATTTCAATAAAAATGGGTCATATTTTTTCTTCATCATAAATATCATTAAAACCCCCAATAAATTATAATATTATATCATAAATTCGTTACTACTTTGGTAATTTCAAAACATAAAACACAAGAAAGAAAAATATAAAACAAAACATAAAATATCATGGAGAAAAATAAATACATGATATTAAATGACATATGGGGTTTATATAATCATCATAATAAATGATGGGTTCATATCATATCATCTTTCTAAAAAAATAAAATTGTATAAAAAATCCTTTACATATTAAGTAACATTTTGAATCATAATCCTAAATAAATAATAACATAAAAATATAAAAATATATATCATGAAAAATAAATTTATTAATGATATAACATGTTGGAGTGGTAATATATGCTAATTAATAAAGAAATAAGTCATGAATATTCATTTGTCTCCACGAAATAAAAGATAACTAGAGATTCTATACTGATATTTTAACTCTGGAGTAATAGAAACTGTTAAAAAGAGATCTAAAAATTGATATTTAAATCAAAATAGTTGAAATTTTTACAATATTAAAATACATTAACAAGAAGTATATACACCACATAATATAAAAACATGGTGAATATGGCATGTGTCTCATAGAAAATCAATATAAGATGTAAATCCCTTACCGTATGTCTTGATTTTTTCATAAATTAGGACCTCCTATATGATAAATATATGTTTTCCATATATCTAATATTGAACCATAAATATATATACCATACAATATGTGATTAACTTACATAATTTTATTACCTTTTTATTAAATATCATCTGTTAAAGTTGTGTTTCGAGTAATAATAGTTTTATGTTTCATATATGTCAGGATTTTTCATTTTTAGTCATATGTAATTTATCATGGTCACATAATCTAAATAATACAAAATATTATATAAATATAACATATGTGTATCTACATTAATTTATAAATGATAGTGATATAAAATGAAATACATCATTTATGGAGAAGGTATGACATAAAAATGCATAAACGATGTTTCAATTTTCTAAATGTATTGAAATAGTGAATTTTAAATGATATAATATCATTTTAAAATAATTCTTTTTCATATATATCAAATATTTCCATCAAATATAACCTTATTACGTTCCATGTAATGTGTGATTGAGACACATTGCTCAGTGAAGTGGTATTCCATCGTACACATGAGTGACATTATCGTATTCAAAAAAAATTGAAACAATGATATTTTGTGTGATATAATAATTATATAACAATATTTATATAATAAATTTCGTTTATAAATAAAAAATCATTCCTTATTTCCAATTGATATAGGCTGTAATGGGAAAATACATGACATCGGGTCGCAAGGCGTTAGTCTGTCATATACACAAATGATTATTCTAAAACCTATTTGATAGAAGTGTAGAAGGATGTAGGTCATGAAAAATACATAAAAAATATTCTTGTATGTTATATACTAAATATATTATATAATCATGTTATAAAAGATCTATGAGGTGGTGTGAGAAATAAAATAAAGATTCTCATTCAAGAACATTACATCTTATTTAGGTATTACCATTAGGGTTGAACCAAGAGCCTTTGTATAATAGATTTATATGAAAAATAATGTGTATAGTATTAGAGGGGGGATGTAGTTAAGTGAAATTTTAATTTACAGTTTTAAATAAATGGGATCGATGGATTTAAGAGGATAATATGAGGGGTGACATTTTATAATGTAGGTGACTATCACACATGTAATTATTTAAATGAATGGATTCCACACACATTTTTTCATCTCAAAAGTCTCAAATAATGAAAAATTCTTGGTAAAATGAATAATAAGGCCTATATATAACCATCCAATGGGGTTTTTAAAATTTTTGGGTCATTTTATACCCATCTATGTTTAGTTTAACTAATGGTAAATCCATTTTTACCTTAACCACAATAATAAATATTTACTACTTTCACTAATAATTTTAGTGAAAAAAATAATTTTTATTTATTAGAGAATATAAATTATTCTTATAAAAAATATGTAAACAAAATTTTATAATTTATTTCTTATAATCTGAAAATATTATTTTTAAATTAATCTCATAGATGTTATTACATAGTGGGGTTTATGTAGGACAAAGTTAAAAAGATTACATAGTTTATATATATAGTATCAATATTAAATTGATTCCAATGACCAAGAATGGGTTATTAGATTTATATATTAACCAATTTTACTTTAAACCCAATTTTAAATATAATTTATCTATCTAAATAATTTAAATGATAAGGTGATTTATTATTTAAATTCGGTATTTTTCACTTTTCATCATAAAATTATTATTTAAAAAAAAAATTCAAATTTTCAACATAATGTAATTTTTATATGATGATTTAAAAAAGGAAAAAAACTAAAAAATAAATTTTCATAATTTGGTAGAAATTAATATTAATAAAAAACTTGATAACACATTGAAAAATAGAGTTTCCTAGAGGTGTCTCATTTCAATAATAAGATGAATTATATTTACTATATATATAATAATCATAATTTTATGATTCTAATATATATATATATATTATGTAAAACTCTTTTAATAAATTCTTCATTAGGTAATTTGTTTTTAAATTAAATCTTTGAAAAAATTAATGTCGATTAAAATCCAAAATAATGTATATTAAATATAAATTTAGTCAATTAAATATAACTAATTTATAATTATTTTACATTAAAAATATGAAGAATTTAAATAAAATTATTTAATTGAATTAATTTATATATTTACGAAAAACATTATTTTTTACTATTTAGTGAATAATAAAAATTTTATGAATAATTAAAAATTTCACCATAAGTAAGTTTTGAAATGATGATTTAAAAAATGATGTTTATTTTATTTAATAACATTTCTTAAATATATGTAAACTAATTATAACTTTTTTCATAAAAATTAATGAATTGTTTTGAATAAAATATATTTTTTAAGAATACAAATACATTACTATAAAATGATTGATTATTTTCAAATAATTTATAACAAAATTTATAATAAGTATGATATTTATATGAATATTTCATAATTTAGTATATCCTATTCATATCTAACTTTTTAATCAGTGTTCAAAATGGTCATATTTAAAATAATATTATTCCACAGTTCGTAGAAGCTCAGTGTTAAGTGTCTCCCACACTATTATTATTCCATGTAATGCATGATAAACTTTGTGTTTCATATACAGCAATCAATACTCAATATTGTTTGAAATGAAATATTAAACTAGTGTTTTGTGAAATGGTAACTATCAAAAACATAAAATTTTATTTAAAAAATAAAAAATTACTAGGGTGTTACATTCAACCTCCATTGATGTTAATTTTCCCCTTGAAATTCATATTTTTCCTTAAAGGTTCAGCATTATTATTAAATCCAATGTTATAAAAATGGTTACCAAAAAACCTATTAAAATAAAGAAATTGAGGTATGAATTTAATTTGGAATAACACGTATAAGGTTTTCGAATATGATAACATATATGGGATGTGAAAACAATGAAAATAAAAGAAAAATAAATGCCGACTACTAATTGAGAGTGATTGAGAACGTGGGTTGGAGATAGTTAATGACCACTAATACATAAAATATAGATGCAAGAAATGGTGATTGTTATCATAAAAATGAGGATAACTAGATAAAATTTTAGGTCAAGATCCATTCCCCAAATTTTTTAATTTTCATGAGAAGATAGATGTACTTGATTTAATTACATTTCATATTAACAATACCATTTATTAGTCGTTCCCTAATAAATTTACACTTCATCTCTTACTAAAAGAAATAAAGACGAATAAGTTATTCCTATATCACAAATATATGATAATTTCTATAAATAAAATGATAATCCATTTCGTCTATCATTAGTTAAAAAAATTCAACCATTCTTAACATGTATAAATAGATCATAATATGGTGAATTAATATGATAATATTTAAAACCTCATCTAATGTTATAATTAAACTACTCCATAAATAGTTAACAATATTACCCTTGCAAATTTCAAAATATATAAATAATGTGACTAAATTTATTGAAAAAAAAATTTACATTAATAATCCAAAAAACATTAATTAGCTCTTACTGTCCACAAGACAAATATGTGAATACCTTGGTCATATATTTTCCTAATTCTTTTTAAGGATCCCAATTACTCTAAAACATATATAAAAACATGTATGCTGCCTCATTCTGTGAATAAAACTAGAACTAATTGAACATATTCCATATTCACAATATGGGAGATTTTGTTTTCATTAATGGCCTAGATCTGTGTGGATTGAACATTTTCATGTAACAGAGGTATGGTGAGCTCGGATGAGGGTCAAAGAATGTCTAAAGGAGTTATGGTGCATATAAATTTGAATAGGGAACTTTTGTGGCATGAAAGTGGGTTTATCTCCGTGAAGAGTAATATCACGACGTAAAAGTGGGATTTAAATAAAGTAAGGCTTCGTGGATTGAAAAATAAAATGAAAACAAAAGGTGATTATTTTTTCAGTGGAAACTAACCTCGATCCATTACAAGACATGAAAAGGCATTACAGGTTGTGTAATCGTCCATCTATGTAATGGTTTAAGTGTTTCTCTAACCGCTTGGGTTACCCAACAATATGGGGGAAGCATCCCTCTCTCTAATCCTAAGTGAATTGAACCTCCCCTTCCCAGTGTTTTGTAGATGCATTCAATGGGGATCGATAATAGGATTCCATCTTCAATCTATGTTGACCATGCTGGATACAAGGTGTTTTTTTCATTTTTTTTCTTATGGTCCCTCCCAATTTTATCTCATTTCCACTCATATCTTCTCACCATTCTGTGGAGGTTTCTTACTAGGATTCTAATGGAGTTTCTCTCAGATGTTATTGGTGTAGTGGTGTCACGGAATCACCAAGTTGATGAATATCTTGTAAGAGATGTGATCATAGATCCATTGTGTGGTATATTCTCATTTTAAGAACATCGATAGCCTTTTGAAGTAGGGGATTCATTGAATCTATATTTATTTTCTTTTAATTGTAGAGTTAGCATTATTTATTCCATTGGATTGAAATGATCTCGACCTAATTAAATAACTAAACATGATTAATGGATTGGTGATGATCTCATAGAGATTTTTATTCATTGTACAATGATAACGGGTTGCCTCCTAATTTTCTAGATAGTGTGATATCTATGCCTTTAATCATTTAACATTTTTTTGAATTTTTACGGAAAGTAAATTCAGAATTAATTGAAAATTAATTCTCTACCGGAATTAAAGTGGCTTGTTTAACGAATCTGGATATTGTTGTTATAATTGGATTCTAGTAAAATTGATGTAAATATGAATGCTTAATTGAATTTTATAATGAACCTAAATCATGTAGATGATTTTTGATACAAAATAAATAAAGTTTTGTTAAATTAATGTTTTAGTAAATTTGTGATATCGTTGGAAAAATTATTTAATAGTTTTCCTGTATTTGAAACCGTATTTAATGAATCGTTTAATTCAATATTGAATAAATAACAAGTTTTTTGCTAAAACAAAATGCCTTTCTAGTGCCACATTTTCTTTTTTTCTTCTAAAGCACATGTGCCTTGTGTTTTGGAGTAGTGACAACTCAGTGTGTGTAAAGAATTAATTACTTGACATACAACCTACAACCCATTTTTATGTTTGTTTCAGGATTATTATGATGTGATGTTTTTCTTGGATGGCTGACCATGGAGGGATATTGTGATATTTTTGGTAGGGAGACTCGGAAAGGACATAAACTCAGGATGGTTGTGCCTGGATGGATGTTGGGGTATGAGGCATGGAGAGGATTGGTTTTAAAGGTAGCAGTTGATGCCAGTTTTGGTGAAATACATCGATATATGTATATGCCTGTCATAGCGGACACCAGGTATTATTGAATAGATTGAAGTTTGGAATACTTATTGATATTAAATATAAATTATTCTTTGAATCAGTTGATTGGACGAAGGACATGTTGTTTTTTATCTTCTTTCCATTTCCCACTGATTGAGGCAGATAGTTTAGGTTACTCTTCTTCAAATAGAGGTGAAGACTTTTACGATATGATATGCATTTTGGTGTTTAGATTATAATGGTTGGATGTGTCTATGCTCAAGAAATTGGTGGGGAAGACTCGATAGGTAGCTTATCTTCTCATTATTTTAATCCCCTAATCTTTGGTAGATTTGAATGTTTTCATAGAATACTTGGTAATATGCAATGTAATGTTTTTCATATATGAATAATTTTTAACTCATGTGGTTGGACCTTATTAGGAAGCAAGGTAGAGGTTATAATTATGAGAATATGGGTACTTTGTTTTCTTAATCGTAGAGGGAAGGGATCTTTGTTGAGATAGTAATTAAATATAATGAGGAATTATTGATGGTTAATTAATGGTTAATAATTAGTTAACATAAATTGGAACTAACAAAACGGGAAAAAGTACATTAATGTTGCTCTTAAATTTTTTTGTGCTTATTGGATATCTGGTCTTAGTAGTGGAAATCATGAGTCCAAGTGATGTTACTCATAGTTATTTCTATGACTAGGATATTCCCATAGTGTTGTTGTGTGCTATATTAAACTATAGGAATTTAAGGAATTTGTGATGGGATCCCATCGCAAATAGCCCGTTGTATAAAACGATGTTGCAAATAGTTTTCCATTTTTATATAAAATCCTTTTTATGATGGGCCCATCACAAAAAACAATTTCAACGAGACCATTTTCCCAACGTGAATACTTATTAGAAAAATATATAAACTATACGTGATGGGGTCCCATTGCAAATAGCCCATTGCAAATAAACGTCACAAATAGTATTTTTTGTGATGGGAGATTCTTTCCATCGCAAATAGTTATTTAAAAAATATATAAACTATTTGCGATGGGAACCTATGAAAAAAGGTACCATCGTAGATAAATCATAAAATAAAAAAAATTATACGAAAAGTAAATAATAAAAGATAAAATTAGTAAAAAATAAAAAAAAGATGCAAGTAAATCACAATGAAGAATCTGCTCTAAGGTATGAATATCCCTTCCAGTGCATACGAAAATGCATAAGCGTACCTCCTACAAGATTCTTCACTCTGATTTCAGTGTGATAAAGATACAAGTAAGTGAGCTGTCAAACAAAAGATCCCTCTTTTACTAATTAGTAGTATTTTCTTACTAATTATTAGTATTTATTAATATTTATTAGTTTTATTACTATTTATTAATAATTATTACTATTAATTAGTATTTATACTATTTATTATTAATCATTACAAATACTTAATACTAGTTATTACTAATTATTTTTTGTTATTACAAATTATTACTAATAATCAGTATTTATTACTAATTTTTAGTATTTAATTCTAATTATTAGTTTTGAATACTAGTTAATAGTATCTGTAACTAATTATTAGTATTTGTTAATCATTATTAATATTTGTTTCTAATTGTAAATATTTGTTACTAATTATTACAATTTGTTGCTAATTATTGCTAGCGTTTTCTAATTATTTATAACTATTGCTAATTATTGGTAACTATTCCTAATTATAACTATATTTTTTTAATTGTGGCTAGTTATTGGTAATTATTTCTAATTATTTCTAATTAATTCTAATTATTTCTAATTATTGAAAAATATTACTAATTATTTCTCTTTATTACTATTTGTTGCGAATTATTATTAATTATTTCTAATTATTGCTAATTATTACTATTTATCGGTATTTGTTACTAATTATTAGTATTTGTTGCTAATTATTATTATTTGTTAGAAAATATTATTATTTGTTACTAATTTTTAGTGTTTGTTAATATTTTTAAATAATTATTAGTAATTATTACTAATTGTTACTAATTATTAGTAATTATTAGTAATTATTTGTATTTATTACTATTTTTTACTTATTATTACTTATTATTAGTAATTATTAATAATTATTAGAATTTATTACTATTTTTTACTAATGGTTACTATTGTTTACTAATTCTTATTTTTATTAATTAGTTCTATTAATTCATAATTACTATTGATGACCACAAATTATTGCTAATTATTTCAAATTTCATCTGATTATTGCTAATTATTTCTAATTACTATTATCATATGCTACAAATTACTAATTACTTCTAATTATTTATATTCATTACTAATTATCATTAATAATTCCTAGTTAACAATAATTATTATTAATTAGCACTAATAATTACAATTTATTACTTGAAATAAATACTGAAAACAAAAAAATATAAATCAAATTTAATTATAACTAATTAACAATAATTTATTTAAATACAATAAAATAAAATAAATATTAAACAAAATAAAATATAAATACATTTAAACTTGATCTCTTATAGGTGTAGACGACATCCAAATCTGGTTATAAAAAAATTTAACTCGGAGAAATTTTATCTCTGAAATTAGAGTTTAGAGAGAGGGAGAAAATTGGAATAGAGAGGAAGGAGGAAAATGTATGGAGGGTATATATATGTTAGATTATTTGCGACAAGAATATTTGTGACGGGAGGCCCGTTGTAAAATGTGGTATTTATGACGGGACCAATCGCTAATATCTTCAGCCACATTAATTTCAGTTAACAGTTAAAAGGGTATTTGTGATAGGGCCCATTGTAAATAGTGACCTACCAACACACCACTTTCAACCGTGGAATATCCGATCAAAAATATTATTTACTGCTGTAGGGTATTTGTGATAGTCCCCGTCACAAATAGTGCCTTCCAACCCACTATTTGCAATGGGTGTCGATCTTGTCGCAAATAGTACGTACCGTGGCCGTGTATTTATGACGGTGAGGCACCCCCTTTCATAAATACCCTTCCCACGATTTGGAGTTAAAATCATGCCAAAAGTTTGGTAAAGTTACCCCTTTTCCATCGCAAATAACAAGTTATTTGTGACAGGTTATTGTCCACGTCGCAAATAGTCATTTCAACGGACAATTTGTGACATGATCTATTCCTGTCGCAAATAACCCGTCCCAAAATTTCATTTTTTATGTAGTTTAATATCATGTAATTTTATGTTTTGATATGCTACTCCACGCTTTCGATTAGGGTAACTGACACCCCAGGGATTCTAATCTCTATGGTGTTTTCCCCTAATATCCTAGTGGGAGGATGGATTGTAGACTCATCCCTTTATCCCCACTATCTTCTATTGGTAGTTACATGTATTGTTATATAGGTTCTTAGTTTTCCTCATATATGTTTATAGAGGGATGTAATGGCTTGTGCTTACGTCACACACATATGTTCTGGATATAGTTATCTAAGGGCTATTAGAGATATAACATGTTTAGTTTGTGATGGATTGAGGATCCTTGTGTGGTGTACGAGATTTGATGGCATTAGGTAAAATACCTAGTGTGTGATACATATTCTGCATGATGTGGTGGATCCTAGAAACTACCTAGTTTATTTGGTTAAGTGGACATGGTGGATTGATAAATGAGGTTCATGTTGACACTAGAGATGCATGTTTTGGTTCGTCACCCAGGTATCTGTGGGCTATCCTTTTGGAGAAAGATTCTTATGACGTGTGAAGTTGTTATAGAGCCGAAAACTTGAGGGGTAGTAGTAGCATGGTACCCTTGATATTCATTATTATATTATACTATATTGCATGTGATACTTGGAGATATTATCCATGATGAGGCTAAAAACATATTTTACATGTTAAGGTGACAATTTAGTTTAACTTTTTGTTCATTGTTCTTATTCCTTCTTTCTTTACCTTTTTCATCAGAGACTCCCTAGAGGATCTTACCAAGTATACTGTTATACTCACCCTATGTATATATAAACTGTTTTTCATGTTAGTAGGAGCTAGGTCAAGATCCGGATGGTTACTACTATCTTGTGGGTTATATGATCTATTTAGACTTCATGGTTGATTCAATATTTACTTTATTTCTGTACTTCTAGTTTTCCATCCATTTTTAGTAATTCATGCATGAAATCAATTTTGTGTATTGGGGTTTTATTTTATACTAAAGTCTTATAATGGGTTAGTTAGTGTCTATCTTATCTATCTCTTTCGTAAGTGTTCTTATAGCGGGTAATGCCTCCTATATACAAGTTTATAATACCCTAAGTGCTAGTCTCCAACTCATGGCCTACAAGACGTGGGACACATGGGACACTATCTCCCTTCTACCATTATCATCCCAAGAGGGGTACACTTTGTGGGCAGTAAAGCGGGGGATGGTTCATGACAGAGTGGTATTAGATTCATATTGAGGGATAGAATGGAGTTATGAGTTATGTATATGTAAGGTTTGATGGGTTGTTAGGGAAACGATATCAGCTAAATTTAGCAAGATTTATAAACATGGAAGACTGGATGAGACATGAGTATTTACATACCCGGTGATCTAATGCACAAACCTTTAATATTACAGTGTCTACTAAATGACGTGATACGGATTTCAGGGATGATACCAATGAAAAGATCATCCATCATTCTTCTCTTCACATATTTTTGAATGGAATGAACTTGGGATATGTTAACATAACATGAATAAAAGAAAATAGTAAATTAATATAAAAGTGATCCATATTCTTCTTTTTTGAGCTATAACTATTTTATTGTAGGCATGGCTACATGTCGATGTTGTAGTCTAGTTTGCATAGAATATGTTTAGTAGGTTGCACCAGCAGATCGCTACAGAGTGTAGGTAAAAGTTAATGACACCAGGAGGAGGTCACTCCTGGTGTTTTAGTGCCAGAGTTTGAATATGAAAGAGGGATCCATTACAAATGTTTTCATGGAATAATGGCTGATAGAGGTAGGGATATCCTTTAGTGTGATATATTCTTGGATGGAAAATTTTGTAATGTTGGCTAGCACTACGGGAAAAATGGTTATTTGCGACGGGTCATTTGCGACGGGATCCCGTAACAAATCGCCCGTTGCGGAAAACGCCGTCACAACCACAATTATTTGCGATCGGTCCGTCGCTGAAGCTATTATTTGCGACGGGGATCCTTCCCGTCGCAAATAATACTCCGTATATTTGTAAAAGATTTTAAAAAAAGTAATTGCGACGGGGCCCGTCGCAACAGTTATTTGCGACGGGCCCGTCGCAAATAGAAATTGTGACGGGCCCCGTTCCAATTTCCTTTTTAAAAGAAAAAAATAAAAACTATTATTAAATTATTTTAATGGATATAATAATAATACTATTTGCGACGGACATATTATCTCATTGCAAATACTATAAAAAAAATTATTAATAAATTATTTTATTTAATATAATAATAATCCAATTATAATTCAAAAATAAAAAATAATAAATTATTAATAAATTATTTTATTTAATATAATAATAGAATTATAATTCACAAATAAAAATAATAAATTATTAATAAATTATTTTAATTTATATAATAATAATAGAACTATAATTTAAAAATAAAAAATAATAGAATATTTCTAATGATTTAATTAATATAATAATATTAGAATTATAATTCATAAATAAAAAAAATATTAATATGTTATTTTAATTAATATAAAAATAATCAAATTATTTTACATTCAAATATTAAAATAATTCAAATATTACAAAATAATATAATTAAATTTTAATATTATAAAATTTTAATATATATATATATATTAATATTATAAAATATAAATAATATTATTATTCGTATTAATATTGTTATTTAAAAATATAATACTATTAATATTTTATAATGAGACAGAAACTACGAATAGAAAAAAATTCATATTTTGATTTAACAAACTTTATAACATAAAAACAAACTCTAATATGAAGGAGGGGGGAGGGGGAGGGGGGGATCTGCAGATGCGGGTGGAGGAAAATCCATCCCTACAGCATGAGTGAGTCGGCGCATGTACTCCATCTGCTCCTGGTGTTGCTGCTGCCACCGACTCATCTGCTCCTCGTACAACTGCTGCTGGCGTTGACGCTCCTCCTCATGCTGCTGCTGCTGCTGACGCATCTGCTCATGCTCCTGTCGGAGACACTCTATCAATGCAGTTTGAGATCGCAACTGATCCTCATACTGTGTAGCAGAAGAAGATGCACGAGCTCCTCTCGAGCTGGACACCGACATCGCAGCACTGCCATAATAATCTCCGGGAGTCAGTCGAGAGCTAATACAAACTACCCGGCCCTTCTCAAAGGCATACTGGGTGGCCTGCATCCATGCCGCCTCATCAAACGGACTGCTAGTGGTCTGATCTGATGACGCGGCCTGACTCTCAGGCCGGGTCTGTGACGCTGCGGCCTCATATGACTTCTGTAGTTGCAATTTAAAATTAAAATTGTGAATATATTACATGCAGTTAATTTTTAAACTTGAAAACAAATAATACTGACCACTATGTGATGCTGACGATCACCTCTGAGCTCCCCAGTAGCAGGATCACTATACATCCTCTGATATACGTCGTACTCCGTAATGTCGGGGTGATCGATAGCCTATAAGAATAAAAAATAAACTGTTAATATTTATAGTTATATAAAATATTTATAAATAATGTACGTACCAAATGATGTCTATGAGTACTGAAAGAACGACTCCCAGCTCGATGAGTCACCTCCTGTCTCCCCCGATTCTTCCTCCCCACCGATGATCTCCTCTGAAAGGCACCACTCAACCAGTGCGCACATAATCCATCCCATACATGGGATGAAATGTACTCTGGTCGGTGTGCTCTACATGACTCGTCAAAATCTGACACCCCTGCTTTCTTCATGGCAGCTTTTCTTAAATTGTGCAAAACTTGACGCAAGCGATCACGAATGGCCACCTCCCATGCCTTGTGGATGTAGTCATGCATGGTATCCTCAATCGGA
The DNA here is from genome assembly GCA_963277665.1 of Viscum album. NCBI lineage: Eukaryota > Viridiplantae > Streptophyta > Magnoliopsida > Santalales > Viscaceae > Viscum > Viscum album. The sequence continues at coordinate 1,535,563,284 of OY728156.1, read as the reverse complement.
TACCATAAACCCTACAAATAAATCAAATTATCAAGTTAGAAATTAAATAATATTCAAAATAAAAATTATTTAATTACATACGTACCAACCAATGGCCAAACATGGCCTGCTGCACATCAATGGAAATCTTCTCCCATGTGGTCCACGGCTGAGAAAAATAGTTGCGCAAAATAGCGTTGCCCTGTCCGACTGCTATATGCAGAAAGATGTAAAAATAATAAATCTTTATTATGTGAATAGATTAATGAAATGTTAGTCAAATCCACAGATTATCACACAGGTTATCACACCTCCGTGTGCGTGGATCAAACCCAAGATGTGGACGTCGCTCGGGGACGGGGTCAGGAATCATCAATCGTGCAAGACTGTGCCCCCTCCGCGTACTCCCTGGAGCGCCTGCAGGCTGAGGGTCATCTGCCAGCAACTCATCCGCGTAGAAATGCAGGTCAGCATCCGCCAACTCACGAAATGTCTCGTTGTCCATCTGAAACAGAAAATGTTAATGTTGTTAGCAAATAATTGATAATTACTATTATATATATATATATATTATGATTGTATATAACTTCCATGGAATCCTATCAGTGTTCATCTTCATCATCATCTTCATATATGTCAATGTCATCTTCATATTCCTCCTCAACATCATCAATATACATTCGAGTTCCATTTTCTTCAGCTCTTACCATTTCAAATTCATATGTGACATCATTAACATCATCGTCATCACCGACTCTTAAATGTGGGGTGTCGTCATCGATACTCATGTCTCTTTGTAAAAAAGATTGATTTTGATGACTCTCTTGAAAAGCATCATTTCTTTGCACATCAGTGAAAGCACATTCACTTTGACTAAACTTATTGTCTTGAATTTTGATTTTTATTACACTCCACCAATCAGTCAAGTCTCTTGATGTAGTACAATACTTTGCGTAATAAACTTGATGTGCCTATTGAGACAATAAGAATGGTTCATTTACTGCGAGAACACATTTACATTTAATATCGATGATTCCATGAGTCGGATGAAAACGCACGGCTCTCTCTGTATCCAACCACCGACATTTGAACATGGTTATGTAAGGTTGTCCAAGATAATAGAGTTCAATGATTTAATCAAGTATGCCATAAAAGTCAACTTCATTTTCTCGATGATGAGATCCTCTCAAGCTAACTCCACTGTTCATTGTTTTTTTCGATTCCCCATATGCATGTGTGTGAAATCAAAATCCATTCACCACATATGCATTATAAGTTTTAAAAAATTTGGAAGGTGGGTAACTCAATATACACAACCGTTTGTCAATTTTATCAGCATGTCGAGACACCTGAAAATTCGTGAAATAATTATCAATATAGTAAACTATACATTGAATGAGTTGCTACAAGATAAAGAATTTATTTCTCCAGTTTTTGAAACCACTGAGAAAAACTTTTCAGTCGGCGTTCTTCGAGAGCAGCTGCTGTAATTTGTGAAATTTGTTTCTTGATATGATTATCATACAACCTAAAAAAACCAAAGTTATTTACTTTAACATAAATGATAGAATAAGTGATATAAACACTTACAGTACAACTGATGTCATCTCTTCGCAGTTGAGCAGAACATACGTATGAGCTCTGTGATGTTCATCATCCAAAAGCCAGCGTTCATAAACTCCACCAAAACCATGCTCTGGCTGGTTGAAAACAGATAATTGATTGTCAATTTCATCAATATTCCTCTCGTTCCGTCCCATTCAGTTGTGTTTTGAAGGATACTCAGATTCAAAATAATGGGAGCAGAAAAAAGATATTTCCTCTTGCAAATAAGCTTCTTCAATAGATCCATCAACATATTCTTTGTTACGTACTTTTCGTTTCAATTTTTGCATGCATCTTTCAAATGGGTACATCCATCGAAACTATACCGGACCACCACATTTGGCTTCATATGTCAAATGTAACATCAAATGTTCCATTGAGTCGAAGAAAGACGGCGGAAATATTTTATCCAGTTTACATATAATTACAACAACATCTTGTTCAAGTTTGCATAGAGCATCATAATCTGTTGTAGCCGCACAAATTTCCCGAAAAAAATGAGACATGTCTGTTATGCAATCCCAAATGACATAATTCAATAGACCTCTTAATCCAATGGATAGAAGTCTTTCCATTATAACATGACCATCACGGATTTTTAATCTAGTAATATGACCATTCTTTACACATCTACCCAAATTGGAAGCACATCCATCTGGAAGTCTCAAATCTTCAATCCATTGACAAAATAATAAACGGTTTTCTGTAGACAGTGTATAAGCTGCTTTTGGTTTCAGTAACCTTTCTGTTCTGACATTCTCAAATAGTTCCAGTTCTGGACGCCTGCAAATTTGGGCAAGATCTAAACGTGCATTTACATTTTCTTTTCTCTTTCCTGGCGTATCCAAAATTGTATGAAACAAATTATCAAAATAGTTCTTGTCAATGTGCATGAAATCTAACATGTGTCGGACCAACAAATTAGACCAATATGGCAAATCCCAAAATATGCTACGTTTAATCCAATTGTGTTCTTTCCCAAAACCAGAAATTTTCTGTTGGTTTATTTTGGGACCAAATGTGATGGGAGGTAATGAAAATACAACTGATTTTAACTCCGAACCTGATAGAATTTTTGGAGGTCCATCCCTTTCAACTATTCCTTTTCTGAAATGAGATCTGTTTCTGCAAAAACGATGATCAGCTGGAAGAAATCTGCGATGACTGTCAAAAAAACAAGGTTTCTTTCCATGAATGAGCATAAATTCGTTGTTCTCTCCCATACAGTAAGGACATGATTTCTGACCATGTGTACTCCAGCCAGATAACATCCCATAAGCCGAGAAGTCACTAATTGTCCACATCAATGCTGCTCTCAGTATGAAATTCAGTTTCGTTGCAACCACATATGTACTGACACCAGTACTCCACAATAAACTTAATTCATCAATCAATGGTTTCAAATAAACATCAATATTTTTCTTCAGATGTCCTAGAATTAGTAAATTCAAAAAGATATATCGCTCCTTCATCAACATCCATGGAGGTAAATTGTACGGAGTTAAAAAAATAGGCCAACATGAATATTGACTACCATAAGATCCGAACGGACAGAAACGATCAGTGGAAAGGCTCGGTCGAACATTTATAGCTTCTAAAGAAAAGGATGGATGCACTCAATAAAAATGTTTCCATGAATCACCATCGGCTGGATGATTCAAGCTTTTATCGGTTGAAATATTCTCTTTATGCCATGACATCATTGCCACTTTATTCTTAGACATGAATAAACGCTGAAGTCTGGATGTAAGCGGAAAATATCTCAACTATTTTATAGGAATCAAACCAGACTTCCCATGTTGTCCTTCTTTTTATCTCAGTTGCCCACATGTGGGACAACTATCCAACGACTCATTTTCCCCAGAATACAAAATGCAGTCATTTGAACATGCATGAATCTTCTGATAAGTAAGTCCCAAATTTCGAACCAGCCTCTTACTCTCATAGTAATTTGCAGGCAAAACATTTCCTTCGGGTAACAGTGTTTTAAGCAAAGAAAATATCTGGTCAAAACAGTTGTTTGACATTCCTTTATCTGATTTGATAGCCATAAATTTTGCAACTCCTTATAATTTTCTCATCTTGCAGCCAGGATATAATGCATCCTCAGCAGACCTCGATAACTCATAAAATTCAGACGGTGCCAACTCAGGATTTGAAGCTATATCAGCCAGAGTTTCTGTATGTTGAACAGATGAACCTGCAACATCATGTACTAAATCTTGAAACCGAGATGGATCCGGAATCAAGTTGGTATCAGCTACTCTGGAACTGCGTTCACCGTGTTGATACCAAAAAACATAATCTGGTAATTATTACGAATTATTACTAATTATTACTAATTATTAGTAATTATTACTAATTATTACTAATTATTGGTAATTATTCCTAATTATTACTAATTATTACTAATTATTGGTAATTATTCCTAATTATTTGTAATTATTCCTAATTATTGGTAATTATTCCTAATTATTGGTAATTATCGGTAATTATTAATAATTATTGGTAATTATTACTAATTATTGAAATTATTACTAATTATTGGTAATTATTACGAATTTTTTCTAATTATTACTAATTATTACAAATTATTTGTAATTATTCTTAATTATTACTAATTATTACTAATTAGTGGTAATTATTAGTAATTATTACTAATTATTACTAATTATTACTAATTATTACTAATTATTGAAAATTATTGATAATTATTACTAATTATTACTAATTATTGGTAATTATTCCTAATTATTACTATTTTTTGGTAATTATTCCTAATTATTACTAATTATTACTAATTATTGGTAATTATTCCTAATTATTGGTAATTATTCCTAATTATTGGTAATTATTCCTAATTATTGGTAATTATCGGTAATTATTGGTAATTATTGGTAATTATTACTAACTATTACTAATTATTACTAATTATTGGTAATTATTACTAATTATTGGTAATTATTACTAATTATTGGTAATTCTTACTAATTATAACTAATTATTGGTAATTATTCCTAATTATTACTAATTATTACTAATTATAGGTAATTATTACTAATTATTGGTAATTATTCCTAATTATTGGTAATTATTACTAATTATTGGTAATTATTCCTAATTATTGGTAATTATTACTAATTATTGGTAATTATTACTAATTATTGGTAATTATTACTAATTATTGGTAATTATTACTAATTATTACTAATAATTACTAATTATTGGTAATTATTACTAATTATTATTAATTATTACGACTTATTGGTAATTATTACGAATTATTGGTAATTATTACTATTTATTGGTAATTATTACTAATTATTGGTAATTATTGTTAATTATTCCTAATTATTGCTAATTATTACTAATTATTGGTAATTATTTCTAATTACTGGTAATTATTCCTAATTATTGGTAATTATTCCTAATTATTGGTAATTATCAGTAATTATTGGTAATTATTGGTAATTATTGATAATTATTGGTAATTATTACTAATTATTGGTAATTATTACTAATTATTGGTAATTATTACTAATTATTGGTAATTAATACAAATTATTCCTAATTATTACTAATTATTACTAATTATTGGTAATTATTCCTAATTATTACTAATTATTACTAATTAGTGGTAATTATTAGTAATTATTAGTAATTATTACTAATTATTACTAATTATTTATAATTACTAATAATTATTGATAATTATTACTAATTATTACTAATTATTGGTAATTATTACTAATTATTGGTAATTATTACTAATTATTGGTAATTATTACTAATTATTACTAATTATTCCTAATTATTGCTAATTATTGGTAATTATTCATATAATTACCAATAATTAGGAATAATTACTAATAATTAGGAATAATAACATTATTAGTATATTTTATTATTAATATTAAAATAATATAATTTTCTATATTATATACAATTCTCCTTTCATCTGTGTGTTTTCTGTCTCCACATACAAATATTACATGTGGAGACAGCAAACACACGGATGAAAGGAGAATTGTATATAATATAAAAAATTATATTATTTTAATATTAATAAGAAAATATACTAATAATGTAATAATGTAATTATTCCTAATTATTGGTATTTATTACTAATAATTAGCATTTATTTTTAATTATTAAAAATTATTGCTAATTATTCCTAATTACCATTAACTATGAACAATAATAATAATTTATATTTATTAAGTAACAAAACAATGTAAAATAATTAAATTACAACTAATTAAGAATAATTGAAACTAATAAAAAATTTAAAATAAATATTAAATTAAAATGAAAATAAATACCTTTAAAATTGATCTGAGCTTGATCTCTGATCGTTCTTGAAAACATCAATATCAACTCCGGAGAAAAAAATTAAACTTAAGAAACACCGAACTCTAGAAATAGAATTTTGAGAGAAGGAGAAGATGGAGTTTTAGAATGAATTGAAAAAAATGGATGGAGGTATTTATAGGATAGATTAGTTGCGACGGGTCCATTTGCGACGGGTATCCCATCGCAAATAATATTATTTGCGACGGTACCCGTCGCAAATACCTTAGCCATCATTTATTACGGTCAACGGTTAAATAGTTATTTGTGACGGGTCCCGTCGCAAATAACAACCTGCCGACATACTATTTGCGACGGGAGAATATTCCCGTCGCAAATACCTTTTACCGCCGCCAATATTTGCGACAGGGCAATAACCACCCGTCGCAAATACGTTTCCCGCGATATGGCGCGCAAAGTGCGCCAGTTCTTTTGCGACGGGGAAATCTAACCCGTCGCAAATGACTACTTATTTGCGACGGGCAAATACCCCCGTCGCAAATAGCCAATTTTCTCGTAGTGTAGGAAGATGTGTCTTTGGGAAGTGAGACAATGGTCTTTTTTTCCTCATAGTTTATGAGGAGTCAATGGTCTAGTAGAAGGAGTTCAGAGTCTAGTTCAGTGCTGAGTATAATATTTTTACCTAAAGGAAACCAGTCTCCAGGAGCTACATACCCTTCGGTAGTGGAGCAACAATGTGCGAGATTTTGTGATCCATTTCAGGAACATTATAAAATATGATTTGGACCTTTATCGAGATGAGGATTTCAATAATATGCATTTCAAGGAGGCTTTTCAATTATAAATCATGCACTATGACACACATTTTATTGTCAATACTTATCTTGATTTATGGGTGGGAGAATATTTCATCTAGAGGACGTTATCGAGAACTGCATCATCATGAGAGGGGAGTTGTCAGGATTCCTCAAGAAGTAAAATTGTGGTTTGGTGATCCTAGTTGTTACGATAGAGGAGCTTCGGATTAGTCAGGGGGTAGATCCTAGCCCTCAATGTATTGTTTCTACAGGGGTGGTAGAACTTAGATCTTTGAAAAAGGGAAAAAAATGCATTTTTTATTGTGGAGGATGAGGTCATCAATGGAGATAGTGCCCAACCATTTTGAGATGTCATTAGGGGATACTAGTTCTGCTTCAGGTTCCTCTATTGAGGCATTCCCAATCGAGGAAGTAGCAACAGTGGATCCAGTTTTGGATCATCAGAGAGTAGATGATGTATGTAGGGGATATCCATGTGAAACTCTTTATACTCATAGAGTTGATTGTGACCATAGAGGTGGTCATCCATAGGTTCAGAGATGTTGTCGAGTAGTTTGTTGAATGAATATTGATTTATCATAGCTTGTTCCATACAAGAAAGACAACGTAAGAGGAATATGTTTCTTGTTTTCTACTAGATTTCATGCCTTGTTTTATCTAAGAGTAATTCACTACTTTATATCACCTTCCCTTTTCAATTCTTTGGGACATGAGGTAGAGAGACAATATATTCTCTTTTCTTTGACATAGCCTGTTGAAGGTCGTGCTTAGTTGTATGAATTATATAGAAACTATGAGCTAAAGCTAGAGAAACACTGCTCTTTGGGAGATTTCTTATGTTGACAGATACAATCATATGACATAATCCTCAATGAGGATTGATTGTATTTGTTATAGGATATCGCGGATTTTGTCTGGAAGTAGGTTGTCTTCATCAATGGTAATGGAGGTCCATCGTTGTTTATTGGTGATCAAGACCCTAATAAGCCTCAATGGAGTGTTCTGTTATTATCATCCATGATTGTTAAGATGATGCTGAGTTTGTGAGAAGTTTTATAGTTGAATTTATTAGTGTCGTAGAAGTTTACCTAAATATATCTCTAGAGGAGGTTGTAGGATTAACCCCTCGATGAGAGATCGAGTATTGGATAGAACTACAACTAGGCATGTCTCATATCTTGATTTATTTTTCTAGGATGGTTCCATTTGAATTTTGAGATTATTATATACAAATTGATGGTTAAATTTAGTGTGGATTTGTTCAATAGAGTGTGTCACCATGTGGTGCAAAAAAAATTTTGTAATGAATTTTTAGGGTAGTTTGTGCTTCTGTATTGATTATCATCGCTTGAAACAAGTAATAATGAAGAACATCTAGCCTCAACCATGGATTGATGAATTATTCGATAAAATGAATGGTGAATTTTGGATCTCAAATATAGACTTATAGTAATGATATCATCATATGTGTCTAAAGGATGAGGATGTCCCGAAGACATCTTTTAGTTGTAATCATGGGAATTATGAGTTCGGCGTGATTTCATTAGGTGTGATGAATACTCCATCTATGTTCATGGGACTAATAAAGTCTATGTTCCCTGAGATCCCAGATATATTTTTTGTGGATTTCATTGATGAAATATTTATATACTCCACATCCAAGGAAGAGCATAGAGAGCATCTGTGTTTTGTTTTGGGATTAATTTTCCATTAGAAGTAGTTTGTGTGGTTTTTTATGTGTGATTTTTGGGAATGAGAAGCCAATTTCATGGGTAATGTTGTATCCCAAATTGGATTATTTATGGATCCATCAAACATTGATATAGTTATGTCTTGGGAAGTCCCCAAGATAGTGTAATAGGTAATAATTTTCCTTGGTTTTCCTAGCTATTATAGGAGATTTTTAGCCAATTTATATTAGTTTGTGACTTCTAAAACATCATTGACTAGTAAGGATCTAGAATTCCAATGGAATAATTTATGCCAGACAAAATTTTATGTATCTGATGGATAAGTTGTTTAGTTCTCTAGTTATTTTTCTTCTAGTAGAAGGAGTTCAGTTTGAGTTTTTTGGGATGCTTCATGTTTGGGGTTGGTATGTTTTCTAATGGATAAGAGATCAGTCATTTCTTATAGGTCCCAGAAGTCACATCACCATTAACATAATAATTCCACCCATGATCTTGAGTTATAGGCGGTGGGTTTCCCTCTGATGTTTTACAGACATACCTCATCACTGAGTGATTTGTGGTCTTTTCAAATCATAAGAGCATGAGGTATGTTTTCTCCCATTGTGGCATGAACTTGAATCAACAATGGTGGATGGAGTTATTATAGGATTATTACATATAGGTTTCATATTAACCTAGAAAAGGGAATGTTGTAGCCAATGTGTTGAGAGTTATGTCACATAGTGATGTTGTGCAATAATTAGGTGATTAATGGGGATTGATTGAAGATTTCTATCATTTAACCTAGATATGGGAGATTTCGTGGACAAATGTTTTCTATTTTCAGATGATAGTTTATTCATCCCAGGTGCAACAGGTGGTGGAATCCCAATTTGGAGATCATTAGGTGGAGGTCTAGAGAGTATGATTTATTTTTGGAGAGGCACCTAATGTATGTTTTGAATATTAACAACATCGATTTATGTTTCAAGGAAGGTTTTTCATTCCATTGGAAATGTGTGAAATGGTTCTCCGAGTGTACTATAGCTCTCCCTTAATAGTATATCCCAAAATAAAAAATATCTACCATGCTTTGAAATGTATGTTTTGGTGTCCTTAGTTGAAGCATGTTTTTTCATAGTTTGTGTCTCAATGTTTCGTCTACCAGAAGGTGATGGTCGAGAAACATGTTTCCAGTGGGTTTTCTCAGCCATTAGATGTTCCTCAGTGGAAGAGGGAGGAAGTCATGATGAGCGTTGTTACCGATTTATCTCATTCTAAGAGAGGATAAGATTCTATATGGGTGTTAGTGGATGATTTGAAGAAATAAATCCACTGTATAATGATCAATGAGTAGACCTCTGTGGAGGTTATTTCGAGGAAGTAACTGGAGTTGGTACTAAGATTCCATAGAGTCTTATGGATGATCATTTCAGATCGATATCCTCATCTTACATCAAGGGTGTGGAGAGGTCTCCAATGTGGTTTTGGTTCCTATATATGACCTAAAACTTCCTTTCATCAATAGAAATACTATCAGATAGAGCGGACAATCTACACACTTGAATACATGTTTTCCTCTTTTGTCCTAGATTTTGATGGTTTTTGGATGAGGTACAAGCCATTAATAGATTTTTCATACATCTTTTTTTTCACTGCAATATCGGCATGGTTTAGTTGGAAGAAATGTATGGAAGACCATTAAATTATACACTGTACCATATTCGGGTAGTAGAGTTCGAAATTCTCAGTCCAAAACTGGAATAGAATACAACAAAGATGGTTCATGTGATTTACCTGAGGATGAAGCTAAGACAAGATCATCATAAATCCTATGTCGATCATATGAGAAGACCTCTAGAGTTTAACGTTGGGGTTCGTGTCTTCTAGAAGGTGAATCCCCATTGTGGGAAGTGAATATTTGGTTATGGTAGGAATCTTTCTTCCTAGTTTGTTGGGCCATTCGAGGTGTTCGATTGCATTGGACCCATGGAATTTTGGGTAGCAATTCCCCAACAAATGAGCTGGATAAACATTGTTTTTGTGGTGTCATAGCTTTATCAATATCATCATGATGACTATGACATCATCATTTGGGGCAAGATTGATGTTGACGATGACGAAACATTTGAAGAGCGACCTGTAGAGAACCAGGACCTCCATGAGATGGTGTTTCATGAATGTTTTTTCCCATGGTTAATATCTGGTGGTGGCATACTGGTGTAGAGGAGAGTACCTTGGAACATGAGTCATAGATACATACAGAGTACACTGATGTATTTAATGTCTAAAAATTCTGTTTCAATGTTGTTTGTTTTTTGGTTGTAGACCTTTTATAGTTGTGAGTTGGGTTTCTATTATTGGTTTTTGGATATTTCTCTATTTTGAGTGTTATCTCCCACTGGAGAGTGTTTAAGATATTGCTCTGGTTGTGGTGTGGTTTCTACCTTGTTCCTCTAGTGATCTATGTGATCTCCTATAGTGGTGAGAGCCTAGAGAGGTAACTCATGAGGTGGATATTCTGATGACACTTTTCTATTTACTCTATGGGATGGTTTTTGATTCTAGAGGATGGGAATGTTATGAGAGGTATACGATGAAGGGACCCAGATCCATGTGGATCAACCCTTTTTGTGTTTCTATGGAATTCAGAACTTATAGGAGGCTTAGAGGAAGTCGAGATGAGTTTGGGTGCTGTGATTTTGGGGATGATTACATTCATAGTTTTAAAGTTGGGTTCACACCATATTGATGAATTTCACAATGTCAATGTGGTATTAAAATCATGTATTTTTTGAGATATGATAAAAAAAATAAAATCTAAAGGTGATGGTTATTTGGTGCAAACCAACCCTGGGGCATTACATGACATTAAGTGGAATTACACGTTGTGTAATCCTCTAACATTGTAATATTTTAAGTGTTTTTTTAGCCACTCAGGTTGTTAAACCTTATCGATGCAGCTTCCCTATCTCTCTTCCTATGAAAACCAAAAACTCTCTCTTCGGATTTATAGTGATTCCTCCGATGTGAATCGACCATGGGAGTTCATCTTTGAAATGTGGTGACTCGTCTTGATCCAAGGTCTATTTCTACTTCACTTTTAAGTAGATTCTCTCAATTTGTTCACTTTTACTATGGTATATTCTCCTTGTTCTATGTAGGCTGCTTACCCAGGATTCTAATGGGGTTTCCCTCATTTCTTCCAATTGTGGTGGTGTCGCGGAATCCCCAGGTGGATGCAGATCTTGCTGGAGAGGTGATCAAAGATCCATTATTTGGCCCATTATCATTAAAATAATGCAGAAAACCATTTTATCTATGGGGTTCATTGATTCTCTATTTATTTATTTGAAATTTTATATTGTGCATGATTTATCCCCTTGGATCCCAATGAAATTTACCTAATTAAAAATTTGAATTAGATTAATGAATTGGTGTCGATCACATAGTAATGTTTCTACTTCGTACCATGATAACAGGTTGCCTCATGATTTTCTAGATAGTGTGATATCAATTCCTTTATTGGTTTAACATGTTTTTCTTGATGGGAATCGATATGAAATGTAAATATGGAATTAATATCTAATTAGTTGGATAAAGGAATTAAATTGGCAGGTTTAATGAATTTGGTTGTTGTTGTCGTGATTTTATAGTAATCAAATCGATGTAAATATGCAGGTTAAATGTACCTAATTAATTAACATAAATCATATTGTTAATTTTAGATAATAATAATTAAAAAGAATGATAAATAAATTGTTTAATTAATTTTGGATCTCTTAGGATAACATGTTACTTCATATGCCCCTAGTTGAAACCTATGATTAATTAATAGGTCAACAAAATATGGAATAATGAACCAGTTGTGTAATAAATAATAATTCCTTCATAGGGGTTTAGTCTCCTTTTTTAATTTTAAGGACATGTGCATTGTTTTTTGGAGTCGCGAGATCTCATTGTGCATAAAGGCTGAAGGCCATGTCTCCTGGCCAAGAGCTTGTGGCTATGTTTTTTCCTACTAATTTGGATGTGAAGTGAGACTAGGATGGATTATCCTAGAGGGATGTTGTGGTATATTGGGATGTGATACTTGGATGTGGTGTGAGCCTTGGATGGCTAGTCCTGGAGGGATGTTATTGTATGAGGGTGGGGAGGCCCAAGTGTTGAGGCATCATTTGACACTTGGATTGGAAATATGCATCGGTATATGCATATGGGGGTATGGGTGGACACTATAGATAACATAATTAGTTTATGTGGGTCTTATCAATGGATATGAAATCTGGATTCTTGTTTAAATATGTTTATTGGTTGAAGATCATGTTGTTTTGGTTAGATTTGGGGCCCTAGAAACCAGCTTCTTAGTACTATATAATAAATATGTATCAATTGGATTCTTATTAATAAACTACTTATCACATATTGATTGTTATTCTATATGAAATAGTATGTGATATTTTCCGGACAATAACTATCACATTAAAAGTTGATAACAGATCCCTACTATGATGAAAACCGATAAGTTTCATGACATAATTCTTGAATATATGTTCTATGGATGGATGATATTATTTTACGGGACACAAATGATACAGGCTATCAGGGGTGGGGACTAATGAAACATTGAGGCACTACCTCATGTTGTGTGCCTTTTGTAATATCCAAGAGGATGTTATGATAATAGGACCCATAAGAAGGATATCCACATTCATAAGACCACTGGATGTTCCTATATACGGATGTGTGTATTTGTCCTTAGACCTTAAGATTACTATTAGTGGGAATTGTGACTCATGCACATAAATGTACTAATAAAAATCTTAACAACAAATGTTCACGGTGTGTTAGGATATTTTGGGTGTGTCACGAGTGATAATTAATTGATAATGCAAGAGATGATTTGTCACTTCTAAGGAAGTAGATATCTCATGTCCTTTTGTGGAAATAATATAGCCTAACTAAATCCATGGCCATGATGTTCTCTTTGAAATTTGAATCCTAGGAAGTCAATGAATGATAAATCAAGCACATTGGTTGATGACGCATGCAAGAAACCCACTTTATTTGAGATATATGGACAAAGGCGTTGTATTACAGGGTAAGTGTTCATATGAGGTGACATGTCTTTGCGAAAAAAACTTCTTTCTCTTGTGTTCCATGACCCATTTCTAGATAGTAATCTTGGACTTTAGGAAAGCCTACTTAATCCCCATGAGAAAGAGGCATAAAGGGTCACCCACTAAGTGTTTCTATTATCTACATTAAATAATTTATTTATTTAACAAGTTGGATAAATATTATTCCCCATTGTTGTTTAATAATTATTCAAGTATTCCTGATTCCATTTATTTCATTTCTTTTTATTTTAGAGAATATATTGCAGATGGATTATTTACATAATGGAAAATAATATAGTAATATTTATTTAATAAAAATATAGTCATTATTCAAGGTCCGGAAAATATTGATGGGGATTGGTGGACCATGTTACGGTTCTAGTGAGAAATGATATTAAATATTATCTGGTAAAATAATATTTAAATATAACATGCAATTTAAGAATATGTCATTGAAATAATAGCATTTATTTTATTATTTGACATGGGGTTTCACAGGGAATAATAAATTACATAATTTAACCTATGTTAATTATTTATTATTACCTGGTGAATTAAATTCCCCGTTATATTATTAGTGTCTATTTAGGAAAATGAGTAATTAAATTGGATAACCAATCAGTGTTTGCACAACATTTTTGGAGAAAAGATCTCAAGTCTAGAGAAATCTTCCATCTCGAAGAACACACTCAAGAATTAGAAATATCTTCCTCCATCGGATCAAGGATAACACTTTGGAAGTGATTCTTAAGGAAATCAATGGCGGACATCACAAGTGCAAGGATCGTCTATGCTAGCACCCAAAGACTCTCTAAGCGACATATAAAGATATGTGGAGCACATGTTGATAGTTTCTAAAGGATTCCAATACTATGATCCTATATTGCAACAAAGACACACATTGGACCCATTGTCAGACACATCAACAAAGAAAGAATCTCCATGGAGGTAATTCAATAATTTAATTAATTTAACTATAAATAAAATAGGTTTATCCACTCTTCTCAGTTTCATGTTCTCTTCGTTTTCTTTATTATTTGATTCATGTTCATGGATACATGAATTCATCGTCATATTGATCCCGGATTAATCATCGATTATGGAAATTTTTGTAGCTGGATACAAACCCATCAAGCACTTCTTCTACGCCTAGATCATACAAGTGGTATAAAAGGGGTTATATTTTCTTTTATAATTATTTAAATAATTCATTTATGATGTATTCCTTGATTATTTAGTGTTACCATTAATGTTTGATCATTATTTTAATATGAATTTTTATATTTGTTCCTCCCTTATCATTTCTCACAGATCTAATATAAAGGAGTAATAATATGATGAAAATTAAATAATGGATCTCATTAGGAGGTGTGTGAAGTTCTGTCTAGATAACACTAGAATACACTTCATGTAGTCAGATCTACATGCCATAGATTTGAGTTTAATTAATCAATATTAATTATGAAATTACTCACCCGCATGTATTAATGACATGCGATGTAGTTATTTATTACACCACATGTTGACTAAGATAGACTGGCGCACAGTTAGATGAACTTCACACCATGTTGCACGATGGACACAGTGTGTATTCCCTTCGGGTTTGGGTAAAGTCATGTATCCCATTCATGACATTCCAGGTTAGTGACCATGTAACATAGAGTCTACACTGCTTGTGGCCCACTGGACACACCGTGTACTTGGAAGATTTCTGAAGTACACCTCACATGCCGTTTCCCCGGGTGTGTATTTCAGATGGACGATGAGAAGGGTACACGTCATGTAGTCAGATCTACATGTTGTGTACAATTTCCAGATTACACAAATTTAAATATTTATTATTATATTATATAACCCATGATACATGTACCTTTTTGTGCTCATAATGATGGGATAAAACATGATATTGGTGTTTGATATATATATACATAATTAATTAACACCTGCATAATATTCATTGATCTGCACATCGTGTATGAGTGGTATTAAAATTATAATTCTGCATGCATGCTACATGTTACAAATAATAATGTGTATACAAGTATAATTTACTGATGGGTAGTTTTGGATGGGTATTCACCATTTTTCCAATGTGTTACAAGTTATGTACAAGGTTATGGATGATAATCCCAAGGAAATTCAGAGAATGATTAATATAAAAAAGGATTGACTAATTAAAGATAATTATTAATTTATTCGAGTGTAAGTTATCATAATAAAAAAAATTAAGGATTTGAATTCTAGATTAATTAAAATGTGTAATTCATTTCATGCATTTGGATAACCATGATATAGATGATAAATTTATATATTATTGGTCCCCTTTTATTTGATTTATTAAATTAAAATTGTTTGTGTGGATGTCTTCTCCTCATTAATATATAGGGCATGTGTGGCCATAGTTTCATTTATTGAAACCACCTTTTCCCTATCACCTATCTGTGAGTTAAAAGAATTTTTAATATATGGAGATAGAAATTTAGAGGAGGTGGTTCATGATTAGAGCATATGTGAATCCAGTCGAAGGAGATACAAAGGTGGACAGGTGGAAATCTATAAATACAAACCATAAATGATTCAAGGTGTTTACTCATAGGACATGCATAGTTTATCAACTAAATCATAAAATATCAAATATTAAATCCCATTATCATTCCCTTTATTTTATTTCAGTCAGTTTTATCATTATTCATTATGTATTTTTGATGTGATCACATAATTAATAAACTAACAAGCATAAAAGATGGAGCTAAAATAAAAAATGCTTCTCTATAGATGTTATCTATACATGGTTAATCACTTAATTATATCCCAAATAACACTATAAATCATTTGAAATGAAAATAAGTGGAAATTTACGCATAAAGGATAAAATCCCTCAATTAACTGTTAAGTTAGTATAGCCTTCCATTACTTCTGTTAGAATCAATCCATAGTTTAAAGTGCTTGACCAACCCAATTTTGGGGGATTTAAATTATCCTAGAATTCTAATGTGATGATTTGGGTACAAAAAACATAGTTTACTTCAAGGGATGACTACCTTAGTAGGACTTGGTGTAACCGAGAGGAAAAGATGAGGAAATCCAAAATTATGGATTTCAGGATTGGGTAGTCCACTCCCCAGATCAAGGAGATCTTGGTTAATGCTGCTGGCATTTGGAATGCCTACCTAAATCCTTTACAGTTTCTTGGCCAACCCCAGTTTGGGTAATTTTAAGGGAAATATGGATCCTTGCAGCCAGAATATCCAAGAAACATGATATTCTGAAGTCAATGGTTAGGGAAATTCGGTTTCTACAAAATAGTGGGGGACTAATAGATAATAATTCATTTATTTCTCTATTATTATCTAGATAATGTAGGGAAAACATGATTTACTAAATTTTTAGAAACAAAAATCTAAATTACATCAAATATATCATTTGAATCCATACATAAGAAGGAAAACCTTCTTACCATCAGTAATTTTCTAGAGTGGGAAAGGCACCTTTAGGTTATCCTTCACCATGAGAGTAAACATTATGTTTTGGAAAAGTCATTACAAGTTTCACCCTTAAATTAGTCAATAGCTAAGGAACTCTATGTGTATGGGAAACATCTGAATGAAATTATGAATTTTCAGTGCCTCATGCTATCATCCATGACCAATTACCTCTTAAATAAACATGAGGAAATTGATGCTTATAACATGATGCATCACCTTCGGGATCTCTATCAAGATAATGAGAGACAAGATAGGTATGAGATCTCCAGTTATTTTCTCACTACCATTCATGGAGAGTGTGTGCCAGTTGGACCACATATAGTCAAGATTATTGGAAACATTCAGTATCTGAACATCATAGGGATTTAATTCCCAGATGGGTTTAATATATATCTCATACTATCGTCACTTCCCAATACATTCTATAGTTTTATTTTGAATTATAATATGATAAATAATGAGAATATTCTATCGTATATTCTTATACTGATTCTCCATGTTGATAAGGATACAGGGCATGAAAAACCCATAGTCCTTATGGTGAATAGGAATATGAAGGACAAGGAAAAGTGATATAATATTTATAAAAAATCTAAATCCTCCGACCACCATCTGATTAACAAGAAGAAGATCTAGAGGTAGGGCAAGGAAAATGAGGTAGTATGTTTTTATTGTGGAAATTCATGCCATTGGAAGAGGAAATAAACCTAGAGTAAAGGGGGGGGGTCTAAAGGTGCAATTGGTATTGAGTGAAAGCTTTCTATTTCTACACAGTGGGTGTTAGATACAAGTTGTAGGTACCACATATGCATTCAAATGCCCATACTATTATATTCATAAAAATTCCCAAAGCATGGGAGGATCTATGAGGTGCCAATAGTGTGAGAGAAGCTTCTCCTTCCATTGGAAACTACCACCTCAGATTTCTGATAGAATGATTTTGGTTTTATGTGGCTGTTATTATGCACCCAGTGTTACCAAGAACATAATTCATGTATCATGTTTAGATATATGTGTACATATTTTCATGTTCAGAAAAAAAATATTGTGGCTTTTATCAGGACAATATATGTTATTGTATGGATCATTTAAATAATGGTCTGTATGTATTCAATTATGAGATCCAAGTGTTGGAAATTGATAACAAACCATGTTCACATGACTCGCACAACACCCAGTTGTAGAATCACTGCCTTGGTCATGTAAACAAGAAGTTCCTAAAAAAGATGTATAAATATGTTTATTTATACACTTCCTAGATAAAACTACATGATATATGTCATGCTTTTTTACAATGGAAAATTTCCAAACCACCATTTTGTGGATAGGGTGAATGGTCCACATAGCTTCAATGATTGGTAAACACTACTGTCTGTGGACCATTTCTCGTAGAATCTAGATGTGTATATTCTTACTTAATTATATTTACTAATTACATAAGTATATATGGATATATCTACATAATGAGGTATAAGAATGAGTCCTTTTGGAAAATCAAGTACTTCAAGAAATAATTAGAGAATCATCTTAGTAACAAGATAAATAAGCATTGATCGGATCAATTTGGGTAATATCTTAACAAAGAGTTCATCGACATTTTATGGGAGTCTGGGATTATATCTCAACTCATTCCACCTTATACAACATAGTGGAATAGTTTTTGTGAAAGGAGGAATCTTACCTTGGTGGACATGGTACATATGATGATGAGTCATGTAACATCCCAAGTAAGTAATGAATAATATATATTTTTATCTATGTCTATTAATGATTAAGATAGTGTTATAGAGGCTAAAATGAAAATAAATACAATCTTATGCATGGAATACACTAATATTCTTAAAAGATTGTTTTAGTGCCTTTTGATGGAAAACCATTTTTGAATCTATATTTTGACAATTTTATAAACTATGTTTGTCAAAATAAACTTATCCTTTATGATTGGGACATCAAAATTTACCTTGTGTGAATTTTTGGTATTTTTCTGACAATGTTCATTTTTTAATGAATAGTGAAAAATACTACATTTTACATCAAAACTGCTTTTTAATCTAATTTATTTATTTGATTATATTATGTTTTGAATTGGTTTTGATGTGAAATTAGAATATATTTTTACCATTTTATCCAATTTTGGTCATTGGAATCAATTTCACTTTGAAATTAGACTTAAACTGGTGTCAATCTTTTGATACTTATTGTTTTGTAAAAACACGCTATTTGCTCTGGCAGCGGGAATTAATTATTAAATTTATTAATTTGACTTATATGTATTTAATTTTGTAAAATGGACTTCATTTTTGAATTTAGAATATCAAATATAGCTTAGGGTGAATTTTTGGTAATTTTCTGAAAAACTTCAATTTTTGATGAATAGTGAAACCACTAAGTGGTAATCAAGCAAACAGATTTTTCAGTTAAATGAAAGTTTACCACTAATGTGTATTGAATTTTGAAAATCTGACATACATGGTTGTCATTAAGAAGTAAAATGTGGTTCAATAAGATTAAAATAATTTTTTTTGGTGAATAGTAACTTATTAAGTTCTTAATCACGATTAGTGGTAATTAGGGTAGTTTAAGGTATAAATAATACTTTAATAAAATGAAATGACCTAGACACATGTCCCAACCTTATTGGTTGTGTCATGGCCGACCAAGACAAGACATGGGTCAACTTGGGGACCCCATGGAGACACTTTGGTTTGGAAATGACATAAATAACTTTTTATTAAATGTTAAAGTAAAAATGACACAAACATAATATGTTTTACGAAAACAATTTTTACATAGGGTTATAAAGATCAGATTTTTGATTATAAATAGTCATTGGAAATATAAAAAGATTTCCTACATCATAGTATTTTTTTATGATTTTTAGACATTAAATAAATTAAATTATTTATGACATAATAATGATGCAGCGATGACATCATTATTTGACGATTTAAATAAAATGGAATGATAATGTAAAATCTATGAACTACACATGTCCAAAACTTATTGGATGATTGTATTTCGAAGCCTTATCACCTTATCCGCGAATTATATCAATCTGGGACCTTTTAAAACCGAAACACAGTTTCAAATAAAGTAATATTTCTTTACTTTCCAAAAGTGCCCCTCCTCTCCTCTTATAAAAGGCCCCCACCTCTACCTCATTTCACACACTCTTCAAGCCTTTGGCTCGGCCAACCTCTACCCATTTGCTCTCTCCACACCCCTCTCCTCATCCTAGAGGATTACCTTTGGGCATAATCCTTTCAAAGGAAGATTTTAGGCTCAACTCAAAAGGAGTTACACTTTTAAATGTAATTCATTCTCTCATGTTCATTTGTTTTATTTTGCTTCTCCAACCCCCTAAACTCTTTTTATTTACTTCTTTTGTAACAACACCAGTATCTTCAATATACTAGTATGTTGTTATAAGATTTATTTGAGCTACACTCTCACACAACTGCATCAAATGGTTAAATAACATACGGTTTCCGTGGATGGAGAAATTCTGCCTCCCGAAACGATGATTGTTCAATACTAATTTAACACCTTCAAAGGTGGCCATTATGATGTCACTATTTTTATATATGATATATAATATGTTTATTTTTTCCTAAATCTTCTGTTTTTTTTTCATTTTGGGCATACCTTTATGGTTTCCATTATGGGTAAACACGATATCTTCATTTTAGGAAGTGCGGACTACCGCCCCCTCAAAGTGATTTGATTCGTTAAATACCATATGTGGGACATATAAAGGATGGAACTATGATATTATATATGATATTATACTGGAATTATAATATACCTTTATATCATTATGATTCCATTCTATAAAATACGAAATAGAAATGAAAGTAGCGTTCATGCGTACGTACGGCTTACCATCTCCATGAACGGTGCATTTCATTTCTTACCTCTAAATGATTATGTAATATTATAAATGCATGTATGTACTGGATATATATGACATATATGATATCTACATCATGAATACCACTCTGTATATAATGAACCTTTGACCAAATTAACAACATGTAAGTATAAGAAGTCTATTTTTGACTTAAGAACCAAATACCGACAAAATGAACATTATTAACTTAACTGATTACATGATGTTCATAAAATGGTATAAAAGGAATAATGAACTTGAAAAAGATTCATAATCAAGTAGAGATTAACTCAAGTTTATTATTCAGGAGATTAAAGAACGGTCGGGTCAAGTCGGATACGAGGTATGGGACTTCGTCTCAATCTCCTTTCGTTGAGGCATATTTTATTTTATACACAACTTTCTTTTATACGGCGTATGAAACCCTTTGACTTTTACGTTTATTCAAAAGGAATCTTTTTATACGAAGCGTTTACTAAACGACAAAAGGGAATGTTTTTGTCGTACGTATGTGGTGACAACGACTTCTCCACCGTCATGACCGTTATTTGAGTTTCGGCTTCCTCTACAAGCCATACCTTCTTTTTAAAAGAAAAATAAATACCATGTTTTGCTTTTCTTTTATTTTAGTATTGAAAATGGTTTTCATAATGATAATATATCAATGTGTTATATTGATATCTCGTGATTGAAATGTGGAAATGTTATGTTTCCTTTATGCATGTTTTATGTGATACGATTATGTTATGGTTCTTGGGCATTATTATGAAGACGGGTGGTTCCGTGATAAACTAAGGGCGGGTGAGCCCGTTATAGCTCTCCAATGCATTGGATAACGCGAAGGAGTGAAACGTTAAGGTTTCTCCGATGAGATTTTAGGGAATATACTGTGATGGGTATTCCAAATGTAACCAAGAGGGTTACTCCCTACGTAAGAATGTTATGAATGCCTCAAGTTACCTTTATGTCTTATGATTTCTATGATTTATTCATGATTTTATGAGGTATGTTAAAGTGCCTATGTTTTATGGGTAAAGTATGATTTCATTCTTATGTATATATGAACTCATGTTTCCTTTCCATGTTTTTTTTATAACCCATACTGAGTTTTTATGCTGATCCCATGTTTTTGAAATGTTTTTCACAGGTCAAGGGAAAGGTACATGATAAGATGATAGAGTCAAGGATGTGTCAAGAAATAATCCATGTTTTATTTTAAATGTGTTTCCATTGATGGGAATGAATAATACTATCTTTATGTAACCACTTTGTTTATAAGTGGAATGTAATGCAAGTTTTATGATCTAATTCTCTAAAACTATAATCCCGAAAAGATCCTCAATGTGTAATCTTGTAATAACTCAAGATTAAGTAAGGTTTAAGGCTGGGGCCTTATAGTTGGTATCAGAGGTCGGTTTAGGTAACTTTAGGAGTTGGAATTCTATTAAATGATTATCCAAAAATATTTTTTTTCGAAATGATATAGCATTTAAAGATTACCATGTTGCTTCATCTAAGACATGTTTGTTCAGAATGGTTTTTCGCAGAGGAAACAGGGAAGCAGTGCTAGGAAGGCATACAGAAGGAAATAACCTTCCAAATCAGCATCCTGAGATGGTCGGAATTGGAACTGAACAGTTTTTTGCAGTAATGGCGCAGTTGACTCAAGCGATAAATGGTGGTGGTATCCATGCACGGGATCATCCAGAACAACCGCAGAGAAACATGTCAGTAGTGGAACATTTCATGAGGCAACATCCACCATCATTCAGAGGATCATCTGACCATGTGCTAGCTGAATGGTGGATTAAAGCAATGGAGAATATTTTTGATGTCATGGGGTGTTCAGACAATCAAAAGGCTAGTCTTTCTATTTACCGTTTGGAGGGTGAAGCAGATCAGTGGTGGTCTATGGTTAAAAATATCAGGGACGCCGATGAGATTGATGCTCTTGACTGGGATGAATTCAAAGGTATGTTTCTTGAGAAGTATTTTCCTAATAATGTTCGCCTTAGGATGGAAAATAAATTCTTTTAATTGAGGCAAGAGGAAGACTCAGTGGCTGCCTATGAAGAAAGGTTCACTCGATTGGCAAGGTATGCTCCAAATTTTATCCGGGACCTTGATAGTAAAATCAAACGTTTTTACTCAGGATTAAAGACAAAATATCGAAGGGCATTAGCTTATCGTGAGTTTAAAAGTTATGAAAAGCTTGTTCGATGTGCTGAGAAGGTGGAAATGGAGTTTGCCGATGACCAAGTTTTCTAAAAGAACCAGCAGAAGAAGAGGCTGAGGTGGCAGGAGAAAGGTAATAATTCTTCAAAAAAGTCTGATGGTAAGAAAACTAAGTTTCCAGTTTGTGATAAATGTGGAAAAAGGCATGCTGGGGAATGTCTTCTGAATTCTGGAAAGTGCTACCAATGTGGTAAGATGGGACATAAGGCTCGTGATTGCACTGAAAAAGATCAAGCTGAAGGTAAGAACAAATTTGATTTACAGTTAGTGAAGTGTTATAAGTGCAATGATATGGGTCACTATGCAAACGAGTGTCCGACAAGGAACTTGAGTGATGGTAAGCAGTTAGACTACAAGCAGAAAGGGGTTGTGAAATCCTTTTCAACTACTTCAGCAGATGTCAGGCCATCAAATTAAGTTGTATTAGGTACTTTGTTTGTTTTTTCAGATTATGCCAGTGTGTTGTTTGATTCGGGGTCTACACATTCTTTCATCTCTGAAACCTTTTCTAGTAAAATGGGAATACCATCTCAAGAAATGACTCCTGAACTTTTGGTAAAAACACTTAGGGGAAGTGTCGAGGCAAAAAGAATTTATAAGAATCTTCCTATCCTTATCTGTGGAAAGAACCTACTTGCAAACCTTATTGTTCTACCTCTAGTAGAGTTTGATGTTATCCTGGGTATGGATTGGCTCTCTATTTACCATGCTAAGATTGACTGTAGAGCTAAAGAAGTTTCTTTTCAGAAATACGTTCAGTTTGTTTACAAGAATGAACCCTTACTTTTGATAACATATCAAGAGGCCGAGAAACTTGTAAAAGATAGAAATGAATGTTACCTTGCACACGTCGTTGAAAATAATGGAACTGTTCATATTAATGAAGTGCCAGTGTTAAATGAGTATCCTGATGTTTTTCTTGATGAGTTTCCTAGAATAATACCAGATCGGGAAGTTGAGTTTACTGTTGGCTTAGTTCCTGATGCTAAGCCAATTTCAAAACCCCCTTATCGAATGGCACAAATTGAACTTTTAGAGTTGAAGGAGAAATTTCAAGATTTATTAGAGAAAGGTTTCATTAGACCTAGCACATCACCATGGGGTGCTCCTGTTTTATTTGTTAAAAAGAAAGATGGTTCTATGAGACTTTGCATTGATTATAGAGACTTGAATAATATCACTATTAAGAACAAATATCCTTTGCCTCATATCGATGATTTGTTTGATCAGATCTAAGGAGCTCAGTTTTTTTCAAAGATTGACCTGAGATCGGGGTACCATCAGCTGAAGGTAAAGGAGGCAGATATTCCGAAGACCGCATTCCATACGAGATATGGCCATTATGAATTTGTAGTAATGCCTTTTGGGCTAACCAATGCACCTGCTGTATTCATGGACTTAATGAATAGAATTTTCCATGAGTTCTTGGATAAGTTTGTGGTGGTTTTCATTGATGATATTTTGGTGTTTTCTAAAAGTAAGGAGGAGCATAAAAAACATTTAAGGGTTATCTTGCAAACCTTAAAAGAAAAGAAACTGTATGGGAAATTCAGCAAGTGTGAGTTTTGGTTGCAACAAATTTCTTTCCTTGGTCACATTGTTTCTAAAGATGGAATAACTGATGATCCTGCAAAAAAAAAAGTTGTGGAAGAATGGCTAAGACCCACAAATGTAACCGAGATTCGTAGCTTCCTTGGTTTGGCGGGCTATTACCGAAGGTTTGTTAGAAATTTTTCACGGTTATCTAGTCCAATGACTAAGCTAACTTGGAAGGGTGTTAAGTTTATCTGGACAAAAGAATGTGATGATTGTTTTCAGGAATTGAAAAGAAGATTGGTGAATGCTCCAGTTCTGGCACTACCTTCCAGGAATGGTGAGTTTGTTATATACAGTGATGCTTCATTGAAAGGACTTGGTTGCTTCCTAATGCAGAATGATCAGGTAATTGCTTATTCTTCACGACAGTTGAAAACTCATGAGGTAAATTACCCTACACATGATTTGGAATTAGCTGCTGTTGTTTTTGCTTTAAAAATTTGGAGGCATCATTTGTATGGAGTAAAGTGTGAAATATATACCGATCACAAAAGTTTAAAGTATATATTCACTCAGAAAGAGTTAAACATGAGACAGAGGAGATGGCTGGAATTAATCATGGATTATGATTGTACAATTCATTACCATCCGGGAAAAGCAAATAAAGTGGCTAATGCTTTGAGTCAAAAAAGTAATGCTTCATTAACAATGTTGCGTTTGGAAAGTGATCCTTTGGTTAAGGATTTGATTAACTTTGGCATAGATGTTATTGGTGCAGGAAGTCCTTCTGTTTTGTTTCAGGTATCAGTGAGGTCTTCTCTATCAGATAGAATCAAGCAAGCACATAAGCAAGACAGTGAGTTGCAGAAAAAGGTAGAGCTGGTTCATAAAGGTAAGTTTCCTGAATTCAACATTGATAATGACTGTGTTTTGAGATTTGGGAGGAGATTGTGTGTGCCTTGTGATTCACAGTTGAAGAGAGAGTTATTATGTGAAGCTCATAGTTCTCCGTTTTCAGTTCATCCGGGCAGTACTAAGATGTATAGAGATCTGCGGGAGTATTACTGGTGGGATGGAATGAAAAGAGATATTGCTGATTTTACTGTGAAGTGTTTGACATGTCAACAGGTTAAATCAGAGCGGCAGTTACCGAAAGGGATGCTTCAGCCTTTACCAGTGCCAGAGTGGAAATGGGAGAATATATCCATGGAATTTGTTGTTGGATTACCGAAGACATCTCGAGGTAATAATGCAATCTGAGTTATTGTTGATCGCTTGACCAAATCTGCTCATTTCCTTGTTATACGAGATACCTTCTCTCTTGATCAACTTTCCCGTTTGTATCATAAAGAGATAGTCAGGTTACATGGAGTTCCTCTCTCCATTGTATCGGATCGTGATCCCAGGTTTACTTCTAACTTTTGGAAAGGCCTTCAGAAGTCGTTGGGTACTGAATTAAATTTTAGTACAGCTTTTCATCCTCAATCAGATGGGCAGTCAGAACAAACAATCCAGACATTGGAGGATATGCTACGAGCTTGTTCGATGGATTATCAGGGAATTTGGGACCAACATCTTTCTTTGGTTAAGTTTTCATATAATAACAGTTTTCATTCCAGTATACAGATGGCACCATTTCAGGCATTATATGGGAAGCGGTGTCAAACTCCAGCTTTCTGGGATGAAGTGGGTGAACGGAAGTTGATGGGACCAGAATTGGTAGAAGAGATGGAAGAAAAAGTTCATCTGATTCAGAAACACATGAGAACAGCTCAGAGCGGGCAGAAGAGTTATGCGGATAACCAGAGTAAGGATCTATCTTTCGAGGTAGGTGATCATGTTTTTCTCAAGGTTTCTCCTTGGAAAAGCGTGATGAGATTTGGTAATAAAGGAAAGCTAAGTCCAAGGTTCATTGGACCATACGAAATTCTGGAGAGAGTTGGATCAGTTGCATACCGAGTGGCTTTACCTCCGAGTTTATCTCAGGTACACAATATTTTTCACGTTTCGATGTTGAGAAAGTATATTCCTGATCCATCTCATGTTTTGAGTCCAGAGGTAGTTCAGCTGGAAGAGAACCTATCTTATGAGGAACAACCGGTCCAGATTCTTGACCACAGGGAGAAAGTGTTACAGAATAAGGTGATTAAGCAGGTAAAGGTTTTGTGGAAAAACCACATGATTGAAGAGGCAACATGGGAATCTGAAAATGCAATGAGGGATAAGTACCCCCATTTATTCGATAAGTAAATAAATTGTGGGGACGCAATTTTCTAAAGGGGGGAAGGATGTAACATCCCAAATAAGTAATGAATAATATATATTTTTATCTATGTGTATTAATGATTAAGATAGTGTTATATAGGATTAAAATGAAAATAAATACAATCTTATGCATGGAATACACTAATATTCTTAAAAGATTGTTTTAGTGGCTTTTGATGGAAAACCATTTTTGAATCTATATTTTGACAATTTTATAAACTATGTTTGTCAAAATAAACTTATCCTTTATGATTGGGACATCAAAATTTACCTTGTGTGAATTTTTGGTATTTTTCTGACAATGTTCATTTTTTAATGAATAGTGAAAAATACTGCATTTTACATCAAAACTGCTTTTTAATCTAATTTATTTATTTTATTATATTATGTTTTGAATTGGTTTTGATGTGAAATTAGAATATATTTTTACCATTTTATCCAATTTTGGTCATTGGAATCAATTTCACTTTGAAATTAGACTTAAACTGGTGTCAATCTTTTGATACTTATTGTTTTGTAAAAACACGCTATTTGCTCTGGCAGCGGGAATTAATTATTAAATTAATTAATTTGACTTATATGTATTGAATTTTGTAAAATGTACTTCATTTTTGAATTCAGAATATCAAATATAGCTTAGGGTGAATTTTTGGTAATTTTCTGAAAAACTTCAATTTTTGATGAATAGTGAAACCACTAAGTGGTAATCAAGAAAACTGATTTTTCAGTTAAATGAAAGTTTACCACTAATGTGTATTGAATTTTGAAAATCCGACATACATGGTTGTCATTAAGAAGTAAAATGTGGTTCAATGAGATTAAAATAATTTTTTTTGGTGAATAGTAACTTATTAAGTTCTTAATCACGATTAGTGGTAATTAGGGTATTTTAAGGTATAAATAATACTTTAATAAAATGAAATGACCTAGACACATGTCCCAACCTTATTGGTTGTTTCATGGCCGACCAAGAAAAGCCATGGGTAAACTTGGGGACCCCATGGAGACACTTTGGTTTGGAAATGACATAAATAACTTCTTATTAAATGTTAAAGTAAAAATGACACAAACATAATATGTTTTACGAAAACAATTTTTACATGGGGTTATAAAGATCATATTTTTTATTATAAATAGTCATTGGAAATCTAAAAATATTTCATACATCATAGTATTTTTTTTGATTTTTAGACATTAAATAAATTAAATTATTTATGACATAATAATGATGAAGCGATGACATCATTATTTGACGATTTAAATAAAATGGAAAGATAATGTAAAATCTATGAACTACACATGTCCAAAACTTATTGGATGATTGGATTTCGAAGCCTTATCACCTTATCCACGAATTATATCAATGTGGGACCTTTTAAAACCGAAACACATTTTCAAATAAAGTAATATTTCTTTACTTTCCAAAAGTGCCCCTCCTCTCCTCTTATAAAAGGCCCCCACCTCTACCTCATTTCACACACTCTTCAAGCCTTTTGCTCGGCCAACCCCTGCCCATTTTCTCTCTCCACACCCCTCTCCTCATCCTAGAGGATTCCCTTTGGGCAGAATCCTTTCAAAGGAAGCCTTTAGGATCAACTCAAAAGAAGTTACACTTTTAAAGGTAATTCATTCTCTCATGTTCATTTGTTTTATTTTGATTCTCCAACCCCCTAAACTCTTTTTATTTACTTATTTTTTAACAAAACCAGTATCTTAAATATACTAGGATGTTTTTATAAGAATTATTTGAGCTAAACTCTCACACAACTACATCAAATGGTTAAATAACATACGGGTTCCGTGGATGGCGAAATTCTGCCTCCCGAAACGATGATTGTTCAATACTCATTTAACACCTTCAAAGGAGGCCATTATGATGTCACTATTTTTATATATGATATATAATATGTTTATGTTTTCCTTAAGCTTCTGTTTTTTTTCATTTTGGGCATACCTTTATGGTTTCCATTATGGGTAAACACGATATCTTCATTTTAGGAAGTGCGGACTACCGCCCCCCTCAAAGTGATTTGATTCGTTAAATACCATATGTGGGACATATAAAGGATGGAACTATGATATTATATATGATATTATACTGGAATTATAATATACCTTTATATCATTATGATTCCATTCTATAAAATACGAAATATAAATTAAAGTAGCGTTCATGCGTACGTATGGCTTACCGTCTCCATGAACGGTGCATTTCATTTATTACCTCTAAATGATTATGTAATATTATAAATGAATGTATGTACTGGATATATATGACATATATGATATCTACATCATGAATAACATTCTGGATATAATGAACCTTTGACCAAATTAACAACATGTAAGTGTAAGAAGTCTATTTTTGACTTAAGAACCAAATACCGACAAAATGAACATTATTAACTTAACTGATTACATGATGTTCATAACATGGTATAAAAGGAATAATGAACTTGAAAAATATTCATAATCAAGTAGATATTAACTCAAGTTTATTATTCAGGAGATTAAAGAACGGTCGGGTCAAGTCGGATACGAGGTATGGGACTTCGTCTCAATCTCCTTTCATTGAGACATATTTTATTTTATACACAACTTTCTTTTATACGGTGTATGAAACCCTTTGAATTTTACGTTTATTCAAAAGGAATCTTTTTATACGAAGCGTTTAATAAATGACAAAAGGGAATGTTTTTGTCGTACGTATGCGGCGACAACAACTTCTCCACCGTCATGACCGTTATTTGAGTTTCGGCTTCCTCTACAAGCCATACCTTCTTTTTAAAAGAAAAATAAATACCATGTTTTGCTTTTCTTTTATTTTAGTATTGAAAATGGTTTTCATAATGATAATATATCAATGTGTTGTATTGATATCTCGTGATTGAAATGTGGAAATGTTATGTTTCCTTTATGCATGTTTTATGTGATACGATTATGTTATGGTTCTTGGGCATTATTATGAAGACGGGTGGTTCCGTGATAAACTAAGGGCGGGTGAGCCCGTTATAGCTCTCCAATGCATTGGGTAACGCGAAGGAGTGAATCGTTAAGGTTTCTCCGAAGAGATTTTAGGGAATATACTGTGATGGGTATTCCAAATGTAACCAAGAGGGTTACTCCCTACGTAAGAATGTTATGAATGCCTCAAGTTACCTTTATCTTTTATGATTTCTATGATTTATTCATGATTTTATGAGGTATGTTAAAGTGCCTAGGTTTTATGGGTAAAGTATGATTTCATTCTTATGTATATATGAACTCATGTTTCCTTTCCATGTTTTTTTATAACCCATACTGAGTTTTTATGCTCATCCCATGTTTTTGAAATGTTTTTCACAGGTCCAGGGAAAGGTACATGATAAGATGATAGAGTCAAGGATGTGTCAAGAAATAATCCATGTTTTATTTTAAATGTGTTTCCATTGATGGGAATGAAGAATAATATCTTTATGTAACCACTTTGTTTATATGTGGAATGTAATGAAAGTTTTATGATCTAATTCTCTAAAACTCTAAACCCGAAAAGATCCTCAATGTGTAATCTTGTAATAACTCAAGATTAAGTAAGGTTTAAGGCTGGGGCCTTATAAGTCATGCAGATCATCCACTATCATTCTAGTGATATGCATTGAAAATTGTGTCATACACATTAAACCAAGTACTAACTAAGGTGAAAAATGGGATTCCCTTTGATCTATTGAGTGGAAAGAAATAAGAATTGTTGCATACATGGGTATGGGGATGCGAGGCATTTGTTAAGGATTTATCAGGAAACAAACTAGCACCCAAGGGAACAAAGTGTATCTTTATAGGACATCCCATGGGAAAAAGAGATACTACCTATAGAACCCCTCAGAATAGAAAGTGATTGTTTCCAAATATACTTTCATCCTTGAGAGGCAGTATATCCTCCAAAATGACAGTGGGAGAAATTTTGACTTTGATGATGTTGGTTCCCAAGATACACGAGAGTCGGTACATGATAATGCTCCACAGGTCATCGTGGAAGAGGTAGTTCATGAAACACAAGTAAATCATAGGATCAAAATAGCAGTAAGGGAACAAGTGAGATATGGTATCATTATAACCAAGGATAGAGACTCATTGTTATTGGAAAATGATGAACCTATATCCTACATGGAAGCAGTAAAGAGATCAGAAGCTACCATATGGCTAGAATCTATGAATTCGGATATGGATTCCATGTATCAGAACCAATTTGAGGATATGTCGATGCACCAGTTGATGTAAAGCCTGTTGGGTGTAAATGGGTTTTAAAAAGAAACTAGACATGGAAGGTTATATTAATACGTATAATGAAAGGATACTGGATAATGGTTTTAAACAGTTTCAACGAATTGACTATAAGGAGACCTTTTCCACGGTTTCCATGTTTTAATTTGTAATAATCATACATTCCATATTAGCTTTCAATGACTTTTTGATATGGAAGATGGATATGAAAATTTTATTCTTTAACACCAACATTCAGAAATATGTCTATAAGACACATCCAGAAGGGTTTATGAGACGAGGTGACACCAAAAGGGTATGCAAGTTACAAAGATCCATTTATGCATTAATAAAAGTATCTAGATTATGGAACATTTGATTTAATAAATCCATAAGATAATATGGATTATTTAATAATGAATGGTAGCCATATGTTTACAAGAGGTTTAATGGGAATGCAGTCATTATCCAAGTAGTGTATGTTGATGACCTATTTTTTATTGGAAATGATATACCAGTCTTGCAGTCAGTCAAGGACTGGTTGAACATTCGATTATCCATGAAGGTAAAATGTGAAGCAACCTAAATTTTTGGGATGAAGATCATTAGTAATAATCCAAGAGGTTTCTTAAACTATGTCAAAGTACATACATTGACTAGATACTAATGAGATTTATTATGGAACAATCCAAGAGGGTATTTGTTGCAATGTCACATGGTATAAATCTTTCCAAGAAAATGTGTCCCCAATCATGACAAGACAAAGATAGGATGAGTAATATTCCATATGCTTCAGTGATGGGATCTATCATTTATTCCAGGTTATATACTAAAAATTTTATTGCCTATGCACTGAGAATGGTTGGATGATATAAAGAAGATCCATCAGAACAAAATTGGACTACATTCAAGACTATCCTTAAGTATCTAAGATGAGCTACGAAAATGAACCTGGTGTATGGATGAGACAAGGAGCTTGTCATCAAAGGGTATGTTGATGCTGGTTTTCATACAGATCAAAATGATCTGATGTTTGAGTCAAGATATGTATTCTATCTCAATGTAGGAGATGTGAATTGGACAAATTCCAAATAGACAGTTTTCGTTGAATCGACAGAGGAGTCCAAATATATAGTGGCTTGTGAGGTATCCAAATAATTCGTATGCATTAAAAACATTTTCCAGGTTCTCGATGAGGTTCCTAGAAGTAAAGATCACATTAGAGTGTATTGTTATAATATAACAACTGTGTATTTTGAAAAAGAGTTGAGGCTACATCAACAGATAAAGCAATACCCTGAAAGTATAACCTCTTGTTTGATATATATCAAAGGGGTGAAGTTGCAGTATACACAGTGTCCATAGAAGAGAACAAGGAGGACCACTTTACTAAATTCATATCTTAAAAGAAACATGAATATCATGTGAAAGATAGCTACATAAATGTTGTTAGTTTTTGGCTCTAATAAAAGTGGGAGTTTGTTGGAGTTTGTGCCTTATAAACTAACTTCTTTGTACTGTATGATAAAAATGTATTAATTGGATTAATATTAATAAACTTCTTATCACATCATGATTTTTCTTCTGTGTGGCATAGTATGTGATAATATCCTAAGAATAGTTTTCACATTTAATGGGCATAGAAGATCCCTCCTATGATGAGAACCCAGAAGATCCATGACACTATTCTTGAATATATGTTCTACGGATGGATGATAAAATTTAAAGGGACACAAATTATATAGGATATTTGGGGTGGGGAATCATGAAACATTTAGGAACCTTCCAATGGTGTGATCCCTTGATAATATCCTAGAGGATTTCTTTAGAACAAGACCTGCCGATAAGAAATAAAAAATCATATGTGTAATTGGATGTTCCAATCTGTGGATATGTGTTTTGGTACTTATACTTTAAGATTACTATTAGTAGGTATTATGACTCACACACTTAGATGTATCGAATAAAACTATGGAGAGAGGTGTTGGAGGAGAGGTAGGATATGTTGGGTGAGTCATGAGTATTACTACATCAATGAATATTGTGAGAAATTATATGTCACTTCTATGGAATTAGATACCTTATGCCTTTTGATGTAAATTATAAATCATATCTAAATCAATGGACATGGTGTTACCTAGGAAATTTCAATTAGAAGAAGTCAAAGAATTAGAAATTGAGGACATGGGTAGATGGAATTTTCAGGGAACCCACATGATTAGAGATATCAGGACAAAAGGATTATATTACATGATAAACATTCATATTATGTGACATTTCAATGAGAAATCAAATTCTTTATTTTGGGTGCCTTAACCCATTCATAGATAGAAATCTTGGACATTAGGCAAGCCTGTCTAATGCTAATGAGAAGGAGGCCTAGAGGGTCACATAATTATTTTATCCATTAACCCAGTTAAATAATTTATTTATTTAATAAGTTTGAATAAATATTATTCCCAGCTATGGTTTAATAATTTTTCCTAAATGCCGGATCACATTTATTTCTTCACTGTTCAAGAGAATATATTGTGGAAAGAATAGTTATTTATCAGTGAATAATTCAGTTATATTTATTTAATAAATAAATTTTCATTATTATAGGCTTCGTAAATATTGAGGTGGATTGGTGGACCATGTAATGGGTTTGATGAGAAATAATATTAAATATTAGTTGGTTAAATAATATTTAAATATAACGTTCATGTTAAGAACATGTCATGGAAATAATAGAATTTATACTATTATTTGACATGGGTTTTCCTCAGAATAATAAATTAAGTAATGAGACATGTGCTATATTTATTATTACCTAGTGAAATAAATTCCCCATTATGTTATTACCCTCTATTTAAGACAAGGGGTCATTCAAATGGCTAACCAATTGTTTTTTTGAAAAACATCCATGGATAAATGCTCTTGAGTCTAGAGATATATTCCCTCTCTAAGAACACTCTAATGAATGATAGATATCCTCCTCTATTGGATCACGGATAATGATTTTGAAGAAATTCTCCAGGAGATTGAAGTCATACATTGCAAGTGGGAAGATATTCCGTGCTAGCACCCAGATACACCTTCAACCATGTTTGAAGATACATGGAGCACATTTGTATCACCAATATATGATTTCTATCATTGGACTATACATAAAAATGAAGTAGCACCTTATACCTATGGTCGGACGCGTCAACGATGAAAGAATCACCTTGGAGGTAATTCAATAATTTTATTAAATTAGTTATAAAAAAATTATGTCAATCCACTCTTATAAGTTATGAGTTCTCTCATTTTTATTTTATCTTGGATTCAATTTGGTGGTTATTGGTGTAACATCCAAATTAAATAAAGAATATGACATTTTCATATTTGTTAATATTTGTGAGTTTAATATTAATTTTACTTTAAATGGGATTCTATGTTTGATAGCGTACCTGATACGCAACAATGAGTTTCTTTGAAATCTTATGTTGTACACTAACAATAGAATATTATTATTTTAAATGGTAGATATGGCCTAGTCGTTGTATTGGTGGGAATAGAAACAAATAACTAATGTATGATTATAAATGTTTGCTAAATGTTCTTACATTTATCTAAAAAAATTTAGAGGCTCAAAATAAGAAAAGATTTTGATTTTAAGCATAAATACTCTAATATTCCGTAAAAGGTCGATTTACCGCCGTTTGATGGAGAACATTCATTAAATCTAGTTTTGGTCACTTTCATACACTCTATTTGACCAAATAAAATCCTTCTTTATAATCATTACATCAAATAAAAATTGTGTATATTGTAGGAATTTTTCCGATAATGTTCATTTTTTAATGAATAGTGAAAAATATTGTATTTTAATTCAAATTTATTTTGTTATATAATTTATTTACATGGTTAGATTAACTTTTTAATTAGTTTTAAAGTTTAAATAGATTATATTTTTACCATTTAATCCAATTTTGTCCTTTTGAAGTAATTTCACTCTGAAATTGGTCATTAACATGTACCAATCTTTTCATAGTTATTTCTTAAAAGCAGGACTTTTGTTTTGTTGATGGGAATGAATTATAACATTAATTAAGGAAACTTCCATGTTTTTAATTTGGTAAAATAGACATCATTTTTAAATTCAGAATATCAAATTTATCATAGGGTGATATTTTGGAATTTTTCTGAAAACCTTCAATTTTTTGATGAATAGTGAAACCACTGAGTAGTAGTTAACAAATCTGAATTATCTCATATAAATGAAATTTTACCGCTTCTGTGATTTGAATTTCTAAAATACAACATTCATGGTTTTCATTAGTAAGTAAAATTTGGTTCAATGGGATGAATTTTTTTTGGTGAATAGTAACTTTTTACTTTTATTAACCACGATTAAAGTTAATTAGGGTAATTTAAGGTAAAGATAATGTTATAATAATATAAAATTACCTCGACCCATGTCTTAACCTCATTTTATGAGTCATTGAAGACCAATACTATCCATGGGTCAATTTTGGGACCCCATGGAGCCTCATGGGTTAGATAATGACATTAATAACTTTTTATTTAAAGTACAAATAAAAATGTCATAAACATGAATTGTTTTACTAAACCAATTTTATTGTATTGTTATATAATTTATATATTAGAATATAAATATTAATTACCAAGATAAAATAATTTCCTAAATCATGTTAATTTTTTAAAAATTTGTAGACATCAAATAAATAAAATTATTTATGACACAATGATGATACAGTGTTTACGTCATTAATGAATGATTTAAATAAATAAAGAGATAAAAATTAAAAAAATATCCAAAACATGTCCAATTATTATTGTATGATTATATTTCAATCATTTTCCACCTTATATTTGACTTTAATCTTATTTAGATGTTTAAAAATAGAAAAATCAATATATAATAAAATTACATTTTTAAACATTCTAAAAGAGCCCCTCCTCTCCCTTGTAAAATCCCTCACTTCCTACCCATTTATCACACTTCTCAAGCCTTTTTCATGTCCAATATCTGCTCAAATAATCACCCAAGATCCCAATTTTCATCCTAAAAGCCATACCTGAGGTATAAATTACTTCAAGAAACCCTTTTTGGTACAAACCAAAGGGAGTTACTCGATTTAAAGGTAATATCTTCTCTTAAGTTATTTTGTTTTATTTTACTTCTCCAACCCCTAAAATATTTTTATTCATTTATTTTATTACAAAACATGTATCCCTAATATAAATGGATGTTATTATGATAAGTATTCAAGATACACTTAAACACAAACCTTCATCTAATGGGTAAATAACATAATGCTTCATTGGATGATGAACTACTGCCTTACGAAATGATGATTGTTAAATTATCATCTACCTCCTCTCATGGTGGCCATTATGATGGAACTGTATCTATATATGATATATATTATATTTATTTTTTCTTTATTCTTATGTATTTTCTTATTATATCATACCTATATGGTTCCCAGAATGGGTAAACACAATAATTTCATTAGAGGAAGTGCGGACTACCGCCCCCTCAAAGTAATATGACTCATTCATGCCATAAGTAGAATGCATAAAGGATATAATTTATAAACTTATATAAAATATATGACATACATATTATACTAAAATTATAATATACCTATGAATAACTATGTTTTCATTTCATTAAAAGATGAAATAGAAATAAAAGTTACGTTAATTTGTACGTACGACATACCGTCTCCATGAACGATGCATTTTATTTCTTATATCCAAATTTTATGTACTATTATAAATACATATATATATATACTGGATAGATATAAGATATATATATGACATATAAATGATTAATATCCTTCTACAGATAATGGAATTTTGTTAACATGGACAATTTAAAATTATAACAAGTTCATTTTTGACTCATGTTTTGAACATTGAAAAAATGTCTGATATGAGCGAAAATAAATAACTAATTTTTATTTCAAGGTAATAAGTAATATAAAAGGAATAATAAACTTGAAAAATATTTTTAGGAATTTCTAAAGTAACTTATGTTTATTATTCAAGAAGAACAAGGAACATACGAGCGAGTCAAGTCAGACAACGAGGTATGGGGTTTCTTATCTCACTTTTACTTTCATGATATTTTCGTTGTTCACCACTTATTTATTGCATGTGGTGTATTATATACTTCCATTTGATATATATTATCATGATTACCTTTTATATTCATGGTATTGTGTAATTCGTTTTGTGTTTATTATCTTTTGGTCACACACCTCGATTGATTACAACTGGGTAAGGGGATTTCATCTCACTTTTATTCTCGTGAGATCCATGCTAAATTTGCCACTATTTTCTTTTATGTGGTGTATATACTGCCCATGATTGTATTATTTTTTGTAATATAATTTAACTAATTTGTATTTACATATTCATTTTATGATCCTTCTTTCATGGGGTATACGTTTCCAAAGTTACCCAAATCGGTAAGGGAACCATTCACCCTCCTCTTTTTAAAAGTCTTCTTTTGGTTATGTATTTTAATTTACATCTTCTTATGTTGGTATTTCTTCTTTTATATCCTTATAGATGTACATTTTATGTCCAAGTGATGAGATACCCTTTTATTTCCCATCAACTCATTTTATTATTTTTAAAGTGATGCCGTTAGGCTGTCAAATTTCTGTAAGGGAACTTCTTTAACCTATTTTAATTCATTGGGTTGAACCTCTACTTCAGGATTATACATTTCTATGAATATTTTTTGATGACATCTAATTGTTTTACACTTAATATCCACTTATATTGGGTGTATTTAAATTTTTCACTCATAATTACGTAATTAATTTTTCCTTAATCTAAGGATACCTTCTTTATAAGGGACTTCGTATCAATATAATTTCATTGAGGAATATTTTGTTTTAATACACGATTTTCTTTTATACGATGTATAAACACCTTTTACTATTCATTTCATTTGAATGGAATCTTTTTCTACGTGTATTTTTAGTAAACAAAAAAAATAATGTTTCTTTTAACGTACACGGTGACAACGACCTTTCCGCCGGCATGAGTTTTATTTGATCCTTGGATTCCTTAACAAGATGTAATGTTTTTAAAAGAGAAACAAATACCATATGCTCTTTTATGTATTTTTATATTGAAAATGGTTTTGATAATGGATTTGTTATGTCAATATATTTAAATTATATATTGTGATTGAAATATGGAGGACTTATCTTTCATTTATGTTTGTTTTATGTCTTATGAACATGTTATGGTTTTTGGGCATTGTTATGTATACGAGTGGTTCTATGATAAACCTAGGGTGGTTGATCCTAAGTTAGCTCTCAAATACATTGGGTAAGGTGATATAGTAAATATGGAATATCTCTCCTAAGATATTTAGGGAATATACTGTGATTGGTATTCCAAATGTAACTTCCTACATAGCTGTGATAGCTACAATGTAAGTATGATATGGACACCACAAGTTACCTTTATCATAATTGATTACTATGTGTTATTCCTAAATATTATAATTTCAAAAAGGTATTTTATGATTGAAAATTATTTTTTCAATGATTTGTATTTATTTATGGGTTAATGTTTCATTTCCATATGTTATAAGCCTTACTGAGATTTTTATGCTCATCCCTAGTTTTTGAAATGATTTTCCCAGATTATAAGGAAGGGTAAGATAAAATCAGTATTCAAGAAGATTTATATCAAGAAAATAACTATTGTTTTATTTTAAGAAGTTTTATTATAGTGAAAAATCTGTTATAGTAGAACTGCCTACAATGTAATATTCATGTTGATATGTAATAGTTATGGCCTAATTTTCTAAAACTTTAATCCTGAAAAGATTCTCAATGTGAATTATTAATTTAATTCAAGAATATGAAATGTTTTAAGGCCGGGTCCTTATAGTTGGTATCAAAGGCATGTTTAGATAACTTTTTAGGTTAGGGTATTTTTTAAGAAAAAGTGACATTACCATAATAGTTAGGATTTCAGAAAAGTCATAGTTTTTTAGATAAAGTGAACGAGTTTAAGATAACATGAATAATTATATCTTATTATTTAACCTCCTCATAAGATATTATATGATGATTTTACTGATATAATCAAACTAACCTTTTTGGTTTTAGTAAATGTCTAGATCTAGCAAGAACCAACATAACAATGGATGTGAAGAAAACTGTGACAGTTTTCTGAACGAGCACCTGAATGATATGGGAGCTGTAATGATAACACTTGTGGTAATTCTCAACCAGCTATCTAGAGTCATGATTGACCACCTGAACCTTTGTGATTCTTATAAGGAAACATATTTGTGGGAAACAAATCCCTATGGAAGTTCAGGTAATAATCATAATGGTATGTCTGTTCCAAAACCTATGTGTCAAGGATGTGGAAATAAACACCTTGGATAATGTTTCAAAGGGACAGGAAAATTCTATAGATGTGGAAATGAAGGTCATAAAGAAAGAAAAAGTCCTGGAAAAAGGAAGCATCCAGTTGACTCTAGTAAAGGGAAATATGTTCTTTCTGAGTGATTAATTGAATGTTTTAAATGTGGTGTGAATGTCCATTATACAAACACATGTACTACGAAGAAGTTTCGGTAATGGGATCACCAAGACTGTACAAATAATTGTTTACCAATACCTAATTCCATTCCAATTGAGGATTAATAAACTTACAATGACCAATGAAAGGTATGGTTTATTTTCTAACATATGTTTTGATATTATTCAATCATAGGAGATGATTCATGATTTTGTTTTTAGGAAAGAATTATTTTAGAATAAGTTGTAAATTAATGTTTAATGGATCATGAAGAATGTTTAATGAGTAAGAAGTCAACATATAAGGGATTCAAGAGTGATGGTAGATTTTAGGATGGTGAAATGCTTGAAGGTATTAAGGCTCTTTTGATGATGAGATTACATTAGAAGAATTTTTATAGTATATATAACCATGAAATTTGATATGTGAATGTTTTATTCAAGTAATAATTATCTTTTCTTTTGTTGATATAGGTATAAAGAACCATTTGGGTTTATATGATCCTTGAATTTGAGGCAATTATAGGTTAATACATTTTTGGATGCAAAATGAATGTTATTAGATAAACTTCATAATTAAAATATGTTATGGTTATTTTTGATGAATTTGTCTCTTTTGGGGAATGTTATAAAATTGTATAGTTTTTAAAAAAGTACAACACACAGACCGTGTGACAACTTTTAATGTCGGACGAAGCTACCTGAATCAAACCCACAACCATAGTGCGACTGGTATTTATCACCTACTAATGTACTATGTGACGTCCCTGGTTAGTATGAATAATTCTTTATAGTTAGATTATTTTATGAATCAAGAATAAGTTTATTTAGGGTTATCTATTGAAATGATTAACCTATCATGTAGGATATGTGATTAGGTTAATTACTTTTTAATATGAGACTATAAGAGTAACTGATGTTATTTGGAGATAAATGTTAAGATTTATCTTGGAAGACTATGTGATTAAATCCATCTGAGATTGGGTTTGAATTTTAGTTTGGATTATTTTGAATAATTTTAAGGACAATTTTGTACTGAATGGTCTTTCTTG
Source organism: Viscum album (assembly GCA_963277665.1). Classification (NCBI taxonomy): domain Eukaryota; kingdom Viridiplantae; phylum Streptophyta; class Magnoliopsida; order Santalales; family Viscaceae; genus Viscum; species Viscum album. Next base: position 1,535,522,522 of record OY728156.1, on the reverse strand, counting down.
AACTTTGGTTACTTTTGTTGAATTTTAGATATTAATAGTAGTATTTCTTTTTATAAAGGATTATCCTTTTTGGGGATTATATGATCTTGCACTAACCATTTTAGTTTTAGTTGAAGTCAAAAGACATGGAGAATATATAGTTTATCTTTTTTGGATTGTTTGATTCTCAAGAAGATGATTATTTTTCTTTGGATGTGACAAATTATTTTTGAATGCTCATTGTTTTGAGAAAAGATTAGTTTTGGTTGAAACATATTAAAGGATGGAACACTTCTTGAAGGTAAGTATATTTCCTTATATTTTTATTCTATGCAGTAAATGAAATCAAAAAAATTATGGAAAATAACTTAAAACGATAATGTTGTTGGTTTACATTTCCTACTGGGTAATGAAAGACCGTTTACACACATCACAAGTTTGTGATTTTCTTTTGAATAATTTTCTCCTAATCATGTTTTCTATCACTCTCCATCAGAACATGACCATTTTTTTCTCTTCCATATCCATGTTTTCATGGAATCCTAGTATATTTTTTCTCAGGTAACCTTTTTACTTCACTTCATTTATTTTAAAGTGATAGTTTTATTGACTCATATTTCGATGTGGGGCTTGCAATGATGTTTTTAAGCCCAATTTTAAAATTATGCGGATGCAATTCTCAAAAGTGGGGAAGGATATAACATCCCAGATAAATAAAGAATATGAAATTTTAATATTTATTAATATTTGGGAATTAAATATTAATTTTACTTTAAAGGGGTTTTTGTGTTCAATAACGTACCCGATACGCAACAACGAGTTTCTTTGAAATCTTATGTTGCACACTAACAATATAATATTATTATTTTAATTAGTAGATAACGCATAGTCATTGTATTGGTGGGAATAGAAAAAACTAACTAAAATATGATTATACATGTTTGATAAATGTTTTTACATTTATCCAATAAAAGTTAGATTCTTAAAATAAGAAAAGAATTTTATTTTAAGTATAAATACTCTAATATTCACTAAATGGTCGATTTACCGCCTTTTGATGGAGAAGACTCATTAAATATAGTATTGGTCACTTTCATACATTCTGTTTTACCAAATAAAATCCTTCTTTATAATTAGGACATCAGAATTTACATAGGGTATATTTTTTGAATTTTTCTGATAATGCTCATTTTTAATGAATAGTGAAAAGCATCGTATTTTAATTCAAATATATTTTTTTATAATTTATTTATATTGTTAGATTAAAATTTTAATTTGTTTTAAAGTGTAAATAGATTATATTTTTACCATTTAATCCTATTTTGGACATTGGAAGTAATTCCACTCTGAAATTGGACATTAACATGTACCAGTCTTTTCATAGTTAGTTCTTAAAAACACGTTTTTTGTTTGGACGATGGGAATTAATTATAAAATTAATTAATGAATCTTCCATGATTAGAATTTGGTAAAATAGATATCATTTTTTAATTTGGAATATAAAATTTATCTTAGGGTGATGTTTTGGAATATTTCTGAAAACCATCAATTTTTTATGAATAGTGAAACCACTAAGTAAAAGTTAAAAAAACGGTATTTTCTCATTTATATTTTTTACCACTTCTGTGATTTGAATTTAGAAAATCCAACATTCATGGTTGTCATTATTAATTAAAATTTGGTTCAATGGGATGAAAATAATTTTTGGTGAATAATATCTTTTTCTTTTGTAAACTGCGATTAAAGGTAATAAGGGTAATTTAAGGTAAAAATAATGTTATAATAATTTAAAATTACCTTGAAACATGGCCTAACCTCATTGTATGAGACTTTTCCGACCAGGAAAATCCATGGGTCATATTTGGGACCCCATGTAGCCACTTGGCTATGATAATGACATTAACAACTTTTTACTTAAAGTAAAAATAAAAATTTCCTGGACATGTATTGTTTCACTAAAAGAATTTTAATGTGGGGTTATATAATTGATATATTTGAAAATAATTATTAATTAGAAATATAAAATGATTTCCTACTTCATTGTAGTTTTTTTTATATTTTGTAGACATCAAATAAATAAAATCATTTATGACACAATGATGATGTCGTGTTTACGTCATTAATGAATGATTTAAATAAATAAGGAGATAAGAATTAAAAAAATACCCAAATCATGTCCAATTATTATTGTATGATATAATTTAGAAAATTTTCACCCTTATCTTCCACTTTAATGTTTTTTGGACCTTTAGAAACTGAAAAATCATTGTGTAATAAAATAACATTTTCAAACATTCCAAAAGAGAACCTCCTCTCCCTTATAAAAAGCCCTCACTTACTACCCATTTCTCACAATTATCAATCCTTTTGCTCGACCAATATTTGATAAAATAATGTCCCAAGATCCTTCTATTCATCCTAGAAGCCTTAACTTAGGCATAAATCACTTCAAATAACTATTTTGGTATAAACCCAAGGGAGTTACTCGATTTAAAGGTAACGTCTTCTCTTAAGTTCTTTTGTTTTATTTTACTTCTCCAACCCCCTATACTATTTTTATTCCATTATTATGTAAAACAAAAGTGTCCTTAATATATAAGTATGTTATTATGAATGTATTTGAGCTACACTTACACACACACCTCCATCTAATGGGTAAATAACATACTGTTTTAGTGGATGACGAACTACTGCCTCACGAAACGACGATTGTTCAATTATCTCTTACCACCACTCATGGTTGACATTATGATGGAAATATACCTATATAGGATATATATTATATTTATTTTTTCTTTATTATTATTTATTTTATTTTTTATATATTACCTTTATGATTCCCATAATGGGTAAACGTTATAATTTCATTAGAGGAAGTGTGGACTCCGGCCCCCTCAAAGTGATATGACTCGTTCATGCCATACGTGGAACATATAATGGATATAATTTGTGAACATATTTAACATATATTACATACATATTATAATGAAATTATAATATACTTATGAATCACAATTTTTTCATTTCATTAAAATATGAAATAGAAATGAATGTAGCATTCGTACATACGTACGAATTACCATCTCCATGAATGGTGCATTTCATTTCTTATCTCCAAATGTTATGTACTATTATAAATATATATATATATATAATTTTTATATATATATATGATATATATATGAAATATAAATGATGAATATCATTCTGGAGATAATGGAATTTTGACAACATGGACAATTTATAATTATAACAAGTTCATTTTTGACTCATGTTACAAACATTGACAAAATGTCCAATATAAGCTCAAATAATTAACTAATTGGTATAGTACGGTAATAGGTATTATAGAAGGAATTATAAACTTGAAAAATATTCTTATGAAAGTATAAAGAAACTTATGTTTATTATTTAAGAAGGACAAGGAACATATGAGCGAGTCAAGTCGAACAACGAGGTATGGGGTTTCTTATCTCACTTTTAATTCTCTGAGATTTCCATTGTTCTCCACTTATTTTTTTCATGTGGTTTATTATGTACTATAATTTGAAATATATTATCATTATTCCATTTTATATTCATGGTATTCTGTAATTAATTTTTCTGTTATTATCTTTTGGTTATACGACTCAATTGATTACTATGAGGTAAGGGGTTTTCATCTCAATTTTATTACTATGGGATCCATGCTACATTTTCCCCTATTTCCTTTTGTGTTGTGTATATACTGCCCATGATTGTATTATTTGTATAATATATGTTAATTTATCGGTATTTACATCTTCATTACATGATCATTCTTTTAGGGGGTGTACATTACCAACGTTACCCAAATCGGTAAGGGAACCTTTCACCCTCCTCGTTATAAAAGACGTTTTTTATGTCTTATAATTTACATCTTCTTATTTTGGGATATGTTCTTCTATATAATTATTGCTGTAAATTTTATGTCCGTGTGATGAGATCCCCTTTTATCTCTCATCAACTCATTTTATGAATTTTAAAGTGACGCCATTAGGCTGTCAAATTTATTTAGGGGAACTTCTTTACCCAATTTCAATTCTTTAGGTTAAACCTGTACATCTTGATTATGAAATGATATGAATATGTGTGGATGACCTCTGATAGTTTTACACTTAATATCCACTTATATTGAGGGTATTTATATTTTTCACACATAATTACATAATTGAGTTATCCATAACCTACGGATACCATCTTTATAAGGGACTTCATCTCAACCTCCTTTCATTGATGTATATTTTTTTAATAAAGAATTTTCTTTTATATTCTGTATAAAAACCTTTGAGTTTTCATTTCATTCAATGGGAATGTTTTTCTATGAGGCATTTTACTAAATGATAAAAATGAATGATTCTTTTAACATATGTGGTGACAACGACTATTCTTCCAAAGAGAGTATTATTTAATATTTGGATTCCTTAATAAGATGTAATGTTTTTAAAAGTAAAATAAATACCATATATTATGTTACGTATTTTGGTATTGAAAATGGTTTTGATAAAGGATTTTTTAGGTCAATATATTTAAATGATATATTGTGATTTAAATATGGAAATTTTATCTCTCCTTTATGTTTTTTATATGTTACGAACATGTAATGGTTCTTGGTCATTGTTACATATACAATTGGTTTCGAAATAAACCTAGGGAATGTGATCCCGAGATAGATCTCCAATGAATTGGGTAATGTGACAGAGGTAAACACGAATTTTTATCCTTTGATATTTAGGGAATATATTTTGATGTGTATACCAAATGTAACTCCCTAGGTTACTATAATATCTACCCTGTAAGTCTGATATGAATGCCACAAGTTACATTTATGATTTGTGATTACTATGTGTTATTCATAAATATTATGATTTCAGAAGGTATGTTATGATTTAAAATTATGGTTTCAATGATTTGTATTTAATGATGGGTTAATGTTTCTTTTCCTTATGTTTTAAACCTTACTCAGCATTTTATGCTCATCCCAGATTTTTGAAATTTTTTTGACTGGTAATAAAGAAGGTTAAGAGAAATGAAATATTCAAGAAGATTTATATCAAAATAATAACTCTTGTTTTATATAAGATGTTTTATTATTGTGAAAAATCAGTTATAGTAGGTGTTTCTACATTGTAATATTCAAGTTGATATGTAATAGTTATGGACTAGTACTCTGAAACTCTATTCCTAAATATTTCCTCAATGTGAATTATTCATTTAATTAAATATTATGAAATGTTTTAAGGCTGAGTCCTTATAACTGGTGTTTATTGTCGCATTGATCACATATTAATCATTGATTATAGAAGTTTTCATAGTTTGGTACATTCCTATCAGGTGCTTCTACTACACTCGGAACATATAGGTTTTTATCTGATTTCCAGTAATGGTTACATTATGGATATATTATTAGATATTATTGTTCCATGAGAGGTAAATATCCATGAGATATGTCACGTGCTTTCTTTATTTAGCTTCTCATGGTTGGATGTGTCAATGATCCTACTATAGGTGGTGAAAACATGATGGGTAGTTCATCTAGTCACCATGTTCATCCCCTTGTGTATGGTAACTTTGATTTTTTTCTTATAATACGTGGTTATATGGAAAATAATGTTGTTAATAAATTAATATTTTGTAGCCCATGGGGCTAGAGCATGCTACGTTTCAATGATGTGGTTATAATTCTGAGAATTCATGGACTGAGTTTTCTTTTTTCGGAATGGAATAGATAATAGAAGATATTCTAATGAAATATAATGTGGAATTATTATTTTATAATAAATTGTTAATATTTAATTAATAAAAATTGGATCTAATAAAGATGGATAAATTAAATTAATGTAGAATTCAAATGTTTGTGTGCTTATAGGATATCTGGTCTTAGTAGTATTAGATGGGAGTCTGAGAGATGTTAGCTGTAGTTGTTTCTTAGAATAGGATATGCCTGTAGTGTGGTTGTGAACTATATTATATCATGTACTACTATGTTTCTATATTCTACTCCAACCGGTCGATTAGAAAAAATAACACCCACAGGATTCTGATCCCTTGAGGGTGTTTTCCCCAACATTGTAGTGGGAGGATAAATAGTGGAATACCCCTTTTTCGCTCTGTCTTATCTTTGTAGTTATTTATGTTTGTATGCATGGTGGTTAGTTTCCCCCATATGTGTGTGTAGAAGGATATAATTTCATATTGTTATTTCACACACATACATTTTGGTTATAGTTTCATTTGGTCTATTATATGTATAACATGTATTGGCTATGATGTCGTAAGGATCCTTAATCAGTGTATGTGTTGTTATGGCTTGATGTAAGATTTTTGATGCATGATAACCATTGTGTGGGATATAAAGGATCCTATAATCTACCTAGTTACATTCGTTATATGGACGTGGTGAGGTGATTTAGGAGGTGAATATTGATGCCTGAGGTGCGTGTTATGTTGCATCACCTTGGTTTATCTGGGATAGATTTTTTAGAGTGATGCTCGGGATATGCGACGTTGGGGAAGAGTGGAAAACTAGAGGGGATGTATTAGTTGGGTAACCATGATATTATTTATTGAATTATATTCTCTTGTATGTGATAATTGTGGGGAGTATGAATAGTGAGGTTGGGATCTCAATATTTTCTATTTAGGGGATAAATTAGTTTCACTTGTTATTCACTATTCTTCAACCTTCGTTATTTAAATTTTGCACGATAGGCTCTAGGGTGGATCCTATAGAGTGTAATATAATTCTAAACCAATTTATATGTAAACATTTTTGGTTAGTTGGAGCACGTTTGATATCAGGCTGGTTACTACTAGCTTGTGGGTTTCCTGATTTGTTTGGGCTTCATAGTTTCTTTAATCTTTACATTATTTTGGTAATTACAGTAATTGTTTTAGTTGAAGTAGTTATTTCATGAAAATATATATGTGTACATGGGTTTTCATTATAATGTAGTTTTAATGAGAGCTAATTGGTGTCTATCTTGTCTATCTCTTCCTTGTGTGTTATCATAGAGGGAAATTTCTCACATCTGTATGTTTATTTCACCCTCAGTTCTAGTCACCAACCCAGGGTCTACTAGAGGTTGGACTTGGGGGTCTCTGTATCTCTTCTCCCATTTCCATTCTAGGAGGGGTAAAATTTGTGGGTAGGGGGTTATTCCACAATCAATGATAACATAAACCACTTTATCAAAAAATCATTTATCAGTTATGAGGTCCACAATAATGTACATTGCAATTTATCCATATAAAACATTAATTTATCCAAAATAAACATCATTTTCTCAAAATTGGGAACATATTACGATTTATCATCACATTATAAAAGTATTACATTTACTTTAAATATATTTTCTATTCCATAATTACCATTTATAATATTCTTAAACCTCTTTAATTCTAAATTAATGCGGAACAATTCATTGATTTTTCAGGATTCTAATACCCAAAACACCAATAATAAAAATCTAATTTATTGAATCCAAAAACCTAAATACATAATTCATTCCACATTATACATTAATAATTCACCAGGCTTCATCATCTTACTAATAAAAACATCTTGATTTCATATATCAATTTTAGTATCTTAATCAGTATCAATATAAAAATTACTCATACAGTCAATCATAGTTTCTTCATGGGAATTCCTTTTAGGAAAATAATTTTTATAATCACAAAAAATTCATCATTATAATATTTTTTCCATCCATGTTTCTTTATAGAGACAATAAAACTCATCCATTATGTTAACAAACAATTTAATTTTTCCTTTTCAGTTACATTCTTTGGTTACTTCTTTTCCAGATCCAAAACATCATCTCACCTCTTTGAGACATTACCGTGAGTGATTCTTTAAAAATTATTTACATATAAAAAACAACAACTTAATTCTTATTTGGTATTCCCTACCTAAAAACTAAATAACCTCCATTATTATCATTATCGGTGTGTCCGATATTTAGTTAAGGTGCATGTTGTTAATCATGTTCATTGATAATTGATTACGAATAATCATAGCATCCTTCACTCTGGTTATCATCCCATTTTGATGATCATCCAATAATTTTCTATCACATTCAATGTTAACCCAATTCCTTCTAGTTCCCACCATTTACTAAATCCAAATAAAATAGTGTGGAAACACAAATAATATAGGAAACAAAAATTAATAATATCAATACCTTATTTAAATTCATAATACTTCACATTTTTCCAATATATGACACCTTCTGTATACACAAAATCATTCATATATTATCATCTACTTAAATCCTTCATGATGGTCTGAAAAGAGTTTCTTAGTTTCCAAATAATATCCCTTGGGATTTTCAAATCATGTGGGAATAAGGGTGCAATGTCATGTAGAAGGTAATGATCGAGTATAGCTCAATTCCCCCATTTCTGAATTATTACCCATATGTAACTCTACTCCAGATCCCCATCCACTTATATTATATTGATAGGGCTATTGTTTTATAGAAACCACTCACCCTTTCCTTTACCAATATTCGAGGACATTTCCTAGATTTTGGAACATCTTTATACATATCCTTAGACATTTCATTAGATATATCACAATATGTTTTCATCCAAGTTTCCAAATATTAACAATATATATATATTGATACCAACTATTGTGACCTTAGACTAAAATAAATATATATAACATCAATTTTTGGGAATATGAATTACATTACCCAAATATATTTCTATGGACTATAATAGTTGAGTGTGTTTGGAAATATGGAAACACAAACGTATAGTCCATAGGTAAATTACCTCATCTCTCACAATAATCACCAAAGTACCAACCATATTCATCATATCATATATAATACATTTTAACATGACCTGGGAAAAACATATGAATGTGTGAGCTTATATGCTTTGTATGGTTAAACAAGAGACATAAATTGGCATAACATGAACATAAGTGTATAAAAACATGATAATGAAATTTAAGAACCATACCCTTCACAACATAGATCATATTCTTGAATCATTAAATAACTTTTGGTTGTTTATAAGATATGAATATAATGTGAATCAATGAACATGATCTATGAGATAAACAAAATTTCATAAGAAAATGATTTTTTTCATACAAATAAAAATAGAAAATTATTTTCATATTAGTCAAGGTCATTCCATCCAATATCATAGTTGTATGGGTTCACTCCCAGAATCATCTTAGTATTCAAGGTTCACTCCCAATACCATCGTAGTGGAAAAAGTCCCTTAATTACCATAGTTCAATCCCACATTCCATCTCCATAACCCAAAACTCAGAAAGCACAATCTTATGTCCCAAAATTGTGATGGAATGTCCTAGACAACATATCATTAATAAGATTCTCTTATCACCCCAATAATTATTCATTTGAGCCATAAACCCATGTAATTATATTTAAATATGTGACATCTTTTCATCGGGATAATAAAATGAACCATATTAAAGTTGGGTATAATCTTCCATAGGGCGATAGGGATATGTTCCCCCTTTGTAATTATTTTAATGGATGGTGAAGAAAGGTATTCACTACAAAAATTGATAATTTATACTAATCCCACAAATATGGTATATATGATTTAATCATAGTTTTTCGATGAGAAACCTGAGGGTCAAAATTTATCCATCGATCACTATCTTCAATATCATTTTCAACATCACCCTTGGATAGAGTGGGTTTAAGCATGTGGAATACTATTGATGTATCCTTGTATAAAAACCATGTACCACAAACAATAGCTCTATATTGAGTTCATGTTTATGGTTCATTGTTAATTTTAACTATGTGGCCTCCCCAACAAACCATGCACATGTGTTTTTAATGCTCTATATTTTTAATTAAAAATTTTTAGGACTTCATTTTAACCTCTAATGAGCTCTTAATATCAAATATTCATCACAAAATACAACATCACTAATCTATAGTCTTCCATCTTGTGAACCTAGTAATATTAATTTTATTTATTGTGGATAATATCATGGTTAGTTGAATTTTTATCCCATTTTCATCTTTCAACTAGGACACTCATTGGATATCTTATCCTATCACCTTGTGGTATTCAAAGGGGATGTTAATTCTAAAGATAATAGGTTTGACATAATATTTATGTATTTTCTATGGATCTATGAATGTGTATACTTATTCTAATCATACCCAATCATTATTCTCCAAGGTAAAAAATTCTAAATCCATTTTCTAGGTTGCTGTTTCAATATAATGGGTTAATCCAAGGAATTTCAAATATATCACGAAAAAATTGATTTTGTTTATTCATTTAATTAAAGAATTTTTTAATTTATTTATTTGAAATAAACATGTTCTTAAATGGGGTTTTATTAAAAAGAGGGTTTTGATCACCAAGTGTCTGATTAAAATCATGAATGGTGGTTTTGTTATTTACAAGTGATTCAAAACCCTAAAGTGGATTTTATTTCAATTCAAAATGTCTTAAGAATTTTTATTATTACATTGAACATTTTTTGTGAAAAGAATGAATCATTGGAAACCATTAGTTCCTTAGGAATAGACAGGTCACTTGAAGTCTGCATAATGCTACAAGATGTTTTGTGATATTGACAATCATTTTAAGGACATGATATCAGCTGGAACCAACATATTATTGGTATAAGATTATTTTCATTCTAATATGTATTCCCATAGTTCATGACCCGATATAGTGTTTTTTATGGATTCTTTATCCCATGATATATTTTTCATTGAATTTTATCAAATGGTTTTTACAATAGGTTATATCACATTTTTTTGAAAAGTGGGTTGTTTTCTGGATATGTGTTTATATTCATAACATATGTGGTGTTATTAAGATTTCCAAATTAATGACTTATAATTTTCATATGCCTATATTTGTGAATATGATTATATTTTATGAAAACCAAAGGAAAATTATTCACAAATGGGTTAGTATTTCGGATTATGATTTGCGATGCTATTTTTGTTTTAAAAAATACTAATACAAAATTCTTGATATAAAACATTGTATAGGCTTTATGGTTATATCCTAATGGGATCTATGCTCGTAAACTTATTTTTTCCCTTTAGTTATTATAGATGATGTGTAATATGATCTAGGTAAAGGGAAGGCTATCATGTAGCATGTGGGGTTCACTTATTGTCCCATATGAAATAGCATGGTGGTTTAGAATTGAAGATTGTTCACACAAGGATTAGACACTTTCATATAGTTTTATTATTTCTATAATTCTCTAGTTTTTATTGGATTTTATGGAACACATTTCTATCTGATTCTTCAATTTTTTACTCTTTTTTTATTTCTTATATAAATTATATTGTATACTTTTTCTACTATATTTGTTATCTTTTTATACCTCACCAATGTGACGTGATGGTTAAGGTGGATTTTCCAGTTGAATCATGTTAGTTTATTAAATTACAATAATTAGATTCATGATATAACATATCAAGGGTGAATTATATACACCACATGAAAGAAATAATTGGTGAAAATGACATATGTCTCATTGAAGTAAAAGTGGTATGTTAAAACCATTACATCTAGTTCGACCTCCTTCATATGTGTCTAAAACTAATATATAAAATATATATCAATATACATATATATTAAATTTAATTAATGTATTTATCTATATATAGTACAATATATTGTTTACTTATAATATTTTATAACATGTTTATTAATAATATTTTTTTAAAATCATTGTTTCGAGTAATAACTGCTTCATTTTTCATATATGTGTTTTCATACAATAGTTTTGATATGTGTACATTTATAATGGTAAAATCATCACTAAAATTTTAATAATGATAAATATATCACATATAGTCATTATAGAAATATATATATATTCATCCATTAAAGTTATAGTTATAAAGATGGTTTAATCTGTTCATGGTCATGGTAGGTCGTATGTACGCAATAAATTTTTTTTCAATTTATTTCTGATGGAATGAAGAAAGGAAAAAGTAATTAACATTTAAATAACAAATGATATAAAATAATTTTCAAATATATTTATTAAATTTATCATTATTACCATCCATATAAAATTTAAATAAAAAATGGATCACATCACTCCATAGAGGTGGAAGTCTGCACTTACTCATGAGCAACATAAACGTTTACCAATGGATTGGAATGTATAATGGTAAATATAATATTAGAATTAATGATTATATTATTCTCAAAACTATAATATATATTAATTAGTTCCACTTTTATATCCATCCAAGGGAAATCGTAATGAATATATAATTAGACTAATGTGTAGATATCATATTCTATATATATACATGAGCGATATTTTATCTTTTCATAGGATGTACAAGTGATGGAATATGGCTTTCCAAAATTAATATAAATAAAATATTATTATGATTATGATACTATATTTCTTATTTTTGATTTCTAAAACACTGTAAGGGGAAGTAGAAAAGAAATATATAGAAGAGACTTAGTAAACACAATTAGTTTTTCTTTGGGAGAATTATTTTACAGCTCCTCTTAAGGGTCCTAATGTTCATCATTTAGAATGGAAATTCAATATATAAAATATCAAATGGTTTTAACAAGAGAATTTATTAGGATTTGTTAAATATATATGGCTCAAAGTGGCATGAATAATTGAGATAAGGGCTATCATTTTATAAGTGAGGGGATGAGAATTCTATGAGTCTCTTATAGTATTGAATCAATATAAATTATACCATAAAGTTCAAGAGGCAGGAGAACCTACTACTAAATCAATATAAATTATATTTCATGTAAAAATTTATTAAAATTGTCATAATTCAAATATATGATAATTATGAGTCTTAATAGTCTCATACAATGAAATTTGGATGTTTTTTAATTTTTTAACCCATATATTTTTCTTTTCACCCCTCTAAACCATTTAAATGTAACACTCATATTAATGTTTATCATGCATTAAGGGTCATGAATGTTATCATATTAAGACAGATGAAACATAAATGAGAAATCATTAATTTTTTATACTATATCCTATTAATTTTGATTTATATTATACTTATATGTATTTTATATAATTTAATTAAAAATTTTTATTTAAAAAATATCTTTAATGTCATTTATGATAAAATACATTTAATTTTACTTTATATGCATTATAAAAAAGAGGAATTATAATTTAATACTTTTATAACTCCATAAAATTTAATATATATATATATATATCGTAAATTGACACTAATAATTAATTAATTCTTCATAAATTATTTTTAATATTTCTAAAATTATTTATTTAAATATTATACTAAATGAAGATATTATGTCTCAGTGCTGTATAAGCATTTCACATTATTAATTATTAAAAAAAAATAAAACAAATCAACATGATGAATAAATAATTTATAAATAAGATTAATTTTTATAAGAAAAAATAACTTCTTTTTATCAATGTGTAAAAATTTTAAATATAATAAAAGTCTGAATTAAATTTATGATGTTTCTATATATAATATAATATAATTCGTTAATATCATGAATCATTTTTAAAAAAATAAATATATTACAATTTGTTATGATTAGGGATGATATATAATAATCAGTAAAGTTAAATCATGTTTTATGGTCATTCTTTAGTTCTTTTCATTTAATTTCGAAAATTATTTATTTGATTTACCCTTTACCGTGCTAATAAAATTAATAATGTTACTATTTATAGTTTCAAAAAAGAAAAGGGGCCGATTTAATAGTTTCTCAAATAATGATTCTAGATATTTAATACAATTTCAGGAATAAATTTTTATATTTTGAGTAAATTATATTATATATAAATGTGTAAAACATAATAAAAACAGTTTTTACAAAAAAATCATTTTTAAGGAAAAAAATGTACTTATACCAAAATCTTGTAAAATGATACTAAAAACTATTTCTATTAAATTGTATATAATAAAATTAAACTTTTGTCACATTGATATAAAATTAATATACTTGTTATACATTCTAGTGAAAGGAAAACGACTTCTTTACAAAAATCTGGTTTTTACATTTCAATGAAAGACAAACCACATCACAAAAATTAGAAAATGTTATCCGAAGATAATATTTTTTATTCAAAAATGATTTTTTTATAAATTACAATTAATTAGATTTTATAAAATTACTTGTAGATTTTCTCTAAAAATGAAATAAATTTTTTTGGTAGAAAATTCATTTTTGAAGAATTAAATAACTTTAAGGTATAATTTTGTACATATTCCCAGTGAATTAAGAATTTAATTTCTATTATGAATTTAGATGATTAATATTTTATAATTTTTTAATACTATTCATTTTATCCAATTTAATAGCTTTGTTATAAGGGTCATATTTAAATAATAATACTTTAGGATTGTTTATGCTCATGGTTACATAATGTATACAATATATAATATAGTGTTATTTTAAAAAAAAATGGGATTTTAAATTCAAACACCATTTATTAATTAGTTTCCATGCTATTTGAGAATATTCTTGATAATTAAAGGTTTTTAATTTGAAACATTCATTTCAAAAAACCAATATCGTAATAAGGGTTAACTAAGCATTATCTAATAAGAATGAAATGGAAATATGATGGAAATCAAAAAATAAGGTTCAAAAATCAAATAACTTTAGTTGGATGTGAAAATATGGAATTGGAAGTGAAAAATAACTTCCATGGATTAATATAGTGATAGGATACATAGTCATGATAATGTTATCCCCTATAAAACCATAAGTCTTTAATGGGTGAAAAGACTATCAAATGATCAAGAATGGATATAAAAGGACAATATTTTTTATTCATATCCTTTTCCCATAGTTGTGGTGTTACCTTACCATATGGGCTAAAAACATGTGGAAATATACATACATTACAATTATAATATCACCCTTTGATCAATTTTTAACAAAATCCCATATTTTTCTCCAATCGATGGTTATTCATTAAAAAAAATTAGACCAGAAGAACTAAAATACACTTCTTAAGGGTCATATAATCTAAACATGAATAGAAATATATTTCATTTATCTTTGAAGAAAAAATGTTTAATATAATCTAATATCATACAAAACCTAAATAAACCATCATATATAGAAATAATATATTAATTTATGAAATTCAATAATAATTTAAATCATTTAGAATAGATAATTGCATAAATTAATAAACCCATATGCCAAATAACCTAAATAAACTCAACAACAATTAATGTTTTAACCTCAAATTTTATCTCATTCTTTTGAGCTTATATCTCAATGAAAATAATATTTTTATTCCCAAATTATCATGTCTGATAATCCTAAGGGTTATAAATACCTCAACCTAATAAAATTTCACTTGAAATGTCTTTAAGTCACCCCAAATAATAAAAATTAAAAACAAATTTTCCAATTATATGTTTCCCAAAATAAAAACATAATTTTTCTATATAATCATTTATGTAAAAGCAATCCCATACAAACCATTAAATCACATAGTCCCATGTAAGGAGTCACAACCTTTTGAAACTTTAGTTGTGGGTTGAAGCCCTTCAACTTTAATTCAATAGGTTGTTACTAAGACTAATGGTTATCCTTATCCTAAAATTATAACATTCCCAAGAATATGATAACATCATGAAAAATAAAATTAATAATTAAATATATTTTTTTAATTTCCATTGTATTTTATATGATATATTCCAATCATGTATTAAATCTATTATCCCAATGACCAATAAATAACATAGTATCAAAAATTAAAATAACTATAATGGGTTTCAAGAACATTAATTATATTTTCAAAAAATATAAAATCATTATTCCATTAAAATACATGATTATAAAATATTGTCTAAACATAAAGGTTGTATCCTCATAAATGACTCCTAATATATCCTTAATCGTATAATAATCATGTCCCATAAAACATAAAGTTGGTATCCATTACATTAAATTTATTATAAACCATATAGTAATCATCCTAGGCAACTTTAGGATTATGAAAATATCAAACACATATTAATGATTATCAGTACCTTAATCATGTGTTTTCTAAAATTATGTTCTTATCAATAAAATACTTTTTTAAGACTTCATAACGATTTAGAATATGTTTTCATATCATTAATTAATGACGTATATGGAACAATCCATAGACGTTTCATGATTTTTAAATCCAGAATATCATAATATTTCTAAATTATATTCACATAAAAATATATATAAACATTTCAATCATTACATTGAAATTATTTTCATTGCATATGTTTTTTTGTGGTCTTGGAAGTAACCCTGGTAATATGACATTGACATTGATAATGCCCATATTCCCCACACAAAATACATTGAACTAAAAATGGTCTCGTGTGATTTAATTTACAGCATTCAATCATACTATTCATTATTCCTCAATAAATCACTGACTTATTTCATTTTTTCACACAAAAATGTTTTACCATTACATAGAATCATGATATATTATTCCACTTAACACATTCCTATCATGAATAAAATTTTTCGATCTTTTAATAATGGTATGAAATACTCGTTCTCTTAGTGAAATATATCTTTGTCTTATTTGATGAGTTTGAGAGTCGATTAAGATGCATGTTTGTAATCGTATATTGTGATATATTATTTGGAACTATCACAATATCATTCACTCCAAAAAAAATCCTACAAGGATTCACATAATCACTGCAATTTCCATCACATTCAGTGTTAATATGAATCCTCCTTGTTTTTTGCAATAAAAAAACAAAAAATCATAATATGATAAACAACAATCGTAGTGGTAAACCACATAATCTCTATATCACTAACAAATCCTAAAATCCATCCATTGTTTAATGTTCTATAATATATATTTTTTATAAATCTATCTCCACATGTTTCTTATAAAATTTTTCAGATACCAACTGTATGGACCCTAACCACAGATTCCCTAATTCCATTGTTACCTTATTACATTATAACTAGATATAAGGAATAAAATATTGAAGGATGAAATGGTCTAGTTGTCTTGAAAAACAAGATACATACATCAATTTCACATAATATTTAAAAACAATAAAATAGAACATTGTATTTTGATGTAGTACAATATAATTCCTATTAGAATAATCCTATATATCAATTATAATAAACTTCCTTATATCCAGGTGAATGGAAACATATGAAAGGGGTGATCTCATTTTCTCAATATGGGTATGAATACTACAGAAGATAAAGAAGACGTGGATAATATGGAATAAATAAATAATTATTGAATGATGACTTGTGATTAATCTCAGGATCTAGAAACATAGTCAAGTATATCATAAAAAATACAGTAATCACATAGACATAAAACTAATTTAAAAATGATGTATTGAATAATTCAAAACATATGAAATGTAGCATCGAGGACCAACGTCAAGACTTATGAAAATATCCTCATGTATTTATGAAAATACATATATACAAATTTTTAATGCCTCATCCAAAATTTAACCAAAATATTGTTATGAGACCAATCAAGGAATATAGGGGATATTTTAGGATCCTCTCAAGACTAACAAATTCCAATGCATTAATCATATTAAAGGGTAAAAACATATTTAACATCAACATCTGTATATAAGAAATACATATAAAATGTAAAACTTTTCAAATTTAATAAACATAATAATAATCCATCTATAGTATTATGAAGACCAGTATCAATGTGGAACATCTTTGGTCATATATATTATACACCATATAGAAAAATGACTAGGGTAATTTCATTACAACATATCCCCAATAGTGAAAAAGTAAAATGAGTGTTTTTTATATATGAATAAAGATAACATAAATATTTCATTAAAATTTTCCTAAGGAAAATACCCCGCTCCCGGTATGTGTCATATTTAAAAACAAAATATTTCTAAATTATTAGGAAAATAATTTTCTTTGAAAATAATCTAGGAAACAGGTAATTTATTCTTCAATGAAATGATCATTGACAATGGTTATTAATTTTGTATATAGTTTATAAGTTAAAAAACATATCTTCATATTTCTATAATAAGATCCAAAGTTTCCTCATTTAAAACTCGACCAAAATATACCATTCAAACTATTTTCTAAAAATTATAAATTTATTAAAAATTCATCTAATAAATAATTTGGATAATTTTTATGAAATTCCATAAAATAGTTTTAGAATATATGGATATAGAAGGAAAATGTTTTTTTGATACCAAGAGAAATAATGTCATCTTTCCATAAAAACAAGTCATCAATGTTTTTAAGTACCAAATTGTGAAAATAGTAATAATACATGGATTGTTCATTAATAAACATAAAATTATAATATATAAGTGATTTGGGGAATAAATATCTATAAATTACCACAAGGTAAAGTTAAACATAATCTGTCCTAAATAATATTGATATTTTGAAATAAACCCTTAACAGTTTTATAAATTTTGAGTCATAAACCCCATTAAAGAAATAAATTAATTTTAATATTTTAATAACATTACTACAATTTTATTAATTATATAAAATTTCATTTTTTAATTAAATACACCACACAATATAAATAATTATTGAATATGGAATTTTTCTCATGGAAGTAAAAGTAGGACTAGAAAACCTTTACACTTCTTTCGACATGCTTTGTTTGTATCTAAAAATTATGTAAAATAAATATGGGTTTATTATAAATCTATTTCTTACCCTTAAATATTAATATCATACCATATATCATTTATTTAAAATATTATATCACCCATTTATTTACAAATTATTGTCAAAATCACTATTCTATGTAACAACAATATACTTTTTAATATATGTTTGGGTTTGGTAGTTCTGGTACTTCTATAGTTATCATGGTTACATAATAAAAAAATGATATAAATGATATAAATAAACTATAAATTCATTATTTTCATATTTATACCCATCCATAAATGGTTTAGATAGAAAAACGAATTAAACAGTTTATAGAGAGATTGTGTCTTATGCATGCCTGAACACTATATTCATTTTTTTGATGGTTTGAAAAATAAAAAGATGAATAAAAATTAATCTATAAAAATAATAATTATAAAATATACATAATATATATTAACTAAATCTATCTTTATTACAATATAAATTAAAAAATAAATGGATAACATTACTTATTGGGCATGGTAGTACACACATACACACGAGTGAAATATTCATTTTCCAATGGATTTGAAGGTAATATGGTATATATGATATTATAATTATAGAAAAATATTTATTTACTATTTATCATAGATATTAATTTTTCCATAATTATAACATATCATGTGAAATGGTGATGAAAAAAAATTACACCACTAGGTGGAGACAATAATCCTTACATATGCACATGGTATGTTTTCAGATTTCATAGGATGGAAAAGATATTGAATAATGTTTTCCTATAATAAAAATATTATAAATGTATATTTAGGACACATGAGTTATTATAATAGTTTGTTTACAACTCTTTATGATGGATTATATTAATAAATAACTTTTATGGCTTTAGTAAACATGATTACCATTTCATCGATAGAAATACTTTGGATTTATCCTTAAGAGAACTAGGGTAGGTATTTTGGAATTATAATAACCTATATATCATTAAAAAAAAATTATCAAATTATTTTTTAGGTTTTCGATGAACTAGATCACTAAAATAGTGTGAAGTATGGAGAGATGGGGTGTACTTGTATAACTAAGAGGAGGGGAATTCTACAAATTTATTAAAGTATTAAATTAATATAGAATATTTTTCATTTAAAAATTGATCCAAATTATTTTAGTATCAACATTGGATGAATATGAGTCGGAATAATATCATACAATTGAATCTAAACATGTTTTATAATTTTTTAACCCTTACTTTTTTTAAACCCATGTCATTCATTTTAACAATTACTGAAATATTAACATCTTACATAATTTAAGGGTCATGAATTTTCTAAAAAGGTGAAAGAACCCATTAATATACTAAGGATTATTTTTTCGAAATAATACCATGGATTTTATTAAATATAATATTTTTATAAATTATTAATATTTTAATAAAATATTTGTAATGTAATTTTTGATTCTATTAATTTAATATGAACATAAATATAATAATACAAAAGGGTAATTTGAATAATATTATTAAATAAATATATGTTATTTCATATATATCTATAAATTTTTTTGGCCATTTTAATTCATTCAAGTAATTATATTTTTTGTGTTGTCACAATCATTTATTTTTATTTTATACTAATTAATGAAATGTGGTGTCGATTTTGTGAAATCTTTTAAGGTACTTGTTTCTTCATAAAATATTTAAAATAGTGTACCATGATAAAAAATCATTCACATCACTAATTATTATTTAGAACAAAACATATCCTCTATTTGAACCTATTTCAAAAAGTCATAGATGATAATACAATGTGAATGAATTTTTTTTCACAATATATAATGATATAATGGTTGAAAAACATCTCCAAATAGGAGAAGGATATATATTATTATTTTAATCAATATTAATGATCTTTAATCATATAAAAAATTAAAATAATTTTTGGTTTTATTATTTAGTCTCTATCATTTAATTTTTAACTTTTATTACCTGATTTATCCTTTACTATGTTAATAGAAGTTACTGAACATACTATACATGATGTTGAAAAATAAATTGGACCTATGTAACAATTTGGGTCCCAATGATACAAAATATATAATATATTTTTTTTATTTAAAATTCTATAAGTGGTAAAAAAAAGTTTTAAATAAATTCCGAAAACACAATGAATGCTTCTTTTAGAAAAATGTGTTTTAAGCATAAAAATATACACAAAAAAGTAGGTGTAAGGAGGATTGAAATTTACTTAATAAAATTTGGTCTAATTAAATAATAAGTATTTTATATTTTAATAAAACTCAAAGCATAACAAAAATTTTTATTGAAAATATATATTTTTTAAAAAAAATTATGTATTTTTCACTATTCATTAAAAAAATCGCATTTACTGAATAATTAGAAAACATTTCACTACGATAAATTGGTTATTATGATTAAAAATGACAATATATTTATAATATAAAATTTATAGATGTTCTAATAATTAAATGTTATATTTTCTCACAGAAAACATGGAATCCTTTTTGATAAAATGGTTTTTAAAATAAAAATTCACTTTAATGAAAAATTGAGTACTTATTTACTAAAAATTATTGAATGAAATTTTATTTATTATTCCATTTATATATATTTAATCATTTTATTAATACTATATATACCTATGGTGACCCAGTTTCGGAACACATACACGTTGGATCTTTTTTTAATATTAATTAAAATACAAAAAGAAATTCCTAAAGACCCTAATAATTTTCTGATATAGGAATATGCGAAACAAAAAATGGACCATAGGTAAAGTAAATTATTCTCCTCTATGGTCTTCATAAAGGTAAATCATATTATACACATCATACATAATAGATAACTTCCATCCAAGGGAAAGGAAATGTAAGAAATGGGAAGCTCATAGGCTTAGTAATGGAAGGGAATGGAGATCTGTAGGCATAACATAAATATAGGGATTTGAGAATAATATATATATATATATATATATATATATATATTATTAAACAATACCCTTATTATCAAAGATCATAATATTGTGTTATGGAATAGATATTCTCATTTCATAAGACATGAAGCATAATGGAATCAAAGAACAAGAGTCATAGGAGAAAAACCATGATTTAAGAAACATATTAGTTTCATATATATTATTATATAAATTCATTTCAATATTAGTCATGAATTATTTACATGGAAATAATAGGGAAATGATTTCACCCCCCCAATCCATCATAGTATTCATTATTAACTACCAAAATCATCATTGCAGAAAAAGTTCATTACTAAATTGGTTTTAATCCCCATTCCACCCCTTTCAATCTTATTAGATATAAATCGTTACCCAATGAATTAGAGGGGTATAAAGATTCCTCCTTCGATATAATGGAAGCTATACATATGTTCTACACAACCATCATGAAAATATATTTATATCACAACCCATGAAATTCAAATGGTTTCCATAAACATTTCATTATATCTTTACCAGTGAAAAAGTGAAAAGTTTAGAAATAATTTAATCATTTAATCATAACATAAATAGTGTAAAATAAGTATATTATTAACAATATTTTGATTATTTAATGTGTGAAAATATACATGAATCATTTACATATTATCATCATAAACTATTTAACAGATGAATTATAATGTTATCATTGGTTCATATCCCCAACAAATAATATGTGACCTAAAAGGGTCTCATATTTTATGGATAAATTTTTTGAAAGACAAGTCACAAGGTAAATTTCTTGAGTATGATAAAAGTGATATAAAAACAATTTTTTAAATCATCTAATAATTTTGAAATCATTTACATTGAAAATAACCATGAAAAATTTGAATCAAGTATTAAAAAATATTTAAGATATTTCATGGGGATAATATTCTTTCAACATTGAAGAAAATTATCATTATAAAATTTTGAAAATATTTTTTATTTAAAATAACATTGAAAAAATAAATTGTAATAAAAAATTGAATAACGGTCATGATTATGGGAAATTTTTTACATATAGTACATGTTAAAAAATTTCCATTTACATTTTTGGTAATGACCAGGCGTGTAGTATTTAGAGGAAGACAAAATGATTCTAACAAAAAATATGAAGATTAAAAAATGTGTAAAAATTTCTTTTATAAATAATATGACTATATTAATTAAATTAAAAAATAATTTTTAGAAAACAAGTTTTTATAAGAGAAATGATTTCTGATCTAAGAGAGAAATAATGTCAAATTCTCTTAAAAATATTCTCCCAATTATTTTAACTACCAGATAGAGTAAAATTTTTACTATAACATGAAAATATCATCATTAACCAATGGAATATATAATCCATAAATTTCATGAGAAATGGACCACAATATTTCATCATCAGAAATATCATTAAAACAATCCCAATAAATGATAATATTCTATCATAAATTCATTTCCACTTTGGTAATTTCAAAACAAATAACCCAAGAAGGAAAATTATAAAACAAAACATAAAATATCATGGAGAAAAATAAATTCATTATAATAATTGATATATGGGTTTTATATACTCCTTATAATAAATGATAGGTGTATAACATACTATATGTCTCGAGGAAGGAAAATTGTATAAAAAAGCCCTTACCTATTTTGTAATATTTTGAATCATAATTGAAAATAAAGAATAACAAAAATTGAGTAATTTTAAATCATGAAAAATTAATTGATTAATGATATGACATGTTGGAGTGGTACTAGATGCTCCCCAATAAAGAAATAAGTCCTAAATTTTCAATTACCTCCCAAAAATATAAGAGAACTAGAAATCCCATACAGATATGTTAACTCTGGATCCATAAAAACTGTTAAATAGAGATAAAAAATTGATATTTAAATAAAAAATAATTTATATTTTTATAATCTTAAAATACATTAACCAAAAGTATATACACCATATAATAGAAACACATGGTGAATATGGCATCTGTCTCATAGAAAATAAATATGTGATGTAAATCCCTTACCATACATCTTGAATTTTTTTCATACATTATGACCTCATATATAGTAAATATATGTTTTTTATATATCTATTATTGAACCATAAATATATATACCATACCATATAAGATTTACTAAATTAATTTTTTTACGTTTTTATTAAATATTCGATGTTAAAGTCTGGTGTCGAGTAATTATAGCGTTATGTTTCGTATATGTCATGATTTTTTATTTTCAGTCATATATAATTTATCATGGTCGCATAATCTAAATAATTCTAAATATTATATAAATATAAAATAAATTTATCTATAGTAATTTATAATAGATAGTTATATAAAATGAAATACAACATCTTTGGAGAAGGTTGGACATAAAAATGCATGAACTATGTTTCCATTCTCTAAAAAAATTGAAATAGTGCTTTCCAAATGATATAATATCATTCCAAAATATTTTTTTTCATACATATCAAATATTTTCATAAAATAAATCCTTATTTACTTTCTTTTAATGTTTCATTGAATCAAATTTCTTAGTGAAGTGGTAGTCCATCGTACACTCAAGTG
This sequence comes from Viscum album, assembly GCA_963277665.1. Taxonomy (NCBI): domain Eukaryota; kingdom Viridiplantae; phylum Streptophyta; class Magnoliopsida; order Santalales; family Viscaceae; genus Viscum; species Viscum album. The sequence goes on along the minus strand of OY728156.1, from coordinate 1,535,498,347 downwards.
GCATTATCGTATTCCCACGATATTGAAAGATGTATTTTTTGTGATATAAAATTTATATAATCATATTAATAGAATAAATTTCAATTATAAATAATAAATGAATCTTTATTTCCAATTGATAATGATTGAAATGGGAAAATACATAACATCGGGTCATAAAAAGATAGCCTGTTGTATACAGAAATGATGATTCTATAGCCTATTTTATAGAAGTGGAGAATGTTTTAGGTCATGAAAATAACATAAAAAAAATTATTGTATGTTATATACTAAATGTATTATATATTCATGTTATAAAAGTTCCAATATTTGGTATAATAAATAAAATAAAGAGGCTCATTCAAGAACATTCCCTCTTCTTCGGGTATTACCCTTAGCCTTGAACCAAAAGCCTTTTTATAATAGATTTATATAAAAAAATAAGTCATATAGTATTATATAAGGTATTTAGTTAAGTTATATTTTATTTTATAGTTTTAAATAAATGGGTTTGATGGCTACAAGAAGATAGGAGAAGGGGGGTCATTTTGTAAAGGAGGTGAGTGTCTCACTTGAAATTATTTAAATGATCGGATTACACAAACATTTTTTTATATCAGAAGGCTCAAATAATACAAAACTCTAGTTAAAATAAAGAATAAGGCCTATATTTAACTATCCAATGGGTTATTTACAATTTCGGGGACCTTTTATACCCATAAATGTTTATTTTAACACCTGGTAAAATCATTTTCACCTTAACCATAGTAACAAATATTTACTGCTTTCACTAATCATTTTAGTCAAAAAATTTATTTGGGTTCTTTAAAGAATATAAATTATTCTTATTACAAATATTGAAATGATTTTTTGAAATTCATTTCATATAATCTGAATATATCATTTTTTAATTAATCTCATAGACATGATTACAGTGTGGGGTTTCTAAAAGAAAATGTAAAAGACTTTTTATTGATTTTATATCTAGTATCAATATGAAATTGATTCTAATGAACAAGAATGGGTTTTTATATTTATTTATGTACCATTGTTACATTAAAACAAATTGTAAATATAATTTATCTTTCTAAACAAATGAAATGATAAGGTGCTTTATTATTTAAATTCAGTATTTTTTAATTTTCATCAAAATATTATTATTTTCCAAAAAAATAAAATATGCACCATAAAGTAAATTTTTTTATAAATATTTTAAAAAGGTAAAAAACAAAAACAAAACATTTACAAATTTTGGTAACAATTAATTTTAATACAAAACTCGCTAACGCTTTGAAAAAGAGAGTTTCCTAGAGGAGACTTTTATACAAAATTAGATGATTTATATTTAATCTATTTATAATAATAAATTTATAATTATAGAATATAATTTATTGTTTTATATAATAATTATTTTCATTTTAACAAATTCTTTATTAGGTAATTTTTTTATTAAAACACTAAAAAAATTAATGTTGATTAAAATCCAGAATAATTTATATTAAAAATAAATTAAGTTAATTAAATAAAACTTATGAATACTTATTTTTAATTAAAAATATGGGGAATTTAAATATCTAAATTTAATTGAAATAATTTATAGTTTTACTAAAATCATTATTTTTTACTATTCACTAAATAATCAAAATTTTCTGAAAAATAAAAAATGTCACCATTAGTTAATATTGATATGGTGATTTAATAAATGATGTTAACTTTATTTGATAACTTTTATGAAATATATTTATACTATTTAAAACATTTTCTATTAAAAATTAATTAATATTATTTTAGAATAAAATATATTTTTTAAGAATATAAATACATTACTAAAAAAATATTTGTTATTTACTAAAAATTTATAAATAATTTTATAATGAGAAGGATATTTAAACGAATATTTTATAATATAGTTTGTACTATTCATACCTAAATATTTAATGGGTTTTCATATTTTTCATATCTAAAATAATACTATTCCACAGTCTATAGAAGCTCGATGTCATGTGTCTTTCACCCTATTGTTATTCCAGGTAATGCATGATAATATTTGTGTTTCATAAAAAGTAACCGATTCTCAATATTTTGTGAAATAAATTCTATAATCAGTGTGGTCTGAAATAGAAAATATCAAAAACAGAATATTTTATTAAAAAAATAACAAATTATTGTTGTGTAACATTCAAACTATTATATAGTTAATTTTCCCCTTGAAAATAATTTTTTTCCTCAATGGTTTAACATTTGAAAATTTCATCATAGAAATCCACATCGTAAAAATTTTTACTAGGAAGACCTGTTGAAATAGAGAAATTGTGGTATGAATTTCATTTATAATAACACGTATGAGTTCTCCAAATATGAGAACATACTTGAGAAGTGAAATCATTTCCATGTAAGAGAAAACTATCTCCTAAATACTAATTGAGAGTGATAGAGTGCATGGTTAGGATATAGTTAATGACCACTAAGTCATAAAATATAGATGCAAGAAAAGGTCCTTGATATCATATAAAATGATGATAACTGGATAAAATTTTATATCAAGATATATTCCCCATTGTTTTAATAATTTTAATGAGAAGATATGTGAATATTATTTCATATCATTTTATTTGAACCATACTATTTATTAGTTTTTCCCTGATAAATTTACACATCATCTCTTACTAAAAGAGATAAAGACAAATTAGTCATTCTTATATCACCAATATATGATAATATATCTATATAAAATGAATATTTATTTCTTCTATCATTAGTTATAAAAATACATCCCTACTTATACTTTATAAATAAATCATCATATGGTTATGTAATATGTTAATATCTAAAACCTCATACAATGTTATATTTAAACCGCTCCATAAAAGGTTAACCATATTACCAATCCAATTTTCAAAATATATAAATAATGTGACTAAATTTATTGAATTAAAATTTACCTTAATCTACCAGACATCATTAAGAAGCTCTTATTTTCCACATGACAAATACGTGAATACATTGGTCATAAATTTTCCTGATGCTTTTTAAGGATCCCAATTACTCTAAAACATCAATTAAAACATGCATGACCCCTCATTACTTGAATAAAACCATAACTAATTGAAAATATTCTATATTCACAACATAGGGGAAAAATTTGTCTACAATGGCCTGGATCTGTGTGGGTTGACCCTTTGCATGTTACTGAGGCTTGTTGAGCTCAGATAAGGATTAAATATAGTGATGAAAATTTTGGGTGCATATAAATTGGAGTACAGACCTTTCATTGCATTAAAGTGGGATTAAATCCATGTAGAATAGTTTCACAATGTGAATGTGGGATTTACGTCATGTAATGTCTCATTGTTTTAAAATAAAATGAAATTGAAAGGCTACGAGTTTTTAAGTAGAAAATGACCTCAATCCATTACATTGCTTGAAAATAAATAACATTTTGTGTAATTTTATATCCTTGTAATGTTTAACATGTTTCACTAGGCACTTTGGTTGACCAACCCTATGGGGGAAACTTCCATCTCTCTCATCCTAGGTGAACCAAAACTCCACTTTAAGTTTTTCAGAGATCCCTTCAATGGGAATCGATCTTGTGATTCCATCTACAATCTATAGTGACTAAGCCTAATATAAGGTCTATTTTTGTTATTTTTTCTAATGGTCTCTCCAAATTTTATCTCATTTCCTCTTGTATATTCAAACCATTCAATGGATGTTTCTTATCCAGGTTTTTATGGGGGTTATCTATGTTTCTGTTTGTGCAATGGTGTTGCGGCAACCTCAGGCGATTGAAGATCATGTAGGAGAGGTGATCAAAACACCATTTTGTGGTCTATTATCATTTGAAGAATGTTGATAGCCTTTTTAAGTATAGGATTTTTTGAATCTCTATTTATTTTCATGCAATCATATGGTTGGCATGATTTGGAATCATGGATTGCAATTATCATGACCTAATTAAATATCTATTCTTGATTAATGGATTGGTAATGATCTCCTATAGATGTTTCTTTATTGTAACATGATGATGGTATACCTCTTGATTTTCTAGACAGTGTGATATCTATACCTTTCATCATTTAGCATGTTTTTCATTGGAATTGGAAATTAAAATAGATCTAGAATAAATTGATATTTAACTAGAAACATGAATTAAAGTGGCATGTTTAATGAATCTGGATACTGCTGTTATAATTGGATTCTAGTGAAATTGATGCAAATATGCATGTTTAATTTTATTGGGTAATGAACCTGAATCATGTCGATAATTTTCATAGGAAGAATTAATGTCATGTAAAATCAATTGATAAATTGATTTTCGATATCGTGGTATAATTTATTTATTATTTTACCTTTAGTTGGAACCTGTAATTAATGAATTGGTTAATTAAATATTAAATAAATAATCGATTGTGTGCTAAAATGTAATGCCTTTTTAGTGCCCAAGATTCTTGTTTTCATGTAAAGGAAATGTTCCTTCTATTTTGGAGCAGTGAGAGCTCAGTGTGTGTAAGGAATTAATTCCTCGACTAGAATACTAGAGCCCATTTCTATATTTGTTTCAAAATTCTTATAATGTGATTTTTGAATAGGTTGGATAACCATAAAGGGCTGTTGTGGAATGGGCGGCAGGGAGACTTGAACATGACATAAACATGGGATGGTTGATCCTGGAGGGATGTTGTTGTATGAGGGGTGGGGATTTTTGTTTTTAAGGTAGTAGTTAACAATTATTGTGGTGACATGCATCGAAATATGCATACGGGGGTCATATAGGATATCAGAGATCATGGAATAGATTGAATATGGGAATAATCATTGATATGAAATCCGAATTCTTGTTTGAATCAGATGATTGGATGAAGGACATGTTTTTTCTTATCCTTTCAATTTAACATTTATTGAGGCATATGGTTTTGGTTACTCTTGTTCAAATAGAGGTGAAGACATGTGTGATATGCAATGTGCTTTTCGAGTTTATCTTCTTGTGGTGGGATGTGTTTATGCTCATGCAATTGGTGTCAAAGACTTGATATGTCGCACTTATACTCATCATTTTAAGCCCATAGTACTTGGTAGATTAGAAACATTTCATATAATACCTAGTAATATGGAATGTACTATTTTTAATATATGAATAATGTTAAACTCATGCAGTTGGATCTTGATTGGATGCAATGCGGAGGTAATAATTTTGAGAAGATATGGACTTAGTTTGCTTATCCTTGGAGGTAATGTATTTTTGTTGAGATTCAAATGAAATTTAATTTGGAATTATTTATGGTTAATTAATGGTTAATAATTAATTAACATCTATTGGAACTGATGAAAAGGGAAAAATTAAACTAATGTTTCTCTTGAAATGGTTGCGTGCTTATAGTATATTTGGTCTTAGTAGTGGAAATCTAGAATCCAAGATATTTAAGTTATAGTTATGTATGTGACTATTATATTCCCATAGTGTTGTTGTAATCTATATTACACTACTAGATATTGAGATATTTGTGACGGTATCTCATCAAAAATGAATTTTTTGCATCGGGGTCCCATCAGAAATAGCCTGTTGTAGAAAACACCGTCGTAAATAAAATTTTGTTTTTATATAAAAAACTTTTTTCCAATTTTCCCATTGTAAAAATAAGTTGCGACCAGACTATTTTCCCCTCTTGGATAGTTATTTCAAAAATATATAAACTATTTGTGTCGGCGTCCCTTCGCAAATAGCCTATTGTAGAAAATGGCATCGAAAATAGTTTTTTTTTTCGACATGCCCGTCGCAAAAAATACTGTTTGGGACGGGACAATTTTTCCATCACAAATAGTTATTTAAATTTATATATAAACTATTAGTGATGGGAACCCATCGAAAATATTTCACATCTTAAATAATTAATTAAATAAATAAACACATAGAACAAATAATGAATTATTAAAATAACAAAAAGATGCTAGTAAATCAAAATAAAGAATCTGCTCTGAGGTAAACATATCCATTCTCATGCATATGAAAATGCATAAGCGTACCTCCGACCAGATTCTTCATTGTGATTTTAGTGTGAGAATGATGCAACTAAATGAGTCGTCGGACATAAGGGTCCCTTTGCACTTATTATTAGTATTTTTACTATTTATTAGTATTTATAACTATTTATTACTATTTATTATTTTTTATTGCTATTTATTACAAATTATTACTATTTATTAGTATTTATTAATAATTCTTTCTAATTATTACTAATTGATAGTATTTGTTACTAATTATTAGTATTTAATACTAATTATTATTATTTAGTTTTTATTATTAGTATTTAATACTAATTATTAGTATTTAATACTAATTATTAGTATTTAATACTAATTATGAGTGCTTAATACTAATTTTTAGTATTTGTTACTAATTATTAGTATTTGTTACTAATTATTAGTAATTGTTACTAATTATTAGTATTTCTTACTAATTTTTACTATTTGTTTCTAATTATTACTATTTGTTGCTAATTATTGCCAAATATTTCTAATTGTTGATAATTATTGCTAACTATTTCTAATTATTTCTAATTTTTTCTAATTATTGATAACTATTGCTAATTATATCTAATTGTAGCTAATTATTGCTAATTATTGCTAATTATTGCTAATTATTACTAATTATTGCTAATTATTGCACATTATTGCTCATTATTACTATTTATTTCTAATTATAACTAATTATTGCTCATTATTACTATTTATTTCTAATTATAACTAATTACTGCTAATTATTAAAATTTATTTATAATTACTACTATTAATTGATAATTATTACTAATTATTGCCAATTATTACAATTTATTGCTAATTATTTCTATTTATTGGTAATTAATACTAATTATTTGCATTTGTTAATATTTTTAAATAATTATTAGTAATTATTTCTAATTATTAGTATATGTTATTATTTTTTATTAATTATTACTAATTATTAGTTATTATTAATAATTATTAGTATTCTTTAGTATTTTTTTTACTAATTACTACATTTTTTACTAGTTATTACTATTTATTCATAATTATTACTATTTATTTTTAATTATTACTATTTACTGCCAATTATTTCTAATTATTTCTAATTATAACTAATTGTTTCTAATTATTATTAATTACATCTAATTACCGTTACAAATTACTAATTACCGCTAATTATTTATATTCATTTCTAATCATAGTTGATGATTCCTAATTACCACTAATTATTAATAATTACAACTAATTATTTCAAATTATTACTATAAATAAATACTGATCGTAAAACAATCTAATCATAATTTATTTAAAACTAATTTATAATAATTAAAATTAATATTAAAAAATGAAATAAAAATTAAATTAAATTAAATATAAATACTTTTAAGCATGATCTCTTGTAGGTGTAGAAGACATCAATATATGTTCATAAAAAAATCTATCTAAGAAAAATTTTATCTCTAAAATTAGAGTTTAGATAGAGAGAGAAAGTAGGAATAGAGAGGAAGAATGAAAAAATAGAAGGGGTATATATAGGTAAGATTATTTGTGATGGGAATATTTGTGACGTGAGGCTCGTCGCAAATACCTTTGGCCATGGTAATTACTGTCGGTGGTTAAAAGGGTATTTCAGACTAGACGCATCACAAATAGTTATCTACTAACACACTATTTGTGACGGGAGCATATCGTGTTGCAAATCATATTTACCGTTGTCCTGTATTTGCAACGGTCCCCGTCACAAATAGTATTTACCAACGCTTGGTATTTGTGACAGAGAGGCACCCCCATTGCAAATACCCTACCTGCAGTTTGGTGTGCAAACCACACCAAACCTTTTGAGGAGACCCATTTTCCAATCACAAATTACTAATTTTTAGCGACGGGATATTTTCCTCATCGCAAATAATCTTTTCGATGGGAAATTTGCAACGGGAACCACTCCCCTCGCAAATAACCCATTGGAACATGTCATTTTTTCCATAGTGTTCTATCATGTACTTTTATGTTTTGAGATGCTACTCTACCCTGTCGATTAGGGAATCTGAAACCCCATGGATTCTATGCTCATGGGGTGTTTTCCGCAATATCTTGTTGGGAGGATGGATTGTAGACTCATCCCTTGAGCCCTACTATCATTTCTTGGAAGTTACTTGTGTTGGTATGTAGGTGCTTAATTTTCCCCATATATTTGTATAGAGGGTTGTAATGGCTTGTTCATACTACACACACATACAATCTAGATATAGTTTTTAAAGGGCTATTATAGGTATAACAGGTATTGTTTGTGAAGGATTTAGGATCCTTTCTTGGTGTATTAGATGTGATGGAATTAGGTATAATACCCAAAGTGTGATACTTATTTTTCATGATGTGGTGAATCTTTGAATATACCTAGTTTATTTGGTTTTTTGGGCTGTGTGGTTTGATGCATGAGGTTCATGTTGACACATGTGATGCGTATTTTAGTGCTTCACCCTGGTTTCTATGGGCTAGCCATTTTGGAGAGAGATACTTATGACGTGCGACATTGAGATAGAGTGAAAAACCAATGGGGGAGTAATACCAGGGTACCCTTGATATTTATTATTATATTATATTCTATTTTATGAGATACTTGGTGATATTATCCATGGTGAAGCTAGAAACATAATATATATGTTTAGGTGATGATTTATTTTAACTTTCTGTTCACTATGCTTTAGCGTGCTTTCTTTACCATTTTCATTTGAGCCTCCATGGAGGATCCTCCTGAGTATACTATTATACTAAACCATTGTATACAAAAACGGTTATTCAGGTTAGTTAGAGCTTGATCAACATCTGGATGGTTACTACTATCTTGTTGGTTTTAGGAGTTGTTTGGACTTCATGGTTTCTTCCATATTTACTTTCTTTTTCTACTTCTAGTTTTCCATTCATTTTTAGTAGGCCTTATATGAAATTACTTCGGTGTACTAATGTTTTAGTTTATACTATAGTCTTAGAATTGGTTAGATAGTGTATATCTTATCACTCTCTTGTGTAAGTGTTCTTATAGATGGTATTGCCTCCCAAATACATGTTTATAATACCCTCAGTTCTAGTCGCCAACTCATAGCCTACTAGAGGCAGGACTCATGGGACACTATCTCCCTTCTCCCATTACCGTCCCTAGAGGGGAACACATTATGGCAAGTTGGGGGGGTCATGAAAAAGTGGTATCAGATTCAGATTGAGGGATAAGATGAAGTTTGAATTTAGGTGTAGGTATAGTTTCATGGGTTGGTAGGGAAACAATATCAGCTAAATTTAGAAATCTTTGTAAACAAGGAAGACTAGTTGAGACATTGGTATTTATAGACCCCTATGATCTAATACGAAAACCATTAAGATTACAATGTCTACTAAATGAGGTGATACTAGTTTCAGGGTTGATACCAAGGAAAATATCATGCATTATTCTTCTCTGCACCTATGTTAGAATGGGTAGAACATGGGATAGGTTATCATAACATGAATAAAATAAAATAGTTAATTAATTTTTTTTTTCATATTCTTGTTTTTGGATCTCTAACTGTTTTTCTATTGGCATGGATCTTACTCGATGTCATAGTCTAGTTTCCTAGAATATGTTTAGCAGGTTGCACCAGGAGATCGCTATAGATAATACAACAATGAAAATGAAACTTTGAGGAGTTCACTCTTAGAGTTTTACTGAAAGAGTTTTTAGAGGTAAGAGGGATCCATTTTAGAAGCAGTCATGGAATACTGGTTATTGGAGGATCAGATATCCTTTAGTGTGATCTGTTCTTAGAAGGATAATTGGGTATTTCTGGCCATGAAGATGTGTCATTGGGAAGTAAGGGAGGGGTTGTTATTTTTCCTCAGAGATCGCGAGGAGTTTTCAATCTAGTGGAAGGCGTTCTGGGCCTAGTTCAGTTCTAAGTTTCATTTTTTTACCTCAAGGAATCTAGAAACCATGAGTTTTTTACCCTTTTGTAGGGGAGCTCTAGTGCACGAGAGTTTGGGATCTATTTCTGGAATGTTATGCAATGTGATTTAGACCATTAACCAAATGAGGATGCTAGTGAAAGAAATTTCAAGGATGCTTTGAAATTAAAAATCCTATTCCATATCACCCGGTTTATGTTTAATGTGTATCAAGATTTACTAGTGAGAGAAGATGTCATCTAGAGGATTCTATCTAGAACTCCATCATCACAATAGGGGAGTTGTCAAGATTCCCCAGGAAGCAAAACATTGGTTTGAGGTTCCCAGTTGTTAGGATAAATGATATTCCAATTAGCCTGGGATAGGTTTTTTTCCTTCAATGTATGGTTTCTTCGTGGGTGGATGCACTTAGACCATTTACATGGGATTAAATATATGTTTTTCTTGTGGAGGCTGAGGTCATCAGTGGAGATACTGCCCAACCATTCTGAGATGTCAGAATGGGATACTTGTTCTGCTTTAGTTTCCTTTATTGAGGCATTTCCAGTCATGGTAGTAGAAATAGGTTTCTCCAGTTTGGGATATTCATAGAGTAGATGAGGTATGTAGAGTATATCCATATGATACTACCCATCCACATAGAGTTGATCACATACATATAAGAGCTCAACAGTTGTGTCTGAGATGTTGTGGAGTTGTTTGTGGTATTCTTCATGCTTTATCATTTCCAGTACCTTGTAAGAGAGACATTGTAATAGGTATATTTTTATTGTTTTCTACTAGGATTTATGAGTTTTTGGATCTAGGGGTGGTGCACTTCTTTATATCAGGTTCCCTATTCCATGATTTGGGACATGAGGTTGAGAGTCTTTCGGTGACCTTGGCTTTGGCTACGCTAGTTTAAGGTTGAGATGACATGTATGAATTATATAGAAACTCTGAGCTAGTGCTAGGGAAGCAATTCTCTTGGATAGATTTACTATGTTGACAGATAAAATCATATGACATAATCCTCATCATGGATTATTTGTATTTGGTGTATGATATCGCGTATTTTGTCTGTAGGTAAATTATTTTCTTCATTGGTGTTAGAAGGACATCGTTGTTTGTGGGTGATCAAGACCCTCATATAGATCAAAGACATGTTCTATTCTTGTCATCCTTGATAGTTGATATTGATGATTATTTTGTTAGAAGTTTTCTAGTTGGATTTTTAAGTGTCATATAAGATTACCCAAATATGTCTCTAGTAGAGGTTGTAGCATTACTCCCTCAACGAGCGATTGAGTATGGAGTAGAACTACAGTTAGTATTGTCTCATATCTTAGTTATTTCTTATAGGATGGTACCTTTTGGGTTGGGATATTTGAATATACATATCCATGGTTAATTTTAGTGTGGTTTTCTTCAATAGAGTGGTTCACCAAGAATTCCACCATTGTTTTGTAATGAAGTGTGATGGTATTTTGCGATTCTGTATTGATTATCGTCACTTGAACCAAATGACAGTGAAGAAAATCTATCCTCATACATAGATTGATGAATTATTCTATCAATTAAAGGTAGAATTTCAGTGGATTTCATCGATGAAATCCTTTTGTACTCCTCATCCCAGCAGGAGCATACATAGCATTTGTTTTTTGTTTTTGGAATTCTCTTCCACGAGAAGTTGTTTGGGATGTTTATGATGTGTGATTTTTGGGCATGAGAGGCACATTTCATGGGTAATGTTGTATCCCATAAGGGAGTGTCTTTGGATCCATCGAATATTTAAGTAGTTATGTCTTGGGAAGCCCCCAGGATAGTGTAATTTGTGAGATCATTTCTTTGGAATTCCCCGCTATTATAGGAGGTTCATAGCCAATTTATCTTGGTTTGCGACTACTATAACATCATTGACAAGTAAGGATCTTTCATTCTAGTGGACATATTAGTTTTATATATCCTTTAAGTATCTGAAAGGGAAGTTGGTCAGTGCTCCAGTTATTTGTCTTTTGTAAGAAGGAGTTTAGTTTGAGGGTTTCTTTAATTCATTATGTTTGGGGTTGGGATGTGTTATAATACATAAGAGATCATTACTTTCATATGGGTACAATAAGTTACATCACAATGAACATATTAATTTACCCTATGATCTTGATTTATAGGCGGTGATTTATTCCTTGAAGTTTTGTAGACATACCTCATCACTAATAGATTTGTGGTCTTCACTAATCAGAAGAGCATGAGATATGTTTTCTCCCAGTGTGATGTGAACTGGCATCAACATCTGTGGATGGAGTTATAATAGGATCACTACTTATATATTTCATATTAATTTGGAAAGGGGAATGTAGTAGCTGATGTGCTGAGTAGGATGTCACGAAATGATTTAGTGTGAGAATCAGGTGATCCCTAGAGACTGATTGAAGAATGCTATCATTGCACCTAGATATGGGAGATTTCAGGGACAAATAATTTCTTTTACAGATGACTGAGTAGTCATATCTGGTTCCGTAGGTGGAGGAATCCAAATTTGAGGATATTTAGGTGGAGGTATAGAGAGTAAGAGTTATTTTTGGAGGGACCCGTAATGGTTTTCTTGAATATGAACAACCTCGATTGTCGTTTCAAGTAAGGATTTTCATTACATTGGTGAAGTGTGAAATGGTTCTCTAAGATTATCATAGATCTCCCTTAGTTGTAAATCCCAAAATGAAAAATATGTACTGAGCATTGAGATGCCAGTTTTTGTGTCATCGGTTGAAGCATGTTGTTGGAGAGTTTGTGTCTCGATGTTTAGTCTACAATAAGGTGGATGATGATCCATGTGTTCCCAATGGGGTTTACCAAATGTTATATGTTCATCAGTGGAAGTGGGTGGAAATCATGATAAACATTTTTACCGATTTACCTCATTCTCACAGAGGCTATTATTCTATATGGGTGGTAGTATATCATTTGAATAAATAAATCCACTAGATATTTATAAAGGAGTTGAGATCAGTGGAGGTTTTGTCGAGGAAGTAACATGAGGTGGTTGTGAGAATCCATTGAGCCACGTGGATGGTCATTTCTATTTGATATCTTTATCTTACATCAAGGGTGTGGAGAGGTCTGTAATGTGTGTTTGGTTCACATGAATGACATAGAACTTCTTTTCGTTACCAGAAATACTGTCAGGTAGAGCGGACCATCTAGACACTTGAATAAATGTTTCCCTCTTGTGTTCTAGATTTTTATGGTTTGTTTATAGGGTACATGACCTTAATTGATTTTTCATACAACATTTTTTTCACTAAAATATCGTCTTGGTGTTTTTGGAAGACATGTATGGCTGACCATTCAATTCTACATTGTGCCTTATTCGAGTAGTAGATTTATAACAACTCGGTTCGGAACTAGTATAGAATACAACAAAGATGGTTCAGGTGATTCACAGGAGGATGAATCCAGAGAACGATCATCATAAATCCTATGTCGATCATATAAATAGACCTCTAGAGTTTGACATTGGGGTTCATGGGTTCTGGAAGGTGACTCTCCATTGTGCAAAGTGAAGGTCCGGTCATAGGAGAATGATTTCTCCCTAGATTGTTTGGACATTTGAGGTGTTGGATCGCATTGGATCCATGGAGTGTTGGGTAGCTCTTCCCCTACAGTTGAGCTATATTAACTATGTTTTTAGGTGATTCAGTTTCATCATTATCATCATCATGACTATGAAATCATCGGTTGAGGCACAATTGATGTTGATGATGATGTGACCTTTGAGGATTGACCTTTAGAGAACCATGACTTCCAGGAGATGGTGTTTCATGCGTTTTTATCCCCATGGTTTGTTTCATGTGGTCGCACAGCGGTGTAGAGAATTGTACCAATGAACATGATTCATAGTTACATAATGAGTACCCTGATCTATGTTATTTTTAGATATTCTTTTTCAATGTTATTTTTGTGGTTGTAGTCCTTTAATAGTTGTGTGATGGATTTATCTTTATTATTGTTGTGGATTTCTCTATTTTGAGTGATATATCACACATGAGAGTGTTTATGATCTTATTCTGGTTGTCGTGTTGTTTTCCCTTGTACCTATAGTGAGGTTTTTGATCTCCTATAGTGGTGAGAGCCTTAAGAGGTATCTCATGGGGTGGTTGTTCTGATGATGCCTTTCTATTTCATCTCTGGGTTGGTTTTGGATTCATGAGGATGAAAATATTTTGAGATGTATCTAATGAAAGGACCCATATCCATGTGGTTCAACCGTTTTTGTGTTCATGTGGAATTCAGAATTTATAAGAGGCTTTGAGGAAGTCTGGATGGGTTTGGGTATTCAGATTTGGGGGATAGGTACATTCATTGTTTGAAAGTGGGTTTCAGGACACATAGATTAATTTCATAATGTCAATGTTCGAATTACATCGGGTATTGTTTCAAGGTTTGATAAATAAAATAAAATCTAAAGTTGGTGGTTTTTTTGTGGAATCCAACCATGGGGTATTAAATGATATGAATGGGAATTACATGTTGTGCAATCCTCCAACATCATATTATTTTAAGTGGAATTCTAGCCACTTAAGATGTTAAACCTTATGGATTTAGCTTCACTCTCTCTCTTCCTATGAACACCGACAATCCCCTCTCTAGAGTAATTGAGATCCCTTTGATGAGAATCAATCATAGGATTCCATCTTCGAAATGTGGTGACTCAACTTGATCCAATATTTGTTTCTCCTTCATTTTCTATACGTTTCTCTCAATTTGATCTCTTTTACTCGTTCTCATTCTTGTAATTCTATATAGGCTACGTAACTGGGGTTATATTGGGGTTTCCCTCATTTCTTATTATTGTGGTGGTGTCGCGGAATCCCAGGGTGTATACATATCTTGTAGGAGAGGTGATCAAAGATCTATTATTTGGACTATTCTTGTGAAAAGAATGCAGATGTCCTTTTTTACATATTGGATTCATTTCTTCTCTATTCATTTATGTGAAATTATATTAATAGCATGATTTATCCACTTGGATCCCAAATAAATTGACCTAACTAAAAATTTGAATCGATTTAAAGAATTGGTGTTGATCATATAATGATATTTCTACTTTTTACCATGATAAAGGGTTTCCTCATGATTTACTAGATAGTGTGATATCAATACCTTTATTGGTTTAACATGTTTTTAGGGATGGGAATATTTATGGAATGTAAATATGGAAATAATTTCTAATTAGTTAGATAAAGTAATTAAAGAGACGTGTTTAATGAATGTAGTTATTATTGTTGTAATTTAATGTTAATGAAATTGATGAAAATATGAATGTTAAATGTAGTCGATTAATAAACATTAATAATATTGTTTATTTTTTATAAAAATAATTAAAGTAATGATAAATAAATTGTTTAATTAATTTTCGTTCTCATAGGACAACTTGTTACATAGGAAGCTTCTAGTTGGAACATATGATTAATTAATTGGTCAATTTAATATGGAATAATGAAATGGTCGTGTGAGACATGATAATGCCTTTATAGGTTTTGAGTCTGGTTTTTTCATTTTAGGGACATGTTCATTGTGTTTTGGAGTCGTGAGAGATCATTGTGTGTAAAGACTAAAGGTCATGTCTCATGGCCAAGAGCTTGTGTCTATGTTGTTTCCTACTAATTTTTAGGTGAAGTGAGCCTGGGATGGATGATCCTAGAGGGATTTTGTCGTATATTGGGAAGGGAGACCCGGATGTGGCGCGAACCTTGGATAGTTGAGCCTGGAGGGATGTCATGGTATGAAGGGTGGGGAGGGTCGGGTGTTGAGGAAACATATGAGAGTTGGAGTGGAAATATTCATTGGTATATTCATATGGGTATCAATGGGGACACTAGAGAAGACATAAGGAGTTGATGTTGGGCGTACCAATTGATATAAAATCTGGATTCTTGTTTAAATATGTTGATTGGCCGAAAGTCATGTTGTTGATGTTGGAGTTGGGGCCCTAGAAACATAATTATTTGTATTGTATGATAAACCTGTGTTCATTATATGCATATTAATAAACCACTTATCACATCATGATTGTTCTTCTTTATGAGATATTATATGAAATTTTCTAAATAATAGATATCGCATTAAAATCTCATAACATATCCCTACTAAGGCAAGAACTAAGATGTTCCATGACACAATTATTGAATATATGCTCTATGTGAAGAGGATATCATTTAACGGGAAAAAAATTATACAGGATATCAGGGGTGGGGACTCAGGAAAAATTGATGCACCATCTCATGTTGTGTGCCCTTGGTAATATCCAAGATGATATTATGAGAACACCACCCACCAGTAGGAAATCCACATTCATAAGTGTAATTGGATGTTCCTATCTGTGGACAAGTATACTGGTCCTTAGAACATAAGATTACTTTTAATGGGTATTATGACTCACACACATAGATGTACTAATAAAAATCATGAAAACAAATGTTTGTAGTGAGTTAGGAGATGGTGGGTGTGTCGCGAGTAATACTAAATTAATTAATAATGAGAGATTGTATTTTTCACTTATAAGGAAGTAGATATCTCAGGTATTTTCATGGAAATGATATAGTCTAACTAAATCCATGTCCATGGTGTTCTCTTGGAAATTTTAATCATGAGAATTCAATAAATGATAAATCGAGAACATTGGTTGATGACACTTGTAGGCAACCCGCTTGATTGGAGATATATTGAAAAGGGGATTATATTACATGGTATGTGTTTGTATGAGGTGACATCTCATTGTGAAATCAACTTATTTCTCTTGTGTACCTTGACCCGTTTCTATATATTAATCTTGGTCATTAGGTAAACATTTCTAATTCCCATGAGAAAGTGTCCTAGAGGGTTGCACACTAAGTGTAGCTAGTATATCAGTTAATTAATTAATTTATTTAAAAAGTTGAATAAACATTATTCCCCATTGTGGTTGAATAAATATTTCTAGTATTCCTGATCACATTTATTTCTTCACAAGTTATTCGAGAGAATATATTGTGAATGGAATATTTATTTACCAGCGAATAATGTAGTTATATGTACTTGACAAAAAAATAGTCATTATTCAAGGTCTAAAAAATATTCGGGAGGATTGGTGGACTATGTTATGGGTATGGTGAGAAATAATTTTTAAATATAATGTGTGTTTCAAGAACATGTCATTGAAATAATATTATTTCTCTTTTTATTTGACATCAGGTTTCACATGGAATAATTAATTATGTAACATAACCTATGATAATTACTTATTATTTCTTGGTTAATTAAATTACCCATTATGTTATTAGTCTATATTTAATAAAATGGGTAATTATATTAGATAACCATTCATTGTGTGCAAAACATCCTTGGAGAAAGTATCTTGAGCCTATAGAAATCATCCATGCCCACAAAAACTCTCAAGAAGAAGAGATATCCTCCTCAACTGGATCAAGGATAATGCTTTGGATTCAATTCTCAAAGAAATCGAAGGCGGACATCGCATGTGTAAGGATCATCTGCGCTGGCACCTAAAGAGTTCATTAGTGACAACCAGATATATCTGGAGCACATGTGGATCCTTTCTAGAGTATTACACTCCTATGATTCTACATCAAAAGGAAGACACACCTCAGAACCATGGTCAGATACATCATCTATAAAAAAATCTCCTTGGAGGTAATTCTATAATTTAATTATATTAATTATAAAGAAAATTTGTTGATCTTCTATTCTCGGTTTCAGGTTTTCTCCTTTATCTTTATTATTTGATTTATTTTTATGGATACTGGCATTCATCATCATATTGATCCCAGATTAATCAACGAATATAGAAATTTGTGTAGCTGGGTAAACGCCCCTCAAGCACTTCTGCTGCACCCATATCCTACAAGTGGTATAAGAGGGATCATATTTTATTTTACAATTATTTAAATAATTCATTGATGATTTACTCCTTGATAATATAGTTTTACAATTCATTATTAATCATTTTTTAATATGAATTTTGAGATCTGTTCCTCCCATATCATTTCTCACAGATATAGTAGAATGGAATAATTTTATGATGAAAATTAAATCAAGGATCTCATTAGGAGGTGCAGATATTTCTATCTAAATAACATTAAAATACACACTCGGTTGTCAGATCTACATGTCGTGTATTTGTGTTCAATGAATCAATGGTAAGTATTAAATTACTCGAGACGCATGAATTTATGACATGCAGTGTAGTTATTTTTTACACCACATGTTGACTAGGACAGACTAGCACACGGTCACCTGAAGTACACACCATGTGTCTCACTAGACACGACATGTATTCCCTTCAGGTATGGATCAATTCCTGTATCCCATACATAGCATGCCCAGCTGGTGACCGTGTAACAATGATTCTACATGGCTTTTGTCCCACTATACACACTGTGTACTCTGAAGATTTCCGAAGTACACCTCACTTTCTATTTCCCTAGGTGTTTATTTCCGATGGATGGTGATGAGGGTACACGTCGTGTAGTTGGATCTACAGGCCGTGTACTGTTTCCAAATTACACAAATTTTAATATTTATTATTATATTATGTAACACTTGATACATGTACCTTCATTGGGGAATAAATATGTGACACACCATGTTTTTGGAGTTTGATATATATATATATATTAAATTAACATTTACGTGATGTTCAGAGATCGACATGTCATGTAAGAGTTGTATTACAATTATAATTATGCATGCATGCTAGATGCCACAAATAATAATGTATATACAAGTATAAATACATGATGGTTTGTTTTGGATGGGTATTCACTATGTTTCGTCCATGGTTCATGTTATGTAAAAGGTTATGAATGATAATCTCAAGGAAATTGAAGGAATGATTAAGATAAAAATGATTGATTAAATAAAGATAATAATTAATAGATTCAAGTGTAATTTATCATAATACAAATTATTAATGGATGGAGTTATAATTTTATTAAAATGTTTAATTCATTTCATGTATGTGGATGATCATGCGATATACCATACATTTCTCTGTGATTGGTTGCATTTTATTTTATTTATTAAATTAAAAGTCTTTCCATGCATTCCTTCTCCTCATTAAAAAATAGGTCATGTGTGTCCATGGTTTCATTTATGTAAACCCCCTATTACGCCTCACCTACATGTGAGTTAAAAGAATATGTCATAGATGGAGCTCTCATGCTAGTTGAGGTTGTTCAAGTTAGGAGCCGAGATGAAACCAATCAAAGGAGATACAAATGTGGACATGTGGAAAGATGTAAATACAATCCATAAATAGTTCAAGGTGTTTTAATCCTAGGTTAGGGTTAGTTTATCAACTTCTAGATAAAATAACCAATAGTAAATCCCATTAACATTACATTTATTTTAGTTAAGTATGTTTCATCATTATACTTTATGGATTTTGGATGCTATCACATAATTAATGAACTAACAAGCATACAAGATGGAACTAAAATAAAAAAGGATTATTCATAAATACTATATATACATGGTTAATAACATAATTATATCCCACTTAATAATAAAAATCGTTTGAAAATATAATAAGTGGAAATTTACATATAAATGATAAAATCCCTTTATTAAATATTATGTCTGTATGACCTTCTATTACTTCGATTAGAATCAAACCATAGTTAAAAGTGCTTGACCAACCCTAGTTGGGGTGCTTTCAATTATCATGGAATTATAATTTGATGTTTTGGGTTCACATAACTCATTTTACATTAATGGTTGACTGCCCTAGTAGGATATAGTGTAACTGAGAGGAAATGGTTAAGGAAATCCAAAATTAAGGATTTCAAGATTGGGTAGTCCACTCAGTATATCAAGGAACTGTGAGTTAACGCATGTGGCATTTGGAATTCCAACCCAAATCCTTTCTTGTTTCATGACCAAAACTATTTTGGGTAACGTGAAGGGAAATATGGATCATTTTCACCAGAATAACCAAGAAATGTGATATTTTAAAGCCAATGGTGAGGGATATCGGGTTTTGAAAAAATATTGGGAGACTAATAGATATTAAATCATTTCTTTCTCTATTTTTATCAAGATAATGTACTAAAAATATGTTCTACTTTATTTGTAGAAACAAAAATCAAAATTATGTCAAACAAATCATTGCGATCCATACCTGATAAGGAAAAGCTTCTCACCAGCACAAATTTCCAAGACTGGAAATGGCACCTACCAGTTATCCACCACCATGACGGGAATATTTATTTAATACAAAATATTTTAATAGTTGTTCCTGTAAATGAGGTGAGTGATAAGGAACTATATGTGTATATGAAACACATGAATGACACTATGGATGTTTATTGCCTCATGCTACGATCCATGACCAATGATCTCTTGAAGATACATGAGGAAATGGATGCTTATAGAATGATTTCTCACCTCTGGGATCTCTATCAAGGCAATGAGAGATAAGATATGTATGAGATCCTAATTTTTTTCACTACTAATCCTGGAGTGTTTCCACCATCTAGACCACATGTAGTCATGATTATTGGCAACATTTTGCATATGGACATCATAGGGATTAAATTCCCATATTAGTTGCATATAGATATCATACAATCATTACTGCCTAAGAAATTCTCTAGTTTTATTGTGAATTTTAATATGATAAATAATGAGAATACTCTATCATACCTTCTTACACTAATTCTCCATGTTGATTTGAACATGGGGTGTGAAAAAATCACAATCTTTATGGTGAATAAGAAGAGGAAGGACAATGATAAGAGATATAATATTTATAAACAATATAAATCATCTAAGAACCATCTGACCATGAAGAAGAAGATCTAGTGGTAGGGAAAGGAACATGTGGTAGTATGCTTTGTATGTGGCAAGTCAAGCCACTAGAAGAGGAAATTCACCTAGAGGAAATAGGGAGCATAGGTTGAAAT
Organism: Viscum album; assembly: GCA_963277665.1. Classification (NCBI taxonomy): domain Eukaryota; kingdom Viridiplantae; phylum Streptophyta; class Magnoliopsida; order Santalales; family Viscaceae; genus Viscum; species Viscum album. Next base: position 1,535,477,492 of record OY728156.1, on the reverse strand, counting down.
ATTTATCTAGTTAAATCATTCCATTTATACACAGTTCGTGTTAGATAAAGGTTTTGGGTCTCACATATATATTAAAATACACAAAATATTTATGTTCTAGAAAATTTCCAAAAGATAGGTGGATCTGCGTGCTGTCAATGGTGCAAGATTGGTTGCTCTAGACTTTGGTGACTAACACCTCACATTGCTGATTAAATGATTTTGGTTTTATGTGGCTATTACTATGTACCTAGTGTTACCAAGAACATAATTCCTATATCGAGTTTAGATATATATGGATTTTTTTCAAATTAGGAAATAAATGTAGTTACTTTTATAAGGAAATCATATGTTACTTTATGGTGAATTTAAATAATGGTCCATATGTATTAAATTTTGAGAACCAAGTGCTGGAAATTGATAAGGAACCATGTTCACATGGCTTATACAACAACCAGTTGTGGAATCACTTCATTGGTAATGTAAATGAGAATCCCCTGACAAGGATATGTCAATATGGTTATTTAGAATCTTTCGAGATGAGACCACTTGATAGATATCCAGCTTGTTTACAATGGAAAATGACTAAACCACCATTTGTGGGACTGGGTGAAAGGGCTATATAGCATCAAGGAATTGTACACACTAATGTATGTAGACCATTTCTAGTAGAATCTAAAGGAGGATATTCTTACTTAATTACATTTACTAATGACATGAGTAGATATTTCTATTTCCACTTAATGAGGTATAAGTCTGAGTCCTTTGAGAAATGCATGGAGGTCAAGAATTAAGTAGAGAAACATCTTGGTAAGAAGATAAAGAAACTTTGATCAGATCAAGGTGGATAATATAATATCAAAGAGTTCATAGACCTTTTATGGGAGTCTGTGATTATATCTCAACTCACACCACCTTATACACCATTGGGAAATGGTGTTTTTTAAATAAGGAACCGTACCTTGTTAGACATGGTACATTCGATGATGAGTCATGTAGATCTTCCATTATCATTTTGGGGATATCCATTGAAAACTGTGGAATACACCTTAAACCAAGTAAATCTAAGGTGTAAAATGGGATTCTCTTCAAGCTATGGAGTGGAAATAAACCCACTTTATTTCATATATGGGTATGGGGATGTGTGGCATTTGTTAAGGGTTTATCTGAAACAAACTAGAACCCTAGGGAACAAAGTGTATCTTTGTAGGATAACCCAAGGAAAAAATGGATACTACCAATACAAACCCTAAAAAAAGAATGTGATTATTTCAAGATATGATTTCTTTCTTGAGAGGGAGTACATACTCTAAAATGATATAGGTAGAAATATTGAATTCGATGAATTTGGTTCTGATCATACACATAGTTTGGAACAGGAGAAATTTCCATAGGTCCTCTTGGAAGAGGTAGTTCCTGAAACACAAGTACATCATAGGAGAACAAGAGAATTAATGGAACTTGAGAGATATGATTTCATTGTTACCGAGGAAGGTGACTCATTATTATTGGGAAATTATGAACCTATCTCATAGAAGGATGCAGTAGATATCTCAGAAGATTCAAGATAAGAAATAATCTATGAATTCTGAGAATGATTCCTTGTATTAGAACCAATTTTATGTTCTGGTTTATGTACCAATTGATGTAATGCATGTTGGGTGTAAATGGGTAATTAAATGAAACTAGACAAGGAAGGTCATGTTAGTACATATAAAGCAAGGCTAGTGAATAACAGTTTTAAACAGTGTCGAGGAATAGACTATGATTAAACCCTTGCAGGAGTTTCCATGTCTAAATCCATAAGAATCATACTTTCCATATTATCTTTCCATTACTATGATATTTGGAAGTTGGATGTCAAAATTGCATTATTTAACACAAACTTTTAAGAAGATATCTATATGACACAACCAGATGTCATTGTGATACCGGGTGATGAAAAATGGGTATTTATGTTACATAGATCCATTTATGAATTAATGCAAGAATATAAGTCATGGAATATTAAATTTGAGGAATCCTTAAGATAATTTTTTTTTATTTAATAATGAATGGGTTCCATATTTTTACAAGTGGTTTAATGGTAATGAAGTCATTATCCTATTAATGTATGTTGAAGACATATTTGTTATTGAAACGATATAGCAGTCTTGCAGTCAGTCGTGGAATATTTAAACATGTGCTTCTCCATTAAGGATAATGGTGAAGAGACCAACATTTTTTAGATAAATACCATTCATGATAGATCTAATAGGTTTCTTGGACAATGTCAAAGTACATACATTGACTAGATACTAGAGAGATTTATTATAGAACAATACAATATGGGATTGGTTCTAGTGTCATAAGGTATACATATTTCCAAGAAAATGTGTCCCTATATATAACAATATAAAGATAGGATGAGTATGATTCCATATGATTCAGTGATGGGATATTTCATTTATGCCATGTTATATACTAGAATTCTGTTTCCAATGCACTAAGAATGGTTGGAAGATATCCAGAATATTCAGGATAACAACATTGGACTACTATCAATACTATCCTTAATTATCTGATATGAACTAAAGATATGTTCCTGCTATATGGATGAGACAAAGAGCTTGTCATTAGAGGGTATGTTGATGCTAGTTTTAAGACAGATCAAAATGATCTGATTTCGCAATCATGATATGTTTTCTCTCACAATGGAGGAGCTCTGAGCTGGAAGAGTTCAAAATGGTTATTTGTTGCAAAAGCTTCAGAGGAGCCCAAATATATAGTGGCTATGATGCATCAAAGGAATCCTTATACATTCAAAACATTATCTAGGTGTTTGATGTGGTTATTAATATTAAATATCCCATTAAATTGTATTTAAATAATACAAATTAGTGTATTTTTCAAAAGAGCTGAGACCACATCAACAGATAAAGAAATACTTTGAATGTATCGCCTCTTGATTGATATATATCAAATGGATGAAGTTGCAGTATGAATATTGTCCATGGAAGAGAACATGGTGGACACCTGAACTAAAATCATATCTTATCAGAAACCTAAATATCATGTGAGAGCTATCTGAATGAGGGTTGTTAGTTGTTGAATCTAGTAAAAGTGGGTGTTTTTTTGGAGTTAGTGCTTTAGAAACCAACGTCTTTATACATTATGATAATCATGTATTCATTTGATTAATATTAATAATCAACTTATCACATCATGATTGTTCTTCTGCGTGGCATAGTATGTGATATTGTCCTAAAATTATTTGTCGCATTAAAAGGACATAGAAGATCCCTACTATGATGAGAACCCAGAAGTACAATGACACTATTATGGAATATATGTTTTATGGACTGATGGTAAAAATTTAAGGGACAAAAATGATACAATATATCTGGTCTAGGGACTCATGAAACATTGAGGCACCTTCTCATGGTGTGCACCCTTGCTAATATCCCGGAGGATATCCTGAGAACAATACCCGCCAATAAGCAATAAAAATTCATAAGTTTCATTGGATATTCCAATATGTTTATGTGTGTATTCTTTCATAGACATTAAGTTTATTATTAGTGGGTATTATTACTCAAACACATAGATTTATTGAAGAAAACTATGATAAAATATGTTGGAGGAGATGTAGGATATATGGGATGTGTCATGAGTAATACTGCATTAATGAATATTGTGAAAAAAAAATTATCACTTCTACAGAATTAGATATCTCAGGCCTTTTGAATGAAATTATAAAACCTATCCAAATCCATGGACATGGTGTTCTCTATGAATGTTCAATTCCAAGAGGTCAAAGAATGAGAAATCAAGAACATGGGATGATGTCATTTTCATGCTACGTGCATGATTTGAGATATCCGGAAAAGGGATTATATTACATGGTAAGCATTCATAGCAGGGGACATGTCCTTGCAACATCAACTTCATTCTATTGGGTTCCTTGACCCATTGGTAGACAATAATCTTGTACTATAGGAAATCATGAGTAATTCCAATGAGAAAGAGGCCTAGAGGTCCGCACACTTATTGTATCCAGTATCTCAGTTATATATTCTTTTTATTTATAAAGTTTAAATAAATATTATTCCCATTTTTGGTTTAATAATTATTCATAAATGACTAATCTTATTTATTTCATCACTATTATATAGAATATATTTTAGACAAAATAGTTATTTATCGGTGGATAATGCAGTTGTATTTATTTAATAAAACTAGTCATTATTTCAGGCCCGAAAAATATTGGGAGGGATTGGTGGACCATGTTATGGGTTTGATGAGAAATAACATTAAATATTACTTTGTTAAATAATTTTTAAACATTACATGAAATTTATGAACATGTCATAGAAATAATAGCACTTTTATTATTATTTGGAATAGGGTTTCACATTGAATAATAAATTAAGTAACGACACATGTTCTATATTTATTATTACCCAGTTAATTAAATTCCACATTATTTTAAAATTATATATTTATACTAGGGGTTATTTCAACCAGCTAACCAATTTTTTTCTTTACAACATCTTTGGAGAAAATATCTTGAGCCTAGAGAACTCTTCCCTCTCTATAAACGCTCTCAAAAAATATAAGGATCCTCCTCCATCGGATTATGGATAATTATTTGGAAGTGATTCTCCATGAGTTCGAAGTCATACCTCGAAATGAGAATGATCTTCCTTGCTATCACAAATAGACTCATTTAACGATGTCTGAGGATACATTGAGCACGTCTGGATCACAAATATAGGATTTCTATCATTTGATTCTACATCACAATGATGTTACACCATAGACCTGTGGTCGGACACATTAATGATGAAATAATCACCTTGGAGGTAATTCAATAATTTATTTAAATTAGTTATAAACCAAATATGTCGATCATATCTTATTAGTTCCGCATTCTCAATTTTCTATTTTATCATTGATTTAATTTTTTGGATACTGTTGTTCATTTTCATATTGATCAAGAATTAATCATCGAATATAGAAATTTTCCTAGTTGGGTACACATACATCCTATGCTTCTACTATTCCCCGAACCTATAGTTGTTTATCTAATTTCCATTACCAACTGATTTAGGGAGATAGTTTTGGATACTCTCCTTCCAAGAGAAGTAAAGATGAATGGGGTATTTCACATGCTATCTATGTTTAGCTTCACTTGGTTGGATGTGTCTACACTCCTAATATAGTTTTTGAACACTTGATGGGTAGTTCATCTAGTCTGCATTTTAATCCCCTTGTGTTTGGTAACATTGAATTTATTCTCTTGAATGCATGGTAATATGGAATATAATGTTATTAATAAATTAATATTTTGTAACCCATGGGGTTGGAGCTTGCTAGGATTTAATGATGAGGTTATAATTCTAAGAAGTCATGGACTCAATTTTTTTTTCCTAGAGGACATTGATATTTTTTGAAATGATAATGAAATGTAATGTGGAGTTATTATTTTTTAATTAATGGATTATATTTAATTTAAATAAAGTTTAACTAATAAAAAGGGATAAATTAAATTAATTTTGAATTCAAAATGGTTGTGTGATTATATCATATCTAGTCTTAGTAGTGGTAGCTAGGAGTCTGAGAGACATTAGATATAGTTGTGTCTTAGAATATGATATGATCGTAGTGTGGCTGTGAGCTATATTATATCATGTACTTCTGATTTCAGTATGATACTCCACCTGATCAGTTTGGAAAACTACCACCCCAAGGATTATCATACCTTGAGGTATTTTCCCTAACATTTTAGTGGGACGATGGATAACTGACTACCCCCTTTCCCCCCCTCTTATCTTGGTAGTTACTTATGTTCGTATTCCTGGTGGTTAGTTTCAAACATATGTGTGTGTAGAGGGATATAATTTATTATTTTTATTTCACAATCATAAATTCTGGATATAGTATTCAAAGGTCTATTATAGGTATAACATATAATGGCTATACTGTTGTAAAGATCCTTACTTACTGTATGGGTTAGAATGGATTGAGGTAAGATATCTGATACATGATACACATTGTGTGAGCTATAGTGGCTCCCATAATCTTCCCGGTTACATTGGTTATGAGTAAGTGGTGGTCTATGACATAAGGTGCATGTTTATGCCTATGGTGCGTGTTTTGGTGTATCTCCAAGGTTTCTCTGTGCTGGATTTTGTTTAGAGAGATGCTCCAAATGTGAGACATTGGTGAAGAGCGGGAAACCAGTGAGGATGTATTAGTTGGGTAAATTTTATATTATTTATTTAATTATATGAGATTGTATGCAATAATTGGTAAGAGTATCCATAGTGATGTTGGAAATATAGTATATCTATTTAGGGGACAAGTTAGTTTCACTTGTTGTTCACCATGCTTCAGCATTCATTTTTTACCTTTTGCACGATAGGCCCCCGGTTGGATCCTACTGAATATACTATAATTCTAAACCTATGTATATATAATCCTTTTTGGTTAGTTGGATCATGTTGGATATCATGATGGTTACTACTAGCTTGTGGGTTGCTTGATTTGTTTGGGATTAGTAGATCCTTTCATCTTTACTTTTTTTGGTACTTAGAGTAATTCATTAAGTTGTAGTAGTTATTGTAAGATATTACATATTTTTACTTGGGTTTTATTTTTTACTGTAGTTTGAGAAGTAGATAATTGGTGTAAATATTAACTATCGCTTCCTCATGTGTTCACATATAGGTTAATTCCTCCAATATTCATGTTTATTATACCCTCAGTGCAAGTCACCAACCCAGGGCCTACTGGAGGTGGGACTTCGGGGTCACTATATCTCTTCTCCCATTTCTAGTCATAGAGGGGTACACATTGTGGAGAGGGGACTATGAAACCATAAATGATAACATAATCCACTTTATCAAAATATTCTTTATCAGAAATGAGGTTATCAATAATTTACATTTCACTTTTTCCATATCAAACATTAATTTATACAAACTAAACTCAATTTTCTCACCATTGGGATCATATTAATATTAATCTTCCCATAATCAAAATATTACATTTAATTTAGATAACTTTTCTATTCAATAATTTACATTTAAAATATTCTTCAACCTCTTTAATTCAAAAGTAATGTGGAACATTTCATTGATGTTTCAAGATTCGAATACCCAAAACACCCCTAATAAAAATATAATTCCTTGAATCCCAATAAAAATTCATTATACTTTCAACACAGATAATTTACCAAAATTCATCAACCTACTCATGAAAACATCTTTCTTTCATATTTCATTTATAGAATCTTAATAGGAATCAATATAAACATTACTCATACAATATAGATTACTTTATTCATGGGATTTTCTTTTAAGACACCAATTTTCTATAGTTTCCAAAATTTATAAATTTAAATCCTTAATCCATCAATGTTTCTTTATAGAGACAATAATCCCCATCCATTATGTTAACCAACCTTTTAATTTTTCTTTTGCAATTAAAATCATTGGTTACTATTTTCCAGATACAAAACATCATATCTCCCCTCTAAGATATTACCCTGAGTGATTAATTCCACATTATAAACATATAAAAAACTACAACTTCATTCCTCCATGATCACCCCTACCTAAATAAAATAATCACCACTATTATCATCATTGGTGTTTCTGATATTTTTTTAAGGTAAATGTTGTTAATCATTTTCATTGCAAACTATTTAGGAATAATGATAACATCCTTCACTCTAGTTATCACCCCATTTGGATGCTCATTAGATAATTTTTTATCACATTCAATGTCAACATAATTCTTTCTTCTTCCCACAATTTACAAAATCCAAATAAAAAACTGTGGAGACACTAATCATAGAGGATAAAAAATTAATAATGAAAATAACTTATACTATTTTGAAATAGTTATACCTTATCTCCATTATATGATACCTTATGTATACATTAGTTCATTCATATATTATAATCTATTTAAATCCTTCATAATGATTTTTAAAGAGTTTTTGAGTTTCCAAAAAATCATCCCTTGGTTTTTTCAAATGAGGTGGAAATTAAGGCTCAATGTAATGCACAAGGTAACAATCCAGTATAACTCAATTCAGAATTTTCTGGTTTATTACTCATACATACCTCAATTCTAGATCCCTATTCACTTGTATTATCTTTATAGGGATATGTATTTTTGGAAACCACTCACCGTTTACTTTACGAATATTCTACGACATTTCCTAAATTTTGGAAAAGCTTTATATATATCTGTAGACATGTCTATAAGTATCTCACAATATTTTTTCATCTTATACTCAAAATGTTTACAACATATATCATCAGATACAAAATCTAGTGACCGTAGATTACAATGAATATATATAACCTCAATTTTTATGAATATCGATTACATTACCCAAACTGATTCCTAGGGACTATAATAGTAAATTGTGTTTGGAAATATGGAAACAAAAATATCTAGTCCATAGTTAAACTACAACATCTATATATATAATCACCATAACTACCACCAATATTCATCATATCATATCTAATACATTTAAACATGCCTTGGGAAAAAACATATGAATGTGTGAGCTTATATGATCTGTAAGGGTAGACAAGAGAGAAATATTAGCATAACATGAACATAATGGTATGAAAACATGTTAATGAAATTTAAGAACCGTAAAATTCATAACTTATATAATATTTTAGAGTCATGTAATGATGATTGGTTCATTAAAAGACATGAATATGAAGTGAAGCAAAGAAAAAGATATAAGAGATAATAATATTTTCATAAGAAAAATGATTAGTTTTATACACATAAAAATAGAAAATTATTTCTATATATGTCAATTTCATTCCCTACACTATCATAGTTGAATGGGATCACTCCCAGAACCATCATAGTATTCATTGTTCACTCACAATGCCATTATAGTGGAAATTTCCATTAATGAACATAGTTTACTCACCATTCCAACCCTTTATATCCATGAGAAATAAAACATAACTAAATGAATTGGAGGCATATATAGGTACCACCAATCACAAAATGACAATCATACACATGTGTGCAACATGATCACAAAATAGTTATCATACCATAATGGAAAAAATGAATGTGAGTTTCCTAATCTATTAAACATATCTTGTACTATAGGAAACAAACATGATTCATAATCATTTCATCATTTCATCATAGCATAACATTAAAAATTGTAAGTGGGTTTCATAAGAATTTTATCTTAGTATGAACTATGGAAAAGAAAAACAAATTTATAAATATCATTTCATTATAAAACATTTCATGAAATAATAAAAATTATATTATTGGTTCACATCCCTATAAAATAATTAGTAACACCATCCGATGTAAGCATATATACAGAATTATTATAAATGTTAAATCACTTGGAAAATTTATTGAAGAAGATAAAAATTCATTGAAAACACTTCTTAAAAATAAATAAATATTTATGAAATTATTTACTTCGAAAATAACATTAAAAACATATAATAGATCTTAAAAATAATTTAAAACATTTCTTCAGGAAAAGGTACTTCCTCATTGGCAAAGAAGCACTTTTTAAAATGTAAGGATTTCTGAAAATAAAAATCTTTTAAAAAATATTTAAATAATATAAAAGAATATTCAGTTTAAATAAATTACATAAAAGAGGAAATTCCTTTTATTCTCTACAAGATAGAATAGTGGTTCCTTTCACATTTTCAGTAAAATCCTATCAGGAATTGTTTTGAAAAAATTTTTTTACTACTTTCAAAACATATTTATAAGAATTCACAAAATTGTAAAAAATTAATTTCAAAATAATATTATATTAATAAATCATCTCTGAAAATATTTTTAGAGAACATGTTTTTGAAAGAAAACTAATTTCTAACCAAATTTAAAATAAATGTCATATCATCTTATAAATATATTTTCTATTTGGTTAGAAATTAGTTTTCTTTCTATGTCATATTTTCTTATAAATATATTTTAAATTATTTTATATAACAATGAGTGGAAAAAATTTAATATTACATTAGAATATAATGAATTTCTATTGGATAATATATTTCTTTATAATCATGAGATATGGATCATAATAATTTTTCATCAGATACGTACTAATAAACTAACATGATAAATTATTATATTATATCCAAAAATAATTACCACTTCTGTAATATTAAACTATATTCCCCTAGAAGAAAAAAAAAAGAGAACATATAATATCATGAGTAAAAATAAATTCCCTATTTTACATGTCAATTGAGATTTATGTACTTATCTAGAAATAATAATGGTTTATAAAATATTATATTTGTCCCAAATAAAAATTGAGACAAAACTAACTTACCATTTTAGTAATAATTTGAATCAGAATTCCCATTAAATAGTAACATATTATTAAAATTTAAATATAATTACAGAATATGATTCTTGATATAAAATTTCAAATTGTCATTATATACAACAGAAAAAATTAACAATTTGCGAATTTTAAAATGTCAAAATAAAATAAATAAAGTCTAGAAATACCTTATCTATTTGTTAACTATTGAACATTAATCCACATGAAAGATATATCCTAAAATATATATGTAAATGTAAATAATTTAATTTTTAATAATAATAAATTACATTCATAGTATATACATACACCAAAGAAATGAATCAAGTGTTAAATATGGCCTATGTCTCATAGAAAATCAATGTGATATGGAAATACCCTACCATAAGTCCATACAACCTCCGAACTGGTAAGAACCATCAATATACTAATTATAAGATTATTAAACTTATATTAATGTAAAAATAATTATATATCATACCATACATGATTTACTTATATCATTTTATTACTCTTTTATTAATAATTAAATGTTATTGTCATGTTTCAACTATTGACATATTTTTATTTTGTATACGTATTGATTTTTTATTTTCAGTCCAATTACATTTATTATGGTTACAAAATCTTGATAATTTTATCCATGATATAAATTATATATATATATATATTAAATTTATTAATAGTAATTTATAAATGATAGAGACTCAAAATTATGTCTAGTATTCATGGAGACGGTAGCACGTACAAATGCATAATCAATGATTCCATTTTTTGGATCTGTTGAAAGAAAGAAAGTTAAAATATATAATATAATTAAAAATTATTCTTATTTCATATATATCACATATTCTCAATAAACCAATAATTATTTCCATCCATGTCATCTATGGATGAATCACGTCGCTTTGGGGTGTAGTAGTTCGTGGTAGAGACAAGGTTTATCATTGCATTCCCAAAAATGGAAAACATTAAGTTATGTGTGATGTAATAATAATATAATCTTATTAGTACCCATGATATCATATATAAATAATAAATCACCAATTATTTTCAACCGTGATAGTTGGTAATGGAATAAACAAATGACATTGGTTCACTAGCAGGTAGTCCACCGTACACATGAATGATTATTTTAAAACCCATTTGATGGATGTTAATATGGATATAAGTATTTAAAATGGAATTAAAATTACATGTGTATTTCATATACTTATTTGGAAATAAAAACATGTAATATTGTTAACTGATCGAGTTCAAGGATAAAATTAATAAAAAATTCTTGTTGATGAATGCAACCTCATTTTCGAGTATCCTACATTGGTTTGAACCAATATAATTATTATGAGGAATTTAGGAACACAATAAAACATTTATAATGAGATTATTTACTTTGGGATGTAATTTGTGAAGCTATTGGTCTAAAAATTGTCTTATGGTGTTATGACCATTAGATAATTTGTATCCTTTTATGAGTGAGTTGAGTGGAATGCTAATAATTTTTTAAATGAAAGAATTTCAATCTTGTTTTTCTCATTTCACATAGATCCGATAATAGATCAATCTTGATTAAATATAGGATATTTTGATAATTATTACATCTAAGGGTATTTAGAAATGGTTGGAGTCATTATTTATCCTTATTATTTTAGTTTAACACCAAATAAAACCATTTTTTCCTTAATAGTGGTAATTAATTTTTATTATTTCCATTATTTATTTTGTTCAACAATTTATATGACCTTATAATAAAATAAAAAATATTCTTACTCAAAATATGTAATCGATGTTTTTAAATTCCATTTATTATTATAAAATTTTAATTTTAAATTATTCCCATAGAAATGATAAGAAAACGGGTTTTCAAAGAGAAAATGTTCAAAAGATTACAATGTTTTCATATTCAATATCTATATGAAATTGTTTCCAATAAAATAAATTGAATTAATATATATAAAACTGAACTAATTTTACTTTAATAACAATTCAAAATATGATTTTTGATTATTAATATTGTAAAGTAAATGGTAATTTTCAATTATTATTCAATATTTTTCACTACTCAATAAATAAATTATATTCCTTGAATAATATCTAAAATTAACACTAATTTATTATTTTTATTTTTAACTATAAAATGAAAATTATTTTTTCTAAACATTTTTTTGATTAGGAAAATTTTTTATTAAAAAACCCTATAAAGACTATGAAAAAGTGGGCTTTTAATCAATATATGTTTTTTAAGAATAAAATGATTTATATAAACTTTATGATGAATTATAATAATTTTATGAATATTTATTATAATTTATTTATATATAAAATATATTTCTCATTTATTAAATACATGATTAGAAATATTTTCAATTTACTAAAATATAGAAACATTGGGCACTTTAAAACAGTTTTCCAAATAAACACATATTTAAACCCAAAATAATTAATATAAAATACAGTATAAGATTGGTTAAAAAATAATTATTTAGTAAAATTAATTAATTTATTGATATGAAGTTATAGTTTTATAAAAAATTGAATCCTCACTTTTCACTGAGAAATCCCCATTTTCCAAAAATTATAAAAATTTCACCATAAATAAATTTTCATATGACGACTTCAATAATCAGGGTAATTTTTTTAAATAACTGTTCTAACATATCTATAAATTACATATAATATGTTCTCATAATATAAAATAGAAATCATTTTTTCGAAAACATATTTATGAAGAATATATAAACTTTACTAAAAATTGATTGATTAGTTACTAAGAATTTTCAAACCATTTTATATTGAGTAGGATGTTTATATATATATGCAACAAAATTGTTTATACTATTCATACCCTACTATTTTATAGAAAGGTTATAATTATTATATTTAAAACAATACTATTTTTTGCTTCGTTAAAGCTCAATGTCATGGGTCATGCATTCTATTATTGTCGCATTTAACAACATAAAAACTCAATGTTTTTTACAATTAAATATATATAATATTTTCCATAAACGATGAAATGATCTATTTTTTAGGTAATGAAAAATATTAATGTAGTTAAATTTAATTGAAAAAAATATTGTACTATATCTTAGGGTGATAAAATACACACAGATTTAATTAATATCTTGTAATGGTAATATCAAAATATTAATGTTTTGGGGTTCACTCACAACAAAAAAATTAGGCTATACAAATAGAAATTTAGTGATAGATAATATACATGTTGGTAAAAATGAATAACTCCAATATATAGTATTTTTTTAATATTTAATTTTTATACTAACATTTATTTTTTGCAGCATATATATCTACATCTATTAATGTATTATTCCAAAAATGTTTTTTAACCAATAATTTAATTTTTTACTTTTTTATTTTAATATTAGTATTTTTTTACCCAAAAATCAATATGTTATTATTATTAATTATTACTGACAATTTTTACCTATATACAGATTTGTAGCTATTATGTTTTAAATAAAAACAAATAATTTAACATAAAACTTTTCTGCTACATGTAGTAACATATTTTCTGAAAAAATATATATTCATTAACAAAACTAAAAATCATTCGACATCCAATTTCTATGTTAATCAAATATAATAGTGGTTATTAAAAATACAATATCGCAAATATCTGGAATAAATTGAAAATATTATCCAATATATATTGTTTTTATAATATATTTATAATTTAATTTAATTTATATATTATTTGAATTTAATTTGAATAAGAAAATTAAAAAATTATAATATACGATAATAAATAAAATACGATAAATAAATAAAAAATAAATAAATTTCATGTGTATTCCCCAATCCCCATGTCTTCCTCTTTTCTCATATCTCCCCACTTCTTCATCACCTACCACCTCCACACCTGAAATATTTGTCTACACTAACAATCAAGGTTCATCATCATTCTCCTCGAGAATGGATCTCCCTCCCACGGTATTCCAATTATTTCTTGGTTCCATCTTTTCTCGCAATAAGTGAAGCATTCATCTTCTTGCATACAATGTTTTTAGGGTTTTTCTCATACTCTTATTTCATTATTGTTTATGTTTATTTTTGTGTTTTCATTTTTATCTTTTCTTCCCCATCATTTCAGATCGACCCTATACTAGATTTGATCTTGCATATCCCTATTTCTCGTATTCGTGAATCAATTTATTTTTCAATTTGTTTTTATTTCTCAATTGTTAAAGGTGGATTCACATGTCATCTTCTATGGTCCCATTAGTTCATGCATATGGAAATCCAAATATAGGGGGTTGTTTATCTATCCATCTTGATCCAACATGCATGAGATGCTTATTCATTCTTATTCACTATAGTTGTGAAGGGTGGTCAGGTCAATTCCTACTTTTGGGTTGTTGTTATCCAATTTCACACATTGTATTTAGAGAAAGGATATGATGAAGATTGTGTATGTAAGAAGATATATTTTTTCTCAAATGATTACAAAAGGTACTAATTTAGATAGAATGTATGATTGTATACATGTTCAGTCATTTTTCTAGTTTGGATTCGATTCCTGTTGAAATTCAAGGGTTCCAGTTTTTCTTTTGAATAATAATTTTTTTTATTTTATCTGGTAAAAATGATTTTTCCACAAAAATAAGAAACTAAAAAATGAATATATAAGTGATTTTAGGATTGATTTTCCTTCTCTGGAAGGTCATTTCATGGATAGTAACATGTGTTCATCATGTTATTAAAGTAAAGGAAGGTGGATCTCCTTAGGTTTTCAAAGAAAATGAGAATCTTAATTGTGATTCAAATTTTTTTCATTTTTGTTTCATTCAAGTTTTTTTTTTGGATTTTGGAGGTTTTATTATAGTTTGATTGTTTATTTCTGGTTATGTAATTATTTCTAATTCTTATTAATTACGGTACTCTATGGTGGGGAACTAGGGCAGATGAAATCTTCTTCTCCAGAGATGTTTGCTTAGAATATGAAGATGGTCACAACTTTTTCTATGGTTCTATTTTATATGGATTGTTTATTTATTTTTATTTCATTTTTTTGTGTGTTTTATAGAAATTGTGGGTGCATTAACAATACATTAGAGGTGGTACTTTAATATATTTTGATAATTTAGGAGAATTAGTTTGATGTCATTTTTATGAATAGAGGATACAATAGGTCCTATATGATGTTTGTAGTGGGTTTTTAATGATTCTCTCATAGTGTTGTGGTTTTCTAGAATTATAAAACTTAAGTAACATATTCAATACAATCTTTTGGTTAGCACTACATTATTCAAATATGTTCTGTAATTGTTATTTTCCATCTAGTTATTATTAATATTTTTCAAGAAAATATCCCAAATATTTTGAACCTCTAGGATATAAAAATACCATATCTTATGTTCTTTCATGTTAGCAATGACACCTATAATACCATCATTTCTAATCCATGCCTTTACACAATTTTAATGCATTACATGAAGAAAAATAGTATTCTTAGTAACATTATCACCACATTACATTTAATCACATCATTTCTTATGTTCAATTTTCCTTTTCAATTGTTCTAATTTTTTATCATTCTATTTTTTTTGTGTTTTGTTTTTTCATATATATTCCCATGATAGAATAAATGCATTTGTGGCTATGACAGGTCTAACTTGGTGAACTATATGAATATTCTTCACCACGGTAGCGGCAACTAAATAATGATTGGAAAAGATGAATGAAGGTATGGTGTAATCTTTATTGTCTCTAGGGTAGAGACAACTAATTACTCATATAACTCCAATCAATAAATTGTTTAGAATTAGAAAAAAATTGATAGTTCTTTTTATGAGTAATGTTTTACAAGTTTCTAGATTTTTTAATTTAAGTGTTTTTTATTTTATTATATTTTTTTAATTATAATTTGAGTCACTTGAATATTTTAATTTTATACAACCATTTGGATAGAAAAAATAAATTTATTATTAGGTGAAGACAATCTAATATTTCTTCTATAAATATTCTACCATGTTTTAAGTATTGCAGACAGAATGTATTTATTGATAGGGATATAATTGAGATGGTTGTTTGTGGGCATCATTAAGATTCTAGAAACATTTCCATTACAAGAAAGAGATGTCAGAGTGGAGAGTCTTGGGTGGTGATCTAATGACATGTAACAGGCATGGGGAGCATGTCGTAGTAAAGAGGTGGATGAATATTGGATTAAAGGACCTAATATTAATGTGACCTATTTAATGACACATGATGTATGTTATTTTAGAGTTTCACGAAAATTATCATAGATATTGAGTAAATTTAAATATATTACTGACATATTTCTTAAAGATCTATTTTGTGTTTTAAATTTTCATATTAGCTAATTTTAAAATTATAAAATAATAAATAAATTATATATATTATAAATACTAATATTAAAAGATATAATATAATATTTTATATTTTTTTGAGATCCAAACATATAATGGTTTATCAAAAATATAATTTAGAGTCACGTATGAATCGTTGGTATTGCTTATAATAAATGGAAATATAAATGTTTATAACCTTACCAGTAGCTAAATTTTTCGAATTAATATGTAGGAACATATTTTGAGCAATATATATTATCCATTAGTATGATTATAATTCCAACATAACAATATTATCTATCACAATAACATTTAACAAAAATTATTTTACCAAAAATTTATTGACAGCAAAAACATTGTTTATTTCTTGAAATTATAGAGAAAATTTATATTTATCTCTAAGGAATTACATGATATAAATATAGATTTCATCTAATAATATTTAATTAGTTTAGTTTTAATAAAATTACTCATGATATAAAACTTTGTTTTGAATAATTTAATCGTTATACCATTAGAACTTAGTGACAATTTTGAGTGGTTATAAATTCTCTTAATTATTAACCATAATTTTTCTAAGGGATTTAAGTAAATGTAGTCATGTTATAATTATACCATCATATAGATAAAATACTAAAATTTCAGTAAATTAATTTAAGAATAATAATTTGAAAAAGATATTATTTACTATGATATAAATAAATAAATAAATTGTTTTAATCCCTTAAAACATACATTTAATCTTCGTCAACTCCTTGAACACCATGGAAAACATTTTCAGGGATTCCTTCCTTTCAAAAAAAATATACAAGGGCTTCCAATAAATTAAATAATTCTAGAATTATATATATATATATACTTATGTAATTCATTAGAGGTTTTTAAAAATTATAATATTATTGTTATTCAAACTCTATTTTAAATTTTCAAAATATTCACTCTAAAATTGAAAATTTTCTATAATTTTAAAAAATAAGAACATTTAATACCAATTTAAAATGTGAAATATACTTAATATTATGAATTCTTTCAGAAGGTAAATTTAATTTTTTACCCAGAAAATATAATTTTAAATAAAAAATTTAATTATTTGAGGTGTTGTAACATGATTAATTAGATCCCTTTAAATCATTTTAGTCCTTTTAAAACACTATAAAAAAGAAAAATCTATCTAAAAAAATAAATTAAAATAACCTAAACTATAAAACAAATTAATAGAATGAATGACATATTTCATCATTCTTAATATTAAATTTTTTCCATGCTTAAAAATAATAATAATTAAGACAATGAATAAAGAAATATATTTAAATACCCACCTCATGAAAAGAGGTGGGGGTATTTTTTTTCTTCAATCCCTACATATTTATCGATTATATAGGCTTTTCTTGACACTTCCAAAACTCCATAACACACAAAAATGGGAAATTAGATATCCTCAAAACACATAATCTCAATAATCCTAAATACCTACAGGGTTATCCACAAAACAATAACCCTTATCTATATGTATTTCTATAATAGATACAATTTGAAATTGTTTGTGAATATATCTATATAACTAAAAGGCATGGAATATAATCTGTATACACTGTATTTGAGGTCTTAACATCATGTTCCAGTTTTTGTATCATCCTATGAAATTTATAATAGGTACGTTTTAAACTATATCAGGGTCATTCTTCTTCATTATCTAGGTAGGGATGAGATGGAATTGGAAATATACCAGTAATGGTAAAGTCAGAGGTTTTCTAGAATCATATAATCAAAATAATATGTTTTATATGATAATAAATATTTAAACTCTATGTAATATGGTTACATGATGTGTAAATTCAAATAAATAAATAAATATGTTTTTAAGGTGATTGGTTCTTCAACTATTATTGGAATTTCTAATTACACAATGTATAATAGGTTTATACGTCATGTAAAGTCCCATGTTTTTTTAACACGTACCTGGTATGTAATTTCTTTTTCCTCCTCTCCATTACTGATTACTTTTGACCCATGTTCCATCCCTTGGTGATTTTGAAGGCCTCAAACACTATTGGGTTGTTTCTTTCAACAGTTTAATGTGGTTATGTTGTTAGTGTGACTTTTTCAGTATTATTTCTACCTATCACTTCACCTCTTCATCTTTCCTTCCTTAGTTTTTTATAGATCATATTTTATTGATGTATCTACACAATGTTTTTTGGAGTCATGTTTCTAGTTTTAGTTCCAAGATGTTGCGTGCCTTCATTATTTTTTGCTGGGTCAATTATGAATATTTTATTTCCTTTATAAATGTTGGTTGTTCAATTATGATGTCCAAATATGATTAACCCTAAATTTCATAATTTAAATTCAATAGTTTTATTTATATTCTATTACTTGATGGTATCTTCAATTTTTTTATTAAAAACCCAATTCCATTGAATTGGGGGATTCAGTTTGAAATTAGATTTCTGGCACAAAATTGGTAAAAACCACTAATTTCATTGTATTGGGTTGTTTTGTGTATTTGGATTGACATTTTTCAAATCAAATTGTGGAATTTAATTTTTAATTTAAATTATGAAATTGATTTGATAAAATTCAATTTCAATTTGTTAATTGAGAAAAATAGATTAAAAGATTTTTTATAGAAACCTAGTGGTTTCATCTTAGAAAAATTCCTAATTTGATTAAAAACATAATTGGGTTCTAAATGTAAATTCTTCCCTTTCAAGAAAGGGGAATGGGATGAATTTTATTTTTATCATTTAAGAATAAATTTCCCACTATTGATTGTATCACCGAAAATTCTAACCTACATATTTAATGAGTAATTAGGGTATCACTCTTTTTAGGCTTTAAAACTGAAAAAACAAGTGTACTAGGTCACATCCATGAAGGGATAGTGACGATTCACCTTTGGATAGAGTCAGAGAGACATGGGTATACAAATATTTTCATGATAACATTTGAGTGCGTATAATTCCCATATCCTAGAACTATCATACGTTTTTGCAGATGACCATGTTGCTCGTGTGTTTATATTTAAGTTATTAAAATATTAAAATATTAGTAAAATATTTTACATTCCATCTAAATTTATATAAACTAATTTATTTATAATTATTACTTAGCCATTTCTCTAAATAATTTCCTTCATTTTCAATGAAAATAATGAGTTATTTTAATTACACTCTGATTTTCCATACCAGAATATAATAAATAAATGAATATTTTAGTTTATTAATTGTAAGAATATTATTATGTAATACATGGTGAGACAATAAAATTCTTTTAGATCACACCCTACCCGTTCATTTGGGTTTTTGTAGATCTAGTTTTTCTAGGTTCGAGAAAGGGTAATGTAGCACTTGGAGGCGGTAGTAGTTGTTGATCTTTAATCATGGATAGTTCCATATGGTGGGACTCCAGTATTTATTCTATTTTCTAATACATTTTTATAGTAGATTGTGCTTGTTTACTTGTTTGAATTTTTGTACACTACTCCCTTTTGAGTTTTTCTTATATGCATAATTACTTTATTATCTAATTTTTCAATGTGTGCAGAAAAATCATTCGCACAATCATGATGAATGAAGCCAAGTGCTAGTTACCAACAAGTGGAGATCAGAAATTCCCATCAAGCCATGTCATGTATTGTATGGTTATTAGTTTATTAGGGAACATGAGATTTTTCATGAAAATGTATAATTAGAGCTGTAAATTTTTTCTCTTCCTTTAATAGAGGTATGAAGTTCTGCGATCTTGTCAGGAATTAAGAGGTAGTTTGGATTGAGTCCCTACCCATCTCTCACTCCAATGATCCTTATGTCACCATGGGTGGTTTTGGGAATGATTCAGGGATTGTTAGTTATTATAAGTTCCATGATTTTTTTATTTCTATTTATTGAAATCCAAATATTAGGTTCTTATCTATTGAAATAAATTTCCACTTGATTCTCTTTTTTACTATTAAATTTGATGTCTTCCTTGTTATCTTCTAGCATCGTGTAGCATCATTCCATCTAGAAGACATGAAAATCAGATCTAGGAGGAAGCTTCTACTGAATCATAGCAATGAAAATACTCATGTGGATTAAATTCTATTCATGGTGATTGTGGGTACTGACCATGATCTAGGAAAGGATCCTACAAAAATTACCGTTCAAGCTTAAGATGTGGAACCTCAATGGGATGTTATCTGGAATAATTCTCATGATTTCATTCTCTAGAAGTAACTATAACTTAATGGGTCCAATGATCCTGAAGAAGTTTAGGAATGGTTTAGTAGGATGGATTATTTTTTTGAATTCTAGGAAACACTTGAGAAGATCAAGATGATGTGTGTCACCTTCTTGTTAGATGGACCAAGTAGGATATGGTGGTATATGATGGTGATAGTGAATAAACATGAGGGATTAGAGTTAAAAGACACTAAGACTCTATTCATCAACTGGTTATATCCAGAGTCCATGTTGTCAACTAAGGGTTTAGTTTTATTCAAACTTGAGCAGGTTTACAGAACTATAATTGTGTTTACAAACTATTTTTCTGAGAAAGTGTAGTTTTCACCAAAGGTAGTATCAAATGAGACGATCAAGCCTCAACAGTTCATGTTGAGACAACAATATGATATTTATTATCATGTTTTCTTTTAAAGCTATCTTCTAATATCGATGTGATTTATAAATCATTGAAGGTCCAAATTTACCTGGATGCCATGTTAGGGATGACGATAGTTCTATTTTATCTCAGTTCCACTGTGAGTTCCTCTAAAGAAAATATGATGTGTGATGATTATCATGGTGGATCTCAATAGAAGGGAGTTTTTAGACCTTTTTTAGTGCCTATATGAGGCCCTTTCATTATTTACCGGTGTCAAAAGCCTGGAAATTCAGTAAGGGTTTCACTAAGATATCCTAGATTTGTGGGCCCTATAGATGCTCGGGTCAGTTGACGAAGTTCGTCCAAATCATTAATACTTCACATAGTGTCATTATATAATGAGTTTTTATAAATATTAAAGTGGAATTAGATTAATTATATAAAAGGGTTTTTTACCAAAAGGCACCTGGAATGACGATTCTTTACACAGTGGAACATCCTCCATGGGAAGAGGATACTGTTTGAGTAACTTTGAGATGTACCATCACTATAGCTTCATCATTAGTGACAAATGTATATGATACTGGTGTGTCCCATTTAATTATTTAAAACCATATTTTTAATCTACTAATTATTCCTACAGATGTTTTCTCTCATGTAATTGATATTGCTAATCCATTTGGAATGAAGAGATAGAATGTCCTCTTTATTCCCTCTTATTATTTCCCCTTATCATTTTTTGAAATTTCTGGTAGTTTCCTAGTTCTCAACATGAAACCCATTGACATCATATTTTAGATATATTGGATAATTTATAATAAGGCCTAAATTAATTTTTATCTTCAATGGGTCTACTTTACTACGTGGAATTGAGTATGTTATATCATTCATGGAGAATGTGACCCAAGTTCGAGTAGAGTCGGAAATTTTTATCCATAGTGTGGGAAAATGATATTTTTGTTTAGTTACGATCTAGGGAAATAATATTTGATAGGTGATCTCCCTCTAGTTGTCATCATGTTTCTCAACATTTTTCCTTTTCCATTCTACAGTTTTAAAATGTTAAGCGAGGTAGAGTTTTCAATCGATTTAGAACATAGTACTCAAATAGTTTCTTTTCCTTCATACCTCATAGAGCTCAATAAAATGAGTGAGTTGAAGAGTTGGTTGGATGATAATCTAGAGAAAACCTTAATATTCCCATGTGTGTCACTATGATATTTTCTTGCTATCTTTTCAAATAATGTTGATATCTCACATCACCATTTTATTGATTTACAATTACTCAATAGAGCCATGGTAATGAAAAGTATACATTTCTAGTGATTGATGGTCTATTTGATCAGTTGAATGGGGAACAATTGTTATCAATGATTAATCTTTGATATGGTTACCATCAGTTGGGAATAAATGAATTTCAAAATCATAAAACACAATTCCATAGTAGGTATGGTAATTATCAGTACATTTTTATGACCATTGGTCTAAAAAATACTCATATAGTCTTTATAGAATAATAAACAAGACTTTACACAAGTATAATAACCTCATTATGGAAGTGTTTGTGAATGACATACATTTTTACACTATGTATTTGGAGGATAGTGTGTGTCTCCGAAGTGTAGTTCATGAATTGTTGTGAAATCACCATCATTATTTCATGATTTAAAAATTTTATTTATGGAATCTGGAAGTTTAACTCTTGGGACATATGGGGTCAAAACCTAGTATTTTAGTGGATCCGAAAAAGTAAATGGTTGTTATGACATGTGAAAAATCATGAAATATTTTTGAGATTTGGAGCTCCATGGGTCTAGCTGGGTGTTATCATCGGTTTATTAAGAAATTCTCAATGATGGATTCTTTGATGACTTGTTTGACATGGAAGGGAGAAATGTTTTCTCGCAATGAAAAATTTTATAATTATTTTGTTGAGTTGAAACATATTTTGACTACTGCACCAGTGTAAAATCTTTAATTGTTGTGGAATGGATATGTGGTCCAATGTGTTGAATATAGTTTATTTTTGGGTTGTGTTATTATGCATTGTGATCATTTCAATGCTTATAGATCTCGGTGGCATAGTAAATATGAAGAGATTAACCCAACACATGACCTTGAACATATAGTTGTGATGCACTCTCTTAAGATTTTGTGACATTACCTTTATGGAGAATATTTCATCGTGTTTTTAGTCCCCATGATCTTGTGTTATATTTTCTTTCAAAAATATTTGAATCTCTTCTAGGGGAATGGGGTGGAATACCTATAATATTTGTATTTTGGCATCAACTATACATTAGAGAAAGGGAATACCATTTCATAATCTTTCAGTAGGAAACTTTTGACTTGGGAAGTGAAAGAATAATTTGAAAAGTGAAACATGATGGATATTTTTTTATATTTTCATATTTATGTTCAGAAATATGGGATGAGGTTGGTTTGTCAAGTTTTCAGTTCCCATCCACTCTTATCAAGAAGATTCTTTAGGAAAAAAAATCATGATAAAGTGTTACACTGCTTTAGAAACACTATTTATAGAATGGTTATCATCCCTGACTGGTAATTCTCTATAGAGTGTCTTCTAGGCAATTGAAATTTCATTTTTGTGTCATTAGTGAGAAAGAATTTTGTGATGATGGATTACCGAAACTCCCTATAGGATGTTTACCCCGGATCCATGATGATTTTCTATGACATGAAATGATTATTCTTTTGGTTAGGTATGAGATGGGGAAGGGATGCATCTGTCTCTCGTTGTTACATGTTCCAAGAGGACAAGGAGGGGAACCAAAATCCATTGGGTCTACTTCGTCCACTTCTAATTCCATTCTAGAAGTGGTATGAGAACTCTATGGACATTGTTATTAGGTTTCCGGGTACCCAATGAAATTTGAATCCCATATGGGTTTTAATTTATCAACTAACAAAATTAGATCACTTTCTTCCTATTCATGATACAAAAAAATTTTATTAGTTATGATAATTCATTGTGAAAGAGATTATTTGTCTTCATGGAGTTCCATATGCATTAATCTCTATTAGGGATCACTAGTTCACTTCTTTCTTCTGGAGAGGACATTAGGTGGCACTGAGATTTTTAATATATTTGATTATGACATACCATCCACACTCCAATCGATAGACAGAATGATATATACAGATACTTGAGGACATTATTTGTTCTTATTTTCTAGACTTTGTATGATCTTGGGACAACTATCTATTTCTGGTTGAGTTTTTATAGTAATATTTACTATTTCGGGATCCTAATATCTTTTTTAGGCCTTTTATAGAAACCCAGACACATCTGTATTATGTTGGTTAGATATTATTGAAATTTCCTTTATTGGACCGAGTATAGTTCAATAGATGAAAAAGAATATTCAGTTTATTTGTCAGATAATGTTGATGGCATATAAATGATATAAGTTTTATGTTAATCGTCATCACAGATCTTTAGAATATAAGTTGGTGGCTATTTCTTTTTGAACCTTTCACCATGGTTGGGGAGTTCATGACTTGAGAGGATAGGGATCTTCATTTTGTGGAATGATTTCAGGTTATTGAATATGTGGGGAAATTTTCTTACCATTTAGCACATTAAATTTACTTGACGTTGAACATGACATGTTCAATGTATCTTAGCTACCAAAGTATCTATCTAATCCCTCTCATATTTTGACATGGAGTGATCTTATGTTTGAGCATGAATTATCAGTGACTGAATGGAAAGTCTTTATAGTTGTTTCTTAAACCAAGGTACTTGATGAGAAAGAGATACCATTGGTTTGAGTGTTAAGGTTTCATGGTTTAACATCCCATGAGACATGGGAGTGTGATGCACTGAAGAGAGAGTAGTGGACTCACGTTTTTGTTATAAAATATTCATGAATTGTATTCTGGGAACCGATTATTTTTTATGGTTGGGAGGTTGTAACATCCTATTAACATTTGGAAATGTTAATTTTAAACCTTCATTATGGTATTCATTTTTCATTATGTTGGGATGGATATGAAGAATTGGGTGGATACCAATAATGACGAAGTCAAAGATTTGTTAGATACTTAGCATAATGCTTTTTTGATCTATACCCTTTAGGGGATTAACATGTGTTATGATATAATTACATGATTTTAAAATTCTAAAATAATTATAAGTCTATTTTTAACGAAGGGAGACTAATGTTTTATTGATTTTAGGATTTTTCAATAACAAGATGTGTAATTGGGTTAGAAATCATGTAAATCCTATTTTTGGTACTAAAATATATTCATCGAATGAAAAATTATATTTAATCTTCTCTAAAATTAATTTCTCCCAACCCAAGAACCATACCATGGTGATTTTGGATCCCTAAAACACCTTTGAGTCAGTTTGTTCATTAATTGAATGTGGTTCTGTTTGTATTGTGACATTCCATGTGAGTATTTTCCCTATCTCTTTGTCTCTTTTAATTACATCCTTGATGTTTGATAGATCCTCTTAGGATTGATTGATTTAATCCTTGGGTTGTTAAATCTTTTTTCTAGGTTGTGATACAAGATCGTCTGCACCTTTGTTCTCCTTGGTGGGTTTTGGTACGAGTTTTTGTATCTGTGATAAAGGTCAATGGTTATGTTCTAATGGAAAATTTTGACTCACCCAGAATTTCATCATTTAAATTCAAATGTTGGATTTAAATTTCATTACATGAAATTTCTTCCAATTGGATATTTAAAAAACCAATTCCATTGAATAGGTGGATTTTAATTTCAAATTTTAATTTTTGTATGAAATTGAGAAAAACCCCTAATTACATTGAATTGGGGTATATTGTGAAATTTTATGGAAGTTTTTCAAATTAAAAAATTTAATTTAATTGTGTAATTTAAAATTTAAAATTTATTTGATATAATTAAATTTCAAATTTCTATTTGAGAAAAATTTCATAAAATTGTTTTGAATGAAACCTAATGGTTTTATATTGAAAAAATGAATTTTTAAGTTAAAAAAATGTTTTGGTTTTAAATGGAATATTTAAGCTTTTGAAAAAGGTGAATGGGGTGAATTATATTCTTAATAGATTTAAAATAAAATTCCTATCATGGATTGTATTATAGAAAAAGAAATCTTTGGATGTTAGTGAGTTATTAGGATTACACTGTTTTCATGGTTTACAACCTAAACAAAACCTTGTGAAACTTGTAACATCCCCAATTGGATAGTAATTATATGCCTTGGTACACTTTGAAAGATACATGTGTATACACAAATTTTCATGATCACCATAAAGTGGGTGAGGATACAATAGACTAGAACTATTTTACCTTTTGGAAAATGACCATGTTTTCTACTTGTTTATATTTCATATGTAAATGTATTCTAATGTTTGAAAATTGTTTCACAAGAATTCTACTATTATATAAATGTTTTTACATAAAAAAAATTTTAAGCCATTTTTTGATATTATTTCCATTATTTGGAATGTAAGGCATGGATTCTTTTAATCATGCACTTAATTTCCACACATGATTTTAAAAATTTAAGGATTAATTTAATAAATTATATGTTACCATCTAATTATGGAATCATTAGTGAGACCTTAATAAGAATTTAGCTCACTTTCTCTCTGTGACATAAGGTATTAATAGATTGTCTTAGTTCTATGGCGAGCATTGGTATGGCTCCACTTGGAGGTGGTAGTAGCTATTGATCTTTGGAATTGGAGAGTTATATTTGTTGGGACATCGTCTTTTATCCTATTTTATGGCACATTTATGTGGTACTTTGGGGTTGTTTAACTATGTTACATTTTTAACACTACTACATATTGTGTTATTTATGCGCACTAACTTTCTTATCTTCTTCTACAATTTTTGTTCTAAAATTGTTTCCATATTCAGGTTATATGATCCCAGGTGTTTGTCGACATACCATGGGGGTTAGTAAAAATATAAATGACGTTTCAGGATAGGATTGGTTATTATTTTACTAGGGTACCCTTGCTGGTTCATGACATCCCACATCATTAAATAGTTTTAGAATCTCAAAAATTCCCAACAAACCTCAAGGAAAAATTACTGATCTTTCCATGCATCCTGTACCAACTCTATAGTTAATACAATAGGAATTCATATTATCCACCCTAAAAATAAAATGGATTTCTCCAATTATAATCATATAATTTATATTAATAATGGATTGACATCATATGTTCTTAAATCATTGAGATTTCCTATTTAATTATCCATTAAAAGTTTAAACCATAAATATATAAATATATGAACACTTCCTAGTATATATAATAGATAGATGGTTTCCCATGAAAGACTAAAAAATACTATATATTAATAATAAATTGATAGTTATTTTTATATGAATACTCCATTAGTGGAAAATTATCAAACGATATTGCTTCGAAATTTAAAACACATCCCCTAATTATTTCATTCAATTTGAAAATGATCTTCTATATATAAAAAATTATTTGATGATGAATTATTGTACATGGATATGAGATCATAAAAAACTTATTATAAACCATTTTATATTCTTGAATTCTTTTTCGAAGCATGACTAGATATTATCATAAATAGAAATCCATGCAACAGCTATATTTCAACAATAAAAGCATTCTCCGAAAACATTTATGTCAGTCAACTCCCAAATATACAATAAATTTGAATATTTCATTAGTATATCCATGATAACTATAATGTAAAATATCTATTTTCATTAATTTTTACCATTTATTAAATCCAGTGATATATATTTTCCCTTCTATTGTAAAGTTATGAGTGGCTGTATAAAACCATCTAGGACATGAAGGTTTTCCATCACTCTATGAAAAGTATGGAATCTTACATAAAACTATAACTCAAATATTTATATTACTATAAACCCAAATAAACACTAAAAATATTGATATATATTATTTTAAACAATTAAAGATTCAGAATGTGAAAGATGAAACAACGCTAAACGTGTATTCCTCAATGCATAAAAATAAATTGATTCCACTAAAATAATATTTAAATAACCTCTCCTTTAGAATTAACTATTCTATAATAACTCTATATGTATACTAATATCATTACACACATCAAAATAAAGGTCACAAAACTATGTGTCACAAACCCAATGAATTTTTGTAGTGTTCATTCCCAAATGAAACAAACAACCTCATATATTGACCTATTGAATATCTAGATCTAAAAAAATTACATGTTTATGGACTTCCACTCTTCCATTACATCATAACCTATCATGAATTAATAATTTATAGTCAATGAATCCACTAAATAATCACACTTACATGATATGTATGTTATTTAAATATTATAATTCTAATGAATTTTTACTTTATTTTACTACAATAGATAAAATATTCCATGGGTGATTTTATATTAGAGAATTCAATGGTTAGTGAGTAAAAATATTATTTTCCATATTCATAAGTCTCAAAGACTTTTTGGTGAATACTTTTGATACTAAAACTTACCCATTAATGGAATAATATCTTATATTATTCCACAACTATCTGTAGTAATTATTGAAAACCACATAATCTTACATCAATACATAGTCAGCCCCCAAATGAGAAGTGTCTTGATTTACCATAAAAGGAATCCCTCTACTAGAATTCTTAGAACACGTGAATAAATATAAATATATTTTAGATGAATGATATTTAATTTTAACTCATCTATCCAAATAAAATATTTTCACTTATTTTTAAATGATAATAAATGTGATGTTATCCTTGATAATTATAAGGAAATGTGATGCTAATAACCATTAAATTTTAAGAAACTCAAGACTATAAATATGAACGAAGGTGAAAAAACAACACTACCTCATCCATAAGAACATGAAATATTATTAAATCAATAAATATAGAATAGTCAGTGAAATTTACATTTCATATCCTAAAATAGCATTTGTATTGTTCTGGTACATTTAATCACTACTATGTACCCCCAACACAAATTGAATGTTATCTGTAACACCCAGATATTTTATGAGAAATATTATTTTTAATTTATTTAACATCTTGTGTTGTATTCTACACCATGATTATCTTGTTTTATACGCAACACCATATTATCCTGTAGTATACGCAAACACTATTCTTGGCTTGTGTTGCACGCAAGAGCGACCTTCCTCGATAGCGTGTGTTATATGCAATACCGAGTATTACTAAACAATGATATATTATTATAATATTATGAACTAGCCATTATGAATAGTATTAACCAAATTTTGATGTTTTTAACATTATAATTCATCTTACACATTTTCTAAAATGATCTATGAAAACAAAATCAATTTTTCGATAAAAGAAGTATTTTTCAAAAAATTCAGTTTTTCCGCCTTTTGATGGCGCACCCATTTTAAATATAATTGTTGACAAGTTTATAATTTCAATTTTAAAAAATATAATTCTTCTTTTTAATCATGATATAAAAATTTATATTGGATAAATTTTTGATACTTTTTTGATAACTTTCATATTTTCATGAATAGTTAAAATATGGTAAATTTAAATCAGAAACAAATTTTATAATAATGTTAATTTATATGGTTAAATTATAATATTTAATGGTTTTAAAGTATAAATAGAATTTATTTTTACCATTTAATATAATTAATGTCATTATCATTAATTTTACATTGAATTCATAGGTAAAAACATTTCCATCTTTGACAATGTTTTAACTTTTAAAAACCCAGTTTCTTAACAACGAGATTAGTTTTAAATTAATTACTAAAACTTATGAGTTTTGAATTTTTAAAAATGTATTCCATATTTGGATTCAGTGGGTCAAAATTATGTAAATAGGATACTTTTATTTTTTTGACAATATGAATAGTAACTACGGTAATTTTTATTTACTACAGTTAAAGGTAAATCGGGTAATTAAGGGTAAAAGTAATATTATAAAATTACCCTAACATTTGTACTAATATAATTGGATGATTATATTTCTTCCTAAAATATACTTGGGTCTAAATTGTTTCTTTCGGAACCCACTTGGATTTGATTAAGACCTTTAATATATATTATTTTAAGAAAGTGAAATATGTCTCACTGAAATTTTAATAATCAAATTAATTTTAATATAAGGTTATACATAATATAAATTAGATTATAAATACTCATTTTAAATATAAAATTGTTTTACTTATCATGGTAATTTATTGGTGATTTTTAAGAAATATATAATTACCTTAATAGCTTATACATTAATGATGCCGAAATTATTTATTTAGTAAAAATTCATTAATATAGATTTTATTAAAATAATAATACCCATAAAAAGGACCAGAAACTTGTCCAAATATTATTTTTCAAGTATATCTATACCCTAATCATCCAATTGTATAATTTTGGACCATTTTGAGACTTATGAAACAGATTATGACATTTATATTATTTTATTATAATGATGTCAATGTTGTCACCTTCATAATTTAATAAAAATATCATTTTAAGAGTTTGGTGTTTTAGAGGATATATTCGACTAAATGTATTCTTATGAATGATATTAGAGTAATATTAATCATAGTATTTTGTTTTTAATTTTTATGCAACAATTAAGTCTATTAAATAATTATATGAAAATGTTGTAGTAATTATTTTATTAAGAGAAATGTCAAATAAATGGTTTTAAAAATATTAAAATAAATAGTAAATATACCAATTAATGGGATCCACTAATTTTATAGATAACTATTACATGTTAGTAATATATTAAATATTTTGGTTTTAATATATCTTCTTTGTGGAGTTTATTTAAATTCAAATAAATGAATAGTGTCAAAATTGTCACAATTGATATTTTATAAAAAATAACATATTAATGAATTTTTTTAAAAATAACAAAAATATTTAAAAATTAAAAATTTAAATTCTTATGGTCTATAATTTCATTAAGTATCCAATTATAGACAATTCACAACACATAAGTAAGTATGTATAGCCATTTAATATTTAGAATATTATTACCACAAATAAAATTAAATATATTAAATAAGGATAAATCAAAATGATAAGGTTTAAAATAAAATAAAAACATGCATATAATTTATTATTTTATGAGATTACAACCCTATATTACCTAATATCTGAATTTGAGTCACATTGGAGGTTTTTATGTGGGGTTTGAGTTTATTATAAATTTATATTTTGGAGATTTACAAAAGTGCCCCTCTCCTTTCTTATAAACAGGCACCCATTACCTTTCCTCTTCAATCAATATTGAGCCTTCATGCTCTGCCAAACCCTGAAAATTAATCTTCCCAACAACTATAGTTACATTATGTAGGTTCTTTTCTTCTCAAAATACCAACTATAGTGCCCTAAGAGGATGTTTAAAGGAGTTACTTCGAGGAAGAGGAAATACCTTCTACCGATTCGTTCATGTTTCATTCTTCTTCTACATCCTATTATTTAGTTTATTAATTATAAAGTAATAAAATAAGTATCACTAATATACTGATATTTTATTATAAATATGAAACAACCCTATTTCCCCTTATATACATCTTACGAAAAATGAAATCAATGCTCGTGCGTACATACGTCTTACCTTCTCCACACCGTGGTGTAATCTATTTTTCCCACACCACCATATATGGATGGGTAAAATGGTTGAAATAATAACTATATGTGATTATAATAATATCATACTGATTATGATATATTTTATCATCCACTCCAATTCCATTCAATAATTATGGAAATGATATCATCGCTCGTGCGTACGTACGGATTGCCGTCTCCACGACGCGATGAGATTCATTCTCCATGTTAACCATTAAAGAATTATTATAATGTATATATATTAAATAATCATGAAATATATGAAATATTAATGATACTGTATTTATTTATATGGTATTTACTTAATTCAATTAAATTTAATAAAGAAACGAAAACAGTGTCCATGTGTACGTACGACCTACCGTCTCCATGAACGGTGTATTTATTTCCATTTATCGATCTATTATATATATTTATAATCTGAATATATATTACATATAAATCATGTTTTACATTATGGATGTATGTAATCATGATCTATGTAATCATGTTAATAATTACATGTCAAAACATGAATGATAAATGAAACGATTTTACCCAAAATGTTGCTTTAACATGGAATTGACAAATGAACAGGTAATATAAAGTCTTAAGTGAATCATATATGATATCATAAATATTATTATGGTTCTATAACAAGTTAATAATATGTTTAAACCAACTATACAGGAGTCTCAGACACATAAAAAAGAAATTGGACATAAGGTAACATATAATTTTTCAATCTCATTTTTATCTGGGATTGCTTATACCTAAGTATTTACTGGGGTTATATTTTTCATTCATTTCCATAAAAATGTTTTCCATAAAGTTTTTAATATTCTTCCATGTATATTTAAAGTCAAGTTTACCCCTCTTTGATTTTTACAGTGTTTTATGAAAGGAATCTTTCTTTTGTTTACCATACGAGGAACTTTTTGACTTTTCTGGCAGAAGTACTATGAGAATGTTTTTTTAACTTATACGGAAAGAGATGATTTTTATGCTTTCATAACACCTTATTTTATTGAAGATTACTCTATAATATTTCATTAATATTTTCAAAAAAATCATTTTATTTTAAAATTGCATGGAATTTTGTGAAAATAAAATGATTTTTAAGAAGAAATGATATTTTCATCAAGAATTCATTTCAATTGTTTTATCAAAACCATTTTCCATATATAATAACATTATATAATATGTTTACATTTAAAGTACAATGTCTCTATTATTTACATGGTTTCATTTTTCATATATGGAAATTATATCCCTTTATTTTATTTTATTTATGTTATGTTGGGATGGTGTTTATGAAACCAATATTATTCTTTGAGTTATGATAAATGATTTATGTTTATTTTGTGGAACACGAAAGAATGATTTCATTATGAGATGGGTGGGAACTATATCTCCCTTCAATGCATTGGGTAAAGATTTATATCTCATGATATAGACATGGCTGTAATGGATAGTGAACCCAGTTCAGTAATACAGGGCTGGAACGACAAGTAAACCCAGTTCAGTAATGGACTTTGTCCACTATGATGGTCTTGGAAACAATGACTTGGCTACTATGGGAATCATAACATGTGCTTAATGGTTTTCCACAATTACATGTTTTATTCCCATGCTATTTTATCATGATTAATGTTACTTTATGATCTATGACTTATACACTACCAATATTTATGTCAATGCTCAAGATTTTGATGTTTTTAATTCATGTTTTTACATTCAAATGTTTATGGATTGTTTTTATGTTCTCCATGTTTACCCTTACTGAGCATTTGAGCTCACCATTTTTATGTTTTCTTTTCCCCAGGATATAAATAAAGGTTTTAGGTAAGAAAACAAAAGGGGAAGATATTTATGGGAGATGTTCAATATCTTTCACCTTGATTAGAAGATTATGTTCCGAGCTTCCAAAGACACTACACAAATACGGTCTTCAGGTGTCTATTTTTGTCATGTATTAAGTAGTCCAAGAAAAGTGATGTAATGTCTATGTATGTCATGATTTGGAACCTTATAGTTAGTATCAGAGCGAAGGTTTATTTACCCTTTGGAAACTATTATGCGAAAACTTTAATGAGATCCCTAAGGATATTTATAAGGTATGTATAGGGATATCCCTAAGGTTTAGTATAAATAAGGGTTACAGTCCTAGAATTATATTGATGATCATGAATAACCTAGGGTGAACTTAAGGTGTCTTGGATTATAGAATGTGTGATAAGTTTGCTATCACATAAGTTACTTTTTATGATTATGTGGTTCCTCATTATTTTAACTATTTCTTTCCAAATGGTTTCTAGTTTTAGTTAATGGAGGGAACCAGAAAGAATTGGGTTTACATTGAATCCGATGAAAAAATTGTTGACTATGAGCATAAAAAATTGTGTAATGCCTATAGAGAAAGGTATTGTGATTATTATGAATCATTCATCATGATATATGATTAACAATGTGAACTTTTGTGGTATTCCAAAGTCATCAAATAAGTGAAAGATGGACTTTTCTACATGCTCTCATGGAGAGGAACATATAGGAAGGAAGATAAAAATTTCTATATATCAAGAAGAAGGGAAGAAGAACCTTGAGAAATACCTCAAATAGAGGGGAAGATATTATCTGTGTGGGGAAAAGGGTGATAGAGTGACATACTGTTATGGAGTTCAATGACTTATCTGTGGAGAACATGGGAATTACCCAACTCAATTCCCGGACCTAAGAGGTTACTTTTAAATCGCGGAAGGACTTATTTCCTGAAAATCATTGAAGAGGATGGATTGAAAGGAATATGTATTAAAATTCATTAAATATGTTGTTGAGGTAGTTTTATGGTATATTGAAATGTCTATGTATCGGTTTATTGTGCTTTTCAATAATTGTATGGTACCAGTAACCATGAAAAGTGATTGAAATATTTTTGTAAATTAGATGATATGTGCATAATGAAGGGATAAAGAGAAAATTAAATGTTTGATAGTATTCATGAGATCATGAATAATATAAGGACAAAGTGATATCATGGGTTGAGTATATAGAAATTTTGGGATTTTGGTTAACTTTTGATAGCATTAATGTTTTCACTAAGGTTCTATGGTAATTCATGTTTCAAGAGAATACATTATTAATGTATTCACATGATTTTAATGCGATCAAAAAGATATTTATTTTGATATATAGGGTATAAATGATGGTATTGAAATTCTTGTTATATGACCTTTCTAGAAATCATTTTCTTTATAATATGAGATTGGATAGAATTATTTTGGATATGACTAATGATTTGAAATTTATTAATTTAGACATCAGATAGTATTGTTTAAGGCTAGAACATTTTTTTTATTATTTCTAAAATGTTATAATAATTTAGTTTTAGTAAAAAGACAACCTGTAGGATAGATGACAACCCATCGCATCAGACATGTTTGCGGGAATCAAACACACAACCAAAATGTACAGGCCTTTATCGCCTACCACTGGCCTATACGATGTCCCTAGTTAGTAGAAACTAGTTTTATTTTATTAAGATATGTTGTAGATGAAGTATAATTCCATTTTTGGAACAATATATGATTAATCTCACTATAGATGGACTTGTGTATATTTAATAACTTTTTCTAACCTTATGTTTGAGATAAATGGAATGACCTATCATTCTATCACATGATCTGCTTACACTTTACGAATGAAAAATTCAACTTCATTTCATTAAGATGTGAAGTAGAAATTGTTCAAGGCACTATTAAAGGTGAGATTTTACAAAAATAAAGTATGTATTTATTTTAATTAAAAAATTCTTCAACATTAGGGAAATGATCTTGAAAACAACAAATGATGTCTAAGTGCCCTCATATCTGATGAATTAGATAGAACCATATATCATCACAAATTTCTGGCATTATGATTGTTGGAATTTTCATAGCCATGTTCTCTACCACTCTTCATCAAACCATGATGGTTAGATTTCTCTTCTATATCCATATTTTCACAAATATTCTCATATGTGGAAACCCAGTGCTGAGTTACTTTGGTTGACTGTTATGTTTCTATCTTTCCTTTCCAAAATTAAATTTTAGTATTCCTTTTTACGATGTGAGTTTCTCTGAAATAAACTTTCATGTATTAAACGATTTATAACATCGACGAATTTTGAGGGAAAAATTCATTTTAAGGGGGCTAGAATGTAACACCCCGAGATTTTATGAGAAATATTCTTTTTAATTTCTTTGAAATATTGTGTTGTATGCTACACCAATATTAGATTATGTTATATGCAACACAGTATTATTTTGTAGTATAAACAAACACTATTCTTGGCTTGTGTTGCACACAAGAGTGAACTTCCTCAATAGCATGTGTTGTATGTAATACCGAGTTTCACTAAACAATGTTATATTACTATAATATTATGAAATATCCATTATAAATATTATTAACAATAATTTTAATTTTAGAACATTATAATTCAACTTACACATTTTCTAGAATGAGATATGAAAACAAAATAAATTTTTTGATAAAATAAGTATTTTTCAAAAAATGCAGTTTTACCGCCTTTTGATGGATCACCCATTTTAAATATAATTTTTGACAAGTTTTTAAGTTCAATTTTACAAAATAAACTTTTTATTTTTAATCAGGATATAAAAATTTAAATTGGATAAATTTTTGATACTTTTTTGATAACTTTCATATTTTAATGAATACTAAAAATACGCTAAATTTTAATTAAAAACAACTTTTTCATCAAGATAATTTATATGGTTAAATTATAATATTGGATGGTTTTAAAGTATAAATTGAATAAATTTTTACCATTTAATATAATGAATTTCATTTTCATTAATTTTACATTTATTCATAGTTAAAAACATTTCAATCTTTGACAATGTTTTAACTTTAAAAAACCCATTTTCTTAACAACGACATTATTTATAAATTAATTACTCCAAATTATGTGTTTTGAATTTTTAAAATGGCTTAAATATCTGGACTAAGTTGGTAAATATTATGTAAATAGGCTACCTTTATTTTTTTGACATTATGAATAGTAACTATGGTAATTTTTTTACTACAGTTAAAGGTAAATCGGGTAATTAAGCGTAAAAATAATGTTATAAAATTACCCTAACACTTGTATTAATATAATAGGATGATTATATTTCGTCCTAAAATATACTTGGGTTTAAAATTAATCTTTTGTAACCAACTTGGATGTGATTAGGACCCTTAGTTTATTTTATTTAAAGAAAGTGAAATATGTCTCGCTCAAACTTTAATAATTAAAGTATTTTTAATATAAGGATATACATAATATAAATTCTATTATAATTACACATTTGAAAGATAAATTTTTTTTATTCATCATGGTAATTTATGTGTTATTTTTACGAAATATATAATTACCTTAATAGCTTATATATTAATGATGCAGAAATTATTTATTTAGTGAAAAATCAATAATATAGTTTTTATTAAAATCATAATAGCCATAAAAATGACCAGAAACATGACCAAACCTTATTGGTCGAGTATATCTATACCATAATAATCCAAGTGTCGACTTGTGGACCATTTGGAGACTTATTAAACAGATTATGACATTTATATTTTTTTAAATAATGTCAAAGTTGTCCCCTTAATAATTTAATAAGAATATCATTTTAAGAGTTGGGTGTTTTAGAAGATATATTTGACTAGAATTATTCTTATTAAATATATTACAATTATACTTATCATAGTATTTTATTTTCAATTTTTATTCAACATTTACGTATATTGAATAATTATACGAAAATGTTGTAGTAATTATTTTATAAAGAGAAATATCAAATAAATGGTTTTACAAATTTTATAATAAATATTAAATGAACTAATTAATGTGATCCACTAATTTTACAGATAAATACGACAGGTTTTTAATCTATGAAATATTTTTTCGTGAACATAACTTTTGTGTGGATTTTAATTAAATCCAAATAAATGAATAGTGTCAAAATTGACACAATTGATATTTAATAAACATAACATATTATTAAATTGTTTAAAAATCACAAAATTATTTAAAAATTAAAAATTGAAATTTATATGGTCTAAAATTTCATAAAGTATCCAATTATGGACAATTTACAACACATAAGTATGTATTTATAACCATTTAAATATAGAATATTAGTACCACAAATAAAATTAAATAGATTAAATAAGGATAAATCAAAATTATAAGGTTTAAAATAAATTCAAAACATGTCTAAATTTGATTGGATGATGCGATTACAACCCTATATTACATTATATCATAATATGAGTCACTTTGGTAGTTTTTATGTGGGGTTGAGTTTATTATAAATTAATATTTCGGTGATTTCTAAAAGTACCCCTCTCCTCTCTTATAAAAGGGAACCCCTTCCCTCTCCTATTCACTAAATATTGAGCCTTCATGCTTGGAAAAAACCTGAAAATTAATCTTCTAAACCTATATAGTTACATTATATAGGTTCTAGTCTTCTCTAAAGACCAACTCTAGTGACCTAAGATGATGTTTAAAGAAGGCACCTTGAGGAAGAGGTAATACCTTCTACCGATTATTTCATGTTTCTTTTTTCTTATACTGCATCTTATATTGTTGTTTAATTATAAATTAATTACATTAGTATCACTAATATTCTAATATGTTATTATAATTAGGAAACAACACTATTTAACCTTATATCCATCTTACGAAAAATGAAATCATCGTGTGTGCGTACGTACGGCTTACCGTATCCACGCCATGGTGTAATCTGTTTTTACCCCACCACCATACTTGGATGGTCATAATGATGTAAATAATAACTATATATGATTATCATACCATCATACTGATTATGAGATATTGTATCATATAATCCAATTCCATTCAATAATTATGGGAATGATATCATCGCTCGTGCGTACGTACGGATTACCATCTCCACTATGTGATGAGATTCAATTTCCTTGTTATCCATTCAAGAATAATTATAAAGTATATATATTAACTAATAATGAAATATATTACATATTAATGATATTTTATTTATGTATATTTTATTTACTTACTTATATTCAATTTAATAAGGAAACGAAAACAGAGTTCTTGCGTACGTATGGCCTACCGTCTCCATGAACTGTGTATTTATTTCCATTTATAGATCTATTATAAATATGTAAATTATGAATATATATTATATATAAATCAGGTTTCAAATCCAGGAAGTTATTAATCATGATCTATGTAATCATATGAATAATTACAAGTCAAAATACGAATTATAAATGAAACAATTTTTCCCAAAACGCTGCTTTAACATGGAATTGACAAATGAACTGGTAATATGAAGTCTTAAGTGAATCATATATGATATCATAAATATTATTATGGTTATATTAAAAGTTAATAATATGTTTTAACCCACTATACAGAAGTCTCGGACACATATAGAAGAAATTTAACTTAAGGTAATGGATAATTTTGCAATCTCATTTTTATCTGGGATTGATTATGTGTAAGTATTTACTAGGGTAATATTTTTCATCCATGACCATAAAAATGGTTTTCATAAAGTGTTTAATATTATTCCATGTATTTTTGAATTCATTTTCACCCCACTTTGACTTTTACATTATGTTATGGAAGGAATCATTCTTTTGATTCCCATACGAGAAACATTTTGACTTTTTCGGAAAAAGTACGAGGAGAATGTTTTTTTAACTTATAAGGCATGAGATGATTTTTATGGTTTCATAATGCCTTATTTTCAGGAAGATTACTCTACAAGATTTCATCAATATTTTCAACAAAATCCTTTTCTTTTAAAATTGAATGGCATTTTGTGTAAAGAGAATGATTTTGAATAAGAAAGGATATTTTCCTCAAGAATTCATTTCAAGTGTTTTATCAAAACCATTTTCCATCTATGATGACATTATTTAATATGTTTATATTTCAAGTATAATGTCTCTATTATTTACATGTTTTAATTTTTCTTATGATGAAATGATATCCATTTATTTTATTTGGATTATGTTATGATGGGATGGTGTTTATGAAACCCATATTATTCTTTGGGTTATGATGAATGATTTATGTTTATTTTATGGAACACGAAAGAATGATTTCATTATGACATGGTTGGGATCTATATCTCCTTACAATGCATTGGGTAATGATTTATATCCCATGAGATAGGAATTTCTGGAACGGGAAGTTAATCCCATTCAGTAATACAGGACTGGAATAGCATGCAAACCCTGTTTAGTAATGGACTTTGTCCACTGTGATGGTCTTGGAAATAATGCCTTGGATACTATGGAAATAATAACATGTTCTTAATGGTTTTCCATAATTACAAGTTTTATTCCCATGCTAGTTTATTATGATTAATGTTCCTTTATGGTATATGCCTTATGTACTGCCATGATTTATGTCATTGCTCAAGATTTTGATGTTTTATGTTAATGTTTTTATATTCAAATGTTTATGGATTGTTTTTATGTTCTCTATGTTTAACCTTACTGAGCATTTGATCTCACCCTTTTTATGTTTTCTTTTCCCTAGGATATAAAAAATTGTTTTAGGTATGAAAACAATAGGGGAATATATTTATGGGATATGGTGAAGATATTTCACCATTATTAGAAGATTATGTTCCATGTTTCCAAAGACACTAAACTAATATGGTCTTTAGGAATCTGTTTTTGTCATGTATTAAGTAGTCTGAAAAAGTATTGTAAATTTTATGTACGTCAAGCTTTGGACCATAATATTATCAACATTATTCTTCGCATCTCATGATATATTTTAAAAAAAAATCATTCCCTAAATACATAAAAAAATTCAAATATGGTTGATACACTTATTTTTGGAGACCCATGGAAAATATTCTATAATTTATCATCTTAATGGAAATAAAAAAACATAATCAAAATTTATCTATCAATAAAATATTTTTTTAAATATTTTTTTCCTCACCCAATCATAGTTGATAATACTCAGGCCTATGATCGATCTTTTAGTAAGAATTACATAATCATGGTTGACTAAATTCAATGACCAAAAAATTTAACTATGACTTTTACATAAAGAAATATTATGTTATTATCTTCCTAAACATACAACTCCAGAACTAAATGAACCACCGAAAATTTAATTACTACTATAGTAGTGTATCCATGGAATTGGTGGGAAGGAAAAGCAGTAACAATATTATAAATATTTTTTGATTTAAATATATATATTAACGAAAATTTAATTATTAGTATGTTGGATATAAAAATAAACCATTTATTATTATGAAAATTTATCTTTTATTTAAATACTGCTTTCTATTTTAATTTATGAATTTGTTTATCAGATTTAATATAAAATTTTAGAATTATAATCATAAAAAAGAACAGAATTTTTATAATTAACATTTAAATATTGTACTATGATATATTGTGTTGATTTTTATAGAAAGTATAATTATTAATTAAATAGTAAAAAATTCAGTTTTAGAAATACAATAACATTTATTCCATTATTAGTACATATGTATGAATTGGATATTTATGAAAAAAAATTTCTAGAAAAAAATATTAAATTTATAACATGCATTACATGTTCAATATTATTTATTTTAGTTTATAAACCAATGTTTTATATTTCATAACATAACATACACTATTATCTAAAACATTATTTTATACAAAATACATTTATTATTTTAAATTTAATTATTATTGATTTTTGAAAGAGGAAATTATAAATAGACAAAAAAATTAATTAAAAGGTACATATTATTTATTATGGAATATGTAAATTTTTGGCTTCAAAAATTTATAACTTATATAAAAACTAGTTAGCATGGAAAACTACCCAAAATAGAAAAAGTAGTAAAAAGGGTTAATGGAATAAAATGAAAAAAACATATTTTTAATTTATTGGTTGTGGAATGGATCTACCAAAAAATATATCCATTCAATTTTTTCCCATATTGGTGTCTTCTATACATGTGAAACATGTTCTCTTTATATATTATGATGAAACATTCACAAAAATTCCATTCACACCCCTTATAAAAAAGATGTGCCTCCCCACCCCTTAAAGGACAATACAATATTTATGTTTCCTATTGGGAATATACACTATTAATTTCCCATATGTTCATTTTTCACTTCCATAAGGTCATTGAAAAAATAATTTTTCATATTTCCTCTCTTATTTAGGAATCCTTATTATGAAGCTAAATGTTCTTAATTCCCATAAAAACTACTCTATAATATTTTTTATTTTCAATATTTTCCATTCATATATATTTTTAATAAAATAATAAGATTTTTTTACTATTTACTAATTTTCATATACATTTTTTTAAATTTTATGGATTAACTATTAACCACCATTACCATTTTCTCGTGAATAAAATGAAATTAATATTCATTTGTACATACAGACTACCACCTACATAAAGCATCATGTTTCAATTTACTTCACCACTATATTTTTTTGTTAATAATTTGGAGTATAATAAATGTGTATAATATTTATAACATGTTTCATATTGTTAAATATAAACCATATTATATATTTCAATGTTTTATGGAAATGAAGTCATCATTCAATTGCACGTGTGGACTACCACCACTATGGAATGGTGCTTTTGTATTTTACCAACACCTTTGACATCTATTCACATGAATGGGTTTAAGGGGTAAATATTAGGTTTATAAAATTATTGTTATTCCTCTAAGACATATTGGGCATCCTATTAATAATAATAGTATTAAATTGTTTTTTCAAATTAAACTGTCTAAACATATCATACTAAGAGGAAAAAAATCATATTCATTTAAGGAAATTGTTTTATATAAATTATTAATTA
This sequence comes from Viscum album, assembly GCA_963277665.1. Taxonomy (NCBI): domain Eukaryota; kingdom Viridiplantae; phylum Streptophyta; class Magnoliopsida; order Santalales; family Viscaceae; genus Viscum; species Viscum album. The sequence continues at coordinate 1,535,434,795 of OY728156.1, read as the reverse complement.
AAATAAATATATAAAATTAAAATTTATCATATTATTAAGACCAATAAAATAATTATTTTTATTGAATAATCATATTAAAATAATCCAATTTTTAATCATCAATTAATTATTTTATGTTCATGTTAGGGTCCGTCTACCCACATACTTGAATAGTGCTATAAAATAATATCAAGGATGACTATGAGAAATTAATTACTAATAATAAATGAGATAATTATTTAAATAATGAATTTTTATTTATTCTATAATTTTAATATTAAAATTAAACTTATTAATTTTGATATCAATGTCTGTTCATTTAAATCATGTAATCATGCTCATTACTAATTTCATATATAATTATTGTAATAAATAGTGAATGAAATATAATAAATTATAATAAATTATAATAAATTAATTATATTACGTTGTATGACTTATGAATTACGAACTTTTGAATATGAATCAATAGTGGCATCGATATTAAGAAACTATTTCTAAACGATCATCACTACTCGTACCCGCAATCAACAATAGATATTAAATAAATAATATACATGTAAAAAATAATTATAAATTATGATTAAATTTTTTAATAAATATGAATCAGTGTTTTAAATATGTTATTTTGAAATTTATTCTTATTATAATAAAGATTCTGGTAATTTAGTGGAATTCAAGAATTAATATAAGGGGTTATTTTTATCAAATTTAATTTCTTAATACATATTTCTTTTTTAACCTTTATATATTTAATACGGTGTGTTACTACCTACTAAATTTTTTATACCATAATAATTTATTTTATGGGGTTTCAATAAACATATCATTTCCACTACTTTAATGTATTTTGATTCAAATGATACCAAATTTATAAGTGGTTTTGGTTAACACAACTACCTTAATTGAGTTATAATGATTCAAATCAAACATCACAGTTTCTATATTTGTTTACCTCTCTTAGATTATTTAATTAATAGTATTTAATTTTCACTATAGCATAAAATTTAATTTTAATTCAAATATTTTACCATGATATTATTTATTTATAAAAAATTATACCATTATCGAGTATTCTAATCCTCTCTAATTACGGTCTCCCCTACCCGTATATATTTTATTTCATTACTATTTTCTAATTTATATATTAAAACTCAATTATTTTTTATTCCATTTGACCCTATAATATAATATTTTATCCTATCAAAAGAAGTATTTGTTATCACTTTTTTATGATATGGTTTTTAAAAATTATATTTTAAATGGGTTTTCTTCCTTAATCGTTTTTGTTTTCTAGATCATATTTCCTTAAGAAACATCTATTTATTTTTAAGGAACCATTATTAGGGATTTAATTATATTATAATATTTTCAAAATATCACACTTCATCTTTTCAACAGAAACTATTGGAGTGTCACCAGCAGCATATTCTATTCTTAAAATGTTAAAAATAATTCTACCAAAACATGAATGTTTTAAAATTTAATTACCACTTCATTTTAAATTTACTTTATATCATTTGAAATTTTATTTTTTAAATTACCCTTAAAATTATATTATACTATTTAGGTGTATTAAACTCATAAAAATTGATTTCGTTTTGTTTTTTTCCTTTTAATTGAATGATTGTTTATTTTTCACCCAATGCCTTTCTTTAGTGAACATTATATATTTACATCAAATTTTTTAAGGGTGATCACCAATATTTCATACATATATTGATTAGGGAATTTATTAAAATAAAAATATACCATTTTTCTATATTATATAAATAGTATATTCTCTATTATATTGAATAAGGTTTATTTAAAAAAAATCGATGAATATCATTAGATGCCTATTTATTTTCCATTGGTATATCATGTTAGGGTTATAAATAGTTTTTTCCCTTATGTGATAAAATTTTAAATGGATTTGAAACACATTTTCATTCCATGTATTCTTTACCATTTTTTAATGATTGTTTTCTAGTTGTACTCATATGTATAGATGATGATAAATGGGGCCTTATATCACTCTATAATGAATTGGATAATCTTAATATATCATGAGAATGTAAACCATGGATATAATTATTTTTTCTAAATAATTCATATGTATAAACAATGTACTCACATTTCATTGAAAATGCATAATAGTTTTGTTCATAAATTCATTGGCATAATGAGTTTTCTCATATAGTATCCAATTTTTATAATTGATCCATAAATCTATGTTCATATTTATTTTTATGATATTCTAAAATATATGGTTATTCCACTTTTTTTTACATTCTTCATTTTTATTCTATAATTATTTTGTTTTATTATTACATGCATAAATCACATTCAATTATTACAGTGACTGGTTATGATATAGAGATTCCACGATATTTTTCTACATTGATCCCTGCATTATTTCCTGTTTTAGTATATATTATCAGTGGTGTGTAACATTATTATATACACTTATTATACCCATATAATCAACTAATGATTACTTATGATCGTGGATTTCTTTCACTTATACTCATCATTAATGAGAAAAAAATATTTCCACATTATAAAGTATCCATTTCCATAGGTTATGAAGAAAATTAATAAGTAATATTTTATTTATTTTTATATTATTTGGATAATTTTTGGGTGATATTGAATACATGTTATGGATTGAAAAGTTTCTTATTTAATGTGCGATTTTTTTTAAAAAAAAGCATTGATTTGATGTGGTAATTGTTTTCCTACTTCTATAAATTATAAAATATTAGGTGAATGTATTTTAATAAAATATTTGTTATATGTATTTTAATTATGAGACGGTTAAATCCATGGGTATCTCTAGTTTGTATCATTTATTTTGTCTACTTGGTTCACTATACAGATAGTAACCGTATTGGTTAAAAAATTAACTAATGTATTCCTCCATGGAATCAAGTGGATACTGACTACCAGTGTGGTTATATAGGTGATATAGTGAGAAGAGTTTAGAAAATAAATCAATAACAAATAAAAAGGATAAATAGATGAAAGGTTGTGCAATATAAAATTAACGTATAGAAATTATAAACCAACAACCAGGCCAGTGCTGAATAATCCATCTATGTATGAACATAGTGAGTCATTAATATTTGTAGTCAAATTAAAAATATGAAATCAATTAAAAAGGGATATAATAAAAAAAGATTAAATAAATAAAATACTCAGCCCCTATGGGTCACCTATGTACATCCTCAACCCCTGGATCTATGTCATGTCCTAGTCCATAAAGAGTAATAGAACAAAATAAAATTCCAATAACATATCATGTAACCAATAAATATATCCATGTAATGAACTTTTTATGATAAAGGGTATCAGTAAAACTCATTCGAACACAACCAAGGGTTTCTAATGCATATCAATCCATGAGTATAAAACAGTATTGTTTTTAGATATAATAATAGAATTTGTAAAATAAATAAACTATGTCAAACCTAGTTCCAAAGAAGATACACATCTTATATAACATACATCTTCCAAATTGATAAAATCACTAAAACTATATATTTATATAAAATGACTCAAAGCCTATGTTACATAACAATGATGTCCTTTTATAATGATAAACATAATGGTTCGCATATTAAAATGCAAGGTGTCAATCCAAATCATATAAACCAATTTAAAATAGGTATCATGTCAAACTAATCCTGATAATTGATATGGTGTACCATTCCCAACAATTTAATTGAATGTAACAATAATAATAAATACAATAATGAAAAGGTTCTTCATTATGGACACATTAAATTTGATGTAATAATAATGGGTTCCATGCTTGATAATTTGATATGTAGTGATATTGGGTGATTTGATTAATAATTCAACAAGTACTGATATAAGATGGTGTGCCCAACAGTTTGATATGAAAATAGAATATGATCTACGTCCAGCTACTTACAATATTTTATATAAGTATATTTATTTCATGTAAGTTATAATAATAACAAGGAATAACTTCATGTACACTAAATCCACATAATAATAAGGAACATTATGTCCAACAATTACAATTTAATGTTGAACAATGTCATCTACAACAAAACTAATACTTTTTTATACATTCAATTAAAAGTACCTTATGATCACATCCATGTAATTAAATCTTGGAATCCATGTTACGAGGAATGAAATAAATAAATATGAACATTTCCTTTATTAACCAAACTTATTTCCTGAAAATTATTCATACCTATATACACTTAAAACAAACATTAAATCATAATATCTTTTGACTTTAAAAAAAGAGTAATGTGACATAGTCTTACTATTAACATTTCATTCAAGTCAATTAAACATCATAATAAAATGGGAAGCATAAAATTATCTTAAAGTTGGTAAAAATCCATTAAATATCATGTTCATAATAATGCACTATAATTAAACAAGGTAAACATAGGAAACCATGCCTATATTGAATTTATTGCGATTCATTTACCTAAAAGATTCCCCAATAAAATAATTTAATACTACTAACATAATATCTTGTAGTTGTACCTATGGTGTAAATTTATTGTATTCAACCATTTAAGTGTTTCTTTTATTCAATTAAAAATTCCAAATTTTTGGTGGAAACTCAACATGTCACAAGAGTGGATTAATTGCATAATGATGATAGAAAATCGCAATATTTTATATCAACACAACCAAATGGAATGGTTCAAATTGCGGTATAAATCCTACAAAGATACAATTAGGTCTCATGGAAATCCAATTCAATGTGGTACCAATTTAAAAAAAATAAAATGACATTTAGGAAGTAATGTAGGTAGATTCAAGTATGTGGCATAATGAAAAATATTATAAATAGTGAATCATTAAAGGAAAGAAATATAGTCCACATATCATATACCACAAAAGCTTCACTTTTCCAATACCCTGAATTTATTTAATTTGAAACAGGATGAATAAAAATAATAGAAATATACTCTAGAAATATGGAATATTATCTCACATAAAGATAGCACAAAAATAGGACTACAAACTAAAAAAATTGGCCAGAGGTGTGAGAGACATAACTCAATGCTTCTAAAGAATCTAATAGACTTGATTCAAACCATTAAAAAATGATTTCCTCTATAAGGGACAGTAGCATGAGGTGGGTGCATGTGGGGTCCTCCTTGGTGAAATGAGTAAAGAGAATGAAGAAATTAGAATATAAAGTCGTCGAGTAAAATAGTAATTTTTTATATTTTTAAGTGGTGCATGCTTAGTTCACATGGTTAAGAAAAAAATTAACCAACCACGATGGGGAATTTTCTAAAACACACCCAAACCCCAAGGATTCCTTGCACATTTTTTGAATCATGCACAAATCATGTGGGGATACATCCCCAAAGAACTCCAACAATGTACGGTTGTAGAGTAGGATTAAAAAACTTGCACTAATAGTGTTGTTCCTTTGAAACTCTGAACCATTTTTATTAGTTTTCAAGGACATGATGCATTGTTAAACTAACATTGTTCCTATATAAAATAAATTTCATGGTTGTGATACCCAAGTAGTAATAACCATGGTCTAACTATTAACCTGGGATATATTCTCCAAAACAACCATTTTGGGTCCCTAGACCTTGAGGTTCTCGTAAAACCACTAATCCACATTTTATAACTCATTTTGAATCTAGAATAGAGGATATTTTGTTTTATAACTCATAGAATAACATTCAAAATAACAGTTTAACATTTATCCCATCATATAAATCAAAATTTAAATTCATTTAGACTTTATCAGAATGATCATAACATCGGATCTTAAAAACTCCCCACATTAGAAATTCTCATCCATGAGAATACTTGGAGAAAAATGAAAACATAATCCAACCAAACTGGGTCGTGAATTTCTATATCGAACAGTAATGCTGTGATTTTAGTGGCCCATACACCTCAATGTTCCATTTCAATCATAAAAATCATAATCTACTACAACCTGTTAAAACATTCACATTCCCCATTGAAATAATAATACCATTCTTATTTTATCACGTCTAAACTGATATAAGATCATTTAATCATCAAATTCATTATAGGAACTATGATACTCTATACCATTTGTTGAATATTTTATTTATTGATTCTGAGTCCTGGTAGAAAGATTGTTATAATTACAAAATAAATAATTCCCCTATCATCCTATTTTCTCAATTTGATTGAACAACTAAATATTAAACAGCTCGTTTCTTTCTTTCTTGACTCCACATTTCCATAATGATTTCCCACAAAACATTTGATTTCACTCCCACCCCAAACCAAGTAATTAATAATTTATTTCCTTATCTATTTATTAAAACAATCAGAGAAAAATCATGTCCAGCTATCTTCAACCAGCTATTTCAAAAACTACTCATTTTTAACTGGTGATGAATCACAATAATTTGATTCAAAAAACACTATCCCATGGCTTACCAACATCATTTGATATATGATCATCAAATCATGTATCTCAAATCCAATGAAATATTCATAATGAGCCGTCTCTTTTTCCTCTTAGTCTCCATGCAAAAACACAAGAACTGGTACTTATGAAATCCAAAACCCAAGAATCATCCCAACTAACCTGGGTTTGATGATCACACTCAGAATTCACCAAATTGTGTATTTTAACGTGTGTATGGTATTTAACAATAAATAAATTTTTACATTTTTTCAATTATCCTATGGAATATAAGATTCATAATAGTTATCATATAGTCAACATTACGGTCCTACAACCCTTCTTTCTAGGAGGGTCCCCACCAAAAGTACATGGCCTTCTCCCCACATATGGATACTCTTGGTCATCACACTAATAAACCAATTTTTTATCTGACTAAAACATCACATTCCCCATCCATCCCCATACATAATGATTATGATGGATAAGAACATTCTTATCTTGGAAATACTACACAAACATCTACCATCACCCATTATAAATCCTTGAGAATGGTTCCCATGGTGTTCGTAAACATTACAATCATAATGAGGGTCACCTCCCTCATTGTCCAAAGGTGTTTCTCTCCCCGCCATGTTTCATACTTTGAAACTTGTCCTTGAGAACTACTCTAAAAGTGTATATTTGAACAATCTGATAAGATATTATGAGACCTCAGTGTATAGCCAGCGCTATATCAATATACTCATCAATATGTCAATATATTGGGCATGATCACCTATAAAATAGAAAAACACTAAGATCTCACTAATATGCTTGTGACACTCTCCTGAACCACATTCTCAACAACCTGGCTATAAATTCCTTACCCAGTACCTGACACTAGGAATCATAACAATGTGTGTTATGGTCTTCTAAAAGGAACCTATCTCACAACACCGAATTGAATTCCAAATTTAAACGTATCACAATAACGTTCATTAAATATTTACAAAAATATATTTATCACCATCCCTAAATGCATAAAATTTGAAAATTTTAATACTCATCCCACACTAAAATACTCACTGACATTCCACATTTATGAAATTTCAAATGATATTGGTATAAACTAAACATTACATTCATAGTGGGTTCAAAACTCATACCACCAAGTTCAATACCCCACTAATTCTCCATCAATTCATCCACTAACATGTCTTAGATGACTGTGTAATATATAATCTTAGTTTTTACACACTCGGTGATCCTATGGAATTTTTATTCAAAATAGGTCTCTTACATGTGCCATGATTTACTATAGACCTCCCTTCTGGTGTCTCTTTTAGGGAATTAACGAACCAACCAAAATCCAATTTATAATACGGCAAGGAACCTGAATATTCATTTACATCAAGGTAATAATAATACCCATCACATTAGATTTTTTTAGAAATAAAAATTCATTATCATGGTAATAATGAAAAACATGGTCACATCAAGTGCATTGGAGTCAAAAAGTCTATAAAACCAAGAAAACATCCATTATATTTTATATAAACCATGGTCCAACTTCTATAGTAGTTTTCCCTTTATTATATAAAATTATTCTTACCAATCAAGGGCCTAAGTCAAAATTTAGGGTCTCTAGGTCTCCATATCGTCCTGTAAAGACCTGGAAATTTCATGAATTTTTTTTTCTTAATTTCTTTGGAATTTTTCAAGACTGTGGCTTCTGACGACACCTGATTCTGAGGCACGGTGTGCCCGAAATCATTTTCCGAAGTGTAGCTTGGGTATATTTAGTGAACGAATGAGCGGGTTTTTCTAACTCTTGATCTGGTGCTCGGAATCGAAATACGAGGGCACCGTTGAAACTACAACGCCGATATTTGCTTAAGAAGACCTTTTCCAGAGTTTTGTCTTCTTGGAAAGAGTTGTTTAATTTTTTGGATTAAGACTACGGAGAAAAAAAATTGTGCTACTAATTTTATTTCTTTTAAGTGGTTAAAATCCTAAGGATGGAGGTTGGGTGGAACTAACCACCAATGTGAGGTTAATAGTGAGGTGGGGCCCACATGAGCACCCACCCCTTAAAATCCCCAAACCCCCCTCTTAAATGTGGGAACCCCCCCCCCCCATAAGTTATGACATTCCCTCTCTCTTTAATTTAATTCCATCACACCTATTGAATTAATTGAATCGCGTTGATTAATTGAATGAAGTTTTTGAATTTTTAAAATTTTGGCATGTGTGAATAAATTAAGACAAAGTTTTAATTTGTTTTTGGTTAGTTTGTTGTGTGGAGTCTGGGAAAAAAAACCAAGGTCTCGAAGAAAATAGTCTTCCACGTTGAAGAACGTGAAGAACGTCATGACCTCGATGATGAATGTTGTCACCATAAGGGAAGACCGTCGTGCCGCCTTCTCTTTTCTCCGCAGCCGGTGAAAGATGCCTTTTTCGGAGAACAATGATGGGCCACTTTCTTCTTCGGGCGAACACCGACGACGCTTACTAATCATCGATCTGCAATGTCGTCTTCCACGACGCCGTCTTTTGCGACGTCGTTGTTCCGCGACGACCATCGTTCGACAACAATTTTAGGTTGGGGTTTGGTTTTGTTCGTGAATAATTATTTGCTTTCTTCATTTAATATTCGGGCCACCTGTTATCAATTTAACAAGAGGAGGTCAGACTGCCCGAACACGGCCGATCCTCGTCCCCCTTTGATGTTGTGTTCGTTGCGGCTCGAACAAAGGCGGTGCGGTAAAACGGTACCGCACGGAAACAAGAAGGAACGCGGTAAAGAATCATGGCGCTGTCGCGCCGCGCCATTGAGGCCGAACGAAACCACGGCCAGAGTCGGGGCCGCAAACGTGATTTGAAAACTCCGCAGATTGTTTATTGGTGTGTGGATCGATGGGCGACGACGGAACGGGCCACAAAGGCGATTTACAGACTCCGCAGTGATGGTCGGGTCCCGTAAGGACTCCAGGTGCAGACGGTGGGTGAATCGGACCACCTGTACGCATCTAGTGTTATGTGTAGAGTGGCGGAGGTGCACCGCCAGAGGAGACCACCACGGTTAGGGGAGGGCGAGGCTTAATGTCGTGCCATTTCGAGACAGCGGGGGCAGGGCCCCCCCGTTTTTCCGCTCGGCCGAAACTGCCGAGCCGTCTGGCCACGCGGGCCGCGTCCGCTCCCAGCCAACCGGCCGCACTAGGCTGCGCCACACCGGCCGGGTTGGGTCATGCCCTATCGGGCCTACACGGGGGTATCGGGCCGAGTATGACCGGGCCCAAACCCCCTATTCTGAGGCAGTTTCGTTCAAACACCCATAACATAGTCTACAAACCTCCGATCGATGCACCGTCAATTGCGATGGGATCCTTGGATCGAGATGGTCGTTTTGATATATTACACTCAAGGTTTCGAAGATCATTTTGTAAATACTGGTTGGTTCGAACACAAAACCAACCGGGCCTTCGGAGCAGAAACGCCTATAACTTGAACTCCAGACGTCCGATTGACGTACCATCGACTTTGTTGGTTTCCTCTTAGTGATATAGAAATTTTTTCATACTACACTCGAGGTTTGGATGCAATTGAAGTATGGTTGGGTTGGTTTTGACTTAAAAACCAACCGGGACCCTAGGACGAAAAAGCCAATAACTCTCGGACCGGGCGTCCGATTGACGCGCCGTCTGTCGCGTTGTGTTCCTTTTGACGAGACAGAACTTTGGGATACATGAACTCCGGACTACGTGTTAGTTGATGTATCATCCTATTGGATCGTGGAGTGGACCCTCCCGGAAAGAGCGTTCTGTGTGCGAAAACCCTAGAGCTGGCTGCAACTTTGATGATGATGATAACCGCATTAGAATCCTCTGTGGGTTCGACGGTGAAGACTTTCGTACTGGAATCATCTGTGGGTTCGATGACGACGATAACCGTACGAAATTCCTCCGTGGGTTCAGCGGTGACGACTACGGTACTTTCAATCGTTATGAAACCCTAGAGCTAGCTGAGACTTGACGACTGCTGATCGATTGACTCGGTGTGTTTCAGAAAGCCCAGTGGGGAGCGCTTGGTTGTAGCGGCAGACCCACGACAGAGGAGCGCTTGGTTGTAGCCGCAGACCCGCGGTACTCAACAGAAAGAGTACCTCTGGAGTCTATGAGGGGTAGCGCTTGGTTGTAGCGGGAGACCCATGGTGGGAAGCGCATTGTTGTAGCAGCAAGCCCACAGTACTCGACAGGTGGAGTATTATAGTAGTCCAAGGATAGTGTGGAGCGCTTGGTTGTAGCGGCATGCCTACTGTACTCGATAGAGGAGGAGTTCCACAGCAGCTACTGTTTCTACATCATAATTAAATCCTGGTTTGAGGTGATTCTTGACATTCAATCATTATCTTCGATATGATTGACTTGCATTCCTATGTGGATTGGGTTGTGTTATCCTATGTGGACCAGAATGTGCTATCCTATGTGGACGTGGTCGAACTTGAACTAGAATTGATGGATTAGGTATATGTATGGGCATATATCTAAGTAGTGTTGGATGTTACTTTGTGATTGTATATTTCCTTTTTGGATTCTGGGAGACCATTGGGGGTCTCGAGGTCCCTACTGAGTATCATATACTCATCTATGCACGGGCTTCACCCACTATACGTTGTGTTGGTTGCAGACGACGGACATCAATAATTGTGGTTGAGGCTTGTAGAGCTGGACAGTACCAGGAGGAGTATCTCATGACGAGTCGGTGCCCGGAGGTGGATATCACGTCGAGTCAATGCCTAGAGGTGGATTTCACGAAGAGTCGGTACCCGGAGGAGACGGACGGATGTGGAGTGTTGTGGAGGAGATCCTTACCTACCCTTCAGGTAGGAAGTCGGAGAACGATCCAAGAGTGGCTCGTCACCTTCCAGCTGTTACCATTTTGAGTTGTACTTTTCTTTCAGTTGTAGTTGTACCTTTTTTTGGGCTTGTATTTCTGGCCCCTTGTACTTTTAGCACGTTTGTTTTACTTCTTTACATAGTGGTTTCTTCCTCTTGCACTCTGTTGTGTGGTTTAATTTTATAAAGGCAATGCCTTACCTTCTTCTAGGGATTTATGCCTTTGGTGCTAGTCGCCAGCCCATGGCTTATGGAAGGTGGGTTTGGGGTAGTCACGACACGGGCCCCGAGGACGGGTCCGGAAAAATTGGTATCGAAGGAGTTCGGTTCTACCACAGAACTCAGGACTCTGATATTTCTTCTATGTTAAGCAATAGTGTTAAGGTTATTGAGTGTGGTTATCAGTCCAGGGAGTCCAGTGTTGGTGCGGCGGCCGACGTATCCGTACACCAGGACCCCGACTTCTGATTTCCGACTTAGTGCACGAAAACATTGATTGCATGTGTGTTTGAAAATATTTATTTGTGATTAATTTGTGTCATCTCACTAGGTATAAATCGTTGACTGTGGTGCACCTTTCTCTTTTTAGGATGCCCCCACGACGGCAGCCAGCTAGGGTTCCGAGTGTTGTACGAGATGACGGCCCACCGAGAGATGAGGTTCCGGTGTGGGGCCCTCTTACTATGTTGAAACCTTCGGGTGGTGTACCAACAGCACCGCCACCCATTGGGTAGCACAGGCCTCCGAGTTTTTGAGGCGAGACAGTTCCCAGGAAGCAGTGGACTGGATGGAGGCGATTTCTAGAGTTCTACGCCTAGTTTAGGCAATAGTAGAGCAGATATTGGACATAGCTAATAGTGATTTCTAGTGAGTGGCCATGAGGTTGGTCTGTTTAGTGAAGAGGCTTCGGTATGTGGACCGATGCCTAAGATAGTAACTTCGGGTTGTGTGTCAGCTACATCACTACCTGTTGGTCAGCTGACACTACCAGCAGTACCGGTAGAGGACACTTGTAGGATTAGTGCCTTACATGTTTCATCACCAGATATCCATCAAGTTCCGAGGCAATACCGACTCACATGCGTCTGAGGACTGGCTTGAGGAGGTGGCTGAGAGTTTCCTAGAGCTTATACAGCTTCGGCAGGACGATGTTTCGGTAGCTGAGAATTCATCGAGGCATACCAAACTATACCTGGTACTCGATAACTACGATGCGATCGGTGCTTCAGGGCTCGGACTTCTGAGTGAGGTGTGACTAAAGGACATCTGATCCAACACTTCTTTCTCTATGCATCCCAACTTATACTAGGGTGCTAGAGAGAACCTTTCTGGTTGAGAATTTTTTGCTGTATGGATGATGTCAGTGAAGGTTAGTAGTGGGAAAGAAGGAAACTGGTGCCAGTCTTAGAGACTTGAGCGTGTAAAATGTTTCATGTAGAGGAAGTAAAAAAGGATGGATAAGTCTTCAAGGTAGCATACGTGGAAGAAGATTTAGGACAGCAGCATGGGGTGGTGAACATTTTGACATGTTCCACCCACCCGCCTTTGTAATCCTCGCTAGGCTCAGGGAGCTAGAGGGTAGGGGAAAGAGTAACTTCATGAGGTCAAGTAGTGCGACCGAAGGGCTCTAAGGATGATTTTAATTACAGACTGTGTCTTCTACTAGCTTTCGTAACAACAGACATCGATACGAATCATTCCTTCCTTCCATGAATCTTGTCACAGACCTAGAGTTTCTGGTTAATCCGTTAACATGACCCTCACGTCTGGAGATTCCTTTGGGAGGAGACTCGATAATCACACTTGCACCGACGGTGTGATCTGACCCTTGAGGTGAGAGTTTTGGTTGGAACCTCTTGGTGGCAGCGTCGAGGCCTTACGACGTTAGTTTGAGTATTAACTGGGCAATCATAGTTCATACACAAATTGATGGTATTAGTAAAATTTCGGGATGGGTTTTCCTTGGTCGGTAAAAAGAAAACCCCAGGTAACACATGATTAACTCTTGCTTTGGAAGGTGTACCCGATCACTCTTGGGTCGCCCAACCTTACCATTGTGGCTGTAGGAGTTTTGAGTTTCAGTTTTAATCAGGAAATGGAGGCCTCTAGAGTTTGAGGATGGAGACCACGTTCGTATACGGGTCTCACCTCGACGAGGTTTATGGATATGTAGCCAAGGCGGTGAGATATCTCTGAGGTTCAATGGACCTTTCTAGGTCCTCAGTAGGGTAGGCGAGGTGGTTTACCACTTGACGTTTCCACCTCAGTTGCACAGGGTGCACGATGTCATCCTCATATCTCAGCTAAGGAGATACGTGAATGACCCTTCACACATCATAGACTTTAAGGAGTTGGACGTCGGTGATGTGGAGACATTCACATAGGTTATAGTGGAGAACGAGGATCAACAGGAGCAGGTCCTACTTTGACGGTCGATTCCTCAGGTGCGCTTTCACTTGCAGCACAGGAACCTCTAGGAGAGCAGATTGGAGTAGGAGGCTCAGCTGCGTGCTCAGTACCACTTTTGTTTCCCTAGTTTGTGTTATAACTTTATGGGGACGTAAATACCTGAGGTAGGAGTAATGTAAAGACCCGGAAATTTCAAGGAAATTTTTTTCTTAATTTCTTTGGAATTTTTCGAGTCTGTGGCTTCTGATGGTACTTGATTACGAGGCCTGGTGTGCCCGGAATCATTTTCCGATGTTTAGCTCGGGTACGTTCAGTGAAAGAACAAGCGGGCTTTTCTAACTCTTGAACCGGTGCTCGGAATCAAAATCTGAGGGCATCGTTGAAACTGCAATGCCGATATTTGCTCAAGAAGACCTTTTCCAGAGTTGTGTTTGCTCGGAAAGAGTTTTTTAATTTTGTGGATTAAGACTACGGAGAAATAAAATTGTGCTACTAATTTCATTTCTTTTAAGTGGTTAAAATCCAAAAGATGGAGGTTGGGTGGAACTAACCACCCATGTGAGGTTAATAGTGAGGTAGGGCCCACATGATTCCCCACCCCTTCAAATCCCCAAACCCCCCTCTTAAATGTGGGCAACCCACCCATAAGTTATGAACTTCCCTCTCTCTTTAATTTAATGCCAACACACATATTCAATTAATTGAATCTCGTTAATTAATTGAATGAGTTTTTTGAATTTTTAAAATTTTGGCATGTGTGAATAAATTAAGACAAAGTATTAATTTGTTTTTGGTTAGTTCGTTGTCTGGAGTCTGGGGAGAAAATGAACAAGGTCTCGAAGAACATCATCTTCTACATTGATGAACATGAAGAACGTCATGACCTCAAGGAAGAACACCGTCACCGTAAGGGAAGACCACCGTGCTGCCTTCTCTTCCCTCTGCAGTCGGTGAAAGATGCCTTTTTCGGAGAATGAAGACGCGCCGCTTTCTTCATCGAGTGAATGTCGACAACGCTTACGAAGCATTGATCCACAACGTTATCTTCCACGACGCCGTAGAGGCGATTCGAAGACTCCTCAGATTTGTTTATTGGTGTGTGGATTGACGGGCGATGATGGAACGGGCCACAAAGGCGATTTGAAGACTCCACAGGGATGTTCGGATCTCGTAAGGACTCCAGGTGCAGACGGTGGGTGAAACGGACCACCGGTGCACATCCGGTGGACCGCGGAGAGCGGCAGCGGTGCGCTATGGTTGAGTCGTGGCGGACCGGAACAGATTTTCCATTCTGGGTTTTGGGGAGGGAACGGCTTAATGGCGCGCCATTTCGAGACAGGGGGCAGCCCCACCCCCCCCCCCCCCCCCCCATTTTTCTGCTCGATCAAAATGGCCGCACCAGGCCGGGCCGCGCCCTATCGGGCCGGGTCGGACCGGGCCCGAACACCCCTATTCTCGGGCAGTTTCGTTCAAACGCACAAAATATGGACTACATATCTACGATCGATGCACCGTCAGTTGAGATGAGATCCTTGGATCGAGACGGTAATTTTGGTATATTACACTCAAGGTTTCGGAAAACTTTGGGTACGACCAGGTTGGTTCAAACACCAAACCAATCGGGCCTTCGGAGTGGAAACACCTATAACTTGAACTCCGGACATCTGATTGACGTACCGTCGACTTTGTTGGTTTCCTCTTTGTGAGACGGACCTTTTGCCTTAATCCACTCAAGGTTTGGACGTAGTTGGAGTATGGTCGCGTTGGTTTTGACTTAAAAACCAACTAAGCTCCTGGGATGAAAAATCCAATAACTCTCGGAACGGGCGTCCGATTGACGCGCCGTCTATCGCGTTGTGTTCCTTTTGACGAGACTGAACTTTGGGATACATCAAATCCCGACAAGGTGTCAATTTATGTATCGAAATCTTGTCTAGTGGAGTGGACCCTCCCGGAACGAGCCTGCTGTGTGTGGAAACCCTAGAGCTGGCTGTGACTTCGACGATGATGATAACCGTATTGGAATCCTCCGTGGTTTCGACGATGAATACTTTTGTACTGGAATCCTCTGTGGGTTCGACGTTGGCAACAACCATATGGGAATCCTCTGTGGGTTCGGCGGTGACGACTACGGTACTTTCAATCATTATGAAACCCTAGAGCTAGCTGAGACTTGATGACTTATGATCGATCGACTCGGTGTGTTCTGGATAGCCGAGTGGGGAGCGCTTGGTTGTAGCGGCAGACCCACGACGGAGGAGCACTTGGTTGTAGCGGTAGACCTGCGGTACTCAATAGAAAATGTACCTCTAGAGGCTATGAGGGGGAGCGCTTGGTTGTAGTGGCAGACCCATGGTGGGAAGCGCTTGGTTGTAGCAGTAGGCCCACAATACTCGATAGGTGGAGTACTACAGCAGTCCATGGTTAGTGGGAAATGATTGGTTCTAGTGGCAGGCCCAATGTACTCGATAGAGGAGGAGTTCCCCATCAGCTATGATTTCAACATCATGATTAAATCCTGGTTTCAGTTGAGTCTTTACTTTCAATCATTATATTCGATACGATTGACTTTCTTTCCTATGTGGATTGGGTTGTGTTATCCTGTGTGGATTGGATTGTGTTATCCTATGTGGACGATATCTAACTTGAACTGGAATTTATGGCTTAGGAATATGTATGGGAATACACCTAAGTAATGTTGGATGTTACTTCTTGATTGTATTATTCCTTTGTGGATTATCCTTTGTGGATTCTGGGAGACCTTCGGGGGTCTTGGGGTCCCTACTAAGTGTCGTACACTCACCCCTGCACGAGCATCACCCGTAATACGTTTTGTTTGTTGTAGACAATGGACATCACTGATCGTGGCTGAGGCTTGTAGATATGGACGGTACGCGGAGGAGGATCTCACGATGAGTCTGTGCCCTGAGGTGGATATCACATCATGTCAGTGCCCAGAGGTGGATTTCACGACGAGTCGGTACCCGTAGGAGACGGACGGACGTGGAGTGCTGAGGAGGAGATCTATACCTACCCTTCAGGTAGGAATCCAGAGAACGATCCAGGAGAAGCTCCTCACCTTTCAGTTTTTCCCTTTTTGAGTTGTACTTTTCTTTCGGTTGTAGTTGTACCTTTCTTTTGGTCTTGTATTTTTGGCCCCTTGTACTTTCAGCACGTTTGTTTTACTGCTTTACTTAGTGGTTTCTTCCGCTTGTACTCTGTTGTGTTGTTTACTTTTATAGAGGCAATTCCTTCCCTTCTTCTTGGGATTTACGCCTTTAGTGCTAGTCATGTGCCCCTGGCATATGGAGGGCGGGCTTGGGGTAGTCACGGCACGGGCCCCGAGGACGGTTCGTGACACGTCCCTACAAATCATGTCTTATAACAGGGCCACTAGGTACATCCATCATGCCCCATGGTCTATCAAACTATAATCATATCCATTATATGTTCTTATTTTATATGGTCTCTAATGTTCCTAGAAAATGTCTTTAAATATGTAAAATGAAATTCTATCTAGGTTATCATCGACATGGAATAGTAAAATCTTATCAATGTAAGTATAATAGTACCACCTTCCATGCATCATCCTATCATGACCTAATTCTATCTGAGCATCCTCTAATGTTAGTGCTCCCTAGAGGGATAGATGCCAATTTAAAAAGAAATTTTTTTAAAATACATGGGAATTTTCGAATGATAGTACCCTTTCAAGTCTCATCTTACATAGAGACTACCCATCTACATAGGGGTGTCACTTCATCAAAATGTAAATTAAATGGAATCTAACTGTCAAAGAGACATCATTGACTCTATTTGAGAACATAGATCTAAAATTATACCAGGTTTTATTCTTCATTGGCACAACCTCAATCGGGATAACCCATAGTTTTTGCACAAGGCATTGACATTAAAACTATATTCACTCCTAAAAGGTCACTTGACCATTCCACCAAAACTTTTAGTTGAACATTTATAATAAATGTTATCAAAAGGATACCTATAACAAACAACCATGTCATTGTTAAAGTTAATATTGAATCATTACCCATACATAAAGGTTATTTATGATCAAAACCACTAAAACGTTTTTCTCAAATTATTACATGACATTACATTTATAACCAACATGAATAGGATCCGATTCATATGTAATTTCTTGTACTAGTGATAATGAAACATTTTACCATCACTATTGAGCACTTTATCACGCTAAAATTGCACTGTATTATTTGTAAATTAACCAATAATCTTATTATAACCATATATATATTCATATATTCCCCATATTGTCTTAGTTTATGAAAATATAAATCACAGTTTATTGAGGAAAACACTCTAAAGGTTGTAACAAGAATTTTAATTAACTAGTTCCTCATATATAATAAATATTAAAAGATATAAAAATACTTTTACCATTTATATGGAAATTTATTATGTAATTTTGCATCATACACTTATATATTACAGTATATGAGTGGGTTTATATAATTTAAATAACCATCCCATTTGAAAATGATTTCCCGCACTGGGTTATATACCAAAGTAGACGAACAAATAATGGTGACCTATAAGGATCCCATTATGCCAATTCAAGGTTAAATTAAATGGGAAATCATTACAAATATTCAGAGTCAACACTCAATAAATTGAAATTATGATCATGTTTATATACAACCCTTTAATAATCAATTTATAATTATTTCCATCACACCCTCAAAAAAGTTATTTAAAAGTCATACAATGATAATACCAAACTAGAAGAGTCCATTCAAGCTTAAGAGGATTATGTATTATAGGTTATCATTAAAAATCAATAGAATTATAAGCCTTTTGGAATAGGAATTGGATTACCATTTATCCAACATCTATAAAAATTAACTTGAATGTATTAAAAATAACCAATTTAATCCTTTCTATGTCAATTTTTTAGTCAAGATAATTTATTAACCATTTATAATTCATTTCATTTCATCCATAATATTTAGTCTAATTAAAAATAATTATAATATCATTCTATATGATAAAAAAAATTTAGTTTGATGCAAAAACATTATTTAACCATCCTTAAATTATAATTATATCTTAGGATGTTATGGAATTAGAATGTAATATCAGTAAACACAAAAATTACCACATGGTGATGGTGTATATGTAATAATGATAAAAAATCACACAACATTCATTATAGAAAAACATTTTAAATAATCACATAGTCATGGTATACTAAAAATCATGGATCATAATCATTCATGCATGGTACATAGAAATGCATTCTACTGACATGTTGATCCTATGTGCCTAAAATGATGCATGATCACACCCAATATTTTTCCATATCAGGCCGTGATATAAATCCCATAATTATATAAATCAATGGTTTAAAAAACTAATTAATTCACTCAAGGTGAAATGGTAGTCATCTAAAATAATTAATAATATAAATATAATTTTAATCCCTTGTAACATGTTATTTTCCTCAGGATTGGATTTTCTAAACAAACATCTGAGATATTTTCTATCTAATGACATATTCTGAGTATCCTTTCAAAAATAATCAAACAATATAACAAGGGAAAACAAGGTCTGGTGTCATTTTTTCATATACAATCATTATTTACTCTATAAATTGAAACCAGACTAATTCGCATTATGGCCTAAAGCAATCCTCACAATATGATTGAAGATTATAACTAGTAGTGTGGATCTAAAGGTTATATAGTGGGGAAACTATACCCTCCTAATCTGAACATAATATAATATAATTTTCAATAAATATAAGGATAATGAAGAGAAAAATAACTTACAAAAATATTTAATAGACAACTGGGAATGTTCCAAAAAATCCAACAAAGTGTGAATATGATGGGTCATAAATAATAGTATTAAACATTCTACATGTACTCCAAAAAAAGGTATATAATATAAAATAATAAAAAATAAAGGACATAAATCCAATCGGGAGCTGGAGTACAAGCTCAGTACCTATCCCCTTGTAATGACATTGTTTATAAAGAGCAACATCAAGCAATAAATATCTAGTATCATATTTTTCAACCAAGATATCTTTCCAGATATCAAATGGAAGCCTGAAGTGGATGTGAGTAAAACATAATAGTCCAAGTACAATGGAGTATAATTCATTGACACTCTATTATTATAAAATATTGGTGTTTCCATGTATAATAATGGAAGAAATAAAATAATTATACTATGTCGGAATGGGTTGCTCGATAGAAACCCACCAAATACAACCTTATTTGGGAAAAAAGGAATATCACTAAACCTATAAAATTTTATAAAATGGTTCGGGACTCATGTAATAAAACTAAGGAATCGGTGTACATGTTTTAACATAATGGTTTACGTAAAAAAACAAGGTGTGTCAATCGAAAACATCAAAACTATGGGAGAATGGGCATTATGACAAAAAATTCATAGTAATTTATAAGGGGAACCATACCCATTATTAAAATTGATATTATAATAATTATTATTATTATAATAACAAAACATATATTAATGTATAGAAAATTATTTTTTAAGTAATGATAAGGGGACACATGCCATACAATTTTAAAATTAAATAATTATGGTGTAATTCCCAATAATTAAATAATTAATGAAATGTGGTTCCATATAGAATAATTTAAAAATGAAACGAGAAGGGGTTCTATGATCATGAATATCTAATACTAATAATATTTTATTTCATTTCATGTAAGCATTAATAATAACAATATAACAATCAAGACTTTACATACATTGTTCTTACTTCATAATTGAAGCACACTTATTACAACATATAACTAAACTGGGAAAGGACCGTATAGGTATAGTGTCTTTAGAATCTGGGAAACATAAACAATTAGTTCATAAATCATCTACACTGTCTATCTTTTATTTTATCATATCTAGAGTCCCTTTTGGTATATCTTACTTAATATCCTTCTTCCTGCCTAGGTAAAAAAAAACATACAAAACGGTGAGCTCAAATGCTCAGTAAGGGTAAACAAAAGAAATATCAATCACATCAGAATCATAATAACATAACATTTTGGAAATCCTAACCTGCAAAAGAGATCATAATTTCATAATATGGGATAAATCATAGTAGTGAAATGTAATCCCAATAATCATAGCATAAAACATGAAACATTGTGGCATACACACAGAGAATAATTTCTTAGTAGTAAAGACTCATTTCCAAGATTATCTTAGAGGACAAAGTCCATTTCTGAACTGATTTCACTCCTTGTTTCAGTTCTGTTTCACTGAACCGATTTAACCTGTCATTCCAGCCATGTCTATCTCATGAGATATAAATCATTACTCAATTAATTGGAGGGAGATATCGGTCCCACCCATCTCATAATGAAACCATTCTTACGTGTGGCACAAAATCATAAATCATACATCATAGCATAACACATGTAATAAAAATGGGAATCTTAAACATTATGATATCATAACAAAATCCATATGAGATCATAAAAATAATTCCATCATAACAAAATCAAATCAATGTAAAAATATTGATTGAAACAGAACCCTATATTGTCTTAGATGGAAAATAATTTTGATAAAACGCTTGAACTCCATTCTTGAGGAAAATATCCTTTCTACTTCACAAACATTTTTCCTTTCTTAAAATGTCATACAATTTTAAACTAAAATAAGTTGATTAAAAATAAACATGAAAACTTTTAAATGATGCTTCATGTAAATAATGTTATAAAATTCCATTCGGGTTGTATAAGTTAAAAAACATTCTTCTCATACTTTGGCCGACAAAGTCAAAAAGTACCTTGTACTAAAAAAGACAAAAGATTCCTTTCATATCATTTTATAAAAACTCACTGAAGGGTAAAATTGGATTTAAACAATTGTAGGTTAATGGAAATAATATTACATATTGAGGAAACATGGATGTGGATGATAAATATGCCCCTGTAAATTCTGAAGTATAAACAATCTCAGATAAAAATGACATTGTGAGATTTTCCCTTAACTTCGGTCTGATTTGGTTCGTACATGTCCGAAACTCCTGTATAATGATTTAAATAATGTTATTGACTTATTCCAGAATCTTACTCATTGTTATGATATCATATTTGGTCATATTCTTAGCTTCTTATTAGTAATATTTCTTTGTTACTTGTTCTTTGGGTGTTTATTGCTTTTTGTTCTTATGCGTGTTTTGTCGAATAAATTCTTATTCTAATTTTAGGTTATAAAAACATCATTTCCAGAATGGTATTAGTGTAATATATATCATATTTATTCATGAAATTTATTTATATAATCATTATGCAGTGAAGATCATGTAGAACGAGTCGCATCACATCGTGGAGATGGCAGGCCGTAAGTACGCACGAGCGATGATATCGTTCTCATGATCATGGAATTTTATTGAAGTGTATGTATACTATTTTATAATAAATATAACTTTACAATAATCATATATAGTTATTATTTACACCGTTATACCCATCCAAGTAAGGTGGTGGAGGAAAATAGATTACACCACGACGTGGAGACGGTATTCCGTACGTACGCACGCACGGTTGTTTTGTTATCCATAGGATTGGTAGAATGTGAAATGGGGTTGTTTGATACATATAATAACATATCAGTATATGAGTGATACTAATTTTATTACTTCAAAATTAAACAACTAAAGAATAAGTAGTATAAAAATAAATAAAGTTGAAAGAATTGGTAACAAACATTACCTCTTCTTTGAAGCACCTCTTCTTAACCTCCTCTTAGGGCCCTAAAAATGGTCTTTGAAGAATACCAGGACCTCTAGGATGTTTCTAGGGAAGTGTAGAAGAGAAATTGGAAGGGTTTTGATGAGATTGAAGGCTCAAAGTTGTGTGAGGAAGAGATAGAGGAGGTGCCCTTTTATAAGGGAGGAGAGGGGAACCTTAGGAAAAACTAAACATATTATTTTATTATAAAGTCATATTTGGTTTTTAATAGCTCCAAATTGATTTATTTAGAAGATAAGGTGGGGATGGGTCGAAATAATTTCATCCAATATAATTTATACAAGTTTAGGTTTCTATTTTAACCTTATCCTTTAGATTTAACTTTATGTTAAACAATTTTACTTTTACCGTGTCTTTTTGTTTTCATACAATATAAGGTTAATAAGATTACTATAACAAGAAAAAATATCACCAAGTTGTTTATAATTAAAATATATAACCTTATATAAGTCATTTGGCCAAACCGTAGATTTTTAAGAATAAATTAACAATTAATAATATAATAGTTTTTTTAAAAACTATTTTATGTCAATTTGTACACTATTTGGTAATTGATTTTTCATAAAATCATAACAGAATGATTAGTTCGAAAAAAGTTAATTAAATCAATATTAACATGTCATATTAACCTATAAAATTATTGGAATTTATAAAAAGTCTCAAATTACATTTATTTGGGTATTTATAACATCAATTATGTTAATATATCATTAATAATATAATTACTGCATCATCATTGTGTCATAAATAAATTAAATTATATAATGTCTATAAATTATAAATAAAATACCATTATGTAGGAAATATTTTTATCTTTCTAATTAATATTTATAGTCGAATTTATCTTATGTATTACCCTATATTAAAAATGTTTTAGTTATTAAACATTGAATTTAACTATTCTAACTATTTTTTAAATAAAAAAATATTAAATGTCTTAATCTAATCCAAGGGAGCCTAAATGGTCATATTTTATTACTAAGGTTGTTTTTGGTCGAAATACACTTTTCTAAAAGAATTATGACATGTGTTAGGGTAATAATAATATCATTTTTACCCTTAATTACCCTATTTACTTTTAAGCGTGCTAAAAAAAATAAAAAGTTACTATTCACCAAAAATTATTTTCATCTCATTGAACCACATTTTAGTCCTTGATATTAACCACGTCTCTCGGATTTTCAAAATTCCACTCACATAAGTTGTAAAATTATGTTTTATGTGAATTTGTAAATTCACCTAGGAGGTGGGTAAAAGACGGTGAAAAGTTCAATAAAATTTTTATATATCTAAAATGATTATAAAATGACTCCAATGAATTAATTTGAACTTATATAGGTATTATGTATCAATTTTGACCTAAAATAAATTTAAATAAAATAATTAATTATTTAAATAAAACTTCGGTTTTTAAATAGTAACACAGTGTTTTCACTATTCATCAAAAATTGAAAGTTTTCAGAAAAATACCAAAATTTCACCCTAGGCTAATTTCGATATTATGAATCCAAAAAAGAAATCCATTTTGAAAAATAAAATTTCAAAAAGTGTGTATTACTATTCATAACGGCTAGTTTTAATAATATTTTAATAGCATATCGTTGTTTAGTGAAACTCAGTATTGCGTACAATGCAAGCTATCGAGGAAGGCTGTGGTTGCGTATAAAGCAAGCCAAGATAGTGTTGTGTGTAGTGAAAGATTCCTTTGATGATTTATATAACATAAAAACAAAATATTTCTCATAAAAATCTTGGGTGTTACATTCT
The DNA here is from genome assembly GCA_963277665.1 of Viscum album. Lineage (NCBI taxonomy): Eukaryota > Viridiplantae > Streptophyta > Magnoliopsida > Santalales > Viscaceae > Viscum > Viscum album. The sequence continues at coordinate 1,535,410,598 of OY728156.1, read as the reverse complement.
ACCCCTGTTAAAATTAATTTCGCCCTCGAAATTCGTCATTTGTATCAAACAGATGAGGATACCTCTCCCTAATCATATCCTCAAGCTCCCATGTAGCTTCTTCTAATTGGTGGTTCCTCCATAAAACATTCACCAAGTGAGTGGTCTTGTTCCGTAGGACTTTTTTGCTACGATCTAGAATCTCTTTCGGCTGTTCTTCAAAAGAAAGATCTTGCTCCAGTAGTACAACTTCTGAGCTGAGTATATGTGAAGGATCGGGTATATACTTTCTCAGGAGAGATACATGGAACACATCATGAACTTGAGAGAGATTCGGTGGAAGTTTCAATCGGTAAGCAACCTTCCCAACACGGTCTAGTATTTTGAAAGAACCGATCTACCTAGGGCTCAACTTTCCCTTCTTTCCAAATCTCATTACCCTCTTTCAAGGATATATTAGTAAGAACATTTTATCACCCACTTCAAACTCTAGGTCTTTTCTTCGATTATTGGCATAAATTTTTTGTTGACTCGGAGCTGCTCTAATGTGTTGTTGAATAGATCTGACCTTTTCTGCCATCTCATCAACAAGATCAGGTCTTAATAGCTTTCTTTCTCCAACTTCATCCCAGCAAGTTAGAGTTCATAATTTCTTTCCATAGAGAGCTTCCTAAGGAGCCATATGAATACTGAAGTGAAAGCTATTATTATAAGAAAATTCAACCAAATGTAGATGTTGATCCCAAACACCTTTGAACTCCATATAAAAATCTTTTAACATATCTCCTTGAGTTTGAATTGTTCTCTCAGACTGACCATCTGTCTGAGGATGATAAGCAGTACTGAAACTCAACTCTTTATCCAGAGTATGCTGAAAACTTCACCAGAACATTGAGGTAATCCTCAGATCCCGATCATATATAATGTAATGTGGTACTCCATGAAATCATACCACTTCCATTACATATATCCTGACAAGCTGATCCAGAGAGAAATATTCTCTAATAGCAATGAAGTGTGCTGACTATGTAAGATGATCAACTATGACCCAGATAGCATTATTTCCTTTGGATGTTTTAGGAAGTCCAGTGACAAAGTCCATAGTGATGTTTTCCCATTTCCATTCGGGTATGGGTAATGGCTGTAACATCCCCTTAGACTTCTGTCTCTCACCATTAACTTGCTGACAAACCACGCATCGAGAGACATATTCAGCAACATCTCTTTTCATGCCATCCCACCAGAAGTACTCTTTCAGGTCCCTATACATCTTCGTGATTCTAGGATGAATAGAGAATGAGGAACTATGTGCCTCTTCCAGTATATCCTTCTTTAATTCTAGGATGGGAGGAACACAAACCCGATTCCTGAACCTTATTATCCCATCACAATCAAGGTTGAATTCAGGAACATTTCTCACCTTCTTTTGAAACTCTACATCTTCTTTCTGTGCCTCTTTAATCATCACATGTATATCTGGTTGAACATTCATTTGAGAAAGATAAGATTTTTCCACTTCCATTATAATTCAAAGATCCATCCTTTGTAAATCCATAAATATTGGATCTTTTGTGATCCTCATCTTGGATAAGCTATCATGGTCTTGTCGACTTAATGCATCTGCCACCATGTTTTCGTTCCCAGGGTGATAATAAACTGAGCAGTTGTAATCCTTAATCAGCTCCAACCACTTTTTTTGGCGCATATTCAACTCCTTTTTTGTGAAAATATACTTTAAACTTTTATGATCAGTATAAATATCACACCTTTCCCCATAAAGATAATGCCTCTAAATCTTAATGCAATGATTACTGCAGCTAACTACAAATCATGAGTTGGGTAATTTTGCTCATGGATTTTCAACTGTCTTGAGGCATAAGCTATAAAAATATCAATTTTCATAAGAGCACACCCCAACCCCTTCTTGGATGCATCACTATAGATCACAAACCTTTCTCCACTATAAGGAAGTGTGAGTATAGGAGCACTGGATAACGTTCTTTTCAACTCCTTGAAATTCTCTTCACATTCCATCGTCCACACGAACTTAACTCCTTTTCGAGTCAACCTAGTGAGTGGATTAGATAATAGTGAAAAATCTTTCAAAAAACGTAGATAATATCTAGCCAAACTAAGAAAACTTCGGATCTCAGTTACTGTTGTTGGTCTCGACCATCATTCGATAACCTCTGTTTTTGCTGGATCCACTGATATCCCCTCTTTTGAGATTATGTGACCCAAAAATGAAAGTTTTCGAAGCCAAAATTCACACTTGGTAAATTTGGCATAAATCTTCTCCTTTCTCTGGGTCTTTAATACAATTCTCAAGTGATATTCATGTACTTACTTACTCTTTGAATAGAAAAGAATATCGTCTATAAAGACTACCACAAACTAATCAATATAGTCTCTAAAGACTATATTCATTAGATCCATGAAGATAGCGTGGGCATTAGTAAGAGAAAATGGAATCACTATAAATTCATAGTGTCCATACCTTGTACGGAAAGTCATCTTTGGTATATCCCCCCCTTTTCCCTTAATTGATGATACCCTGAACGATGATCAATCTTGGAAAAGTATTGAGCTCCGCGTAGTTGTTCAAATAAATCATAAATGCGTGGGAGAGGATATTTGTTCTTGATAGTGATCTTGTTATGTTCTAGATAATTAATATAGAGTCTCATTGATCCATCTTTCTTCTTAACAAACAGAATAGGTTCTCCCCAAGGTGACGCACTAGTGCGTATGAATCCCTTATCAATATTCTCTTCGAGTTTCTTCTTCAATTCCTGCAACTCAATTGGGGTCATTCTATAAGCTGTCTTTGAAATAGGCAAAGAACCTTGTACGAGTTCTATTAAAAACTCCACTTCACGATTTGATGGAAGATCCAGAGATTCCTCCAGAAAGACATCATCAAACTCCCGTATAATGGGTGTATTCTTAATCATGAGTTTCTCTCCAACCATTTGAGACAAATAACCTTCATTTAGTGGAATCAAGATCCATAAAATGGAAGGAATTTCCACTGGAAGGTTTTGTTCATCCTTGCATCAATAGACGATCATAGAGTGATCTGGAATATGGAATGTGACTTCCCTTGTTTGACAATTGATATGAGCTCCATATAATTAAATCCAATCCATACCAATAATCACATCAAATTCCACTATAGGAAGGATCAAAAGATTTTCAGGAAGCACTTTCCCACAAACTTCAATCGGAGAAGAATTATATACGTTTGATGTGACTGTTGTGCCAATAGGGGTTGTCACAGATAACTCAACATCTAATTTTTGAGGTAATACAGTGATACACTTAGAAATTTCTTCAGAAATAAAAGAGTGGGTGGGTCTAGAATCAAATATAACATTTGCTACCATAGAGTGGATGGTAAGTGTACCTTTCACCACTATGTTATCATACTCCACATCGTTGATAGAAATTGCATGTGAATTTCCTTTGTCTTTAGCCTTGAGAGTTTGTTGACGTCGATCATCATCAACAACCCTTGGATTAGGGAATTGATTGGTATAATGACCCATTTTGTTGAACTTGTAACATTGAAGTGTAGGAGGTGCACTCTGTGTAGCCTTTTCTTTGTTCGCATCACTAGACATCTTCTTCCCATCATTGCAGCATTCAAATGCCTGATGACCTTCCTTTCCACATTTGAAACATTCACTTGTCCCTTTAAGAAAACTCCCTCCATGTTTCTTTCCACACTTTGAGCATAAGGGAAAACTCATCTTCTTTTCAGTGTGCTCTTTAGATTTTCCTTTAAATTCCATTTTCCTCTTCTTATCAAATTCATATGACTGATGTGTTACTCCAATATCCATCTCAACCTTGAGAGAACATCGAACGATTTCCTCATAGCTATTGAAGTCCCTTATGGCTAACACCCTTCGAAGACATGGTTTTAAGCCACTAAAAAAAGTATCGATCTTACTCTCAGGTTGGATAATAATACCAGAAGCGTACCTTGAAAGTTTTGTAAAATTTTCTTCGTAGGTTCCAGCATATTCATCATCCTTTTTCTTTAGTTCAAGAAACTCTTTCTCCATCTTTATTCAAAGAATACGAGGGAAGTACTTATTGAAAACTAAGTTCTTGAACTCTTCCCATTCCATGTAATCAATTTCTTCTCTTGGCCTCAAATTATGGATAAGATTCCACCATTGATCAGCCTCAGCTTCCACATGATATACTACTAAGATGACTTAATCATGTTCAGAACATTGAAGAACTGAAAATATCTTTTCAGTGGTACTGATCTACTGTTCATCCACTAATGGATCAGTAGACCCGCTGAATGAGGGTGGACACTACATCATGAAGGATTCAATAGAATTTTGCTCCTTACATTGCTCGTTTGGAAGTCCTACACGATTCATATTGTGAGAAAGTTTTGTGATCATGGCTATAAGATTTTGCTTTCTAGCTCCAATAACGTTTGGTTGCTCAGGTGGACAATCATTGCATTGCACTTCGCATTCCGCATTAACATGGTTCCTTCGGGTTCTAGCCATTGACTATACCAAGAAGAATAGTGTGTGAAACAATAATTATAAAAGGAAAACCACATAATCAATAATAAAATTTCACACTTAAGGTCTCATCATATGTTACTCATGGCCATTTCTAAAACACTATGATTGTGTTCTATGCTTAGACTTATCATTAGGGTTCTTTCTAAGGCTTTCACATCCTAGTTTCCGAAGGTTGACTATACCCTCCCTATGATACCAACTATAATGACCCATACTTTACATACATTGTTATTACTTTAGAATTGAAGCAAACTTATTATAACATATAACAAAACCAGGAAAGGACTGTATAGGTATAGTGTCTTTAGAAACTGGGAAACATAATCAATTGGTTCAAAAATCATCTACACTGTCTCCCTTTTATTTTATCATATATAGAGTCCCTTTTGGCAAATCTTACTTAATATCCTTCTTCCTGACCTGGGGAAAAGAAAACATACAAAAGGGTGAGCTCAAATGCTCAGTAAGGGTAAACAAAATAAATATCAATCACATCATATTCATAATAACATCACATTTTGGAAATCTTAACCTGAAAAAAAGATCATAATTTCATAACATGGGATAAATCATAGTAGTGAAATGTAATCCCAATAATCATAACATAAAACATGAAATTTTGTGTCATACACACATAATCATAGATAATAATTTCTTAGTATTCATGACTCATTGCCAAGACTATCTTAGCAGACAAATTCCATTTCTGAACCGAGTTCACTCCTCGTATCAATCATGTTTCACTGAACCGGTTTAACCTGCCATTCCAGCCATGTCCATCTCATGAGACATAAATATTTACCCAATTCATTGGAGGGGGATATAGGTCCCACCCATCTCATAAGGAAACCATTCTTATGTGTGCCACAAAATCATAAATCATACATCATAGCATAACCCATGCAATAAAAATGAGAATCTTAAACATCATGCCATCATAACATAATCCATATAAGATCATAAAAATAATTACATCATAAAAAAATCAAATCAATATAGCATCCCACCTTTTTATAACATAAACTTTCATTACATTACACATAACTGAGGATCTTTAAAGTCTAGTTTCTTGGAAACCAGGAACAAAATACATGAAAGCAACATAAATCATTCTTCTTAAACACTTGAAAGGATTCTCCTTAAGTTCATCCTAGGTTCATTACTGTATCTCATAACCTGGGGACATACATGAAAAGAAAGGGTGAGCAGAAGGCCCAGTAAGGGAAACAAGAGCAACATTTTACAAGTGAACTTGATATACTTCAATAAGGACATGAAAAGAACTTTAAGGCATGAGAAAGAAATCATGAGGAATTTAATAATAAAAATAACATTTTTCATAACTTGAGGATGTGGCTACATCATTTAACATAGACAATCATGAACATATCACCAAGTTCCATCCCCAAGGTGTCATTTGAAAATTACCAAGGTTATTCACCAAGGTATCGTGAAAGTTATAATCTCTAGTGGTTACATCATTACCCAATGCATTGGAGCGCTATCAGGGCGCACCCTTAAATTTGCCTTTATTATCATGTGAGCCACATATATCATCATAAAACATTTCATAAATAACCCATATAGCATAAAATAAATGGGTTTCATTTCATAATCATAACATTTAAAAAACTGCTTTAAAGACATGATCCTTACGTCACTATAAACCCATGGAAAGGGAAAGCGGGTCTCATGTATGTAAATCCCAGAATTTAAAATAGAACATTTTGATATATATGTGAATACCCTTGTAGAAATAAGAGCTTTGAGTATTCAATTTATAACATAAAATAATTTTGAGAAAAGAGAGAGGCATTTTGAGACCAAAAATTCTGCAGCATAACGACTATGTTTCGGGGTTTTAGAAAACATTGAAAAGAGACGGGACATTGGTCACCCACTCATAAATGATCCATAAAACAAAAGGGGAACGGAATAAGAAGGATATATGGACATGGTAATGAAATTTGGAGGAAATACCATTTGAAATGAAAAACATGGAAGGAAGACAAAAATTAGATTTCTCTTATGAAAATTCGGCAGCCTAACGGCGTCACTTAAACTTCAATAAAAATGAATTGAAAATATCAAATAGGGTCTCTCATCATATGATCATAAGAGATCAGTATGATAGATATAGAGATCATACCCCAACATAATAAAAAAGGAACTTGAAAGACTTGATATGAAAATCGAACTTGAAAAATGAGAAGGGTGAAAGGATCCCTTAAAAATTCGGCAGCCTAACGGCGTCACATAAACTTTCATAAAATGAAATGATGAGAGTAAGAGTGGATCTCTCATAATATAAAAATGAAAAGGGAAGTAAGAGGAATATAAAATAACATCCTCTCACATAAGAACATGTAGCATAAAAGGAATGACATAAAAGAGATTATAAGAAAAGAAAGAGAGGGCTCGGATCCCTTACCTTAAAACGTGACTCTTGAAACTCAATGATTTGGACCTTGAGGGCTTGGGGGAACATTGGGAGGACTCCTTGGAAGGTAAGAAGACTAGAACTTCGTTGGGGGAGAGTTGGGAGTAAAAACTAAAGGACTAAAGTGTGGGTATTTATAGGGAAAGTGAGGGGACAAGGCATTAATGGCCAAGGGACACCTCACATGTGCTTTTCTCAAACCCATGTGCTCTCCCTTGGAATTTATCATGGAGTTAGGCCACATGGGGCCCCCAAAACAATAATTCATCACCCTTGGCCGGCCAACCCTTAAAAGATCTCATGACATCATCATGACACCGTTATGATGTCATTAAACATACTGAAACCCTAAAACTGTATTGTTACTATTCACTGAAAATTCAACATTCTAAGAAAAATCCCAAAATTTCACATTAACCAAATATCAATGCTATGATTTCAAAAATGAACTCCATTTTATAAAAATAATTTTCTAAATATTTTTAATTCTATTTTTAAATAAATACACTATTCACCGAAAATTCATTTTGTTCATAAAAATCCCCAAAAATTACCAAAACATAATATCGATGCTCTGAGTTCAAAAATAAAGTCATCTTTATAAAAATATTTTTCGAATTATTTTTAATTAAATTTTTAATTAAAAAAACACTATTCATCCGAAAAAACTAATACTTAACTAATAATTTATGAAACCGTTATTTAACCATTTTATTGAATCACATTACTTAATCAAGGTGCCTAGATTATTTTAAAACTTTCTTTAAGTGAGATTACTAATCCATTTGGTCACATTACTAATCCTAAGCATAAAATCACTATTCACTATTTACTATTCATCAAAAATTAAGTTGATCTTATTAGACTCCAAATTCCTTACTGAACACTTTTGTAGAAGACCTTTTTTTGAAAATAATTACACATCATTAGTTATTTAGGGTTTACATAAATATTTTAAAATATCCCTTTTTCAAAATTCATCAATAAAATACATTCTAAAATTATCTCGACATTTGAAATTTCACAAACATCACTAAAGGAAGAAATCTCAATTTATTCACCCGAAAGGATTACAGAAGGAAGCTAGGGTCTCGTCACATAGCCCCTTATAACACCGGCATAAGACCTAAGTGTAAGGTGTGCTGTGGTGAGAGAATCTGAGGGAGGCTCAGATAACATTGCCCTAGTAGTAATCTCTACTAACTTGAACTTCTCCCGTAGGCGTTTCCGTTCAAGCTTAACACGCTGGAGTTCGGCTTGGGCTTGGTCCAAAGCGAAGCCCACCGATGCTACCTCCTTCCCAAGCTCTGATAAGTGGGCTTCATAAGGTTCAAGTCTACTGGATGAAGCCATCGACTCCTCTTTCTGCATTAACCATTAACATCTTATTAAATCAATAAGAGTAAGTTAATATACTACTCAAAATATTGGGTCGTTACATTCTTCCCCCCTTAAAAAATTTCGTCCCCGAAATTTATACTTGGGGCCTAGTCGAAAAGGTGAGGGTACTTTTGCTTCATCGTTTCCTCAGGCTCCCAAGTCGCTTCTTCATATTTACGATTCCTCCACAACACTTTCACAAGGTGGGTAGTCTTGTTTCCTAGAACCTTGTCTCTACGGTCCAAGATCTCCACTTGCTGCTCCTCATAAGAGAGGTCATGTTCCAGTTGTACTACCTCTGGGTTCAGTACATGCGAAGGGTCGGGTATGTACTTCCTCAAGAAAGATACATTGAAGACATCATGAACTTGAGCTAGGTTCGGTGGAAGTGATAGACGATAGGCCACTACTCCTATGCGATCAAAGATTTCATAGGGGCCAATGTACCTAGGGATGAGCTTCCCTTTCTTCCCAAACCGCATGACTCTCTTCCATGGAGAAATTCGAAGGAAGACTTTGTCACCAACACCAAGCTCCAAGTCCCTTCGACGATTGTCAGCATAGCTCTTCTGCCGACTCTGAGCGGACTTTATGTGTTGTTGGATGGCATGAACTTGTTCTGTCATCTCTTGCACGAGATCAGGCCCAAGAAGCTTCCCCTCACCAGTTTCATCCCAACAAGTAGGAGTTCTACACCACTTTCCATACAGAGCTTCATAGGGTGCCATCTGAATACTCGCATGGAAGCTATTTTTATAGGATAACTCCAGTAATGGGAGGTGTTGATCCGATCCACCTTTAAATTCCATTGAGCATAATCTCAACATGTCTTCGAGTGTCTGAATAGTCCTTTCAGATTGGCCATCAGTTTGAGGATTATAGGCCGTACTAAAATTCAATTCAGTATTCATAGCATGTTGAAGACTTATCCAGAATTTTGATGTGAATCTTGTGTCACGATCAGATACGATGGATAGTGGTACCCCATGCAGCCTTACCACTTCCTTCACATATATCTTGGAAAGCTGATCCAGAGAGAAATCTTCCCGAATAGAGATAAAATGGGTTTCTTGGTGAGACGGTCCACAATAACCCATATCACATTGTTTCCTTTGGATGTTTTTGGGAGACCAGTTACAAAGTCCATGGTGATATTATCCCACTTCCATACTGGTATGGGTAGTGGTTGTAATACCCCCTTAGGAAGTTGTCTTTGTACCTTTACTTGCTGACACACCAGGCACCTTGTAGTGTAATCGGTAATCTCCCTCTTCATGTTATCCCACCAATAATGATCATGAAGGTCTCTATACATCTTAGTGCTTCCCGGATGTATAGAGAAAGTAGAGCTATGAGCTTCATCCATCAGTTCTTTCTTTATCTCCGGAATAGATGTGACACATAGTCTTGTATGAAATTTCAATACACCTTCGTGATCAATATTGAAATCAGGTAACTTCCCATCTTTTACAGCCTCCAACTTCTCCTGCAGCAAAGGATCTTCTTTTTGAGCCTTCTTGATCTTCTCTAGTAATGAAGGTTGAGAAATCATTTGGGATAGGGTTGATGATGTCCCTTTCCTTATAATTCCCATGTCCAGTTTTACTAGATCTTTAATCAAGGGATCTCCTAGGATCCTCATTGTTGCCAGAACTACAGGATCTTTCCTGCTTAACGCATCCGCGACTTTGTTTGCTCTTCCTGGGTGATAATGAATTGAACAATCATAGACTTTAATAAGCTGCAACCATCTCCTTTGTCTCATGTTCAATTCTTTCTGAGTGAATATATACTTTAGACTTTGGTGGTCAGTGTATATATCACATTTCTCCCCATAAAGATAGTGCCTCCATATCTTTAGAGAAAAAACAACTGCCGCCAGCTCTAGATCATGCGTAGGATAATTCTGCTCATGAATCTTCAACTGTCGAGATGCATAAGCAATTACTTTGTCATTTTGCATGAGGACACACCCAAGCCCTTTCAGAGATGCACCGCTAAAAATAACGAATCCTTCTCCGATAGAGGGTAGTGTTAACACAGGTGCAGTAACCAATATCTTCTTCAGCTCTTGGAAACTTTCCTCACATTCCTTTGTCCAGATGAACTTAACCCCTTTTCGAGTCAACTTGGTTAGTGGATTAGAAAGCCGTGAAATTTTTTTCACAAACCTCCTATAATATCCCGCTAAACCAAGGAAACTACGAATCTCAGTTACTGTTGTGGGTTAAGGCCACTCCTCCACAACCATTGTCTTTGTAGGGTCAACCGAGATTCCTTCATTGGTTACGATGTGCCCCAAGAAAGCCACTTGTTGTAACCAAAACTCACACTTGCTAAACTTCCCAAAGACCCTCTCCTTCCGTAGAGTTTTCAAAACAACCCTCAGATGATCTTCATGCTCCTCACGACTTTTTGAATATATCAAAATATCATCAATAAAAACTACCACAAAGTTATCAAGGTAGTCCTTAAATACTCTATTCATCAAATCCATGAAAATAGCAGGAGAATTAGTCAAGCTGAAGGGCATAACAGTAAACTCATAATGCCCATATCTTGATCGGAAGGCAGTCTTTAGAATATCTTCCTTCTTCACCCTCAGTTGATGATAACCAGATCGAAGGTCAATCTTAGAGAAGAATTGAGCCCCGCGAAGTTGGTCAAATAAATCATCAATTCTTGGAAGAGGATATTTTTTCTTCACTGTGATCCCGTTCAGTTATCTATAATCAATGCATAGCCGCATTGATCCATCCTTCTTCTTCACAAAGAGAACTGGTGCTCCCCAAGGAGACACACTCGGTCAGATAAACCCCTTCTCCAACAAGTCTTGGAGTTGTTTCTTTAGCTCTTATAGCTTCACATTTTCCATTCTATACGGAGTCTTTGATATCGGTTGAGACCCAGGTACGAGTTCAATGGAGAACTCTACCTCTCTTTCTGGGGGAGGTCCAGGTAACTCCTCAGGAAATACATCCATGTATTCCTGAACAATCGGAACATCTTCAATTTGTATGCTCCCTTTCACTTCTTCCTCATCACCGATTAACTCCATAAAGAAAGCTATAGGAGGTGCTTCTAGATAGGGATCAGTTCGGGATATCTCTCCTCGGAAGATATCTATAGGTCGTTCATTCAAGACAACTGAGATTTCCTTACTTCTGCATTTGATCTTAGAATTATACTTTGAGAGCCAGTCCATACCTAGTATAATGTCAAATTCCATCATGGGAATGACTACTAGATTTGTGATAAGATTGAGCTCACCAAAGTAAACACTAGAGTCTCTAAATACTTTTGATGCAAGGATAATCCCACTTGGAGTCTTGACTGATAACTCTACCTCTAGCAGTTCGGGGATTGATTCTATATTCCTTGCAAACTTGGAGGAAATAAAGGAATGCGTAGAACCAGAATCAAATAAAGTACTTGCTAGTTTTGAGAGGACGACAAGAGTACCTGCTACCACATCGTTCGGAACTTCAACTTCAGTTGTTGTGATAGCGAAAGCACGACCTTTATCCCTTGGCCTCTACTGAGGTTGATGGTGATTCCCCTCCACTGCCCTCGGATTTGGACATTGATTAGCAAAGTGCCCAAGCTGTCCACAATTGAAGTATGTGACTTCGGGTAGGGCCAGAACCATCTTTCCTCTATCGTTAGTGTTGGGAAGTTGAGGCTTCACATCACTACGACAATTCCGAGAAATATGTCCTTCTCTTCCACACCTGTATCACTTACCACTTCCGATCAAGTAGTTCCCCGGATGCTTCTTCCCACATTTATTGAATGTGGCATGTTGCATATGCTTTCTACCTCTTTCCTGATCAAAACTTCTTCCTAGGCTTGGTTCTAGAGTTCTATTCTTTTCATTAGATTTGTGAGACCACTCTGTCTCCCCAAACTCTAGTTCAACTTTCATAGCACTTCGAACTATTTCTTCATAGCTATCGTAGTCCCTGTTGGCTAGATTCTTCCGTAGATGAGGTCGTAGTTCGCCAAAGAATCTATCTACTTTCCCAATAGGGTCCATGACAAAGCTTGAGGTATAATGGGAAAGCCTTGTGAAGTTCATCTCATAGCTTCCGACAGATTCGTTCTCCTTCTGCTTCAGCTCGAGAAACTCTTTCTCCATTTTCGTTCTCATGGAACGAGGGAAATACTTGTTAAAGAAAATTCCCCGAAATTCTTCCCACTCCATAGATTCCATCTCTCCTCATGGCTTCATGTTTTTTGATCAGTGACCACCACTGATCAGCTTCTCCCTCTAGGCGGTAAACAGAAAGGGTGACTTTTTCCTGTTCCGAATAATGAAGTACAGAAAAGATCTTTTCAATGGAGCTTATCCATTGTTCCGCAACCAATGGGTCAGTAGATCCACTGAATGTTGGTGGTCGTTGACGCATAATGGACTCAACAGAAAGTTGCTCCCTTCGTGGTGAGATCGGCCTCTCAGCTTGATTCAAGTTATTACTCATAACTTGAGTCAGTTGGTTCATCATTCGCATGAATGTTTCCATTCCGGCTTCCATCGGAGGGCCGTCAGCACATGGTGCATTGCGTTCACCATCGGCACTGTTCCTCCTATTGCCCGCCATCTTCTAAAAGAATAAAACCTTAGTGAGAAACTTATTTCATTTATGAATCTTTTAACTGAGACTTCATGCTTAGACAATTATACTTCTCTATAATTCCTTCATAATGATTCATAAAAAGTTTGTGATTAACCAAACATATCCCCCGGGAGTGTCGTAACCAAGAGTGCAGCAAGGCCCGTTATCGTGCACCAGTTCCCGTTCGAGTCTAGCTCAAAGCGGTGTTTTCGGGTTTTACCCCTATGTACATCTGTGCCAAAGCCGCCTCTACCTGCTCGTATCCAGACAAGGATGTATTTGTTTGATAAACCACTTACTCAATACTTACCAAAATACCAGGAAGTTATCCTATATTTAAACTTTTCTATATGGTTCTTCCTAAAGTTTTTATATCCTAATTTCCACAAATAACTAAACCATCCTTTGATACCAACTATAGCATCCCGCCTTTTTATAACATAAACTTTCATTACATTACACATAATTGAGGATCTTTAATGTCTAGTGTCTTGGAAACCAGGAACAAAATACATGAAAGCAACATAAATCATTCTTCTTAAACAATTTAAAGGCTTATCCTTAAGTTCATCCTAGGTTCATTACTGCATCTCATAACCTGGGGACATACATCAAAAGAAAGGGTGAGCATAAGGCCCAGTAAGGGAAACAAGAGGAACATTTTACATGTGAACTTGATATACTTCAATAAGGACATGAAAATAACTTTAAAGAATGAGAAAGAAATCATGAGGCATTTCATAATAAAAATAACATTTTTCATAACTTGAAGATTTGGCTACATCATTTAACATAGACAATCATGAACATATCACCAAGTTCCATCCCCAAGGTGTCATTTGAAAATTACCAAGGTTATTCACCAAGGTATCGTGAAAGTTGTAATCTCTAGTGGTTACATCATTACCCAATGCATTGGAGAGCTATCAGGGCGCACCCTTAAATTTGCCTTTATTATCATGTGAGCCACATATATCATCATCAAACATTTCATAAATAACCCATATAGCATAAAATAAATGGGTTTCATTTCATAATCATAACATTTAAAAAACTGCTTTAAAGACATGATCCTTACGTCACTTTAAACCCATGGAAAGGGAAAGCGGGTCTCATGTATGTAAATCCCAGAATTTAAAATAGAACATTTTGATATATATGTGAATACCCTTGTAGAAATAAGATCTTTGAGTATTCAATTTATAACATAAAATAATTTTGAGAAAAGAGAGAGGCATTTTGAGACCAAAAATTCTGCAGCATAACGGCTATGTTTCGGGGTTTTAGAAAACATTGAAAAGAGACGGGACATTGGTCACCCACTCATAAATGATCCATAAAACAGTATGGGAACGGAATAAAAAGGATATATGGACATGGTAATGAAATTTGGAGGACATACCATTTGAAATGAAAAACATAGAAGGAAGACAAAAATTAGATTTCTCTTATGAATATTCGGCAGCCTAACGGCGTCACTTAAACTTCAATAAAAATGAATTGACAATATCAAATAGGGTCTCTCATCATATGATCATAAGAGATAAGTATGATAGATATAGATATCATACCCCAACATAATAAAAAAGGAACTTGAAAGACTTGATATGAAAATCGAACTTGAAAAATGAGAAGGGTGAAAGGATCCCTTAAAAATTCGGCAGCCTAACGGCGTCACTTAAACATTCATAAAATGAAATGATGAGAGTAAGAGTGGATCTCTCATCATATAAAAATGAAAAGGGCAGTAAGAGGAATATAAAAGAACATACTCTCACATAAGAACATGTAGCATAAAAGGAATGACACAAAAGAGATTACATGAAATGAAAGAGAGAGGTCGGATCCCTTACCTTAAAACGTGACTCTTGAAACTCAATTTTTTGGACCTTGAGGGCTTGGGGGAACCTTGGGAGGACTCCTTGGAAGGTAAGAAGACTAGAACTTCGTTGGGGGAGAGTTGGGAGTGAAAACTAAAGGAGGAAAGTGTGGGTATTTATAGGGAATGTGAGGGGACAAGGCATTAATGGCCAAGGGACACCTCACATGTGCTTTTCTCAAACCCATGTGCTCTCCCTTGGAATTTATCATGGAGTTAGGCCACATGGGTCCCCCAAAACAATAATTCATCACCCTTGGCCGGCCAACCCTTAAAAGATCTCATGACATCATCATGACACCGTTATGATGTCATTAAACATACCGAAACCCTAAAACTGTATTTTTACTATTCACTGAAAATTCAACTTTCTCAGAAAAATCCCAAAATTTCACTTTAACCAAATATCAATGCTACGATTTCAAAAATGAACTCCATTTTATAAAAATAATTTTCTAAATATTTTTAATTCTATTTTTAAATAAATACACTATTCACCGAAAATTCATTTTTTTCAGAAAAATACCCAAAAATTACCATAACATAATATCGATGCTCTGAGTTCAAAAATAAAGTCATCTTTATAAAAATAATTTTCTAATTATTTTTAATTAAATTTTTAATTAAAAAACACTATTCATCCGAAAAAAACTAATACTTGACTAATAATTTATGAAACCGTTATTTAACCATTTTATTGAATCACATTACTTAATCAAGGTGCCTAGATTATTTTAAAACTTTCTTTAAGTGAGATTAATAATCCATTTGGTCACATTACTAATCCTAAGCGTAAAATCACTATTCACTATTAACTATTCATCAAAAATTATGTTGATCTTATTAGACTCCAAATTCCTTACTGAACACTTTTGTAGAAGACCTTTTTTTGAAAATCATTACACATCATTTGTTATTTAGGGTTTACATAAATATTTTAAAATATCCCTTTTTCAAAATTCATCAATAAAATACATTCTAAAATTATCTGGACATTTGAAATTTCACAAACATCACTAAAGGAAGAAATCTCAATTTATTCACCCGAAAGGATTACACAAGGAAGCTAGGGTCTCGTCACATAGCCCCTTATAACACTGGCATAAGACCTAAGTGTAAGGTGTGTTGTGGTGAGAGAATCTGAGGGAGGCTCAGATAACATTTCCCTAGTAGTAATCTCTACTAACTTGAACTTCTCCCGTAGGCGTTTCCGTTCAAGCTTAACACGCTGGAGTTTGGCTTGGGCTTGGTCCAAAGCGAAGCCCACCGATGCTACCTCCTTCCCAAGCTCTGATAAGTGGGCTTCATAAGGTTCAAGTCTACTGGATGAAGCCATCGACTCCTCTTTCTTCATTAACCATTAACATCTTATTAAATCAATAAGAGTAAGTTAATATACTACTCAAAAGATTGGGTCGTTACATTCTTCCCCCCTTAAGAAATTTCGTCCCCGAAATTTATACTTGAGGCCTAGTCGAAAAGGTGAGGGTACTTTTGCTTCATCGTTTCCTCAGGCTCCCAAGTCGCTTCTTCATATTTATGATTCCTCCACAACACTTTCACAAGGTGGGTAGTCTTGTTTCGTAGAACCTTGTCTCTACGGTCCAAGATCTCCACTGGCTGCTCCTCATGAGAGAGGTCATGTTCCAGTTGTACTACCTCTGGGTTCAGTACATGCGAAGGGTCGGGTATGTACATCCTTAAGAGAGATACATGGAAGACATCATGAACTTGAGCTTGGTTCGGTGGAAGTTCTAGACGATAGGCCACTACTCCTATGCGATCAAAGATTTCATAGGGGCCAATGTACCTAGGGATGAGCTTCCCTTTCTTCCCAAACCGCATGACTCTCTTCCATGGAGAAATTCGAAGGAAGACTTTGTCACCAACACCAAACTCCAAGTCCCTTCGACGATTGTCAGCATAGCTCTTCTGCCGACTCTGAGCAGACTTTATGTGTTGTTGGATGGCATGAACCTGTTCTGTCATCTCTTGCACGAGATCTGGCCCAAGAAGCTTCCCCTCACCAGTTTCATCCCAACAAGTAGGAGTTCTACACCGCTTTCCATATAGAGCTTCATAGGGTGCCATCTGAATACTCGCATGGAAGCTATTTTTATAGGAGAACTCCACTAATGGGAGGTGTTGATCCCATCCACCTTTAAATTCCATTGGGCATAATCTCAACATGTCTTCGAGTTCGGCTTGGGCTTGGTCCAAAGCGAAGCCCACCGATGCTACCTCCTTCCCAAGCTCTGATAAGTGGGCTTCATAAGGTTCAAGTCTACTGGATGAAGCCATCGACTCCTCTTTCTGCATTAACCATTAACATCTTATTAAATCAATAAGAGTAAGTTAATATACTACTCAAAAGATTGGGTCGTTACAATCAATGTAAAAATAGGGATAGAAAAAGAACCCTATATAATCTTAGATGGAAAATAATTTTGACAAAATGATTGCACTCCATTCTTGAGGAAAATATCCTTTCTACTTCAAAAACATTTTTCCTTTCTTAAAATGTCATACAATTTTAAACTAAAAGAAGTTGATTAAAAATAATCATGAAAACTTGTAAAGGAAGCATCATGGAAATAATGTTCTAAAATTCCATTCAGGCCGTATAAGTTAAAAAAGCATTTTTCTCATACTTTGGCCAGAAAAGTCAAAAAGTACCTCGTACTAAAAATGAAAAAAGATTCCTTTCATATATTTTTCTAAAAACTCACCGAAGGATAAAATTGGATTTAGACAATTTTAGGTGGATGGAAATAATATTACATATTGAGGAAACATGGATGTGGATGATAAGTATGCCCTAGTAAATTCTGATGTATAAACAATCTCGGATAAAAATGAGATTGTGAGATTTTCCATTACCTTAGGTCTGATTTGCTTCGTACAAGTCCGAACTTCATGTATAATGATTTAAATAACGTTATTTACTTTTTACAGAAGCATACTCATTGTTATGATATCATATCTGGTCATATTCTCAGCTTCTTATTTGTAATATTTCTTTGTAACTTGTTATTCAGGTGTTTATTGCTTTTTGTTATTATGCGTGTTTTGTTGAATAAATTCTTATTATTTTTTTAGGTTATAGAAAAATAATTTCAAGAATGGTATTAGTGTAATATATATCATATTTATTCATTCATTTTATTTATACAATCATTATGCAATGAAGATCATGTAGAACGAGTCGCATCACATCGTGGAGACGGTAGACCCTACGTACGCACGAGCGATGATGTCGTTCTCATGATCGTGGAATTGTATTGAAGTGTATGTATACTATTTCAGAATCAATATCACTTTACAATATTCATATATAGTTATTCTTTACACCATTATACCCATCCAACTAATGTGGTGGAGGAAAATAGATTACACCACGGCGTAGAGACGGTATTTCGTACGTACACACTCGTGGTGATTTCATTTTCCATAAGATGGATAGAATGTGAAATAGGGTTGTTTAATATATATAATAACATATCATTATATGAGTGATAATGATGATATTAACTCGTAATGAAACAAATAAAGAAGAAGAAGTAGAAGAAGAAATAAAGTTGAAAGAATCTGTAATGAACATTACCTTTTCTTTGAAGCGCCTCGTCTTAACCTCCTCTTAGGGCACTAAAAATGGTCTTTGAAGATGACCAGGACCTCTAGGATGTTTCTATGGAAGTGTAGAAGAGAAATTGGCCGGGGTTGGCCGGGATTGAAGGCTCAATGTGGTGTCAGGAAGAGAGGGAGGAGGTTCCTTTTTATAAGGGAGGAGAGTGGCACCTAAGGAAAAACTAAAAATATTATTTTATTATAAAGTCATATTCGGTTTTTAATAGCTCAAAATTGATTTATTTCGAAGCTAAGGTGGGTATGGGTCTAAATAATCTCATCCAATAGAATTTATAGAAGTTTAGGTTTCTATTTTAACCTTATCATTTAGATTTAACTTTATGTTAAATAATCTTACTTTTACCTTGTCTTCTTGTTTTCTTACACTATAAGGTTAATAAACTTACTATAATAAGCCAAACGAACACCAAGTTGTTTATTATAAATATATATATAATTATCTAAGACCTTTGTCCTAAACTTATATTTTTATGAATAAAATAACAATTAATAATATTATATTCGTTTTAAAAACTGTTTTATGTCAATTTTGACACTATTTAGTAATTTATTTTTGGGAAAATCATAACAGATTTATTTGTTAGAAAAAAGTTAATTAAATAAATAATAAAATGTCATATTAACCTATAAAATTCTTTTAATTCATAAAAAGTCTCAAATTTCATTTATTTGTGTATTTATAACATCAATTATGTTAATACATCATTAATAATATAATTACTACATCATCATTGTGTCATAAATAAATTAAATTATATAATGTCTAAAAATTACAAATAAAATATAATTATGTAGGAAATATTTTTATCTTTCTAATTAATATTTATATTATAATTTATCTTATGTATAACCCTATATTAAAAATTATTTAGTTATTAAACATTGATTTTAACTATTTTAACTATTCTTTAAATAAAATTATATTAAATGTCCTAATCTAATCCAAGTGGGCCTAAATCATAATATTTTATTCCTAAGGTTGTTTTTGGTCGAATTACACATATCCAATAGAATTAGTACATGTGTTAGGGTAATAATAATATCATTTTTACCCTTAATTACCATATTAACTTTTAACCGTGGTAAAAAAAGTAAAAAGGTAATATTCACCAAAAATTATTTTCATCTCATTGAACCACATTTTAGTCCATGATATTAACTGTGTCTCTCGGATTTTTGAAATTCCACTCACATAAGTGGTAAAATTATATTTTATGTAAATTTTCAAATTCTCCTAGGAGGTGGGTAAAATACGGTGAAAAATTTAATAAAATTTTTATATATCAAAAATTATTATAAAATGACTCCAATGAATTACTTTGTACTTATATAGGTATTATGTATCAAATTTTACCTAAAATAAATTTAAAAAAAAAAAATAATTTTTAAAATAAGAAGTCGATTTTTAAATAGTAACCCAGTGTTTTCACCATTCATATATAATTAAAAGTTTTCAGAAGAATACCAAAATTTCACCCTAGGCTAATTTCGATATTCGGAATCCAAAAATGAAGTCCATTTTTAAAAATAAAATTTCAAAAAGTGGGTATTACTATTCATAATGGCTAGTTTTAAAAATATTTTAATAGCATATCGTTGTTAAGTGACACTCGGTATTGCGTACAATGCAAGCTATTGAGGAAGGCCGCGGTTGCGTGTAAAGCAAGCCAAGCTTGTGTTGTGTGTAGTGAAAGATTCCTTTGATGATTTATATAACATAAAAACAAAATATTTCTCATAAAAATCTCGGGTGTTACATTCTACCCCCCATAAAAGGAATTCCGCCCTAGAAATTCGTCACTTTGTAACAAACAGATGAGGATACCTCTCCCTCATCATATCCTCAAGCTCCCATGTAGCTTCTTCTGATTGGTGATTCCTCCATAAAACTTTCTCCAAGCAAGTGGTCTTGTTCTGTAGGGATTTTTTGCTACAATCCATAATCTCTATCGGCTGTTCTTCATAAGAATGATCTTGCTCCAGCGGTACAACATCTGAGCTGAGTACATGTGGAGGATCGGGTATGTACTTTCCAGGAGAGATACATGGAACACATCATGGACTTGAGAGATATTTGGTGGAAGCGCCATTTGTTAATCTACCTTCCCAACACGATCCAGTATTTTGAAAGGACCGATATACCTAGGGATCAACTTTTCCTTTTTTCCAAATCTCATTACTCTCATTCAAAGTGATATTCGTAAGAACACTTTATCACCCTCTTCAAACTCTAGTTCTTTTCTTCGATTATCGGCATAACTTTTTTGTCGACTCTGAGATACTCTAATGTGTTGTTGAATAGATCTGAACTTTTCTGCCATCTCATCATCAAGATCAGGTCCTAATAGCTTTCTTTCCCCAACTTAATCCCAGCAAGTTGGAGTTCAACATTTCTTTCTATAGATAGATTCATAAGGAACCATCTGAATACTGGTGTGAAAGCTATTATTATAATAAAATTCCACCAAAGGTTTATAATGATCCCAACCACCTTTGAAATCAATTGATAAAGCTCTTAACACATATTCTAGAGTTTGAATTGTTCTCTTAGACTGATCGTCTTTCTGAGGATGATAATCAGTGATGAAACTAAACTTTGTATCCAGAGTATGCTGAAGACTTCGCCAGAACTTTGAGGTAAACCTTGAATCCCGATCAAGTATAATGGAAGGTGGTACTCCATCCAATCTTACCGCTTCCTTTACATATATCCTGGTAAGATGATCTAGAGAGAAATCATCTCTAACAGTAATGAAGTGTGCTGACTTTGTAAGATGATCAACTATGACCCAGATAGCATTATTTCCTTTGGATGTTTTAGGAAGTCTAGTGACAAAGTACATAGTGACATTTTCCCATTTCCATTCGGGTATGGGTAATGGTTGTGACATCCCCTTAGACTTATGTCTCTCAGCTTTATCTTGCTGACAAACCAAGCATCGAGAGACATATTTAGCAACATCTCTTTTCATGCCATCCCACCAGAAGTACTCTTTCAGGTTCCTATACATCTTCGTGCTTCGAGGATGAATAGAGAATGAAGAACTATGAACCTCATCCAGCAGCTACTTCTTTAATTCTGGGATGGGAGGAACACAAACCCGATTCCTGAACCTTATTATCCCATCACAATCAAGGTTGAATTCAAGAAAATTTCTCACCTTATTTTTTAACTCTACATCTTCTTTATGTGCCACTTTAATCATCAGATGTATAGATGGTTGAACATTCATTTGAGAAAGATAATATTTTTCCCCTTCCATTATAATTGCAAGATCCATCCATTGTAAATCCATAAATATTGGATCTTTTGTGATCCTCATCATGGATAAGCTAGCATGGTCTTGTCGACTTATTGCATCTTCCACCTTGTTTGCTTTCCCACGGTGATAATAAATTGATCAGTTGTAATCCTTAATGAGCTCCAACCACCTTATTTGGCACATATTCAGCTCCATTTGTGTGAAAATATACTTTAAACTTTTATGATCAGTATAAATATCACACCTTTCACCATAAAGATAATGCCTCCAAATCTTTAATGTAAAGATTACCATAGCTAACTCAAAATCATGAGTTTGATAATTTTCCTCATGGATTTTGAACTGTTGTGTGGCATAAGCTATAACCATATCATTTTTCATAAGAACACACCCCAACCCCTTCTTGGATGCATCACTGTAGATCACAAATATTTCTCCACTACAAGGAAGTATGAGTATAGGTGCATTGTATAACCTTCTTTTCAACACCTTGAAATTATCTTCACATTCCTCCGTGCACACAAACATAACTCCTTTTCGAGTCAACCTGGTGAGTGGATTAGATAATCGTGAAAAATAATTCACAAAACATCGATAATATCCAGCCAAACCAAGAAAACTTCGGATCTCAGTTACTGTTTTTGGTCTTGATCATCTTTTGATAACCTCTGTTTTTGCTGGATCCACAGATATCCCCTCTTTTGAGACTATTTGACCCAGAAATTCAACTTTTTAAAGCCAAAATTCACACTTGGTAAATTTGGCATAAAGCTTCTCCTTTCTCAGGGTCTTCAATACAATTCTCAAGTGATCATCATGTTCTTACATGATATTTGAATAGAAAAGGATATCATCTCTAAATAATACCCCAAACTAATCAAGATAGTCTCTAAAGACTCTATTAATCATATCCATGAAGATAGAGGGGGCATTAGTAAGACCAAATGGCATCAGTATAAATTCATAGTGTTCATACCTTGTACGGAAATCCGTCTTTGGTATATCCTCCCTTTTGACCCTTAATTGATGATACCCGGAACGAAGATCAATCTTGGAAAAGTATTGAGCTCCACGTAGTTGGTCAAATAAGTCATCAATGTGTGGGAGATGATATTTGTTCTTGATATTGATCTTGTTAAGTTCTCGATAATCAATGCAGAGTCTCATTGATCCATCTTTCTTCTTAACAAACAGAACAGGTGATCCCCAAGGTGACGCACTAAGGAATATGAATCCTTTATCAAGATTATCTTGGAGTTGCTTCTTCAATTCCTACAACACAATTGGGGCCATTCTATATGGTGTCCTTGAAATAGGCAAAGCACCCGGTATGAGTTCTATTGAAAACTCTACTTCACGATTTGGTGGATGACCCGACAATTCCTCTGAAAAGACATCATCAAACTCCCGTACAATGTGTGTATTCTTAATCGTGAGTTTATCTCCAACTATTTGAGATAAATAACCTTCATTTAGTGGAATGAAGACCCATAAGATGGAAGAAATTTCCACTGGAAGGTTATGTTCATCCTTGCATCAATAGACAATCATAGATTGATCTAGAATATGGAATGTGACTTCCCTTCTTTGGAAATTGATATGAGATCCATACAGAGATACCCTTAGAAAATTCTTCAGAAATAAAAGAGTGGGTGGATCCAGAATCAAATAAAACATTTTATACTTTAGAGTGGATGGTAAGTGTACCTTTCACCACTTTGTTATCATACTCCACATCATTGATAGAAATTGCATGTGACTTTCCTTTGTCTTTAGCCTTAATAGTTTGTTGACGTCGATCATCATCATCATCCCTTGGATTAGGGAATTGATTGGCATAATTCCCCATTTCCTTGCACTTGTAACATTGAAGTGTAGGAGGTGCACTTTGTGTAGCCTTTTCTTTATTTGCATCACTAGACATCTTCTTCCCATCGTTGAGGCATTCAAATTCCCGATGACCTTCCTTTCCACATTTGAAACATTTACTTGTCCCTTTAAGACTACTCCCTCCGTGTTTCTTTCCACACATTGAGCATAAGGGAAAACTCATTTTCTTTTCAGTGTGCTCTTTAGATTTTCCTTTAAATTACATTTTCGTCTTCTTATAAAATGCATATGACTGATGTGTTACTCTAATATCCGTATCAACCTTGAGATCACATCGAACGATTTCCTCGTATCTATTGAAGTCCCTTATGGCTAACACCCTTCCAATACTTGGTTTTAAGCCACTAAAAAATAGATCGATCTTATCTGAGGTTGGATAATAATACCAGAAGTGTACCTTGAATGTCTTGTAAAATTTTCTTCGTAGCTACCAAAAGATTCATCATCCTTTTTCTTTAATTCAAGAAACACTTTCTCCATCTTTGTTTGATGAATACGAGGCAAGTACATATTGAAAAATAAGTTCTTGAACTCATCCCATTCCATAGAATCAATTTAATCTCTTGGACTTGTATTCTTGTTAAAATTCCACCATTGATCAGCCTCACCTTCCAAACAATAAACTGCTAAGATGACTTTATCAGGTTCAGAACATTGAAGAACTGAAAATATCATTTCAGTGGTACTGATCCATTGTTCAGCCACTAATTGATTAGTAAACCCACTGAATGAGGGTGGACGTTGCCTCATGAAGGATTCAATAGAATGTTTCTCCTTTAT
Source organism: Viscum album (assembly GCA_963277665.1). Lineage (NCBI taxonomy): Eukaryota > Viridiplantae > Streptophyta > Magnoliopsida > Santalales > Viscaceae > Viscum > Viscum album. The sequence continues at coordinate 1,535,386,167 of OY728156.1, read as the reverse complement.
TTGCTCGTTTGGAAGTCCTGCATGATTAATAGCTTGAGAATGTTGTGTGAGCATGGATACAAGATTTTTCATTCCATCTCCCATTACTTCTGGTTGCTCAGGTGCACAATCATTGCTTTTCCCTTCACATTCGGCATTAACACGATTCCTTAGGGTTCCATACATTGACTAAAACCAAGAAGAATAGTGTGATAAACACTAATTATAATAGGAAAACCACATAATCAAGAATAAAATTTCACACTTGAGGTCTCATCATAGGTTACTCATGGCCATTTCTAAAACACTAAGATTGTGTTCTATGCTTAGACTTATTATTAGGGTTCTTACTAAGGCTTTCAAATCCTAGTTTCCAAATGTTGACTATACCCTCCCTAGGATACCAAATATAATGACCCATACATTACATAAATTTTTATTACATCAGAATTGAAGCACACTTATTACAACATATAACATAACCAGGAAAGGACAGTATAGGTATAGTGTCTTTAGAAACTGGGAAACATAAACAATTGGTTCATAAATCATCTACACTGTCTCCCTTTTATTTTATCATATCTAGAGTCCCTTTTGGCATATCTTACTTAATATCCTTCTTCCTGACCTGGGGAAAAGAAAACATACAAAAGGGTGAGCTCAAATGCTCAGTAAGGGTAAACAAAAGAAATATCAGTTACATCATATTCATAATAACATAAAATTTTGGAAATCTTAACCTGCAAAAGAGATCATCATTTCATAACATGGGATAAATCATAGTAGTGAAATGTAATCCCAATAATAATAACTTAAAACATGAAACTTTGGGGCATACACACATAATCATAGATAATCATTTCTTAGTATTCACGACTCATTTGAAAGACTATCTTAGCGGACAAAGTCCATTTCTGAACCGAGTTCACTCCTCATTTCAGTCCTGTTACACTGAACCAGTTTAACCTGCCATTCCAACCATGTCTATATCATGAGATATAAATATTTACCCAATTAATTGGAGGGATATATAGGTCCCAACCATATCATAATGAAACCATTCTTATGTGTTCCACAAAATCATAAATCATACATCATAGCATAACCCATGTAATAAAAATGGAAATCTTAAACATCATACCATCATAACATAATCAATATAAGATCATAAAAATTATTCCATCATAACAAAATAAAATCAATGTAAAAATATGGATTGAAATAGAACCCTATATTATCTTATATTGAAAATAATTTTGATAAAACGCTTAAACTCCATTCTTCAAGAAAATATCCTTTCTACTTCAAACACATTTTTCCTTTCTTAAAATGTCCTACAATTTTAAACTAAATGAAGTTGATTAAAAATAAAAATTAAAACTTGTAAAGGACGCTTCCTGGAGATAATGTTCTAAAATTCCATTCAGGTCGTATAAGATAAAAAACATTCTTCTCGTACTTTGGCCAGAAGAGTCAAAAAGTACCACATACTAAAAACTACAAAATATTCCTTTCATATCTTTTTCTAAAAACTCACCGAAGGGTAAAATTGGATTTAAAAATTTTTAGGTGGATGGAAATAACATTACATATTGAGGACACATGCATGTGGATTATAAATATGCCCCAGTAAATTCTGAAGTATAAACAATCTCGGATAAAAATGATATTGTGAGATTTTCCCTTTCTTTAGGTTGATTTGCTTCGTACGTGTCCAAACCTCCTATGTAATGATTTAAATAATGTTATTTACTTATTCAATAATCTTAATCATTGTTATGATATCATATGTGGTCATATTCTTAGCTTCTTATTAGTAATATTTCTTTGATACTTGTTATTTGGGTGTTTATTGCTTTTTGTTCTTATGCGTGTTTTGTCGAATAAATTCTTATTCTTATTTTAGGTTATAGAAACCTCATTTCATGAATGGTATTAGTGTAATATATATCATATTTATTCATTCAATTTATTTATGTAATCATTATGCAATGAAGATCATTTAGAACAAGTCACATCACATCGTGGAGACGGTAGGCCGTACGTACGCACGAGCGATGATTTCGTTCTCATGATCGTGGAATTGTATTGAATTTTATGTACAATATTTTAGAATAAATATCACTTTATAATAATCGTATATAGTTATTCTTTACACCATTATACCAATCCATGTATGGTGGTGGAGGAAAATAGATTACACCACGACATGGAGACAGTATTCTGTACGTACGCACGCGCGGTGATTTCATTTTCCATAGGAAGGATAGAATGTGAAATAGGGTTGTTTAATACATATAATAACATATCATTATATTAGTGATACTAATGTTATTACTTCATTATTAAACAACTAAAAAAGAATACGTAGAAAATAAATAATGTTGAAAGAATCGGTAACGAACATTACCACTTCTTAACCTCCTCTTAGGGCACTAAAAATGGTCTTTGGAGAAGACCAGGAGCTAGAGGATGTTTCTAGGGAAGTGGAGAAGAGAAATTTTTTGGGTTTTTCCTAGATTTAAGGCTCAAAGTGGTGTGAGGAAGAGGGGGAATAGGTGCCCTTTTATAAGGGAGGAGAGGGGCACGTTAGGAAAAACTAAAAATATTATTTTATTATAATGTCATATTCGGTTTTTAATAGCTCCAAATTGATTTATTTCAAAGATAAGGTGGGGATGGGTCGAAATACTCTCATCCAATATAATTAATACAAGTTTATGTTTCTATTTTAACCTTATCATTTAGATTTAACTTTATATTAAATAATTTTACTTTTATCGTGTCTTCTTGTTTTCTTACACTGTAATGTTAATAAATATACTATAATAAGACAAAATAACTCCAAGTTGTTTAATATTAATATATATAACTTTAAATAAGTCATTTTGCCAAACATTATATTTTTGAGAACAAAATAACAATTAATAATATAATTTTTTTTATAAAAACTATTTTTTATCAATTTTGACACTATTGGGTAATTGATTTTTGTGAAAATCATAACATAATAATTAGTTCAAACAAAGTTAATTAAATAAATATTAACATGTAATATTAACTTATAAAATTATTTTAATTCAAAAAAAAGTCTCAAATTGAATTTATTTGGTTATTTATAACATCAATTGTGTTAATATTTCATTAATAATATAATTACTTCATCGTCATTGTGTCATAAATAAATTAAATTATTTAATGTCTAAAAATTATAAATAAAATACCATTATCTAGGAAATATTTTTATCTTTCTAATGAATATTTATAGTTGAATTTATCTTATGTATAAACCTATATTAAAAATGTTTTAGTTATTAAACATTGATTTTAACTATTTTAACTATTCTTTAAATAAAATAATATTAAATGTTCTAATCTAAACCAAGTGGGCCTAAATGGTCATATTCTATTACTATGGTTGTTTTTGGTCGAATTACACTTATAAAATAGAATTAGGACATTTGTTAGGGTAATAATAAAATCATTTTTACCCTTAATTACCCTATTTACTTTTAATAGTGGTAAAAAAGTAAAATGATTCTATTCACCATAAATTATTTTTATCTCATTGAACAAAATTTTAGTCCTTGATATTAACTGGGTCTCTCGGATTTTCGAAATTCCACTCACAGATGTGGTAAAATTATGTTTTATGTGAATTTACAAATTCTCCTAGGAGGTGGGTAAAAGATGGTGAAAAGTTCAATAAAACTTTTATATATCTAAAATTATTATAAAATGACTCCAATGATTTACTTTGAACTTATATAGGTATTATGATTCAATTTTGAACGAAAATAAATTTAAATAAAATAAATAATTATTTAAATAAAAAGTCGGTTTTTAAATAGTAACCCAATGTTTTCACTATTCATCAAAAATTGAAAGTTTTCAGAAAAATACCAAAATTTCACCCTAGGCTAATTTCGATATTCCGAATAAAAAAATGAAGACCATTTTGAAAAATAAAATTTGAAAAGTGGGTATTACTATTCATAACTGCTAGTTTTAATAATATTTTAATAGCAAATCGTTGTTTAGTGAAACTCGGTATTGCGTACAATGCAAGCTATCAAGGAAGGTCGTGGTTGCTTGTAAAGCAAGCCAACCTAGTGTCGTGTGTAGTCAAAGATTACTTTGATGATTTATATAACATAAAAACAAAATATTTCTCATAAAAATATCTGGTGTTACAAACAATATGAAATGTCTTGTCTAACAAATTCACATAATAAAGAGGAATGATTATTCCAATGATTATAAACAAATAGTGAAGACTATAATGTGTGGTACCACATAACCATTTATAATTCATTCAATTTAAAGTACTATATAATATAATACATGGTTTTCCATTTCAAAATACAAATTATTTTCATGGAAATAAAATTTAATGTTACATTGAATTTATCAACTAAACAAAGGTCATGAGAATTATCCATGCCTATCTATCCTTCCATAATACTTTTAATCATGTTACTTATGAATTACAAAAATGTAATGTATCATGGTATTACAATTACCATTCCCTTTAATTCTATTAAACATACCATTAAAAGTGGATACATAAAAACCACTAAATATGGTTCAATTCTATAATAGAGCATGGTCATAAGTATACTATATAACTAAAAAAGACTATGTATGACTCCATAAATATATAAACCTTTTCATGACTAATTTAACTAAACACATCCCAAAAAAATGAGTTTATACTACTAAATATTTCTCTTTTAATTGGTTATATGGGGTAAATTGATAGTATTAAATCAATTAGGAGTTCCTTTAATTCAATTTCCCATTTCATAAATAGGGTAGAAACTCATCACTTCTCATAGGAGTTTTAATTACATGAGCATAGAATATAATTCATGTGAATTAATCTCATCAAACCCAAATGGGTTGGATATTGTTGACCTAGGTAACCTCCGATAATGTAATTTGGTCTTAATGAAAACCAATGCAGTTTATTAACAATTTTAAATCTTCGTTGACATTTTGATGAAATGAACGGATATTCTCATGTATGACACAATGACATGATTTTTTAAATGATACATCTTTATGGGAAAGGAATATAGAATATCTACCCTATAAAAGAATGATTTATTAGAACAATAATACTATTTATTCTATCTAGAATGAGTTTAATCATAAGAATAAAATATTCCCAAATATAGGGAATATTAGTTCACACAAAAATCCCACCAAAAACAATAAGTGAAACTATGAAACGATGCACCATGAGTTATATACATACCTATACCTTTCAAATAAATGTAATTGTGATTGATTCAAACCAATAAAAGATTATATCAACTCTATATGATAGGATAAGGATGAAAGAACACATGGGGGTCTCCTAGATTATATGAGGGAAGACAATTGATAAAAGTACTTTTTAGGTCAGAGGGGGAAATGGTAATTTTAACCATTTTTAAGTGGCACACAATTACTAAAACCATGAAACCATTGTATTGTGGAATTTTCCAAATCTCTTCCAAGATGTATAGATTCCTTATAATGTTTACAAACCATAATCCATCCATGCAGATCAACTACCCCAATGAACTCCTACTGCAAAAAGTTGTAGGGAATGGTTAAAAACCCATTTTCCAATAGTATGGGTCTCTTACAACCTATTTACAATTATATATGATTTTTTGGGACACCTCGAATAGATATCCAAATTAAATTCCAATAAAAAATTGTTCTCCAAATTTCCTCACACATATAATACCAATTTTGTGCTAATTGTTCACCTAGGTTATTTTCTCCAAAATGTCAATTTTAGGTCTCAAACACTTTGGACACTCCCAAAACCTCCAATCCACCTTCTAAGATCCATTAAAAACCTAAAAAACACTTTTAGGTGTTCTAAATCATATAATTACCTTATAAATATCTATTTAATATAATAACATCCTTTAAATGGAATGTAAAATTCTTTAGAATTTATTAATCAGTTTCAAACACAACATCATATAGTGTCAATGTATGGCCTAGATTACATTAGATATTATGATATTATCATTTACTGATATAAATTTCATCAATGGGTGATATGTTAAGGGTTAAAATAACTTAAAATGAAAAGACAATCCTTTTGGATATCTTAGGAAATATTTATCCTTTTAGGGATTAGGAAAATATAATTACTATGAACACCTTATGGAAAATTTTAAAGGATGTGTTTAAAAATAGGATAACATCACGACATTCAAGAAATGTATAAATTATATGGTTTCCTATAAATTATATTCATATATGGAGAATAATTAGTAGATTTAAATATGGTTTAGATAATCATGAGGTAATTACCATAGAATATTATTCGTGAGCATCAAAACAATCACTACTCTTATATACGATGAGGGGGATTAACATTTCACACCTGGATAGACACTCTACGCTGATATTCATTTTCTAATCTGAAATTAATTATAATATATTATAATGGATTTATTTTACCATGTAATTGGATTACATAATATGATATTAACCAACCTAATGAAATATTTATTCAACCATGAGGGATTTTGGTTGAACTAAAATCTAATGTAATAATTTAAAAGATTAACATATTATAGGTTGACCAACTCATGTAATTATAATACAATTAATTTCTAATGGTTTTAATTGTTCATCACTCAAAATTAGAACTTTTGGTATTTATCATTGATGGCACCAAATGATCCATGTTAATAATTAATGCCATGTACAATAGATAGATTATTCCAATTAGAAAAATTACTTGATAAGTGTTTGGGTGATAAAGGTTATGGTTAGGAATAATCATCTATAAATCATTATTATAAATAACATGAATTTATGCTTTTTCAAAACACAGTAGAAAACAAATACATATTTGGTTTTTTATAAAAGTTTAAGTGATGAATATGATGAAATAAAGAATATTGAATTTCATTCATCTGGATAATGTTGTCCGAATCAATATGGGCTATGTCTTAAAGGATGTAGGAGATTTTTTATATATGTACTATGTAATAATAGAGAATATAAGTACTATGGAAATTTGAAGAGCTCAGTGGATAGTGTAAAAGAAAATATAGTCTTTCCAATGGGACCATTAATAGGTTAATATATAATTAATGTGGAACATTATGATTTTCAAAGCCAATATCCTAATCCAAGGTATAATAAGGATGACAAGCACAAAAAATATCAATTCAAATGAAAATAAAATCAATTAAAAAGTAAATAATTGTGTTATAAAAATTATATAGAATGAGAAACACTTTTCACCCACTCATGAACTTTTTTTTATTCATATTATTTTCAACCTCCTCATATACACCAATGAATATAAAATTTCTACTTCAATAACTATATGTTGAATAATTAGGGAAAACTATTTTTGATACGATTATTGTATCCTATGTATATAAATCCACTCTAATATATGTTTACAGGAATGTTCTTCCTATAATATCCAATTATTTTCCCTGTAGTCACATTTGATGTCATATTAGACAGGGATTGGCTCTCTTGAAATAGATAACAAGATAATTTTAAGGAAAGGAAAATCAAATCTATGAATTTACCTATGAAAATTTATTATTAGAAGGATCATTATAAAATCCTTATAAAAAATAACTCCCATTATATTTGGGTATTTAAGAAAAAAAAGTTAATTTAAATACTTAGCATTAGATATATTAATATAATGAGATAAAAAATGAGTTCACTATCATACAAAGGATAGTGAGGATGAATTATCATTAGAAATTAAATTTTGAGTCATGTATATCTTATAAAAACCTTAAAATATTTCACTATTCATGAATAATTTAAATTATAAGGATGAAATTTATTTAAGGGAGGATAATTTAATGGCCTAAAATTTTACTTTTTGTTTTCTGTATATTAATTTTATTTTAAAATCTTGTTCTAAAAGGAACATTGACCCTAAATTAATAATTACAAATATAAAATATAACTACATTAAAGAACCCACGGAGTTAATGTTAATGAATATACGTAAGTTTACTATGAAAAATAATTTTGATATATATATATATATATATATTTATATATTCTTACCCAAACTGTTGTAACAATTCCATGGAAATAAGAATAGAAATAGTTAATATTCATAAAATGCATTTCTTTAATATAGTTTTTCAATTTTATTTTCTCATATTTTATAAATAAGAAATTAGAAAAAAAATTATTTTGAATTTTATAAAGAAACATATTTGTTATAAATATCATAACAATATTATCTTATAATGAATTTTTATTATTTTTCTAAAAAAACGCATTTCTAATTGAATATTGAAAAAAAATTAAAATACCATGAATTTAGTTGATTTATTAGAATATATGTGTATCTTGGAAATAGATTAAACTAATTTATAAAAAATTATATACATTATAGGGTATGAAAAAATTAAAAAAAATTACTTTGGAAGCATAAGATTGATATTTTAATACTTTCGTTTCATTATTGTTTAATTTTTTTAAAATTCCATATTCAGTTATTATTTTATAATTATATTTTTTTACCTTTATATTGTGAATATTGTAAAAGTGATTCCATATTTTGAAATATATTTTCGGTATCATTTAATTTGGAAAATTTTTTAGTATAAAAAATAATTACATAGGTAAAAACTAATTACCACAGTAAAAGAGAAAAAGGATAAAAGGGAAAACAAAGGGGAAAAGGACTATCTTTTTATTAAGATGATTCAAATTATATTTCTAAGGTTTGTATTGTCCAAAACAGCACTAAACTCCATTATTTTTGTTTTTGGTGTCGTCTTTACATATGAAACAACTGCTCTCTTTATATTAAGATAAAACAAGAATGAATAATCCATTATCATGAAATCCAAAGTTTAGAGTTTTTTTTAATAATAAAAAATTAAGGGAATAGGGGAATCCCACATCAAAAAATCTGAAACATGCCAACATAAAAAATAAACAATAAAAATTAAAGAACCTAATATCAATCGGTCAAATAGATACAAGGAATGCCACATTGGGATTTAAATCATGATTCCAATTGAAAAATTATCATTTTCTCAATCCAAAAGAATCCAATTTCACTTCTTTAAGATCAAATATACTAGTGTTAGTCTAGTGTCTTCCATTAATAATAATTTATCCTTGGGAAGCTAAAAATTCTAAACATAATTACTATCTTTTCCATAATGTTTCTTCATTTCAATCATTTCCTTTCAAAAATATATTCCAAATATTTATGATTAATTCAGTATTTATAATATAATAAATGTTGTAACATTTTTTATTAACATTAAGAACATTACGCCTTTTCCATGAGTAAAAGGAAGATACATTCATGTGTATGTGTGGATAACTACATATAAGAAGCGTCATGTATCATTTTTCTTGACCACTATAAATGGATGGTAATAATGTGGGAATTATTAAATATTATTGATATTTATATCATGTTTTTTATTATTAAATAATAAACCATATTTTTTTGACCCCATTATGTTGAAAATTAAATCATCATCCATGCGTACATTTTGATTACATCAAACATTTAATGGTATATTCTACATTTCATCTCCATCTATAATGAATGTTCATTAGAATTTTTATAATGGATAAATATGATTTTTATGATATATATTGGATTGTGGTAGGATAAAGTCGATAACATCATAAAAATATGAGAAACAAATGATAATCATAAATTCAGCCATCTAAAACAGTGATCTATGAGGAAAAAATATATATTAATGGTATATAATAGTTTTATATCCATTACAAATCTTGTAATTGCCTCAAATTCTGATTTATCACATTATTAAAATACTAAAAAAGCATTATTCCTCTTTAATAATGACATTATAACTGAATCACTTCATAATCATCCATTAATTTTAGTATTTTTATTTTTGGGTCATTCTAATTGCCTATATGAACAATACTATAAAATAATACCTTGTATGTGTATCAGAAGATAATAATTAAAAATATATGATATAAATAGGTAAATAAATATTCAATATTTTTTGGTATATTATTTTAAAATCTCTTAAAAAGTGTATTATTTAATTCTTAATTATATATAGCAAGGAAAAATCTGATAGACTAAAATTATATAATTAAAAATAATCATAAAAAAATTCTAATATAATGTAGGATCCTATAATGATGAACATTTAGAAAATAATAAACATTAATTCAGTGGTTAGGAAACTATTTCAAAAATAACAAGCGTACATAGACTAGATATCGATAATAGATATGAAATAAATAATATTCAAGTAGAGAGTAATTATAACTGATTTTTATAAATGGTTACAGATATGAATAAGAATATAAAAAAGGTCAGTATTACCATAATTTTTGTTATCTATGTGAAATAACGAAATTAATGTAGGTCAGATATTAAGGTAAGGGGATCCCTGTCTTAAATTTTAATGTTAGATTCATATTTCTTATTAATCACCATAATAAATTTTATCTCATTTGAAAACTTACTTAGGAATTTATTTAATCATATTAATTTAAATCAGGGGGTCTAATGAGCTATATAAAATTATTTCTAAAATTTATTTCTATTAAAACGATAGAAATGTTGTAAGGTTTTTGGTAAACTAAACTCCATTTATTGATTCATAATTCTTACTTAGAAAACATCTTACAACCAATATTTTTTTTCTTCCTCTCTATGATTTTTTTCAAGTTTTATTTTCTTCCTCAATAGAGTAAAATGAAATTTCAAAAAAATCTTTTACCTTGATATAAAATTTATAAAAACGTTTATCATTGTTGAGAATAATTCCATTTGATTTTACTGGATGTTTCCCCTACATGTATATATTTTCATTCCTACCTATATATTCCATTATATTTTCAAACCCAATTAAATGTTATTCCATGTAAACATAACATTTCTCGAGTCATATTTTCTAATGAAATATTTATTTACCTATATTATGATTATATTTTTGATAATTCTATTTTAAATGGTTTTCCGTCCATGATAATTTTATATATTTTTAATAATAAATTTCCGTGAAATATCCTTTATCGTTTTTAAAATCACTATTATTTTAGATTCTCTTTACTGTAAAATTTTTTCAATGGTGTTAACATTATCTTTTTAAAAGAAAATATATTTTTAATGAGACAAGTATGTTCTTCTCTTATAATAATGTTATAAAATTTTCTAAAAATTAATTTCTAGTTTCACATCCCTTTTCTCTTCATCTAAAAATATTTATTCCCTTGGGAATAAACTTTCAAGAATTAACCTATAAATTATATTATATAAATATGAGAACATACAAAAATGGAAATCAAATAATTCAAGTTTCCTTCATAGTTATTGAATGTTTATTATTTTTCTCCTAATGTCTTTCCTTAATGAACAATCTACCATTCCATCCATTAATTTAATCGTGTACACCTATATTTCATACATCAATTGTTTGGGGATATTATATTCTTAACTACATGACTTTAATTTATATGGTGTAAATAAAAAATTCTATTTTATACTGATTTAATGTTATTTACCTATAAAGTTAATATATTTTTTTAGATACTATATTATTTTCCATGACTATTCTAGGATATGATTATTATGGGAATTATTAATTTCTTCCTTACATTGTACCATTTTAAAATAATTGAAACACTACTTTACCAACATATGTTCCTACTGATATAACAAGTTATTGATTTTCAATGACACTCGTTGGTATGGGTGATTATGTGTATTTTCCAATATCTGAGGTTACCCAAACATGAAATACATAAATATTTTATATTTTTTATGATTTTTTCTAATTATCACACTTGTATATGCTCACGAATCGAAAGGGTAGGGTACCTTTTGTGGTTAAGTACATAATAAACATTTTTTCACAAAATAATATTTAACTTATCCATAAAATTTCTTAATATTGTTACACATCTAGACATATCATACCTAGAACCTTCCATAATATCACTTGTAATGATAACATATTAAAGTTAGATATTTGAGGCCTTGTAGGGGAAATAATTGGAGATATTAATCATAAGAGAGAATTAGATGATCTTAAGTTTATGATTATAGAATTAGTTAAAAATTTTCAATATAAAATATTCTTACACATATAACCATATATCATAAACTACAAAATCAATTCATATTAAGAAGTATAATTAATAAAACTATCAAAGAAAAAAAATCATTCAAGATTGGTAAAACAGGCATTACGAATCATAATAATATTAAATAATAATCTTTTAAACATAGTTATTTTAAATCATGTCCAAACACAATCATTAGAGAATATATTCATGTAAGAATACTCATATATCAAAATGTGTATAAAAATTTTCACAATAATTCACATATATATTATTATTATTATATCTATTAGAAATCATGATCACGCATAAAATGTCAACATATATGTTCTCAAATATTTCCACACTTATTATCATCATCTCAATAGATATCTACGTCATATTACTATTAGCATTGGAGGGATTTAACAGACCCACCCAATAAATAATGAAAACTATAAAAATGTTTTCCAATGTATTATAAAACCACCCATAAACACATTATATCAATGAAATAATTTATATGTGTTTCATAAACATTCCATAAATTTATCATGGCGTAGTCCATGGGAAAAATGATATTCATAAAGGATTCATAATAACATAATTAACATAATGGAATGAAATGTGTTTCAATCAATACTTTATAAATCATAGCCATCATAATACTTTCAGATAAATAAAGTGTATGGATTCATTATTTTGTACTGATACTGAATCATAAGAAAGATTTTAACCTAGATAAAAAATACCTTCAAATTATCATTAACACATTTCTTGGAATACAAGAGAAAATTTTTATTTTGTTTTGAATAATTTTTTCTGAAACATTCCCAAAATATTGAGAAAAATGTTTCCATTTTAAATAATCATTGAATAAAGTATTTTCCCATTGAAATAATATAATATTTAAGGTAGTGATAAATGAAATTATTGTAGAAAAAATAAAGAAATGACTCCTTTCAAATTTTTAATAAAAATTCATAAATTAGATGTTTGGAAAACATTGTAAAAATTACTTCTAAACCCATTGAGAATAAATTAATTTATTTTTAAAAACATATTTAAATAATCATTGGATCATATGATAGAACATTCTTGAAACATTTGTATGAACATGTTCATAAAAGAAAAATTTTGTTGACTGAAGAGGAAATGATGATAGGTTTTTATTATAACAACTTCTCAGCCATTTTCATTGTGAAAGGGAGTGAAATTCTATAATTACTAAATATTTATAGGAATACAAATTTTAGATGAGAATATATAAATACATAAAATTATAATCTCTTTATATTATCCGTTAATGAAAATTTATCATAGAGAATCCTAAAAATGAATGATATTGTAACATGAATCCTTTATCGAATTTCTAACTTTTGAATCATAGACCACATGAATGAAATAAAATCATTGAAGAATTTAAATTTAATTAATTAAAATAAATTAATTATATAAATTTTAAAAGTGGTATTATATACCCAATATTAAAGAAACATGTGCGAAATATGGAATATTTCTAAAAAAAGTGACATGATAAACCATTACATCATCTCCCGTCATAAATAATATATGTTGAAACATCATTAATAATATATAAAATTAATTATAAATATATTCTACACCAATATTAATATATAAATTACTATATAGAGTTCCCTTATTATTTATTGTTATCTATTTGTTAAAACGAACTATCTTGTGAGGAACAAAATTTTTTCTATGCATATATCAATTTTATAGTTCTAGTTATTACACATTTGTCATGGTTTAATCATCTCTAGAATATTAATAAAAAAATAATTACTATATTTATTTATTATTTAATTTTTTAAACATTCATTTATATAAGTGAAAAAAAATAATTACATCACTTTATAGAGAGGGTAATCCATACACACACATGACTGATATTTGGAATTTTTTCTAAAATTAAAAATCATAATTAAATCATAAATTTCATATATATTTATTAAATCAATAATAATTAAAATACATATAAATTGAAATATAAAATTAGTCACAAAACTCCATGGATATGGTAGCCTATATGTACACATGGGAGAAGATATCCATTTAATATGGATTTGAATGTATCTATAACATCCAAACCAGGGTGACATTAAATCGATGCCCCAAGATGGTTAGGATTAATGCCTCCAAGACGATCCCTCATACCCTAGAAAATGTTTACCAAAAGTGTATTTCAATAGTAGGTATAGTGTGGAGACTATACCCACATCTCAGAGTAAAAATTGAATAAATAACTAAATATCGTCCGTAAAAGAAATACAAAATGTGTGGAAGTTGTAAATAACTGAAATAGAAGTATTATATAATAAAAAATGAAATGATATAAAATATAGAATATCCATTTCATCCATTAAACTCTATTTACCCATTAGTATTTCCATAAACATGGGAGTATATGAAAGTAACTAAAAATTATTCAATGCTCAACAACTAACTCCAAGATTGATTAAATATCTTTTCTCCAAGAAACATCTAAGGTACTCCAGCCTAATAAAAATAAACATAAAAAGAGGCTCTTAAAATTTATGAAACCCTAGGCCTCAACCCTATACATCATGAAATCTATTCTCAACCTTAGAATTAGGAATATGTTCTAATTTCATATCAAGGTTCATATAACAGGGTGATAAATAATCTTCGTAGGCCACCCCAATGATGAACCAATACATCTAGAGTCAATTGTGAATACTAATGAACTATTATTATCTCATCCAAAACACAAATGGAATAATAATGACAATAAATAACATGAAACGTTAATCCATCCTCATGTCCATGATTCTTGTAAATATGGAAATGTTTCATCGAGTATAAAAATATTTATATATTTTAAACTATATTCTCATAAATATATATACATGGATAAATATTATTACCCATAATTAAGGTGACAAATAATATAAATTTCAATCATATAATACTTGGTATTTAATTCCGATCTTATGAACATATGGTAAAAGGGAATTGAGTTAGATTTCATTCCACTCAAACCATGAACGATTTATTCAATCCTTAGGTTTGTATTAATGGTCACCAATACATATAAACCAACATCAGAAAATATTTGAGAGAACAATTAGTTGGGTTGTTATTTATATCATAGTATCAGGTTCCTACATATAGTCAAAGCATCCCCCATGAGTCAAAATAATATAAGGGTAACATAAGAGCCACTTCATCTTTCTCCATCGAGTAGAGAGAAAAGGATATCATAAAAGTAAATAACATATCCAATCCATATTTGTTCTTTGATTGGGAATATCTTTCATATTCTAAAATAATTAATATTTTAAACCTGTTCTTATCCATGGAATTCCTTATCTGGAACCCATGTATCTCTTCTAGTGTGATTCAATCCCCATCACCTTATAATCATATCCTTGGGAATTATAATAGGGACATAGTTATCATTGTAGGTATGGTATATATACGTATCCCTCTGATTTTTCCATTATAATACCAGGTAAGTATCCCATGTATCACTTGATGAATATTAAACGATCTTCCCTCGAAGTCAATCATTATAATTAAATTAAGGGAACCCATCGTATAACACATTGAATAAAAAAATATACCCATTGAGCATGTCCATGAAATTTCTATAGAGAAATCTAGTATCACTAAAGGTATATAAAAGAATTTACCCTATGAGTCCATACATGGAATTCCTTCGAGGGAATCCATTATCACTCAAGCTATATATAATAATATTCCCTATTAGTATGTCCAATTAATTCCAACACGGGAATATAATGTCACCCATAGAATATATAAGATTAATCCCTAAAACTATGTATATAGTATTATTACATGGGATTCCATTATAACTCATGGTGTATATAAATATTTTTCCTATGAGTCCATCCATGTAATGGCTATATGGGAATCCATTATGACTAAAGTAATAATATATATTTTATATTGTAAGTAGGCATGAGAATCCAAAAAATATAATAAAAAATGATTAATGGTTGAATCCTAGGATGTACATATGTAATTTCCAATAATCATATATTAAAAAAAGGGACTTAAGATGGATCATAGTATGTACATCCTATAATGAAAATAATAATTATATAAAAAATATATTCCATATTGTTTAAAGAATTGTCTATAAACCAGTAAGTACCTCTTTCTATCAATGATTCATCAATAATATCCATGTGAATGTATAAATAAAAGAGTGTGGGTGGTAGATTTCCTAAACCCACCACTAATTCCATATCCTCTTGAGATCACAAGTTTGGTATGGGTCCTAATGCGACACCCATTACCATCTATATGAAAACCTAACATAATAGCCTAGGGTTAGTACTAAAATGATGCACCCACTAGGTAACTCAGGTAATAACACATGTTTTTCATCATACATAATATCCTGATTATTTAAGATAAATGGATGAATCATATATGGGATCAACAAACATTATGAAATCATTGGCATCATACATTGGACCCTCAGAAAGGTATATATAGATATTAATCCTACATGGAACCCATAACAACAATGTATGTAGGAAAATGAATCTAACATGGGATCCATAAAATGGTTTACAGGTAACTGTAACCTATAACATATTCCCCTATTGAGAATATAAGTGATGGAATCCCATAGGATACCCTCAAAAATTTAATAATATAGAGGCATAATTCATGGGATCCTCTATGTAGAAACATAAATACAGGAATCATAAAAATATTACTCAGGGAAAACTAATCTCACAGCCTCATATGATGGTAGGTCACATCTGACAAGGTATTTTAGATAAAGAGAAGTGCTAAAAAAGCATCATTTAAGATAGAATTCGGACGTCTCCTCTCAGATAAATGGTTCTATTTTTCATGAGATTCATGGATTCTATTTCTGGATGAAAAAATTATCGATTTAATAATAATCCTATAACACCTCTTCATAGCCCTAAAAAACCCCATGTATTCAAAAAATTGATATATTTGGAATAATGATCAAAATTGACTAATCAAATCTCTAATTCCGACTCATGGTTCGGAAGATATGATAAAAATGAAAAATGGTAGTAAGGGGGTTTTAGAGGATGTCTATATCTGGAACATGATATGTACTCCCAAATATCCTCCTATACATATACATCATCTGAAAATGTAAGATAAAAGACAATTTACACAATATGTAAGACATGTACAGTGCATGCACCATACAAGGGGTTTCTTCCTGTGTAACTCAAACGGCATAGCAATGAATATATCTTGGATGGTACTTCAACGTGGAATGAAACCACAATGGGGTCCATCATTCTTCCCTACAACGGATACATGGACATGTATTTTTTTTATTCATGTGCCTCTACATGGACATTGAGCCACACAAGGTATAGACATATGCTCTACATGGCAGTGTGACCTAACACGGGCTGGATAACTAGATACTTAGATACATGGCCAAGTCCTAGTATATGGTGTGTACTCCCAATATAGAGAATATAAGAAAATGGACATCTTCCCCTTAAGGTAAGATCAAATGGAATATGTTTATGAAATTTACGCAGTGCAATCGGGATTTCTGATTAGTAGTCCCTTAAATTAGTCAAAATCTCACGTTTTCTCCTCAAATGGAATATATTAACCCTAAAGGGGTCCTAAATAGTTTTTATATGGAATTAACATTTGAAAACATTATCTGTACTTTGATTTACATAAAAACATAAAAATTACCATCATTTTTGTTGAATCTTCGGAGGCTTCACCCATTTCTAGGATCCATATCTACCAAAATATGATCTAGATCCTCTTGAGCTTCGTGGTGGTAAATATATTCCTCTCTCCATACCTATATCTCTCCCAGTCTATTTACCTCTCTCCCACACCCTCTAATATCATGGTTACATTATAGAGGAATCCCACTCGGGAATTCATGATACGCTAGAGAAGAAAAGTAAAGGAAAATAAAAAAAAGAATAAATAGAAAGAAAATGAAAAGGGGGAATGCGAAAAACAAAGGTTCGTTATAGAATTTTATGACTCTCTTTTGAAAAAATCCCCATTACAAACTCAATGAAAGATAAAGAATCACAATATGCTTCTATGTTCAAATGTTATATCTGAACGATCTCATGTGAAGACATTAATATTTAATTTATTGAATATTAAATTTTAATTAATCTATGAAAAATAAAACCGTTAAAAATTAAACAAATCTCATCTAATTTTTTAAGAACTACATTCTAGGACCAGTGGAGTGGTAACAAAATTCATACAAGAACAAATGGTGGGGTAATATTACCATTTTACCCCATATAAGTATTTGAAATGAAAAATTCAAATTTCTTCACAAAATATTTATCAAAAAAAATTGGGTCCTTAAAATCACCCCACCACAAACCATATCATCTGAAATAAACCTTTATGGTCAAACACCACCATTCTCTCTATATGGGAATCAACCCAAAAATTCTATTATGACTGCCCCATGATTAATATCAGAGTGTACATAGTTGTCTCCAACATGGGAGATGTATATCTATGAATGATAATGTACTCTACAGTATAAGTCCTACCATAAACCTCTCCTTGAGCTCAAATTCAATATGTTCCATAACTAATCATGTAAAGATATTTAAAAACAAAATATTGAGGGTGTAAAGGGTTTAATTTCTTAGAATTATTAGCCTGAAGTCAAGATAGATCATGGTCATCTAAAACGTGGAGAGCATTGTGTTTCAAATGATAGGCATGTATAGATCCATTTGATACATTCACACATCAAAACAATATATTCTTACCTTTGTCTAACTCCTGAAACCATGTCTCTTCAAAATTCTTGCCTAGGTCCAAAAATGTTAAGCCATCTTGTAGTACCTTATTTATTCTCAATATCTCCATTACCCCTAAGGGACATTTCTCATTTCATCACAACTCATGGGAAACCATTGTCATGTAATTTATTAGAAACCTTATTTATTTGTATTTCACATATCCATTGACTAATCTAGGATTTAATTGTTACCATTGATAATAGAAATTTACCTTTATTACCTCACTGATACTCCCATAAGTCATCATCGTACGGCTTAGATGATAATGCTGCATTCCTATTTATTCTAATTAATCTATAACCACTCTTAGAACTGTTTGTCTTAATCAATAACCTTTATCGCTCCATGTTTTATTCAATAACTACTCACCGCCTTGAATTTTTTCAGTCTTGATTGTTTACATATGCTCTTGATGTATTAGAAATAGAAAAAAAACTAATCAATAGGGCCAAGAACCCAAATAGTATTACCTACCAAAGCAAGACTAGATAAACATGAAGATTATGTGATTCATCAATGGAAAAAGGCATCAATAAGACTATATCTCAGAACCGATGTATTAATGATGAATTAGTCTTAAATGACTATAAAATGCAGCTCCATACCAAAAAAAAAACCATAAAGTTAAACCAACCCTACACATAGGTTGTACATGTTCAAATTTGTCGTCGGCCAACATGGTTCTGGGTAAAAAAAGGGCCTATGGGTCTCCCACTAAGCCAACAGATTGAGTTCAAAAACTGGGTCAAAAGGTCAAACCACCTAACCCAAAATTAAGACATATATATGGTAAAGAAAAAAACCTTGAGAGATAGAACAATCAACATTGGCCTATTATGCCCCAAATCCCATCCAAGTGTCCTCCCGATGAATTCTTCCATGGAGGTCCTGATATAAATGCAGAAGAGACTCAAAATTTTCACTCCCCTTGAATATTTATATATTTATACCCCTTTTAGGTCTAGTTCATATGAAATGTTCTAGTACATATTAGTATCATACTAAACAGTCTAGCTACATAATAATAAAAGGTGGTTTGTTAAGTAGAATTCCATTCCAAGCTACATATAAAATCACTATATATTATGTTAATCACATATTAAAGAGCCATACCTAATAGAAAACACCATGTATGGGGTTTAACACGTGGTCCTCATGTTCTCTTTCAACCTATTTGGTTTATCACACCTCTCATGCAAGAGTACTAAGTCATCCTCCTCACCATCAAATGTCTCAATTTAGATCCAAAATTCAATTAATTAGAATGAAATAGCCTTATAAGTCCAAGAAATTGATTATAATTCCAAAAAATACTTATTGTGAAAAACAATATTTAGGTTCCCATTCGATGTTTAAATATTTACACTTTATCATCCTTAAAATCACACAATTAATGAACTATAACTTGGGAATCAAAATGTCAAATATGATGCATGAGATGCCTCATTAGTTTTGTATCCAATAGTAAAAATCCATAAGTGGCATCTTTCCATTAGTCCAAGGGTAGGAAATATATAATAAATAATATAATACAAACAACATATTCATCCCCCAATAAAAAAATCATAATCCACTTTAAAATAACAGAGCTGAACATCAATCCCATATCCCTAGAAACTTGGAATTCTTACTGGAATAACATTTCTCGATGCACTAAACAGGAATCCATTCCATGTTCTAAAACATTAATAATAATTTTATCTATCGTATCCATATTAGTAAAAATAGAATGGTAACAACTTTAATACCAATTAGTAAATATTCGGCCCAGGAGCCACTAAACATGTTCCCTGATCAAGTTCACTAAAAGGAATCAAGCATGCCTACCCATAAGCTAGAGGGGACTGACTAGCAGTGAGGGTATAAACGTGGTATATTGTGGAGACTACACACTCATAAAAGATTAGAAACTATTTATACAACTAGATATCTTCCATAGTAGTAAATAATAAATTATGTAAGCAGTATGAAACTGAAATATAAGTATATTTTATTATTAAATGAAATGTTACCAAAGAAAGAACATCAATGTGATACATAAAACACTTTTCACCCACTAGGTCCAAAATATATATAGGAGTACATAAAATAATCTAAAATAAAAGTTCACATCTCTAAAAAATACACTATTCCTAAACACATACCCAATTATAATTACACTACCAAGATGCTCTAGCCTAATCAAAAGAATCCACACATACGTCTCAACTCAAACAAGAAACCATGGTCCTGAACCCAATCAATTTTAAAAAGTGTGATAAAAAAGAAAAGCAAACATAATTTCTAAAATCATAGTAACATTCATTTACATGGTTTCTAAATGATCCCAGTATTTCACCTAAATGATGAAACTATAAACCGGTTGTCATATGTTCTTTCTCATGCAATATGGCCAGCCTGTTTGAGACAAAAATAGAATAATAATGAGAAAAACAACAAGAATCCATATTAAATTGCAATTGATATGATCCTGATCAACTAGGAAATTTTCAATCATTAATATAAATATTTATATGTATATATATTCCCTTATATATATAATATATATACATGATTTTGTTGAACAATAACATAAATCAAAATTATAAAATCCTTCTGTCTGTAATCCTTATCATTTGTACATCCAGTAAAAGGTCATTGATTAGGATGTGGTACCACACATTACATGGATGATCAATTTGATCCTAATGTGTGTAATCGTAATCAACAATAATTGGTTCAATAAGAACTAGAATATATCTGAGTAAACAGTCAGTTCAAATAGTGTTTATAACATAGTCACAATACCAAGATTATTACCCAAGAATCCCTTATTAGCTAAACTCATATAAGGGACACATAATTACATTAGCACAACTCCTCCATCATGTAGATATATAAGGATATCAGTAAATAAAATCAAAAAATGTGTTCATTTTTTCTAATTTGAAATTGAAGAAGTTCCATATATCCAATTAATCAAGATTTTAACCTTGTTTCCACCCATTCTATTCCACATCGGGAATCTAGATATCCGTCCAAGAAATATTCAAAACCCATCACCATATATTCCTACAATGGAATTTTGCACAGTAACCCAAGTATTGATCTAGGTGTAGAATAATGACAAAGAACATTGATTTCATCCATATAATTCTATTTATGGATCCCATATATGACTCATGGAATATAATATAATTATATCTCCTAGTGTTTCCTTTTCATTCCATTAAGCGAACCCAAGAAACACTCTCATCATAACATAACATTCTTACCACTGTGTTTGTTTATATAATTCAAACATGGGAATCCAATAACACTAATTTCTTATATAAGAATATTCCATTTGAGTTGATCAAGGTAATTTTTACATGGGAATCCAGTATCACTCCATTAATATATAAATATATTCCTTATGAGTATATCAATGTAATTTCTATATATGTATCCAATATCATAGAAAATTATACAGTAATATTCACTATGATCCTTTCGATTTAAATACACTATAACCCAACTCAGATATAAACAATTTATCCTATGTGTCTTTCCATGGAATTATAACTTTGGAATCCAATATCACTTAAGGAATAATATAAACTTGACCCCAAGAATTATATCTGGGCATCCAAAACCTATAATCAAAATGTATTAATAAACAGATCCAAGGTTGTATATATTGCAATAAAAAATAATCATATTAGATCGAAATTCATAGAATCTGGACCCTAGGAAGTACGTATTGGATTCTCAACAATATAAATAATAATAATAATAATAATAATTTACCACATTATTTTTAGACATAATAAAAAATATAGGATGCACCTATGGATATCATAGCTGCATCAACATTAACCATCTTAATTCATAAATAACAGAGTGAGGGTTGACGAACACCTAAACCCACCACTACTAATATAGCCTCTTAGGTTCACATGTTTAGTATGGGTTCTAAGGTGACACCCACAACCATCTCTACCCAAACATGATTTACTAGCTCATGGTTGGTTAAATATTTTTCACCCACTAAGTTCTTTATGTCATAACAAATGAGAGTCATGCTACATGGAATCATGATAAGTGAAGTTCAAAGGTGGAATCCTATATGGTATCCACTAATTAAAAGAAAATAGAGTAATCCTATATGGGACCCTTAGAATGGTACATAGGAAGAGGTTTCCAATAGAGGACCCAAATATAGCATTTTACATATGTGGAGAAGTTGTACATTGGATCCCCATAATGGTATATATGGAAGTGGATTTTTTAATTGATTCTTTATGACATTATATAAGTGAAGTCATCCCATAGGGGACCCTCAGTATCATAATAATATAGATGCATTGAATACATGATCCACTTGATTGAATCATTTACATAGGCAACATTTAAGGGATCTTGTGGAATAACTAATATCATGGATTCCTAAGAAATAAGGGTACATATCGCAGTGGATACAACCTTAATTTATTATTTACAAAATAATAAATCAATTGAAATATCTCATTAATCATCTTAGATAAAAGTGACTCCCTCTTATAAGATATTTAGACTAGATTATTTGGGGAAGAACCTGTTTATTTCAGAAACATCCTGAAACACCTCCTCAGATTCATTAAATCTCATCGAGGGATTCACCATAATGATATGAATAGAAAAAACTCAAAATGGATTAATCATGTCTCCAATTCTAACTCATCGACATAAAGATATTTTAAAAATGAAAATGGGTAGTAAGGGGTGTAGTACATGATGGGTATACCTAGTACATGATGTGTACCCCCAAAGAACCATCTAGGTGTATACTTCAACTAATCATAGAGTGTAAAATATCATATACATATTTTTTTACCTACATGGGGTATATAACCCTGTACCTCAAATAGACTATCCATATATATACCATGGCCAAGTAATTCTATATGGTTTGCAATGTACATGGGGTCTGCTCATGTACCCTATAATGGGTAATAATCAATATATTATTCTAGATATGTTCTTCTACATCACATGTGACCCACATATGGTTTTTACATGTATTATTCATGACCATTTTACCCTACAAGGGAATATTTACCTGGTACTCGATAACATGACTGAGTCCTTGTCAATTTCTTGTATACCCTATAAAAAGTATATACTTCCAAAAGATCAACTTCCCTAATTGGGATGAACACACCATGCGTGTTCCTGATCTATATGTTGTATGATATGAAATCAAAAATAAGAACCTATAAAATCATCACACAACCCATAATTGCTACTAAAAATTTATAAATTGGCCTTCAAGGGGTCTCTAACACCTTGAGATTTTTTTAATTTGTTTTCCTCATAAATAAAATTTTCTTCATGGAATGCATTACATACAACACAATATATAATTTATTTATAAGAAAAAACATGCTAAGATTATTATATAGGAATCACATTGATTATATTGGGGTTTATGAAACACTATGTTTCCCTTATGCTACACACAATTCCATGTTCCTTCAACGTCAAGCGTTACATGTAAGACCTAGTCTTATCGCACTACAATATACTATTACTAATATTATTATAATATAATTATCGTTATCAACTAACAATTATAATCGATTTATGAATATTATTACCTAAAATATAGAAATATTTTCCATTAATTTATTCAAAATGAATTAATTCTGACCAAATTAAATATAAATTAATGTAAGAACTATTTGAAATTAATGAGATTCATTTCCTAAGAAAACTAATTTTCAAGGAAAAAACCTATTTTATCCTAATGAAATAAATAAATTTTTATTAAATTTTATAATTATATATATATATATTAATCAAAAAACTATTTCAAAAGTGTGTTATGATTTTTCTAGTCAAGAAAATCGAAAAAATCAAATGTTATGCTTAAAAATGATCATTTATTTAAAAGGTAATGTTTCCACTATTTTCATGCACACATATTTGAAATATAATTTTTAAAAAATATAGAAATTATATTTGAAATATAATCATCATTTTTTAAATAATAATTTCAAAATTATATTTATGTTATTTTTTTTTGGATTTTTCTGAAATTTATCTTTTTTTGATGAATAACGATAAATACTAAATTAAAAATTAAAAATTAAATTTTCTGATTTATTTATAAAGTAAAATTATATGTTAAATTGTTTGTAAATATTTATTACATAAATTATCCATAATTTATTAATATTTAGGTCATTTAATTCAATATCCATTTGAAATTTGATAAAAATACATTCCATACTTCTGACCTTTTCTCGTTAAGCCCCACTTTCTCGACACTTCTGCGAGATTTTTTTAATTTAATTTTTGACAAATCTATGTCTATATTTAATTCAAATTTATACCATATTTTGAGTTATAAAAATTTATAATCTTTATTATGGTCAACTTATTTATAAAAAAACTAGTAAAAGGAATTGAAATATTTTATACTACTTAAGCTAAAAACGAGTTTAAATACAACATTTTCTTGAAAAATAATGTGTGCAATTGACCCAAAATTTGTACAAAACCGATTTTATGCACAAATTTATACCATATTCTTTATTTTATAGGACACTAATTATTATATTATGAAAATTATCTAAGTTTGTTCTCCTAATAGTGGATACATTTTTTTATTTAAAAAAATACCACTCCTCCTACACAATAAAGGGGAATTCACTATACCAAATTCATCACACCACCTAAGAATTTATTCTCAAAAAACATAAAACTACAATCCAAGAAAGTTGTTCCCTCATTTCAAAAGCATCCATTTGGGCTTAAATTCATCCATGGTAGGTCATCGATGAAAACCAAAAAGAGTTAGTTGAAGATTAGGGAATGTTTATCATTGTGAATTTTTGTTTTGATTCCTTCTCCACTATATTAAACTATTATTATAACAAAATTATATAATATCCTTAGTATCCTAAATATACTGATACGTTTATTTATTAAAATTATTATCTAAAATATCATTAACCTTCATCAAATGGGATAAATAGTCATCATTCATGTGTACAACGAACTACCGCCTTGTAAAATGATTTCATTTTTTCATAAATTAATGCATTTAATTATTTGAAATGATGGATTATTTATAGTTGATAAATGATATAAATGAAATTAATTATTAATTTATGACTGTATAATAAATATATAATTCATAACTTCACTCTTTCCATTTTTTTGAGAATATGATAACGTCATTCGTTTGTATGGAGGACTACCGCCTCACAAAGGGATGATATTCATTCATGCTTCACATGGAATTTATTATGGCAGGATTATATATAAATATTTGACATATATTATAAAAAAATTAATGTAAAAATAATATATATATATATATATATATCATTTTCTTTTCTTTCTTTCAATATGGTAGGAAAATTGAAACAACAGTCAATTTTATGTACAACTTCTCATCTCTATTAATGATGTATCTAATTTTCTATTTCAATATTTTTTATATTATTATAACATGATATATAATGGATATAAATAATTTTATATATTTGGATACATTTTTTATGTAATTAAATAATGAGCAAATAATGTTTCCCAAAAATAACTAGTCAAAACATATATGAAAAAAAGTGTTATTACATAAAATGCATCTTTAACATGAAATTGTTAGTAAAATAGTAATATAATGTAATAATAGATTCATATATGGTATGATATTTATGAATATGGTTACTTGGAAGATTTATAATAAACCAATATTTATTATTTAGGATGATTCAATGTGTTCGAAGGAAGTCATGAATTATGATAAGGGGTTTTATTTTGTAAATTTTATTTCTCAGAGAATTTTTACATATTCACCACTCATTAATTTTTTTATTTATATACTAACCTATGAAATCCTATAAAATTAATATAATTTATTTCATTGTATTAATTTATTAATTGGATATTATTATTTCTTGAATATCACAATTAAAAAGTTACTCAACTAGTTATAAAATTTTGTCTCGCTATTATTTTCTGGGAGACAGAAGCCTTGATCATCACATATTTCTTGTATGTGGTGTCTATACTACCCATGTATGTAATTTATTATTCTTATAATAAAAACTATTAGTATTTACATATCCATTATATGATATATATATCACGTTTTTTATGGTTAATATTTTACAAACATGGTAAGGTGGTTTTTTGTCTCACTTTTCCTTCTTTGGGACACATTTTATGTTATAATCTTATAATTTGTTATAAGTTTTATATAATTTAAACATTAAATGTTATTTCATGAAATAATTCCATACAATATATTTTATGCTTCATGTAATATTATTGTTTTATGGATTTTTGGATTCAATGTTACCAAAGTGGTAATAGTTTATTGCTTCAATCTCTTTGTTTATAGGGATTATCTATGTTTTCCCTTAAACTAATGAAATATTTTAATCCATAACTCTAGATTTATTAATATTTTTGTTCTTATATGGTTATTAGTGACATCTTCAAGTAACGGTAACATTTTTTAACCCTTTATAACATATGATATTTGTTTTTTGAGAAAACAAGATCTTATTTCACTATTTGGCCAGAAATCTGTTTTATTCAAAACTCATGTTTTATAAGAATAATTATGATAGTGTATTAAAATGATAGATTAATATAGTTTTCATGGAATAGTAATTTGAAAAAAATTTATGTTTTTAAATGTTTCTAAAATGTTTACCCAAAACCTCATATATATATTCTAATGTTTTTTCATAGAAAATTGTCTTCAAATATTTTATGTTTTAAAAAGAGTTTTTCAAATAGAATAGGAAAATTTCATAAATAAATTTTTTAAATTATCATGAAAATATATCTCCCATTCAAGATTACATCTATCAAGTTTACCTTTTCTATACTTCTGTTATGATCCTTGGATTATTTTAATATTATTTCATTGAATGGTTTATGTTTTGTGGGAATAATGTTTATGATAACCTACTTCCCATTAATGTGTTATACCATGAATAAATTCCTATGAAACCCTATTATTTACACAGGTTATGATATACTTATTATGAAACAAGTACCTTTTTTATGATATGGTGATATTTTTATAATTCCCATTTAATTTCATTGGTTAAGGTATAATTAATTGTTTTGATCTTGGTCCAAAAATAAATATGGTTTTTGTTATGTGATTATTGGGACCTATATATCCCTATAATGCATTAGTTAATGATAAATTTAATATATGATCAGAGGGTATATGGGTTTTTATCCCAAATCTGAATACAATAGGATACATGGGTTTTTATCCCATGTCTAAAAACAAATGGTTACATAGGTTTTTAGGTCAAACACAAAAACTAGAGGACAGATAGGTTGATAGCCCAAGCCTGGAAACAGGGGGTACATAGGATGTTAGTCGATGAATAAAAATGAGAGGGTACATGGGCTGTTGACCTAATACCAATAAACAAGAGGATACACATTTTTTCCCAATACTGAAAATAATAGGGTATATAGGATATTTTATTAATCCTAAAAAGAAACGGGTACCCGGGTTTTTAGACACATGCCAGAAGCAGGTATACAGGTGGCCTTCCCAATCTGATCACAATAAGAATGACTTGGGGATATCCTTGGAATAATAGTTTTTATGTTTTTATGTATTCCTTAAGTCTATTTATTTTTCCATTTTTATTCTCTCATGACTCATGTATGTTGATTTACTTATGATTTATGTCTTATGAAAATCCAATATTTATTCTGTTAATAATTTTTTTAATCTATGATTGGTTGGGTATGCACATTGTATATTAGGTTCATTATTACATACACTTATTATCATATTATTATTTCATATTATCATAGAGATATATCTATTATATCTACCCAAAACAAGTATTTGATCTGACCCTCCTTTATATTTATATTCCCCATGTTATGAATAATGTTTTATGTAGGAGTACTAAATGGAATGATCTTTATCGAAACATTGAATATCATTCACTATGTTATAATATTGTGTTACATGTTTCCAAAGACAAAAAAACTATTTCATTCAACAGTCATTCACATTTTAATGTGCTTAATATTCATAAAAAATGATGTAATATCTATATATGTTAAACATGGGTCATTGTAGTTGGTATCAAAGGAAAGATTTAGTTAACCTGTAGAAACTAAGACAAGAAAAATTTATTGAAATACATAGGTATATGTTTGTGGATATTTATAGGAATGTCTGTAAGGATAAGAGTAAGGATAATTCAATGTTCAGGAATATGTCCTGAAATTTTTGTAAAGGATTGAGAGAGTGGTATCCAAGAAATTACATCCATTTATGGATACTAAAAGT
This sequence comes from Viscum album, assembly GCA_963277665.1. Classification (NCBI taxonomy): domain Eukaryota; kingdom Viridiplantae; phylum Streptophyta; class Magnoliopsida; order Santalales; family Viscaceae; genus Viscum; species Viscum album. The sequence goes on along the minus strand of OY728156.1, from coordinate 1,535,357,004 downwards.
GTATTTGGATATAGCATAGATGTATCTAATAGAAATTACCCCAAAGCAGTATATTGAGTTAGAATCAATCTAGAACTAGTTCATGACATCGATATTTATTTGAAACATGGAATAACACTCCTGGGGATATTATTTGGATATTTATAATATATTTATCAAATTTAATACATGTTAGGTCCACTAGATCGAATACCCTGGGGGGTTAATCAGGGTACAATAGATCAAAACATTCTCTTGTTCGGATCTTTTTTCATTGTTAGAAAAAAAAAATAGAATTCTCTCTTCCTCCCATAGAAATATATGAATAGATATGAACTCAGACATAGTAAACATGGATTTTTATTAGTTCACCCTCATTGGTCTATGTCCAAGGAGCATTCAACTTCTATGTGATGATGTACCAAATTCACAGAGGCTAGAGACAAATAATGAGTAAAATGATTGGGCTAGATCATCTATGTCCAGGCTCACTGCCATTACAATGTTTAGAGTCTATTCAATTCATTCAAAAATTTCACTCCCTAAGCCTCTTTCTCTGGCTCACTATCGGTGGAATGGGTCACCGTATTCTTCTTCCTCCACTCATTGCTCTTGGAAAAGAATCCACTCAGAGTTTATCAAAGTGTAGGCCAAACACAGTTTATGGACATATAGGTCCCTTAATTTGCATGAAATCCTACTTCCTCAACTATATGTAGATGTTCCGTTGATGTTCTTATTTCACCTTAAGATGAAATCCACCATCCTAGGTATTTCTAGGTACTGGAAATTAATTTCTCAAACTAAATTGATGATTTTTCAAGCTTCCTTGAGAGAATTTCAAATCAGCTTTTTATCCCACGTACTGAGTACCAGGTTTGTAATGTGGGACACCTTATTCACATAAAACTACCTCTTGCATGAACCTCCCTTCATCTATGAACTTCCTTTATATTCTATATCGTGTACCGCTACCACATACCGATTCCACGAACCTCCTCGGCGAAACCCCTCCAGTCCGCAAACTTTTCTCTATTCGCAGACTATCTTCACATCCGCATACTGGAGCTCTCCCTTGGCATACCACTTACATAATTTCTTATCTCTCATACCAAATATTCCACCTCCACATACTGAGTCTTCAAGGGATACGACATTCCACTTAAATCTTTCAGTAGAAATTTTTCAATGTGAACCACTTTAGCCTTCGTGGGATTATCCCTCTCACGAACCACCTCCGGACATTGCCGAAATAACGGATAAAAAATATTTTTTAATGACATTCTATATCCAAATTAATTGGTTGAATTAGCTATTTATATACAAGAAATGATATCCCCTAAATTCATTAATCTATGATTTTCCAAATCTTTAATTTAGCCTCCACCCTTTACCGATTGTTCACCCACTACAAACCGTAAGCCATCTGTGAACCATTTTCCTATGTGCTATGCTTTCCGCCATTGCTCATAGGCATTCAACCTCCTCCACTGATGCCCATACATCCATGTACTGCATCACCTTCCGCAACGAAATGTGTTTGGTTTCACAAACCGCACCTGCGTACCGTTTCCACCACTCCACGTACCATACCCGGAATATGGTACACGAAACATGTATTATGGTATGATATTTTAACCCTTTGCGGATATTCTTCAATATTCTTTGTACAATTGACTCCTATGAATAAATTCTTTCTTTTCAAGCATCAAACTCATGATTTTGAGGCTCAAAAATTTGAAAGATTTGGGAAACTGACCACTTTAAAAACTCGTCTTTGGAAAAATCCAATCATACTCACTTGCGGTCATCTGGCTTTATCAATAATAAAAACCAATCCCAAAAAATACAAAGAGGTTGCCATAAGGGATTTTTTCCAAACAATCTCCCCCTTTGTGTTTTTTGGAAAGTCTTCTCATAATAATGCCTTCACACTTTGATACCTCACCAAAAGATATTCCAACTACAACCACCATTCAGTTCATGCGATCAGGATAGTGATCAAGGATTTACTCAACACATACTATAAGCCCACATGATCCATGATCGGCATGAGAAACAAGATTATAATGAATATTTCATCAATGGACCACTTCATTTCTAATTATAATTGCTGGTACCATACTGATACCAATGCATTTCTTTCTTCACGAACCTCAGCTGTCGTGATATATAATCTTTGATCGATCACTTCTAGCATCGTTAGATTTAATGCTCCTTCTATGTTACAAATACTCTAATAGATTCAGCTCAGATTCGACTCCCCCTATCTTTATACTCTACTTAACAGATTCTCCCCATATCTTTTCTCCCCCTGTATGTCACACTTTCTCCTCCTTTGTCAACAAACCGAAGGGAACTTCAAGGTTGTCTCCAACATTTCAAAGAGAACATATCATCACATTAGGTAATGACACATCATAACTCGGGGAGAGGGTAACCCACAAACACACTTCTTAAAGTGAAATAAGTCTACTAGACTACCCGATCCATTAAATGCATTTCAAATGCTTATTTTCGGTAAGGCCTTTCTCATAATTTCTGCAGCCTATTGTTTGGTAGGCACGTACTCCAACTTCACAATCACTTGATCCACCTTCTCCATGATAAAATGATATTTGATTTCAACTTTCTTTGTCCATGAGTGTTTGACTAGATTTTTGCTGTCACGGCCCGTCCTCGGGGCCCGTTCCGTGACTATCCCATGCCCACCTTCCATAGGCCATGGACTGGCGACCAGCACCAAGGCGTAAATTCACAATAAAAAAAGGGAAGACATTGACTTTGTAAAGTAAAAAAACACTACAGAGAAAGAAAGAAGAAGAAGAAATCACTAAGTAAATGCTAGTACAACAGTAAGTGCGGAAAGTAAGCAGGCCAGAATACAAACCCAAACTGAAAGTAAAGTACAACTCGAAAGAGAAAAACAGCTACTGAAAAGTAAAGCCGCAACGTCGAACCTTCCACTGGAAGTCCCACATGAAGGGTGGGTACAGATAGCCTCCACTGCTCCCCGGGTCCAGCCAACCGCTCCGAGTACGTCCCACCTAGTGGTCCACCTCCAGGTACCATCCTGCTCCGCAAGCCTCAACCACGATCAGCGTTGTCCGCCGTCTGCAACCAATACAACGTAGTGCGGGAACAACCCGTGCAGTGGTGAGTATAATCTACTCAGTAGAGACCCCGATACCCCCGAAGGTCTCCCAGAATCCACAAAGTATAATCCACAAAGGAAATATAAAATCACGAAGTAACATTCGACACAGCTAAGGTATATGCCCATACATATACCTAAGTCATCAATTCCAACACGCTCCAACCTCCGAGCCCAAATTCAACCCAGACCACATAGGAAAGCAAACATATTCCACACAGGAAAACAAAACGTAATCCACACAGGATAGCACAACAAAATCCACATAGGAATGAAAAACATGATTCATCTCACACAGGTATACTTCTTCGAAAGATGATAGAGATGATCACTGATCCATCTAAGTCGTCGGACCCACAAAGGATCGAGAGGTACTAACCCCCGCAATGACCCACAAAGGATCTATTGGAAACTAACCCCCGCAATGACCCACATACGATCGGACCCACATAGGATCTGTAGGCGCTGGCTCACACAGAACCGCTGAGCGCTGACCCACACAGGACCGGACCCACACAAGATCGGTAGCACTGATCCACATAGGTTCGCTGAGTGTTGTAGTCGTCGCCGTCGAATCCACTGAGGATCTCTGTATAGTCGTTGTCGTCACAGTAGTAGTCGCAGCCAGCTCTACGATTCTCGCACACAACAAGCTCGTTCGGGAGGGTCCGCTCCATGAGCCGAGAGGCTGATACATCAACTGACACATAGTCCAGAGTTGATGTATCCAAAAGTTCCATATTGTCAACAGGAACTCAACGTCGCAGACGGAGCGTCAATCAGACACCCAGTCTGAGAGTTATTGGCTTTTTTGTCCTAGGGTCCCGGTTGGTTTTTAAGGAAAAACCAACCCGACCATACTCCACCTGCGTCCAAACCTCGGACAGAGTAAGAGAAAAGATCCGTATCACTTAGAGGAAAACAACAAAGTTGACGGCACATCAATCGGACGTCCGAAGCTCAAGATATGAGCATTTCCACTCCGAGGGCCCGGTTGGTTTCGTGTACGAACCAACTCGGCCTAACTCAAAGTATTCCGAAACCTTGTGTGCGATATACCGAAATGACCGTCTCGATCCAAGGATCGCATCTCAATTGATGGTGCGTCGATCAGAGACCCGTAGCACAAGTTATGGGCGTCCGATCGAAAAAGGTTCGGTATTAAGGGGTTCAGGCCCGGTCCGACCCGGCCCGATACCCCCGAGGTCGACCCGAACCGGGTCCGGGTCCGGCCCACTTTGGCGCCGCCCGGACCGATCGACGCGGCCCAGGCACAATGCACCCAGCACGTTGGCCGGGCCGTTTGGCAAGGGGGGGGGGCCTGCCCCCCTGGTGTAACCGCGGCCCCCCATTAAAATGGGGGCCGTTTTGTGCTGGCCAGCCGGGGGAATTAATTCCCCTAGTTTCGCTTTTGTCTGGCCGGCCCGCACCGGCCGGCCGGTTCTGCCAACAAGGACCGGCGACGGCCGGTCCTTCCTCCTTCGCCGACACCAGCGGCCCGGAACAGGACGTCGGTCACCCTGCTCCGCCGCAGCCCGAAACCGGTCGCGGCCTGGTTCGTCCGGAGCGGTGTGACGGCACCGCGGCCCTCTGCCGCAGTCCCGCTCCGGCCGCGGTGTCTTTGGATTTCTGCAAAGCAGCGCGATGGCGCCCTAACTTGGTTCAACTTCACCGCGCAGCGCGACAAAGTCGTTTCCTTGGTCGTTTCCATGGAACGACGCGACGGCGCCGCGCATTCCTTCTCACATGATCACACGCAGTGCAACGACACCATGTCATACTCCTTCCAAACCACAAAGAAACAACACACTGTTAAGGGTGGAGGGTTGGTCGTGTTTGTGCGGTCCGACCCCCTCTCGTTAATCGATATAATTTAGTCGTATAACCACGAAGAACGAAAAACTAGAAATCACGAACGAAAATAATTAAATAAAATAAATCCCCTACCTTGAGCGTATCTAGAACGGGGGTTCGACGCAGAAAATGACGTCGGGAGGTGAAGCTCCGTAAGTTGACGGAGAACGACCGAGGAGGAAGTGGCGTCTCCTTTTCGTTGACATGGGAAGAATATCGAAAGAGGGTGCGTCGTCGATATTTGGAAACACACCGTCTACAAAGAGGAGAAGAGACAAAACGTCGATCTCTTCTTACGGTGATTGCGTTCTTCATCGAAATCTTGGTGTTCTTTGTCGAAGTCTTGGTGTTCTTCGTGACGAAGATGAAGAGCTCTCTCCTCAATTTTCCACACACAACATCCAACCAAAATAAAATAAGGCTCACCCTTATTTTATTTACATAAGCCACAATTCAAAAATTCAAAACATAAAATAAATAATTGAATTGGGTGTTGGCATACTTAATGAGAAGAGAGGTAAAGTCAACCAATTAATGGGAAGTTAAAAAGTTATAAGAGTTACACAACTTAAGTGGGGGGGGGGGGTTAAGAGGAGTTAGGGAGTTAAGGGATTTGAAACGCTGGGGGCTCGTGTGGGCCCCACCTCACCTTTAATCCACTCAAGAAAAACTAACAAATAGTGGGTCCCACCCTAACTCCTACACTTAGGTTCTAACTCATGGAAAGGGAAATAAAATTCATAACAAAAATTTTATTTCACTAACACTTAATCCACAAATTTAAACAATTCCTAACAAGAAAATGCAACTCCAGAAAAGGCATTGCTAAGCAATTACCAGCGCTGCGGTTCCATCGGTGCCCTCAGAATTCGATTCCGAGCACTGGTTCAAAAGATAGAAATTCACGCTCGTTCGTTCACTGAACATACCTGAGCTAAACTTCGGATAGAAATTCCGGGCACACTGGGCCTCAGAATCAAGTGCCATCAGAAACTACATTCTTGTAAAATCTCAAAGAAAATTAAGAAAAAAATTACCTTGAATTTTACGGGTCTTTACATTACTCCTACCTCAGGGCATTATGTCCCCATAAAGATACATCATGAACTAGGGAAACAAATGTGGGTACTGAGCACGCATCTGAGCCTCTCGCTCCCAAGTGCTCTCCTGGAGATTCCCGTGCTGCCATCTGATGCGCACTAGAGGAATCGACCGTACACGTTGGACCTGCTCCTGTCGATCCTCGATCTCCACCGGGACCTCCGTAAAAGTTTCCCCATCATCAACGTCATTCTCCCCGTGGTCAATGATATGCGTCGGGTCGTGCACGTATCTCCTTAGCTGAGATACATGGAAGACGTCATGCACCCGGTGCAACTGAGGTGGTAAAGCCAGGAGATAAGCCACCTCGCAAATCCTGCTGAGGACCTGGAATGGTCCGATGAAGCGTGGAGACAACTTGCCACCTCAGCCAAATCTCTGTAATCCACGTCGAGTTGAGACACGCAAGAAGATGTGGTCTCCATCCTTGAACTCTAGTGGCCTCCGCCTCCTGTCGGCATAAGGCTTTTGCCAGCTCTGAGCTGTCCTCATCCGCTCCTGGATGACCTGGACCTTCTCTGTCGTCGCCTGGAACATCTCCGGTCCCACATGTGCTGACTCCCCAGGGTCTGTCCAGCACAAAGGAGATCTGAAAGGTCGGCCGTATAACGCCTCGTATTGTGCCATCCCGATGGTGGAGTGGTAGTTGTTGTTGTACGCAAACTCCACCATGGGTAGGTGGTCCTCCTAGCTGTGACCAAAGTCGAGGATACATGCGCAGAGCATGTCCTCGAGAGTCTGAATGGTCCTCTCTGTCTGACCATCCATCTGAGGGTGAAAGGCTGTGCTCAGACGTAGCTGCTTCCCGAATGCCTCCTGCAACCCCTTCCAAAGCCAGGAAGTAAAGCGAGCATCTCGATCGGAGATGATAGATGATGACACACCGTGAAGCCGTACAACCTCCTGAATGTAGATACGTCCCATGCTCTCTACCGAGCCCTGCTCTCTGATGGGCAGGAAGTGAGCCGACATGGTGAGTCGGTCAACAATCACCCAGATGGAGTCGTGACCTCTGGAAGTGCGTGGATGTCCAGTCACGATGTCCATAGATATGCCATCCCACTTCCACTCAGAGACCTCCAAAGGCTGTACCAAGCCTACTGGTACCTGGTGCTTAGCCTTCACCTACTGGCAGGTGAGGCATCGAGAAACGAACTCTGCCACAGCCTTCTTCATGCCCGGCCACTAGTGCTGTCGTCTGAGATCCTAGTACATCTTTTCCACTCCAGGATGTACCGCCAAAGGAGAAGCGTGAAACTCTCTCAGCACCTCCTCTTGTAAAGCAACTGGTACCAAGGTACGTCCTCTGAAAAGGATTTCGTGCTCTGCTCCAAAAGGGAAACCATCAGGTGCCTGTCCTGAGGATATCTGTGCATGCCACATCTCACAGTCAGCGTCCCCACGTTGTGCCTCTCTGACCCGCTGTAGTAGTGGAGGAGTGACTGTGAGAGACTGAGGAAAGGCTAATCCATCTCTATCCACGAAGGATATCTGCAAAGAGTCTAGTTGCTCTGTCGCCTCCTCAAGTAGCTGAATGCCCGTCCTCCTACTGAGAGCATCGGCTACCACGTTCCCCTTCCCAGGAGTATATACTATCTCAAAGTCATAGTCCTGGAGGAACTCGAGCCATACCCGCTGTCTCAGGTTCAGGTCCTTCTGAGGAAATATGTACCTGAGACTCTAATGGTCAGAAAAGACTGTAAAGAGCTCGCCCATCAGATAGTGTCTCCATGTGTTCAGAGCAAAGACCACTACTTCTAAATCCAGGTCATGGGTAGCATAGTTCTTCACATGCGGCCTCAACTGACATGATCCATAGGCGATCACTGCCTGCTCCTGCATCAGGACACATCCGAGTCCGGTCCCTGATGCATCACAGAAGACTACGTACCCTACTCCCTCCTCATGAAACCTCAAGATAGGTGCGATGGTCAATCTCTGTCTCAGCTCCTAGAAGCTCTACTGACATCTGTCTGACCATACAAAGGGTTTCCTCTTCTTACTCAAAGCTGAGAGTGGTGCCGCAACTCTGGAGAAGTCTAGCACAAATATTGGGTAGTATCCAGCTAGTCCCAAGAGACTCCGCACCTCCGTCACGCTCCTGGGTGGCTCCCAAGCTAGCACTGCCTCGATCATCGCAGGATCCACCACAACTCCCGCCTCAGAGATGACGTGACCTAAGAAGTGGACCTCACGTATCCAGAACTGACACTTCGAGAGCTCTCCATAAAGCTGATGCTCTCAGAGTGTGTCTAGTACAACCCGCAAGTGGTAGGCGTGCTCCTCCTCAGTCGTCGAGTAAATCAAAATGTCGTCAATGAAGACCACGACAAATCGATCGAGATATGGATGAAAGATCCTATTCATGAGGGCCATGAACACTGCTGGAGCATTGGTTATGCCGAATGGCATAACCAAGAACTCATAGTGTCCATACCGACATCTGAAGGCCGTCTTCTGCACGTCCTCATCTCGAACTCCAAGCTGATGATAGCATAACCTGAGGTCTATCTTTGAGAACCACCGTGCTCCCATGAGCTGATCGAATAGGTCATCAATCATCGGTAGCGGATACTTGTTCTTCACTGTCACCTAGTTCAGGCGACGATAGTCAACACAAAGTTGCAAGCTCCCGTCCGCCTTCTTGGCGAACAAAATCGGGGAAACCCAGGGTGAAACACTGGGTCGGATGAACCCCTTGCCATGCAAGTCCTCCAACTGTACCTGTAGCTCTCGAAGCTCGGCAGAGGCCATCCGATATGCTGGGGTCGATATCGGGGTTGTCCTGGGGTACAAGTCAATATAAAAGTCTACCTCTCTGTGAGGAGGTAGCCTTGGAACACCATCGGGAAAGACGTCCGCGTACTGATCCACCACTGCAGGAAAACTAGGACTATGCACGTCAACTGCTCCTAGGATGAGGCTAGCCAAATGATGAGTGATGGGCTGTCCTCTCCTCTGCAGAAGTCCATCCTGTGCTGCGAAGGATCCCTTCTCACTAGTGAAGGTGAACCTGCTCCCATCGGTGCGTACACATCGCACCTTGTGCCTAATACAGTCAATTTGTTCATGGACCGTAGACAACCAATCCATGCCCAAGATGACGTCGTAAGGCCTCGACGCTGCTACAAGAAGATCCCAGCAGAAGCTCTCGCCTCCTTGAGTAATCTCACACTACTGGCACGAGTGCGTAATCGTCGAGTCTACTCCCGTAGGAGTCTCTAGCCGTAAGGATCGAGCCAACGGCTCTGTCGGAATCTCCGAGCTCTGAACAAGGGCCGTGGCTATGAAAGAGTGACTCGCTCCAGTGTCTATAAGAACTACAAAAAGGGTGGAATAGACACAGATAGTACCTCGAATCATCCCGGGCATGCCGTGGTCATAGGCCTTTGCTGCCTAGATCTGTGCCTGTCTGTTCCCGCCAGCTCCATGTGCCCAGGGTGGACCTCCTGGTGGTGGTGGTGGTAAAGACTCAAAGCGTCACCCACCACCTACTGCTCGGTCAGCACCTCTACCTCATCCACCTCCTCCCTGCGGACCGCCATGGTCGACCCTCTGCCTCTGCCTCGGTGGTCCCTCAACCGTCTTCTGCTCCTTGGCATGCCGGGTCGGGAAATCACGAGCCATGTGGCCCTTCCCGCCGCATGAGTAGCATTGCCTGCCTCTCGAAAGACTGGCATTGCGCTGTGTGCCCCGCACTGCTGAGCCAGCGTCCTGAGGTTGTCTTCCTGAGGGTCTGGTCTGCCTGGACCCATGAGTCATCCGTCGACTGCCTACTGCAGAAGACTCTTCTACGTGCCGCCCTGCAGTGGGTCTCGGCGCTGGTGTAGACTCAGCAAGAAAGCTCTCTATCAAAAGGGCTCGCTCCATTACTCCTGTCTGAGTCAGAATGCTGAGGGAGATCAGCGATGCCCTGATCTCATGTCTCAATCCCTGATCAATGGTCCAGGTCCTGAAGAATGGGTCCCATACCATGTCTGTAGAGTAGCACGAGAGATCGGTAAATCTCGCCGAGTAATGGGAGATTGTAAAGCTTCCATGTTGCAGCTGTAGAAGCTCCTAGATGCGCACCACACGGATGGTGGCTGGGACAAACTCCGAGTGGAAGAGACTCTAAAAGTCCGTCCATAGAAGGGATGCCTCATCGTGCACTTGGAGAATCAATCTCCACCATCGGCCCGCTGCTGCATGCAGTAGGCTCGCTGCGGGATCACCATGAGGTCTTTTGGTGTTCTCACTAACCGAAAAACTCGTACCACTGCCTCCAGCCAGTTCTCGGCTGCCTGGGGGTCTGTCTCCCCATGGAACCTGGGCGGTCACTGGCGCTGGAACTCATGCAGTGCACTAAGGCGACAGGCATCGTCGGTGGCTGGGGATGGAAGCATCGGTGGCTCGGTGGGTAGAGCTACCACCGGTGCCACTGCTGACAAAGGGCCCTACACCGAGGCCTCATCGCTCGGTTGACTGTCATCACGCTCGACTCTCGGAACCCTAGCTGGCTATCGTCATGGGGCCATCCTGAAAAGGGAACAGGTGCGCCACGGTCAGAACAGTATACCTCGTGAGCTGATACAAAGTAATCACAAAGAAAACTTGAAACACATAAGCAATCAATGTTTTCGGTCATTAAGTTGGAAATCAGAAGTCAGGGTCCTAGTGTATGGATACGTCAGCCGCCACACCAACACTGGTCTCCCTGGACTGATAACCACACCCAATATGCTAAACACTATTGCTTCACATAGAAAAAGTTTAGAGTCTACGGTAGAACCAAACTCCTCTGATACCAATTTGTCACGGCCCGTCCTTGGGGCCCCTGCCGTGACTACCCCAAGCCCTCCTTCCATAGGCCAGGGGATGGCGACTAGCACCAAGGCCTAAATTCCCGATAAAAAAACAGAAGGCGTTGCCTTTGTAAAGTAAACAAACAACACAGAGCAAGAAAGAAGAAGAATCAATCACTAAGTAAAAGTCGGTACAACAGTAAGTGCGGAAAGTAAGAGGGCCAGAATACAAACCCAAACTGAATGTAAAGTACCACTTGAAAAGGAAAAACAACAACTGAAAAGTAAAGCTGCAACGTCGAGCCATCCACTGGAAGTCCCACGTGAAGGGTGCGCACAGATAGCCTCCACTGCTCCTCGGGTCCAGCCGACCGCTCCGAGTACGTCCCACCTAGTGGTCCACCTCCAGGTATCGTCCTGCCCCACAAGCCTCAACCACGATCAGCGTTGTCCGTCATCTGCAACCAACACAACGTAGTGCTGGCATAGCCCGTGCAGGGTTGAGTATAAGCTACTCAGTAGGGACCCCGAGACCCCCGAAGGTCTCCCAGAATCCACAAAAGATAATCCACAATGGAAAGATACAATCACAGAGTAACATCTGACACGGCTTAGGTATATTCCCATACATATACCTAAGTCATCAATTCCAACACGCTCCAACCTCCGAGCCCAAGTACAACCCAGTCCACACAAGAAATCAAACGTATTCCACACAGGAAAGAAAAACGTAATCCACGCAGGATAGCACAACACAATCCACATAGGAAATCAAAACATGATTTAGCTCACACAGGTATACTTTTTCGAAAGACGATAGAGATGATCCCTGATCCAACTAAGTCGTTGGACCCACAAAGGATCGATAGGTACTAACCCCTGCAATGACCCACAAAGGATCGATAGGAAAATAACCCCCGCAATGCCCCACACAGGATCGGACCCACACAGGATCTGTAGGCGCTGGCTCACACAGAACCGCTGAGTGCTGACCCACACAGGATCGGACCCACACAGGATCAGTAGCACTGATCCATGTAGGATCGCTGAGTGATGTAGTCTTCGTCGTCGAATCCACTGAGGATCTCTGTACAGTCGTCGTCATCACAGTAGCAGTGGTATCCACCTCTAGGGTTCCTACACACAGCAAGATCGTTCGGGAGGGTCCAATCCACGAGCCGAGAGGCTGATACATCAACTGACACATAGTCCAGAGTTGATGTATCCAAAAGTTCTGTATCGTCAACAGGAACTCAACATCGCAGACGGCGCGTCAATCAGACGCCCGGTCTGAGAGTTATTGGCTTTTTCGTCTCAGGGGCCCGGTTGGTTTTTAAGGTAAAACCAACCCGACCGTACTCCAACTGCGTCCAAACCTCGGGCAGAGTAATCCAAAAGATCTGTCTCACTTAGAGGAAAACAACAAAGTCGACGACACGTCAATCAGACGTCCGAAGCTCAAGATATGAGCGTTTTTGCTCCGAGGGCCCGGTTGGTTTCGTGTAGGAACCAACCCGGCCTAACTCAAAGTATTCCGAAACTTTGAGTGCGATATACTGAAACCACCATCTCGATCCAAGGATCACATCGCAATTGACGGTGCATCGATCGGAGACCCGTAGAAGAAGTTATGGGTGTCCGGCCGAAAAAGGTTCGGTATTAAGGGGTTCAGGCCCGGTCCGACCCGACCCGATACCCCCGGGGTCGACCCGAACCGGGTCCGGGTCTGGCCCGATTGGGCATGGCCCAACCCAGTCGGCGCGGCCTAGCCCGGCCTGGGCACAGCGCGCCCAGCGCGCTGGCCAGGCGCTCGGCCAACCGGCCGAGCCGTTTGGCAGGGGGGGCATGGCCCCCTGTTGTAACTGCTGCCCCCCCCCCCCATTAAAATGGGGGCTGTTTTGTGCTGGCTGGCCGGGGGAATTAATTCCCCCCATTTCCCTTTTGTCTGGTCGGCCCGCACCGGCCTGCCGGTTCTGCCAACAAGGACAGGTGACGGCCGGTCCTTCCTCTTTCGCCGACACCGGCGGCTCAGAACCGACCGCCGGTCACCCTGCTCTGCTGCGACCCAGAACCGGCCGCGTCCTGGTTCGTCCGGCGCGGTGCGATGGCGTCGCGGCCTGGTTCGTCTGGCACGCTTCGACGGCACCGTGCCCCTCCGCCGCGACCCCGCTCCAGCCATAGTGTCTTTGGTTTTCTCCGACGCGGCGCGATGGCGCCGCGACGTGGTTCAACTTCACGGCGCGGTGCGACGACGTCGTGTCCTTGTTCGTTTCCATGGCGCGGCGCTACGGAACCGCGCATTCCTTGTCGCACGATCACACGCGGTGCGACGACACCGCGTCATACTCATTTCAAACCTCAAAAAAACAACACACGGATAAGGGAGGAGGGTCGGCCATGTTTGTGTGGTCCGACCCCCTCTCGTTAATCGATAGCATTTTGTCGTATAACCACGAAGAATGAAAAAATAGAAATCACGAATGAAAATAATTAAATAAAATAAATCCCATACCTTGAGCGTAGCGAGAACGGGGGTTCGCCGCGGAAAACGACGTCGCGAGGTGAAGCTCCGTAAGTTCCCAGAGAAAGCCCGAGGAGGAAGTGGCGTCTCCTTTTCGTTGACACAAGAAGAAGATCGAAAGAGGGTGCATCGTCGATCATCGGAAACACACCGGATGAGAAGAGGATAAGAGACGGAACATCTATCTCTTTTTACGGTGACGGCGATCTTCGTCATAGTCTTGGTGTTCTTCGTTGAAGTCTTGGTGTTCTTCGTGATGAAGATGAAGAGCTCTCTCCTCAATTGTCCACACAAAACATCCAACCAAAATAAAATAAGGCTCATCCTTATTTTATTTACTTAAGACACAATACAAAAATTTAAAACATAAATTAAATAATTGAATTAGGTGTTGGCATACTTAATGAGAGGAGAGGTAAATTCAACCAATTAATGGGAAGTTAAAAAGTTATAAGAGTTACACAACTTAAGTGGGGGGTTAAGAGGAGTTAGGGAGTTAAGGGATTTGAAAAGGTGGGGGCTCATGTGGGACCCACCTCACCTTTAATCCACTCAAGAGAAGAATAAAAAACAGTGGGTCCTACCCTAACTCTTCCAATTAGTTTCTAACTCATGGAAAGGGAAATAAAATTCTTAACGAAATTTTTTTTTCACTACCACTTAATCCACAAATTTAAACAATTCATAACAAGAAAACGCAACTTCAGAAAAGGCATTCCTAAGCAATTACCGGTGCTACGGTTCCATCGGTGCCCTCAGAATTCGATTTCGAGCACCGGTTCAAAAGTTATAAATTCACGCTCGTTCGTTCACTAAACGTACTCGAGCTAAACTTCGGATAGAAATTATGGGCACACCGGGCCTCAGAATCAAGTGCCGTCAGAAACTGCGTTCTTGTAAAATCTGAAAGAAAATTAAGAAACAAATTTCCTTGAATTTTACGGGTCTTTAAATTTTCACAGATTTATAGAACTTTAATTATCACAATGGATTTCAATCAGATATGTCACTTCAATTCGCATATCTTTAAGTTGCTTCTTCATCCACAATTGTTGTGAGCAATCTTGAGTAGCCGTAATGCATTCATCTTCTAATATGATCAACTAAAAGAAATATTGATTTATTCTTAACCATAAAATACACAACCCTCTATGATAAAAAGAAACCTCTTGATGTATATTTCATTTAATCTGTTGAACCGGCCCAATCCTCATCTATATATCCCAATAACTGTAGATGAGATTTTTCATTATACATTTGGCCAAAATTCAGTGTTCCCTTTATATACTGAATAATAATTTTTGCTGAAATCATGTAGATCTCCATAATATTGCTTTTATAGCTTACTTCATGGAATGTGAAAAATACAATATCAAGCCTTATCGCTGTCAGGTACAACACACTTCAAATGATTTGCCTATATTATGTTATATTAAATGCCTTGCCGTCATCATTCCTTGACAATTTCTGTTGGGTTGTAACAATTGTCTTCATATCTTACTAATTATCTATTAAAAACCATCTCAAAACCTCCTAGTCATATTCATATTGAGACATAAAAGTGCCATTCATTCCTTATGTCACCTGTAAACCATTAAAAAATGATAACTCACCAATCATCGACATTTTGAACTCACATTTCATGAATTTAGAAAACCGTCTGCATTTGGTTTCATATGATCCACCAAAGGTTATGTGATTGATATAAATTGGCACCATCATCCTATGACTGCTTCCACTGTTGAAATAATGATTAAAATCCACTCCACCATGCTGGAAACTGAGTTTCTTTAGAAACTGATCAAACCTTCAATACCAAGATCATGGTTCTTGTTTCATGCCCTATAAATCCTTCTTCATCCGAAAAACTATGTTCTCATCATCATGAATGAGAAAACCATCTGGTTAGTCAACTTAAACATATTCTTCCAGAAGTCCATTCAGAAATGATGACTTGACATCAATCTTGAAAAAATTAAACATTATTTGCATTGATATGGACAAGAATAGTCTTATTGTATACAGCCTTTCAATGGGTGAAAATGTGTCAACAACATCTATACCCTCTATCTGAGAATACCCTTTGCAGACCAGCCATTCTCAGTTTCGAATGACAACACCATATTCAGTTTTTTTTCAAAAGACCCATTTCCCTGATAACATTATTGTCCCCTGGTCTCAAAACATTTTCCCATGTCTGATTCTTCTCTATTTAGTCAAGAACTTCTTCACTGCCAAATCCCTATTCTCGTCTTTAGCTACTTCACCAAAGAATTTAGGCTTCAATTGTGATAAGTATGATGCATGTTGTAGAGACTTCATCCTTCTTTTCTGCACTAGTATTGTCTGATCAACGATTTTGTTCTGCCTATCAATTTCAGCTATTCTTGCTGGTCTTTGGGAAGACACTAATTTTTTCTCACAATCGAAGTCTTCTTCTGAATCATCACTTTCACATATGATCGTCCCAGTTCTCTTACAACTTCATCACTTTTGATATGAATATTGTTAAATCATATTTATATTATTTAACATATCATTTGTATCCTAAAAACATTCTTCTGATACCAAATTGTTAGAATAATATACATAATCATGAAGTTCATGATTGTTGCTACTTCAAGTCAATCCTTCTTCTCTCAGAAGATGATTAACACTTGAATTGGGGAAAGATACCAATGGATATATATTCAATTCAACTCAGAACCCCTAGATAATCCTTTTATCACATTGAAATATCTTCATTTTCAATATAGACTCCTCATCATGTGGAGAAACTTCTCCAACTCGTTTATATAAATGCGATATTTATTAGTAAAATTTACCACTCAGTAATGAGCCATCAAAAAAACACTATGCCTATTGAGTCCAACTCGATTTAGGAAAAAAGAAATAAAGTTAATAACACAATCACTGTATATTGTGCTCAATTAGTTCCACCTGTATCATGAAGCCATATGACATTAACTCCTTCCATTGAATTCTTAGAGATACCTTCTCCAGCTATGGTAACTGATTTGAATCAGTTGACATTATGGATCCCATCACATCACTGCTTTTCATTTTTTGATTCCACTTCCCTATGGATCATATCTCCCTTTGAACCTGAAATACATTAACATATTATAATAGAATTTATATACATAGGGAGAGGGGAACTTTTAGAATCATCAATGTGAGGATTTTGGTTGATCCTGATAGGTCAAACATTTGATTCTTTCTTGCAGAGCATCACACTATTTCCTTGATTATTCTAGATACATAGCCAAATTCAACTTCTCTGGCCATATGTCTAGTCATCCATTGCCCACATTATGTGTCTTTTTCAGATATGTAAATTCTGTAGGCTCGGTGTTTCTCACAATTTTGGGTTTAAGCCCACTGGTACACATTTCTTTCGTTGATGTTCCACCAATATACCACTTATCTTGATTACTTCTCTGATTAGGAATCTCTCTTCTTGTCATATTACCTTGATTCTTCCACCTTTACAGGTATATTACTCTTTCCTTCAATTCTCTTCGTTGCACACGACAAGCGAATTTTTCAATTCATTCATTGTTCATCTTTCTTTTATCTGATACCTGATCCACCACACCATTTTGTTCTAGTAGAGAGTCCTCCATTGAACATGAATTCAATTTACTCACTGTTGGAGTAGATCTCCAGTTAATCTTCAAGGTTTATTCATATTATTTCCATGAGAGGTGTTGTGAGTGTGATAGAGAAGGTGATCAAAAAACGTTTTTTATCCCTTTGTGATTCCCATGAGGTATTAAACCTATTTTTCAATATTCTTATTTTTCTTCCAGTGTAGGATTTATCATTATAAAACATTGGAGCCAAGAATCTCCTTTGGAGTTCCTTTTTCTTTCCTAGTTTATTATTGCTGTAATGTCTGGCCAAATTCCCATAATCTGAACATATAAAAAATTTTCCACGAAAGGTATACCTCATTTCATCATTTCTCAGTCGATATGTTGATGTATCTTGAGTTCTTCTTCTGGGACTGAGCCCCCAATCTTCTTGACACATTCTCATGGTGTGTCCCATTATTCCATAGTAATAGAATCTGATGAGTGCTTTCTTCTGAGAGACTTATCTTTCTAATTTCTCATGAAACTTCTTATTATTTTAGATTAAATAAAACAACTTTCTTCACAGCATGAAATGTATTCCCGAGCCTCTGAATATAATATGTATCTATGGTATTGAATCCTACATAAATAGAACATGTTGTCACTAATTCTTATAAAATCCATTATAGGTCTATCTCCAGCACCTACAAGGTTTTTCTTATCTCTGGCACATTCACAACTCTCTTCCAATCATGCATAGGAGTGGGATCATCTTATCCAATTCTAGATTTTCCCAAAATGGATGGGTTTTGGGATAACATTATCCATTATTGCTTCTCCTCTAAAGTTGTATTTTTGGATTTCATTTCATCATTAGATACTGAAGGGAAATCGAATAGTATGTGTAGTTCATCCTTTAACACAAGCTTTCCTTTATTATTTTATTTCTCCCTTCTTTATTGTCTGATTCTATCGATTCATCTTGTTGCTGAATCTTTTTATCCCTTGATTTAAGTTGAGCATTGGGCTCTCTTATGAGATTATTTCTACTACTCATCTCATCTTCTAGTTCTTATGTGAGCTTGTCAACCATATCACTTTGATCCTTTATTTTCAATTTTTTGAGCAACAGGATTAGAGAAGGATGCATTATATTATTGAAGGATTTGATTCATATGAACTAGTTTAGGTGTTGATGTGTACCAAGACTATCATTTCTATCTTTCATATTTTGAATTTCATCTAACTTATGATTCTTTCCCTTGTTATAAACATTGTGTTTTCTCTCTATGTAGATATTTTTTTTCTCTTTAACTTGAGAATGATTCTTCTCCCATAGATTAGTGGCCACATCAAAAATAATTTGATTTAATCCTCTTATCTTGTTAACTTTAACTTCCAATGATTGGATCTGGATATCTTGATATTTAATATCTTCATCGAATTGATGATCCAATTCCTTTATTTTGTGGAAAACATCCACTTTTCACCTTCTAAATGTTTCTTCATTATTAGTAGTTTCAACATCACTCGAAATATCATGTTCTTTACTCATTCATTCAACATCATTGAATGAGAAAGTATTTTCACTTTATGATTTATCTAATTCATCATTCTGTTCACTACCTAATTTCTTTAACTAAATCACGCTTTCTCTTTAGACACATCCACACTGAGGGATACCACTCGACTTCGGCTTCTTCTTTAAAGATATATCTTTTTCCTTCACATACCAAGAAAATTGTAGACTAAATAATTAACATTAATAATCGACTGAACCGAGTAAGAGAGAACAAATGTGATTAAATAAACCTTTACTATGATACCAATTTTAAAGTCTACTAAATTGAAAACCTTGAGTAGGGGGGGTGAATCTGGGTATGATAGATCAAAACTTTCTCCCATTCTTATCTTGTTTTGTTTTTAGAAAAAACTCAATTATCTCTTCCTCCCGTAGAAATATATGAACCAATATGAAATAATGCAAAGGGAACAATTATTTTTACTTGGTTCACCCTTAGTGGGATACATACATGGAGCAAACAACGACAATGTGTTGATGTACCAAATTCACTAAGCCTCACAGCCAATAATGAGCACAATGTTTGGGCTAGATCTTCTATGCCCAGGCTCATTGCCATTACAAAGTATAGGTTCTGATCATTGCATTCCCAAGGGTCACTCCCTATTCCTCTTTCTCTGGATCACATCCTGTGGATGGTGTCCCTCTCTTCCTCTTCCTTCTCTCACTCATCTTGGATCATAATCAAAGTATTTTTTATCAACTTATAGGTCAAAATAGTTTATAGACATGTAGGTCCCCTCATTTTCATGAATTCATACATATTCAACTATAGGAATATGCTTTTTTGAAGATCCTTTTTCACATGAAGATAAAATCCACCTTCCTAGGTACTTCTAGATACTGGAAAATACTTTCTCAAACAGAATTGAATCCTTTTCATGCTTCCTTAAGGAAATTGTAAACCACCTTCATATTCCATGTACTGAGTACCAGTTTTGGAACATGGGACACCTTCATCCAATCATGCCACCACTATTGAGATATTTCCTTTGTCAGTAGACTGCTTCTGCCTTTATGACCGTGTACCACTACCGCGTACCAATTCTGTAAACCTCCTCTGTGAAACCCCTCATATCTATGAACTGTTCCTTATTCGTGGTTTGTCATGGATGCTATATACCGGAGCTCTCCCTTCGCACACCGCTTGCATAATTCCCTATCTCATGTACCAGAGATTCCTCCTATTTGTACTGAGTCTTAATCAGATACATCTTTACACATAAATCCCTCTTCTGAAATTATTCCATGAAAACCACTTTAGCATTCTTGGGATTATCCCTCTTGTAAACCACCTTCATAATTTCTAAAATACCAGATCAAATAGATGTTCTAATGATATTCGATCTCTACAGTAATCAGTGGTATTAGAGATTCTCATATAGGAAAAGGTATCTGAAAAATTTACTAATATGAGAATTAACAAATCATCAATTTAGCCTCCACTACTTTTAGATTCTTCGCCAAGGTGAACAACAAGCCATCCACAAACCGTTTTCCAATGCACTCTGTGTACTGTCTTTGATACTATGTAGTCTACTTCATCCTTCTATTCTAAGCCATCCACATTAGACATCACCTTCCTCTACGAATTGTGTTCAATTTCACGAAATGCACCCACGTACCGTTTCTACCGCTCCATGTACCATTACCAGAACATGGTACACGGCCCATGTATTATGGTAAGCAGTTCTCACCCTTTTCTGATTTTCTTCAACATTCATTATAAAATTCAATCCTATGAAGAATTTTTTTTTCTACATCAAACTTCTTATTTTGAGGCACAAATAATTATAAAACATTGGGAAACTACACCACCATAAAAACTTATCCTTGGAAAAACCTAATTACACTTACTTGCGGTCATCAGGATTTATCAAAATCACAACCATACCCAAAACATACCTAAAGGACTCTTTGAGGTATATTTTCCCAACAATACAAGATTTAAAAATATTATGATTATGAATAACAAATTATAAACCTATCATGTTATATATTAATGAATATGGTGTCTTGATGTAGATAACTATAAGTGAATTTTCATTATTATTTGGATTTCCACAATAATATGTTTTTCTCACACTGTTATTTCATGTATAAGTCAACATCATGAACTATATGTAACCTAGTTCCCATTTAATGTGAGATATAATTTTCTGATGAGAAACCGAATGTGATTATAACTAGAGTTAATGATTTTTATTTAAAATTTTCCTAATTAGTTTTAACGAACAATGATAAAGAATTTACATCTTGACCAAGAATAGTTCTCACCAATGAAGATAATGAAAGTGTTCTCTAAGATATCAGGTGACAGTAACCATGGAAGAATGAATATTCACTTTCCTATTTGTTAGGAATGTTGGAAAAATCACTCAATTGAACATATTACTGGAATGAAAATATTTCTTATGTGTAGTGAAGATGGCCTTAAATTATTTAATTATAAAGAATAAATGAATATTTTAGTTAATGAAATAGATGTGAATATTGGTCTCATAGGGTATGATCATAATTTGAATGTTTTAAGTGTGGAATGTATGGGAATTATAAAAAACCAATGACTTATGGGGAAATTTTATGAAGTAAATAATCATGTATTTCAGTTTGTTGTTTTTTTTTCAAATGATGATGGAAGAAAAAATTACATATGAAATGTATCTGTTTTTCTAATAGTATTATTTATAATCATGATTAAATTGTGTTTGATGAATGTTAAGACATAATTCTTATTTAATATTTTAGTAAAGGGGTATTAAGGAATAACATGATGAATCTTGGTTTATAGTTCGATGATGATGTGGGATGAGTGAATTGTATATATAATAGAATTCAAGAATTATGTTATATGAATCATGACATATATTTTTTTAATTATAGATTTTAAAAATATATTTAATTTTATTAATGGAATTGAAAAGTTATTTAATGTGAAGGATATTTTTTAAACATTGAAGGTAACCCTTAATGTGTTCTTAATGTTGAGAATATGGTGTTTAGTTTTGAAAAAGATATTATTGGATAAGAATAAAGTAAAATGGATAGTACTAATTACCTTGGGAAAGATTAATTATTTGTTGAACATGTTGATTATGATATCTTATATGTTTTTTACAAAATTTTTGGAGATAATGAATATACCAAATAATATATTTTCTACGTATGGAATGAATAATCACATATAGTTTTATGAAAATTCTGGTTAATACCACATTTCAAGAGAATACATGATGAAGGTATACACATGTTGGATATTCTTCTATAAATTGTTACTTTGTGATATATAAGGGGATCAATGTTAAGATTATTTTGATATATTCAGTGACCTACTTTCTAACGATTTTTTTTTTCATATTTTGGAAGGGTTATAAGGTCAACCATTTAGGGAATGGATTTAGTTGATCTTGGAAAGTGGTCTCCTGAATAAATATATTATTTTTTTGATATTAAAATTTATGGATGTTTGATAACATGTGATTAATATTATCAATTAATGATAAAAAGGATAAACAGAATAAACTGTAATTCTACCTATGGATCTTATAAGCTACTAGTTCTTTTGGAATAACAAATTACCCACATTTTTGAGTAAACAATGATGTATTAATAGGTTAGGGAACAACCGAAGCTTGATACTGTTCAAATAAAATGGAAAAAATTAGATAATTGTATCTCCTTTTGAATATTCTTCAAACATTGGAAAATAATCATGAAATAAATTGTTTTCTTATTGTCACAATTTATGAGGATATCAATGAAAGCATCACAAAAAATTGGTCTATGATTTTATGGACAGTAACCATATCCATATCACACACTTTAATGTGATTCGTGAACGTTATCACTGTCTAAAATTATTTATGCTTTTATTCCATATACGAGTATTCAATTTCCACCAATTTGATGCCATATGAAAACTTTTTTATGGGTTTATTTGGGTAAACATTTCGTTTCTAACATCCCCTCTCTAAAGTAGGATTTAGAATTCATTTTTATTTATTGCGTTTCAATGAAAGAAAATTTCAATAATTCACCCTATAATAACCTAGATGAATTTTGATGGAAAAAATTATTTTATTTGTTATAGAATGTAACACAATGAGTTTTTAAGAATTAATTTTTTTAATAAATTGTATTTTTTGAAGGATTTCATTTAATGATTAAAAAATTTATGTTTTCATTATATTCAACACTGTGTAATGATTTCAAAAATTGAAACACATAGATTAGAATACCATGCATGAAACACTATATGTGGATTGTGTTATATTCAATGTTGAGATCCTTCAATTTCTTGTGTTGGATAGAAGACCAATTTTTACCACACTAAAATATATTATTATTATTATTGTTGTTATTATTATTATTATATTAATTATATTTATCACCTAACTAGTGGAGTTGTGGTTATGAATAGGATTTAATAAATTATGAAATTATGGTCTATTCATTTTTATGTAATGATTTTTTTTGCGACAAATTATTTATAAATGAATGTCCAAACTATTTGAAATAAAAGAAAATCCTTTTCTGAAAATAAGATATTTTTATATTAACAAGCATGTTTTATCTCAATAAATTAAAGAATCCACATTTGAAGAATTATATTAACAATATATATATATATATATATATATATATATTATGTTGAATCAAATATTTAGCATTTATCTTATAAATTTTATAAACAAGAGTTAAGAATACATCAAATTTTACATATACAACAATTTATTTTTCTAAAAGGTAATTTCACAACCTTTTAATAGTGAACGTATTATAAAATTATTGTTTTTAGAAAAATACAAAATATAATTAAAAAAATGAAAATTATTTTTTAAAATGGATAATTAAATTTATATTATGGTGACTTATTGTGATTTTTTTGAAAAGATTCAATTTTTTATGAATAGTAGAAAATATTAAATTTATTTATAAAAATTAACTTTTAATATAAATAATTAATAAAGATAAATTATTTTTTAAAGTGTACTTATACTATATTCTGATAAGTTATAAATAAATTACTGTGATATATTTTAGTTTAATAAATTTCAATTTTAAACTTAACATGAAAACATTTCAAAATTTTGATCATTTCTTTTTAAAAACATGCATTCTCCTCAGGTGTGCATGGTTGTTTTTAAATTAGTTTCTACCACTTATGTGTTTGGAATTTATAAAAATTCCTTCTATATTTTGAATGGAAATAATAATTAATGTCTTGTAATGTAAGAATATTTTTATACAAAATCGTTTAGTGAAAGTAATTAAAATTAAATATAGTGATTATGTTAAAAATTTGATTAGTTAGTTGTTAATATTAAAAGATAAGGTGTGTAAATTTTCCAAAAAAATAAAACACTATGTTATTTCCATAAAAATAAAATATAACATATTTTATTTAAAATTTATCATTATATGTTTTACATGATGTAAGGTATACTTTCCAATTTTGTTCACATTTTTGTAATTACAAGAAAATATCTCCTCCTCCACTATAAAAGCGAATTTAATCTATCCACTTCATCAAACATCACAATCCATTTTTCTGGACTAAAAAAAAGAAAAATAACTTACCAAATTATCTCCAATCATCCTATAAGCATCAATTTGTTTGGAAATCCAACCATGTAAGTCTATTGGTTCAATCCAAAAAGATTAACCTGAGGAAGATGTCACATTCATTAACATACATTTTCAATTATGTTTCCTTACCCACAACCTAATATTCATATTATATCATTAATATATATGTACCTGAGTATCCTAAATATACTAATATGTTCAAAAATTAATTTTACAACCTAAAAAATCATACACTTCTAAAAAATGTTATATGAAATCATTGTTCATGTGTACGGCAGACTACCGCCATGGGAACCGATGTCATTTTTTTCATTTATCACCCTTCATGGTTAGTAATAATGGTGAATTTATAGTTTATATATGATATTAGTAATTTAATGATTTCTATAAGCACATATATTTATTATTTGACACATACCTTCTTGCTTTACGTATTTTAAGAATATGGTAATAACATTTTCGTGTATGACAGACTACCCCGGATAATGCGATGTGATAATTACACGCATTAAATGGAATTTAATAAGAATAAATTTAATAATAATTTTGGATATATATTAAAAAATAATTCTAATATAATGATAATATATATATATATATCATGTATGTTTCTTTCTTCTAATATAACATAAAAATTGACACAATACTCAAGCATTCGTATGGACTACTATCTCTATGAACGTTTTATTTCATTTCATATTTATATATATTAATGATTTTTATAAATTTATATATTAAAAATATATATTTAATGTTGGTAATTATTAAATCATGATCAAAGTAAGAGGGATAAATATAGCAAGTCCAATCATAAACCAAAAACAAAGCCTTCATTAAATGAATTATAAATTTAACATCGAATTGTTAATAAACTGGTAATATACAGTCATAATAAAATAATATATGATATGTTTTCTTATGAATATGGTTTGTATATGTATAATAAAGTTATATTTAATATATTTGAGTTTTGATCATGTATGAAGGAATTGAAGAATTAATGTAAGGTGATTTATAGTCTCAAAATTATTTCTATGAGACTTATGTCATATTCAAAACTATTATTCATTTGTGTGGAGTATATAATACCCTATTAAATTTTATATCATTATTTTCATTTACATAATGATATTAAAAGACTCTGTAGTTGTTATGATTTCAATAATCTCGTGATTCAAATGTTACGAAGTAGTATGGGATTTATGTCTCACTTTTATTTTCTATAAAACCCAAGCCATGTTCACTACATATTTCGTGTATGTGGTGTCTATGATTACTAAGAATGTATTTTATAATTATTATTCAGATAGTTATTTTTATTAAAATATCTATTTTATTATCTCTCTTTCATGGTTTTTATGTTTAAAACGTTACCAACATATTTAGTAGGGTTTTGGCACTATTTTCCTTCTTTGAGACACATGTTATGTTATTCTCCCATTTTACATTACGAGGTTCATATACTACACATTTTAATGGTTATATAAAAATATTATTATATTAATTATATTTTAATATCCATGTAATTTTATTATTTTATGGTTACATTAATTAAATATTACCAATTTTTTAAGAGTTTATTTAAACAATCTCATCATATATTGAGATTATCTATTATTTTGATTCCATTATAAAATACTATGATCCACTTATCGATAATTATCATTAAATTTATTTTCATTTGGTTATTCATGATAACTTAATGTGATGATACCTTTTTCCACTCTTTTTTACATAATATGAATAAAATTTTGTTTTTATGAAAATCCAACCATTTCCCCTCATTTGTGAACAATCTTTTTTTTAAAAAAATCTTGTTTTATAAAATAGATATTATAATGGTTTTTAAATGATATTTTATGATCACTTTAATGTAAATGTTACTAAAAATTATTTTATGTTATAAAATATAATTAATTTCTTTTCAATGATTCCTTTATAATTTTTCAAGGTTTCTTTCAAAGAAAATGGTTTGAAAAATGATATCTATTTTAAAAAGTGATATTCAAATTTAAAGGATATTTTTTTAAAGAAATTTTTTAAATGATATTTGATTATTATTTTGCATATTGGATTACATATGATGATGTTACCTATGCCTTATTTGGGTTATGATCCAGTGATACCATTCATGGTTTTTCTCTGAAGAGCATATGTTTTGATGGAAAGATGTTTTTGAAAAACCTTTTCTCATCCATAGGATATACCAATAATAAAATCCTTATGATACATGATTCTTTTCATGTCTTATTTTATAATGATTCTGAAACCTAACTCATTTCCATTGGTTATAATATAATGAATTGTTTATGATAACTGTTTCATTTCATGGGTTCTGATAAAAATAATTTTTATGATTTCACACCACACATAAATATGGTTTTAAATATGTGATGAAGGGGAATTATATCTTCCTCAAATTCATTGGGCAATGATAAAAATTATTTGAGTTGAAAGGGCTCACGGGTTATTATCCAAAACACAATAATAGGAGGGTACACGGGTTTTTATACCATGCTCAAAATTAAGTCGCTACATAGGTTTTTATCCCTAGCTTAAAGAAATTTGTTACATGGGTTGGTTTCCCAATCCAAAAAATGGTACATGTGATATTATACCAATCCCAAAACCTGGAGGTTACATAGGTTGTTATCACATTCTAAAAAACAATAGGGTATATCAGTTGTTAACCCAAGCTTGAAAATAAGGGAGTACATGGGTTGTTAGCCGATACCCAATAACAACTGGGTAAACAAGTTGTTATCCCTAGCCCTGTATAAGGAATAGATTTGGTTAGCCCAATACTAACACATTTTTAATTTCTAGGTGGCTATCATTGACGAAAGATTTTATATTATTAGTTTTATTCCACTTGTATATGTCTTATGATATGCTATTCTCTCACAACTCATGTTCTTGATTTCCATTTGATTCATGTCATATGAAAAGATAATAATTATTCCAAGACTCATGCTTCTGATATTTGAGAAGTTGGGTATAAACATCATAAGTTTTGATCACTATTAGATACTCATACGATCTTCTTACACTTTCATACAATCATTTGATTATATCTCTTATATTTACCCTTACTGAGCATCTGATCTAACCCATTCTTTAATTTCTTTCCCATAGTCTATGATGAATGGTTTTATGTAGGTGTACTCACTGGGATGATCATTGTTGAAACATTTAATATCTTTCTCTCGTTCAGATGATGGGTTTTTATGCTTCCAACAACACTAAACTATTATGGTCATTGGAAAAGAACATTTTTAATGTGATGATGGTTCATTGGAAATGATATATTGTAAATGAATGTTAATCATGGGTCTCTATATTGTATTAAGTGATAATAAATGGGTCTAAAGTAATAAAATTGTAAATTTGAGATGATATACAGTAATACGTAATGTGTACTAAGTTTGGGAGGAATCTTCCAAATATTCACTTATTTCGGTGATCCATGGAATCCACATGATAATTTGTCTCATTTAGCTATAATTTGAAAAGAAAAATAAATAAAAGAAAAATTACTAAAATAAAAGGAATGAAAAAGGGGACCCAAACTCGACCATAGTGCTCAACAATATTTTAGTCCTAATCCTAAAAAATAATTTTTTTTAACTAAACGGTGGAGGTTGAATCTCAATAAAATTATTTGATCCAATAAAATATCCTAATTAACATGGGGGAATAAATTATTATTTTTTAAAAAGAAAATTTACTACCAAAATATGCTGGTCCAAAATATTTATTTAGTAACGTAAACATGAAAAGAAAATCATTAAAAAGAGGTGTTCATAAATAGAAGAGAATAACTACATGCATGTCCACACTCACCCTCGGTATTTAATATTCTATAGTGATGGAGGTCCACATCATACTCACTTCAATAATCTCTATATTTGGTAGAGAATCCAATGCCTGATTAGCTTCTCTATAAACATATGAGACAATAAAATTAAGATGATGGAGATAATAAAGGCAGTCAATCCACCATGGAAAGAGAATCTATAGAACATTCCTGGTCCTCAACATTAGAGCTACCACATCTATTTCTATGTAAAATTATTCACTATTTTATGACCAAGCATATTATACATCATATTTAGTAGCATAGATAAGATCTTATAACTATTCTTCATATGCATTTCCAATATTAATATAATTGTATATTCTTGACGAAATCTCTTTTAGCTATGATCTAACTTCATACATTATGAGATGTTAATTATGTGAATATATTGAAGAAATATTTGAGAATATTAATCCCAAATGGTAGGTCATGGTAGACATTAACATTTTCCTCATGACGGATAAGAAAATTGGATATAACTTTAACAAAACAGTGACCCTGGAATTTTTATCTTGCATTGATAATTACACCTTTGTCGAAACACCAATCGATGGAGATGATTATACATGGAGAATATATTATTTTAATGGAAACAAATTGAGTAATCATGATATATTATTTATGAAAATAGATGATACAAGTGATACTAACGGGGTTTCATGCTTCGCTTTTCCAAAATAAAACCCAAATCATAACCCTATTTTTGTTGAATTATCTTCACATATAGAATGCCTATTACTCTTCCCAATCATTTTAACATTGTATGGGTTTTCATTTCTGGATTTAGGGAGCATATTTTGGGATCCTTTATTATTTCATCCATTAGATAAAAATTTTAACGGATTCCTTGTAAATTAAAATACAATGAGGATATTCTATGTGAATGTAGCTAGAAATATTCCTCTTAGATTGAAACGAAGATCAAGGATGCTAAAGAACATCTTACATGCATCAAAATTAGAAATCAGTATCATAACACCCCATCTAGGGAGGAAATTCAATCTCAGTGCATGTTGGATGATCTACTAATGGTCCAAAAATAGGCTGGACATGAATCATCTTATTGTGAAATGGATCATGTATGTTCATAGTAATTCATATTTCTTTCAAAGAATTAATATGGTGAAGAGATAGAGAGAATGAATAATAATTCCCTCAATATAAATAGTTTTTTACACACCACTGAAAATGACATTATAAGGGATCTTAGGGAATACATTAATGTAATATATACTAATGTTGGTAAGAAAAAATCTCAAAAAAATGGTCGATAACATAAACCCTTGCATAGAGGATAATAAAAATTGGGATCTTATCATGTCACCTACCAAAGGAAAAGTCTAGGAAGCTATATTCTCTCTTAACTTGGATAGTTTCACTAGTCTAGAAAGGTTCTTTAACACGTGTTTCATGTATTATTGGCATATCTTGCATGATGATCTGAAAGGCGCAATCAAGTAATTCGTCACTCATTAATCAATTCTCCATGAGATTAAATCAAATTTCATTTCTCTTATACCCCTATAGGAGAGTGTCTCTGATATTAGGTACTTTATGTTAGTTTCTATTAGATACACTTTCCCTAAAATAATTGTAAAAATTACTATTAACATACTCTGTGGGATAATTAGGGGTTACATCAGCCCAAAACAATTTTGGATTTTTTGCTGGAATGAATATTAAAATTCTTTATTTAAAGCATAGGAATGTGGAAACATTGTGAAGAGGGAAACAAATGACGTAAACCTTGCAATAAAAATTTACATTTCCAAGGCTTTTAAAACTATAAAATATATTATTTTATTTTCTTTCTTAAAGATACACGAATTCTCCAATGTTTTCACTAACTTAAGGCACACCATTCTTGAATCGGTAAGGATGTCTATTAGGATTAATGGGTCTCCCAATGGGTTTCTCAATATACTGTGGGTGTTAGTCAAGGGGATCCACTATTGGGGATACTCTTTGTATTTACAAAATATAACTTGTGTCAATGAACTAATTGAATAACTCAAATGGGAATATATATATCAATTAAAGCTGGACTTGCCAATGTGTTGGGATTTCTTTTTGTGATGGAAACATGGTTGGAAAGAAAAATAGAAGCATAAAAAGACTTGGAGTGAAGAGGGGTTCTATAATAATTAATTTTCATGGTTTCCCTCTATTTGGTGGAAATTTAAAGAGACTTTATTTGAATGAAATATGCTCAGGATTCATTAATTATTTAGTTAGGTGGAATAGAAAATCCTTTTCTCGTACAAGAAGAGAATTCATCAATGACTCAGTGATTGAATTAAAATTTTATTCTCCTACACTCTTTATAGTTAGCTAATAAACCTCATTACAGAGCTTCAATGCATGATCGGAATCATTATTTGGAATATGCCTTTAGATGAAAATAAATTAGTTGTTGTTACATTGAAGGAATGAATAAAACCTCTAGAGATGGGGGGCCTGAGTGTCCATAACCTTAAGTTCTCCGAAAATGGTCACATTGGGATGTTAAGGTGTAGTCTTTTATCCTCTAATGATTCTTCTTGTGATTTTATTTTTAGTATATTTTAAATGAAATTATTGGATGTGTGCCCATATTATCTTGCTTCAATTATTTACATCTATAAAACACTCTCTCAATGGAATTATGAATAATGAAAAGTGGCTGTTGAGTAGGTAATACGATCTCAATTGTTGGACTACCCCTTAATTGTACATCCCTCTAATTATCCGTGTGAATTTCCCTCCTGATAGATCACATATTACTATTGATGAATTAATGATGAAACCCAATAACTTTTATTTTAACCCCGCACAGGTTATACTAAACCTTTAGAGATACACTTTCATTAATAGGGAAACTATAATATGAAATCCTAATACTATCCGGGTTTTCAATGTTTATTAAATTTTAAATATGAAATATTTCAATAAAATTCGAATGGGTTATAATTCTACCAAACTATTATACTATGATAAAAACCATATTCTTGTATAAATTGAGTGGTCTAAAAATACATCTAAGATCATATGATAAAGTAAAATGAACATTTTATACCTTACAATCACTAAAAAATTCAAAATTTGGCTGAAAATTACAGTCTGATAAAACACGGGTCCTTTCAATCTCCCAAATATAATCTTTATCCTCCCAAGTAAGACTTACTAGTTAAATAAATTCATTCTATCAACCTCATAATCTGCACAATCATTCTATCTTTACAATCCAATAACTAGTATTATATCATCCATAGTATTCTCTTGTAGGAGAGATATCTAACAATGACTAATCCAGTATTCTCCACCATAAGGCTTGCCGTAAATCATATCCTTTACTGCATCCTCAACATGTTCCATCTCCTAACCATGATATATATTTCAATGTAAAATAATCTCATTATATATCTTATACTCTATCAATATACATAGTTTAATTTCACGATAGATAATGATCATATCATTATAGGATTATACTAAGATTCCATCGATAGGTGTGTATAGCTCTCATCATTATAGAATCACATGAAAATAGTCTATAATTTCCATTATACAACTCCTAACACTACCTCTCCCAAAAATGTGTGTCCAAGTCTAAACTTGTTGAACCTTATTATGAAAAAAGATTCATTGTCGATGTATCCTCTATCATAATGGGGAATATATCATTTCATCACAACTCCTGGGATACCATGCCCATTGTAATTCATTGAAACCTTATGCCTTAAGATCGCACACAATCTCTCATCGATCTAAGATTAAATCATTGTCCTAAAATATATACATGTAACTCTATCACCAGTAATGCATTCCCACATTTAATAATCACAAGGATATCCAAAACATGATATATTCCATGTTAGTATTATTAATCACTATTATCTCTTAGAACTCCTTTTTAATATTGTACACATTTGCTGTTTAACAACTAAATCAATGATTGATTGTCATCTATTTTCATTTCAGTTATTAGTGAGTAACCATGTTATGAATACATTAAAAATAGTTAAAAATCTATTAAACTGGTTCAGGCACATGAATTTTCCTTCTTACCAAATTCATCATTCAAAAACAAGAACCTTATGTGCTCAAAAAAGTCAAATGGAATCAATATTACTAAATAAAAAAACATGCACACTAACCACAATTGAGTCTCAAAAGAATATATAACCCAGATACATCCATAAAATGAATCTATAAACCTATTATAATCCTACTCAATCGTTTCAAATGATCAAATGGTATGTCTATATATATGGTTTTGATTCAAAACTAAGGATCTCTCAGTCTTCCACCAATCCCTATTGATCATGCCTCATAACAATGTCACAAGGTCTATTTACAAATCCAATAATTCAATCCACTATATGGGAAAATATATCAATGTCATATGTATATGATAACTATCAACACTAACATACTTGGTGCCTCATCCTCTTCGATCATCCTCATAAGGAATTTATTTTAGAGGTAATGATATTAGAGTAGAAGAGAAACTGAACAGACACTCAAGGGAATCTATATATGGTAATAACCCCTTGAGGTCTAGTTCAATATAAATACCCTAATACCTATCGATATATTACTCAGTGGCCAAACGTGATAAATATAGATTAAGGGTTGTTACGTAAAATATAATTCCAATTTATGAATTAAACCAATATATAATTTGTTGCTAAAAAATTAAATAATCGAACCAAATAATGAATGCCTGTTAAGGGGGTCAAAAGTGGGAATCATGTGCACAATAAAAATACTATGGTCATTGGATCTGCATTTCTTGCAGACAGATGCATCACCTCACCATCAATCTCATCGACATCGGTCTACATTTTCATCCATCAAAATGATATATGCATTTAATTTGGTCAAATTCGGTAGAATTCCACCAAAAACCTATATAGGAAAACAAAATTTTTGTTTGTGTTTATGTATAAAAAAATTTCCTCTCTATTTTGTAAAATAACACACTATTAGGACTATAACATAAGAATCCTATGTTTCTAGCATGATGTGTGGGACAACACATTCCTTTTTTGAAAAAGAGTATACATTCATCACTATCCTCTTACCAAGGGGAAAATTGATATAAATATTTAATAACTCAATGAATCTACACAACATATACCTCATTTGAGTTGAAAATAATGAATATCTATAACATCACATATTAGAATAGAAATACCATATCCCTAGAAATTGTGAATTCATAGTGGGATAACTATTCTCGATCCACCATACTTATATCCATCATAGGTTCCGACCCGTTCCTAATACTCACATCTATAATGTCCTAAATAGTAAATAAAAAGGAAAGGGAAACCACTAATAGAACATTATAATTTCGTTACCTGAGATCCACTAAAAGGGTTCCATGAGCTGGTTCACCACAAGTCTTAAAGCATGCGTCCCCATATAATATAGGCTTCCAACCTACACTACGTGTCTATAGGTACATTGGGGAGACATGACCCTATTATTAGAGTACAAATAATATGAATAAATATATATTATCTAGAATATTAATATTAATACGTCATAAGAAAAAAAACTATTATTGAATCATTATTTAATTGTAAATTATATTCTTTAAAATCCAGAATAGACATGTCATACATAAAACACTAGGCACCCACTGGTCTGACCATACATACCGAAGTACATAAAAAATACCGAAATAAAATTATGAGTCTCTATAGCTATATCAAATCTCAACCATACACCTAATCTCCATGAAAATATTGGGATGCTCCGGCCTGATCAAAATAATCCACATAGGTAATTCTGCTCGATTTTGAAACCATAGGCTTTCACCCAATCCGTTATTCAGTCTGTAGCCAACCTAAATAGCTAACATAAGGATAGAACACACACTGAGGTGAACGTATAAGGGTGAGGAGTAATCTCAGTAGGACACCCGAATGAAGAACCAATAAATATGTTTTCATAAGTTCATTCACATTAAATATTCATAGCCTATCTGAGACAAAACTAGATGAAATAAAGACAACAAATAACATAAAACCACATTTGATACCTTGGTCTATGATATTGGTCATCTTGGTAATATTAAATCATGTATATATATATATATATCTGTATGTGTGTGTGTGTTTGTGTTTGTGTTTGTGTGTGTGTGTGTGTGTAAATATCCATAAATAATTATATACATGAGTAAGGGGAACAATGACATAAAGCAATAAATGAAACCCTAGATCCCATAATCATGGTTATCTAGATATCTAGTGAATGGGAATTGAGAATGGTGTTCTATCAATCAAGCCTTGGATGATAATGTCTATCCCTAGATCCATAATCTAGATCATCAACACCTCCTTCAACTAACACCAGCATATCCCTGAGTTAAAAGTTTGTCATAATGTATTTATATAATAGTCTTCAAACCCTGGTCATAGCCAAATCATACTTCATTATTCATACTCACATAATTGATATATAAGTCCATCTTCATCACTTAACATCCTTAGATTAGAATATAGTTATCATAAAAGAAAAAAACTGGCCGAATTCATGTTTTTCTTTTCCTTGGAATATATTTCATATATTCATTTTTTTATGATTTTAATCTTTTTCATATCCATGGAATTATTCATCATGAAACAAGGTATCACTTATGGTGTGAATTAAAACCCATAACCTTATATTCACATCCATGTAATTCCTCATAATAACCTAGGTGTCACTATAGGTCATGTATTCTTATACAAGACAAGGCGTCCACCATTGGAACTCCCTGTATTGAGCACAAGTATCATTCATGAAATATATATAAATCATCCCTCTATGTCCTTCCATGAAATTCCAATAATGGAATCCATATTTAACTCCTGGAATCACATAAAAATTCTCTACTTGAGTCTATATTTTGAATTCTTATATGGGAATCTTGTATCACTCAGGGCCTATATAAGAATATTACCTATCAGCCCTTCCATTTTATTTATAAATGGGAATCCATTATCCCTCATGAAGTATCTAAAAATATACCCTATGAGAACATTGATAGAATTCTTACATGGGAATACAATATCACTCAATTTTTATATAAAAATATTCTATATGAGTCCATATGTTGAATTTATAAATGGGAATCTATTATCAATCAAGGAATATATACACCACCTTCCCTGTGAGTTATTCCATTGAATTATTACATGGGAATCGAGTATTACTCATGTAATAATATATTCTAGACACCAATAAGTTTTTATGGACATCCCAAACATATTATCAAAATGAAATAACATCCAAATTAAAGGAAGTATGTCTTGAAATCCAAATAATAACGTTTAATCAAAAAGATCAGAAGTTAAACTCCAGGAAGTACATCATGGTACTTCAATAATAATAATAATATAATTATTACAAATTATGTTTGGTATATCTCCCAAAAACAATGAATCTCTTATGCCTACAATTTCTTCATCAATAATAACCATGTGAATGCATAAATAAAAGAGGTAAGCTGGAAAAATTACTAGATGAAACACTAAATACATGGTATCTTATGTTTACATGGTTTTTATGAGTTCAAAAGTTAATCATGGTACTCTCTGTAACCAAACCTAACCTACTGGATCATGTTTTGTCAAAAATCAGAGAACCTAATGGGTCGCTCATGTCATAACAGAAGAGATGAATCCTACTCAAGATCCACTTATGTTATTGTAAAAGGTGGAATCCTATATAGGATCTTGTAACTGTAATAAAATCGATTCATCCTACATGCGGCCCTAAGAATAATATATAGGAAGAGGAACCCTACAAGTTACCCACCATAAATGTGTACATAAGAAGAGTCATCCTACATGGGATCATCAGAATGGTATATAGGTTAAGGGATCCTATAAGGGACTCCCTTTATCAGTATATAAGAAAAGGAATCACATAGGGTATCTTTATTATAGTAATAATGTAAATTCATCTTATATGGGATCCTCTAGGTTGAAATGTTTTCAGTGGAATCCAACAACGGACCATTGAAAAAAAAATATCTTGTCCTCCTATGATAGAAGGGTGCATCTCATAAGCAAGACATACATAAAGGAAGATGTGAAAATCATCATCCAAGAGATATATCTCGTGGATCATCTCTGATCAAAGGGTCTCACTTAAAATAGATATCAGGATATGATTATTAGATGAAGAACAAATTTGATTATGAAAAATCAAAAAATGCATAATCAAATTCCAAAAATAACCTAAAGTATTTCTCCATCAAGATCTATGTAGAAAAAAAATTATTTCTCATGTGTCCAGTTCTAACTTCTAGAAATTTAAATATAAAAAAACCAAAATAAAGATAGTAGGAGGAATGTATAGTGTATTTATACCAAGTTAAATGTATGTACTTCGGAAG
This sequence comes from Viscum album, assembly GCA_963277665.1. Lineage (NCBI taxonomy): Eukaryota > Viridiplantae > Streptophyta > Magnoliopsida > Santalales > Viscaceae > Viscum > Viscum album. The sequence goes on along the minus strand of OY728156.1, from coordinate 1,535,320,629 downwards.
ACACACCTAGGCATGTACGTCAGTTATCCATGGCATGTAAAGGATTGTGTACATTAGATGTATGATCGTTACATGACTTGAACCCTATATAGTGTATCTTATCTCTATGTGGAGGCAGTTGTCCACAAGTACAAACAAGTAACACTTTTAAATCCCATTGGATGGATTGGAGGTAGAAATGGTTTTACAATAGTAATAATAACATCTTGGTAAAACTGTAATGTCTTTTATTATTTTAGGATCGATACAACATATTTAGATGAGTTAAAATAATAAATATACATTTAATTAGTAGGGTAATATGGTTACATATTCTTTGAGAGACCTCAATTGGATTACAACATACGTCATCTTAGGATTGTCCTAATGTAAGACCAAAGACTCATGAATGAATATAAATTGCATAAAAAGGGTTTTGTGTAGGTAGTTTGCAATAAAGAGGGATTAAATCATGTAAATATAATTGGAGAAGAGTTATACATTTTATATGTAATGGGAGGAACACTCCTAGAATTTACTATAATATTTAAATAATATGAAGTCTATTCCATGGGAAATTTGCACAAAATAGAAATGAATTCGATGTTACAATATGATAAGGTCAAAATCTCTTTATAAAATATGATTTTGACATGTATCTATTTCTTTTTTAACCATATCTCTAATATCCCCCCTAGTAAGCACATTTTATCCCTATCCATGGAAAAAATATATTTTTACGATTCATTATGACCAATAATTTTGTTAACCCTCTTATAGCGTAGAAATTAATTTTATTTAAAATATAGTATCCATTTTATATGATTCAATTTCTCCAAGTGGTGGAAATGAATTTTAGGATAACATTGTAAAATGTAATAAAACCTCTTTTCAGATAAACTCATTTTAAATCTTAATACATGGTTTACCTTCAATGATTTCAATGTAAAAACTATTTCATGATTTATAAAATGTTTTATTTCAAATATTATCAACACATTTAATTAAAATCATTTATTAATAGTGAAAAATTTAAATTATTATGATTAAAACACATTATTACCATTAATGTTTTTTTATAGAAAATTTATTTTTTACCTTCACATGATTTTATATTAATTTTTAAACAGTCAAAAGTAAAATAACTAATTTTATTGATATATATAAAATTGTTTTTCCTAATTTATTGTGTCTTATTAATACCCACCAATGAAATTTCTAGGTTTCATAGTTCATTTAAATCTGATGTCTCTTGTAATAAAATATATCAAGAAATAAAATTTATTTAAATGGAATCATATTAGAAAATTTTGTGATGTCACATTCTACCTCGATTTTATTTGTTTCCAACACTAAGATATGTAACTATGATATAAATACTTGGGGACACTTCTGCCTCATCAAATCTTCAGGTACCCATATAGATTCCAAAAATTTATCATTTTCTATAAAACATTAACTAGGTGAGTGTTATTATTTCACAGAATTTTTCTTATTTGATCTAAAATCTCCATAAGTTATTCCTCTTAAGATTGATCATGCATAGTATTATAAGCTATGATTTTATTAAACAGGAATGATCTAGTATATACTTCCTCATGAGAGATACATAGACTATATTGAGATATTTAGAGAGATTTGGTGAAAGAGAAAATCATAATAAACCATCTTAATATGATAAATAATTTCTTCAGTGGTGATATATCTAGGGATTTTATTTACCTTTCCTCTAAACCAGATAATCTTATTCCCTGGGGATAATAATAGGAACACCGTAACACATAATTTGAACTCTAGATCTCATAGATGATTTCATGAATATCCTTTGTAATACCACATGATATGGGGAAATATTATTCATCAAATTAAGTTAATCATTAAATATTTTCATTACATGTAAAAATAAGTTTCCCTTATAGTACACACAACAGTAGGTTAAAAATAATCATGCCATATTATTAAAATATTATAATACGACACTTTTCTCATAGATGTTTAAAATATGTGTATAAAATGTTTTAATAATTAATTAAAATATATGGTTTTAAGATGTATATATAATGATTTTATTGATTAAAAATTAAATTAAAATGAAAATACAAACTACATGAAAATAATTAAAATCTTCTTCTAAAAAAATAAATTATTAAAGAAAACATGTTTCATCTTAGTAAATTACAAAATGCACTTTTAAGGATGGGTTTAATGTATTGTACATAGTATAAAATCAATACACTATATAACATGCATATTAGGTTTTTTTAAACTGCTGATGAGAAAAAAAATCTAATTTTAGGCTTAAAATTATATTTTTCTAAAAAATATTTCTAATAAATTCTTTGAAATTATTATAAATATAATTATTCAAAATATTAGAATATTTTATAGAAAAGTATTTTTTTTAAATCATAATATAATAATTATCTTTGAGTGAATTTATGAGAAGATTGTGAAACAAAATTATTTTTTTATGAATAATCTAATCTATCAAATTTTAATTAAACGTTTCCTTTTCATTTAAGATAATTATTAAGTTATGTTATATATAAAATGTATTTTAATTTAAAATTTAAAATATTATATATAAAAATATGGTTTAGGTAATTTAAATTATTATCATATTTAATTTTGATATAAAATCAATGTAATCTTTTGAACATTTGTCTATTGAAAAACATTTTATTATCGCATTTGTGGGATTAATTTTATATTTAATATTTCCACTTATATAAATTAAATTTGGAAAAATAAATTCTCTATTTTCATTCATAAAAAATAATATTATATAATATAATCTACTAATTCTTTTAGAAAAATCAATTGTAAAAATAGAAAAAATTAATTACTGCGACTATAGTATAAGTGGATTTTGAGGGGTTAAACTAAAACGGTAAGGGTAAAATGACCTAAATACTTCACTAAAGTATTTTTAAAGAAATATTTTTTCCCTGTCATAATTAATAATCTAAAATACTCATTTTTGGTGGCTTGTGTTGTATGATCCTGACCGTTTATAGAGATTTATTAGTCTCATTTATATAAAATCTTTTTCCCTTATTTTAGAGTATTTTGGTTGGGTTTTAACTTGGGGAATTTTGCTGTGAAATTTGGGATTTTTTGAAGGAAGATGTGGTTTTTGTGTTTGGTACATGGTTTTCCAAAACTACATTCACAATCTATCAAATCGTTAAATGCAAATTAGAAGGGATCCACATGGCTAGCACATGGTTTGTCTAACACTGCACCCTCTCAGTAGTAACTATCTGATCCCTAGGAGGAGGCACATGGTTTGGGAGAATCTTGTGCCCCATACATGAAATGATGTGTGTGAAAAAATAAACCATTGAAAAATCATTAATGAAATTATAGAACCCCTCCATATTTCCATAAACAACATGGATTGACTCTATGTTGATTCAATCAATTTTTGGCTCCAACTTGGATTCCAAGGGATTTGAAAGCCGATTCCTTGAAAATTGAGGAACTATTTTATTGATATTCACCTCTCCTAGTAATACAAATCATCTCGACTAGATTCCGCCCACTCTCTCATTTTTATCCCATCATTTGTTGTGACGAATTCCTTTATTGGTGATGTATCTATATCTTGGATTTGAGGGATCTGAATCCATTTATTTCTAGATATAGGTTTTTCATCTTCATCTTGTTTTTTATTGTGTAAGTAAGAATTCCACATAAATTATCAGATTTTTATTATTGAGTATCCTTCAATTATCTTGTTTTAGTTTTCCTAAATTCAATTATGATTGTATTTAATTCAATTTTTATTTATGTGTTGTGGAATTTTAATTGGCATGTTTAGTAATTAAATCCTGAATGGAATTAATTTTTTTATTACTTAATTTATGGAATCGTGGAATTGATATTCCATGAGAATATAAATATAGTTTAAAAAAAATTGTATTTTGTAATTTTGGTTAGGAAATTGGAGATTAATGTTACATTAAATTGATTTATTAATGAGGTTCTAAAAATCAGTCAATTAGATAGATTGGGTAATAGGTCAATTGGTTGGATTGTGGAATGGAATTTTAATTGAATTCCAAATTTTTTTATTGATGAGATATAAGTTGAGTTTGTAATAACCTTTAGGGGATAATGAATTATATGATTAATGGTTGAAAAATTTTTTAATAGTGATTTTCTCATATAATTCCATGTGAATTAAAGTGGTGTACCATGAATATTTTTTTATATTTCAGAAGTTAAACATTAAATATTATTTTTTTATATAGAAGTTAATGATGAAATACCATGTTTTAGATTTAATTTTTATTTTTGTGATATTATGATATTTTTGATCTATGTGACATTGAGGTGTGGGATACTTACTGAGGCTCCAAATACCCATATGTGATAGCGAATGTGGAAGGGGACTAAGGCACAAAATGCCCATGTGAAAATGAGGACCGGGATAGGGATTGGGGATATGAATAAACATATCTAATATTGAGTGTGGTAATTGGATTATGGCTCAAAATACTAATGTGGGGTTGAGTTGTGGGATAGGACAGGGGATCCAAATACCAACAGGGTGTTAGAAACGACGTTCTATGCCCATGAGAATGGAATTGGTCTACGATTCCAATTGGTTGTGATATGAAAGGAAATTAAATGATAAATGATAACAATTGTATTATGATATGTGATATCACATGGTGATAGTTCAGACTATGACATGGGTCAAAATTGTATTAATGGTATGGGTGTCATTATGATCCCATGGATCTATGTGGTTGGATAAATATTAATTAAATTAATAATATGTTCACTTTAAATGTGGTGATTTATTCTATATACAATCTCAAGCACTGTTATTAACTATATTTTTTTAAACATTGATGGTGGTGGAATACAAAATTTTACTCACAACCTACTTGGGATTTCAAGTCAGCACATGAATAGTTTTCATGTTTATAGGATATGATAAGGGTAAGAGCCTTATGTTAGATGGCTTAGTTTGGATGTATCATGGATATAGGAATCAGAGTTGGTGATGGGACCCGCATGATATTGTAAATGTGCCTTTATTTTGGTTTTACAATTGTCACATGGCACTTGGTATGGAATGACATATTTACTATTATTTTTGGATATTGTTTTCTTGTTCTTTTTCATTATGTATTATTGGTATTTTATAGTTCTAAAATTATTCTGGTAGTTATTTATTGTCATTGGGGTATTTTTTACTTGTTTATTCTTATTGTGCTACTTTGATAATGAGGTTATAGTCTCCCTATGGTGAAGCATTTGACCCTCACTGCTAGTAAGAAGCCTCTGGAAAATGAGTAGGTTCCCTTGAGACCATTTCACTGACCAGCTCTGTGCACCATTGTATCACACCCTGGTCAGGATGTTATATAGTTTAATTAAAGGATTAATCATTTATTTTACTTTTATTACTATTTGGGAAAGGTATATAGGATTCTAGGAATAGTCCTGTCTTGGTCATGAGATCATTCATGGGAGTATCTAACACATGTACCAGGGAAAATGTAACTACCAATGGTGGGATTGTTATTATTGATGAATGTTGATATAGTTGGATGTTATTTTACCAGAGGAGATGTACTAGATTTTTGATATGATTATTGTTTATGAGTTTTTATGAGATTTGACATTTGTCCTAATAAGGAATGAGACTTGTGAATATATTCATCATTTTAGTAAACCAGGACTTATTATTACATGCATAACTTTTGGAATCAATAGAAACAAAGGTGTTATGGTTAGTGGTTTAATTGATATCAATTTTTTTTTGTGTAAATTTGAATTGATAAATGTTCCAAATATATATTGGGAAGTTGTAAAAGGATGAAAATAATTAAAAATTTAGAGTCTAATGAAAAATAGGATAATGATAATGTGTCTGCCTTTTGATAACCATTACCTAGAGGAAGGGTGGTTATGGGTAGTGATAGTACCTCAGTTATGAATGTGTGGTTGGAAAGGTTGATTAATTTTTATGGATTTGTTTGAATCCATCTAGTTAATTTCCTATTGATGTATTTTGTGTCCTAATATGTGTCTTAGGAATTATAGAGATATTCATCCATGATGAAGATTTTTGATAAGGTGATAGGTGGAAATGGATGAAAATGATCCTCTAATAATGAAACATTAGTTATTGATTGTTCGTAGTGAAGGAAATGGTCATAAGTTTCATTAGAATATTTCTCGCATCATGCAGTTTATTGAGAGATACAAAATGATTCTGGTGAAGAATATTTCTTTATTGACATGGGATTTTCAGAAACAGGATCCTCCATCTATCACTCTAGAGGGTTGACATGAGGTAGTAGAGTTGTAGATTGAATACATCAATACTATACATGACTATTTAGAGACTCTTAATGAGAATAGGTTCATGTTGTCAAGATATGAGATATAAGTATTAGAAAAGAATTGGTGTTATGTTTGGGTTTGGAATGGACATGTTGTTGGTATGCTATGGAAGGACATTTTGGAGACGATATAATAGTACTATTATCTTTAGATAGTTTGACATTAGGGGGAAGTTGAGTCCCTGAAGTTGACTTAGGGATGTATGCTCGTGATGGAATTTTTTTGGCTCTTTACTAACATGAATTAATATTATCCAGTGATAGATTTGGATGAGATGGATATAGAAAGGTGTCTCCATGATGGACATAAATGTGATATTAAGTCCCCTGTTAACATATTTCATTTAATGACATTCTTAGAGGTGATGGATCTGACACTCATATCCGAGGGGAACCTAACTGAGGATTCTATTGGAGGATATTTTGTTTCTATATGATGATAATGAGGTATTTCTTCTAAGAGTTGGAGGTGGTGCTCTGATAATGATGAGCAGATTAGTGGAATAAATATTTTCTGAGTGGAAGGATCAGTTTCTCGGGATCTTACTTATTTTTTTTCCATCGGTGTGATATGATGGGTGAATTTCATATACATTGTCCCCAACCACTGATAGATTTAAATGTTTGTGGTAGGATGATACATATACACCAATTCTACTATAGCCAACCAAATATAGGTAATGTTGGTGATTCATGATAGAATTAGAATATAAGAAGGGATACATGTACACTTAATTAGCCTAGAATATATTATTCTACTAGACATGGTGCTAGAGGTTGTAGACACAGTTCTTATAAGAAAGAGAGCACATATCAATAGAGTGGTGTGGCTTAGGGGACTTACACAATAGCATAGGAAATAGGGAAAGAAAAATTTTATGTTATTCATCTTTCATTGGTGGATAATGTGGTCATACCATCGATGGTTAGAGGTACTATTCTTACAGATTTTATGCATGATAGTCCCTTATATCATATTGTTTCCTCCCATTTTTTTATATCATTACAAATTCTAAATAGTTTGTGCATGATAAATAAGTTTGTGATATGGGTTATGACGTTCAATTCACCTTTTGGTGTACGGTTGGATGATATTTATTTTTGAATGTGTGCTCTCGCATGGTTTGGGCATATCATTTCCTCTAGGATATTTACATTTTGGATATTTAAAGGTTTTTACATAATTATGGGTATGAAATCTCAGTGGAATAATTATGCCACATATATTTCACCACATGAGAGTGACTTTTATGTCTCATGTGGATTATAACTACATTTAAAATTGAGAGTGGTATATCAATGCAAGATGTGCAGGGGAAATTTACAATTAACTGGGAGATATCACAACCTAGGATTCAATTATGTTACTAGATGATGAGGGTATAAATAATTATTTCCTTCCACCTATAGTAGATAGGTTCCATGATGTGTTTTTTGTGGAATTTTCAAGGTACCACCTGATAGTGATATGGAATTTACAATTGTGGTAAGGAGAGGGGCCAGTCTATTTTCCATTCCAACTTATAGAATGGTACCAATAGACCATCAATATCTTGAGACTCAACTATAAGATTTGATGTATAATTGATTTATTTTTTGAGTATATCTCCAGGGGTAAATACATTTTTTTGCAAATAAGGTTGATGGGAATTTTTTATACTGTTTTGACTGTCAAAAGTTAATCTAGATGAAAGTGAATAACCAATATCCTCCTCTATGTATTGTTGATCATTTTGAACAGATGAGGTGAGCTTATGTCTTTTACACGATTGAGTTGATATCATGAGATCATTAGGTGATAGTTTTACTATCTGATAAACTAAGGAATAAATTATAAAGTAGGTATTGCATATATGAGTGTATTGTGAGGTTGTTCAGGATAATGAATTCTCTATGTATGATTATGTTTTTGATGTAGTAATTCTGCAACCCGTACCTGGATTTGTTTGTGGTTAGTTTTTTCGATGATATCATGGTTAACTCTAGGAATCATCATGATCATGGAAACAATATTAATATCATCCATAGTATACTACAATAGCATAGTATATATGACAAGATCTCTAAGTGTCATTTTTTATTTATCATTTACATTTCATGGTTCACATCATCTTAGAGTATGATTTGTTATTGGACCCAAAGAAGGTTAATGTAGTTCTTAATTGGAATAGACCATGAAGTTTTTTCATATATGTTATTTTTGTGGGCTACTAGGTTTCTATCAGAGGTTTATCCTGAAATTTTCGCACTTTGAAGAACCTATTTCGTACATGAACAAATAGGGATTAAATTTTGAATGGTCCAAAGAATGTACTAATGGTTTACAATAGTTTAATAAGTTATTGATAACACACCAATATTGATCATACCTGACATAGGGGAGGAGTATACCGTGTTTTGTGAGGATTCCAGAGTGGGTATTAGAGAAGTGTTGATATTGGGTTTTCAGGTTGTGGCATATTTATCACACAAATTGAGGCCACATGAATGGAACTACCCTATGGACTATGTTGAGTTAGTTATAAAGGCGTATTCTTTGAATAGTTGGAATCATTATCTGTTGGGATAAAATTTCACTATAGAAAAAATATATGCATTCATTTGATTTTTATATGGTTAATATGCTAGGGAAGAGGAATAAGTTTATTTATGATTTATGTAGGAAAACCTAAACTCAATAATTTTAGGAATATAGTTATGATTTGAAGATAGTGACTTTTTTGGATGAGATAGATGTTTTATTTTAGGGGGACCAAGAGAAAATGAATCTCATATCAGTTTTAGTTCACTATACACTTCTTTTTTGGATTAGTGAATGGATTTATGATGATCCTAATTGTTCAGCCTTATGAGAATTACTTGAAGGTGTAGAGTCACCTTCTGATTGAAATATTGGTGAGGATGATATCATATATGATCGTGGCCTTGTAGTTGTTCCAATGACTCTACAATAGGAGGTAACGTTTGAATTTCATGCCTCGAAAAGGATGGTACATCCGAATTGGACCAAAAAAGAATGTGACCTACGATGAATGTATTGGTGGTTAGGCATGAAAAAGGATATATTAGGGTTCGTGACATGGTGATACCCCTATCAATCAGTGAAGGACAACTATCACTGACCTGGTAGTTTATTAAAACCATTTAAAATTATAAGATTGAAATGGGATGTGGTTACTATGGATATTCTTCTGGTTCTCCAGAGGGTTCCTCAGAAGATTGTGTTATTAATGCGATTGTGGACCGTTTGAAAAAGGTATTGTATTTCTACCTAAATGGGAAACATTATCAATGGATTAGTTGAGAGACATTTGTTCATGAGATAGTATATATGTACAGTGTTTCAAGGTTTAATGTTTGATATTATGACTCACATTTTACTTCTTGTTTCAAGAAGGGATAGAATAAGACACTTGGTGAATTGGTTTTACTAACTATGGTATTCCACCCACAGAGAGATGGGTATTCGGAGCATGCTAAATAGGAATGTGAAGATATGCTTTTGGAATATGTTCATGACATTGACCGTTCATTAGAGAATCACCTAGAATTGTTGGAGGTATCTAATAACAACACTTATTAGGAATCTATATAGATATGACTATATCAGGATCATTAAGGTAGGCTTTGCAGATCACCTCTATGTTGGATGAAGGTAGGTGAGTCAGAGTGGTTAGGACCAGGTCTCTTGTAGGAGACATTGATACAAATTTAGCAGATTTGGAATTATATTACTAGGACTCAGATTATTAATAAGTCATATATAGATAGACATTGATGACCCTTGGATTTTACTAAGGTTAATCTTGTGTTCATTCATGTGTCACATAGATTTGTTAACTGTAGGATTCCACGGTAGGGTATGTTGGTATCTAGGTGTTCTTTATCCTTTTGAGGTAGTCAATGGAATCAGTCTACTGGTCTACTAATTGTCTCTTCCACAATAGTGATGTTATATGAATGAAATTTATGATGTGTTGTAAAATCAATGATATCTTCCCAACCCATCTCATTTGATCGATGTGGGTGATGTTCAGGTTCAGACCAATGCATCCTTTAAGGAGCATCTGATATGTGTGTTGGATCACTATTATATGGTATTGTTAGGAGAGACTATGTTTATTGTTAATGTATTATGGAAGCATGGGAAGGTTCAAGAGGTAACATGGTAATGAGAGGAAGATATGTGCGCTTAGTGTCCTGATATTGTTTCCTTGGAAACTTATAGATTCTTGAGAGTAAAGCACAAGGATGATCTATTAAAAGGATGAGCTATCCCCATGAAATTAAATAGTGTGAACGAAAATAGAGCGAAGTCACATGGATGGTGCACCATTTATCAAACTATGTTCCCTAATTGTAGTAATTGTGTGACCCCATCGGTGGGGTGCACAGTCAGGAACAAGGATAGTGATAACCATGTTCCCCTTACTAGAAACCTTCAATGAAGAAAATTAAACCATAAAAAATAAATAAAATAAATTTCAAAAATAATTTCTTATATAATTAAACACCCCATCTCATACTTTACTCATTTCTATCATTTTATGATGTTAATGGGGAGATTCCAATGTCTTCTGAATCCTGTTCTTGGATAATTGGGGATTATTTTTATAAATATGTACCTCTCATGGTAAGAGACCTCACTGAGATTGGTTTGAACTATCCCTCCCATCATTCTCTAATAATTTGAAGGGTTTTTTCCTCCTTTAATGATTGATCATGGTCTAGGTTTTGATATATCTTAATCCATTCACTTTTAGATATAGGTTTTTAATCTAGATATCGGTCACCATTGAGAAATGGGGTGTTACACTTCAATTTGTGGATTTCTATCAGTGAGAGTTTTTCGGTGGTATTAAGGTCGATAGTCTAAATTCAATTCCTACAATCATGAATTAGAATTTCTTGTGTGAAATATGGAGTATCAATTGGTAGGCTTTGAAATTGAATCTTGACTTGAATTAATTAATTTCTTCAATTATGGAATTGATTAATGGATTTTTCAAGTGAATATGAAATGAGTTGAACTTGGGAAAATTAAATTTTGTAATTTTGATTATGAAATTGGTAAATAAGGGGACATTAAGATGACTGATTAATGATATTATGATAATTGGTCAATTAATTGGATTGGTTAATTGGTCAATTAATGGGATTGTGTAATTTATTGGTTAATTGAATGAAGAATTGATTGATTAGCATGAAATAAAATGTGATTCAAATAATCATTACGGTTTGAGGATTTATATGATTAGAGGTTTATAAATGGTTTAATAATGATTTATTCATATTATACATGTGAAATAGTGAAATGGACCGTCATTTCGTTGCTATTTTAAAATATTAACTTTAATGAGAATGTTTGATAAGAAGTTAAATGATGCATAACATATTGTTTATATTATTTTGATTTCTGTCATATTGTGTTATTTTTTATTTATGTTATATTGAGTTGTGGGATATGAACTGAGGATCCAAATACCCATATGTGATTTCATATTTGGGATGGGGACTGAGGTTCCAAAGGCCTATATGACATTATGGTGAGAGAGAGGGATTGATGCTCTAAATACCCATATTTCATAAAGTGTGAGGGAAAGGGACTGAGGCTCAAAATACCCATGTGACATTAATGAGTGGGATAGGGATAGGAGAACCAAATACCCATGGGTTTTTTGGTTGGACAGTTTATTACAATGATATTGACATTAGACTATATCTACAATTGGTCATGTTATTAATTAAAATGAAATGTTTAGTGATAACCATGGTATTGTAAAATGTGATAACCCTTAGGGATAGTTCAGACATTAGCATAGGTTGATGTATGTATTGATGGTATGTGTTTCATTATGAGACCAAGGGTTTATGAGGTTAGATAAATAATAATTGAAAAAATTAATTTTTACACATTACTGTTTGTGATTCAATCTTTATACCTTTGCATATATTTTTATTGATTGGATATTATTTTGGACATTCTTGGTTGTGGCCAAAATATATTTTCTCATATGTCACTTAAGCTTCTTGGTCAGTACATCAATAGGATTCCTCATTAAAGGATGTGATAATGGAATGATCCCTATGATATATTGTTGGGTTGGGACGAATTAGGGATGAGGGAACCAGGAAAGGTATCAGAACCCACTTGAGAGCGTCAATGTGTCATTATTTTGGTTTTTCATTTGAAATATGACACATATCGTGGCATTATATATCTACAGTTATTTTTGGATATTTTTTTCCTAGTTAGGATCATCTTGAATTATTATCCAGTTATGGTTATGCAATTATTATTTTATTGGTTATTTATTTTTGTTATTGCTTATTTAATTTTATTATTATGTTATTTTGATAAGGAGTTTATAGTCACTTCCATGTGTGTTAATTACACCAATGCTTCTAGGTAGCTGCCTCTGGAATAATGTGAGGAATTTTTGAGGTCATGTGACCTACAATATCAGAGCACCGGTGTGTGTAACCCATGCCAGGGCATTATATCATGAGTTTTAAAAACAAGGGTAGTCCTTTTTTACAAAAATGAAAAGTGTTTCACTCACCTCACTTATAAAATTCCACCCCTATACTCTATTGTATACACCGTAAAACAATTTTTTTTTAAACAATATATACCCCAGGATCTTGAAATATTCCCATATATATTCTTATGACACTTATTTTGGTATTGAAGTAAACTATGAAGGATTTTTTGTGCAATTCTATAGAGGATACCGGAATACGAATTAACGTTCTTCAATAAGAATTTTTATATTATTTCTTCTTCCACCATCTTAAATTTTAATTAAAACTCGATGATTTAATAACCATAATATATTAACTAATATGATATGTTTTTTAGATAATTACCAGAATTACAACCATCACCACTTCCCCCAAATGGGTTGTTGAACCATAATTAATGTGTACAGTAGACTACTGCTTCAAGAACCATTAGCATTTTTTACATTACCACCTCACATGAATGGGTATGATGATGGATGTAAATTATATTTATGATATTAAAATATAATTATAACTATTTAGTAATTATATTATTTATACATTTTTTATTTCCTTTCTGTAGGGGATATTATAACGTCAAACATGTGTATAGAGGATGACCACCTAACAAAGTGATCTTATTCTTTTTGTAATAAAGAATTACTATGGAGATAGTAAGGATAATTTTAATAAGTATATTTGATATACATGAAATTTTTATTATATTAATGAAATATTTTTCATTCTAAAAATATAATAATTTTTTTATTTCTTACATTTTAACTCGATTATTGATGATAACTTCGTTCGTTTTCCTGTGGAATACCACTTTCAAGAAGAGATGTGACTCCATTTTTTCATAACCACATCACATGGATGATATGTATAATTATATTTAAATAAATACTATTTATTTTATGAAATTATTATCATTATTTTGTCATAAAATATTATCTTCCTCATTTACATAATGATCATTGAAAAATGGAAACATTACTCATGGGTACGTACGATTGACAGTCTCATTGACCAAAACATACCTAATTTTTCAAAAGCATATTTAATGATTGGATTTAAAATTATAATTAGTGTATTAACATGTAAATTTTTTCAGGATTCATATTCTATAGATAATTTATCCGTGATCAATGTATGTGGATAGAAAATAAAAAAAATCAAAACAATTAAAAAAACAAAGCGGTAATTAACTGAAACGTGATTCAAAAAAGCATTGAAAATAAACAGGAAGTTAATGGTAATAAGTAAATAGTACATGGTATAATATATATAATTAAGGTTGTATAATATATTTATAATAAAAATATATTTATTATATAGGTGTTTCAAACATTTGTAATGTAATTTGAGTCTTACGGTAAGAGATTTCAAGTAACACTTTTATTTCAGAGAGACATTTAAAAATTCACCACACATTTTTTTGTGGTTTATATAACAACCATTAATATTTAATATAATTAATATCACATTTCAATGATATTAAAAGCTTCGTTTGATTTTATTCTTTATTGGGTCTTATGATACAAAAAAATTACTAAAGAGGAAAGCGATCCTAGTCTCACATTTTACGTTTGGGAGACACATGCCATATTCACAACCAATTTACATTATGTGGTTTGTAGAATGACAATTAACAAATTTTATGATTATTAACATGATAATTATGTATATTTATATATCTATTTTACTATCATTCATTAATTGGGATTATTGTTCAAATGTTGCAAAATCTTATGATATTTGTTGTTCCTATTTACCATATTTGAGATATATGTTATGTAATGCACCAGAATTCTTTTATGAGGACTCTATACATCCCATATGACATGTAATTTAATGAATAAATTTTTTTTTTATTATATTAATCATTTAATTTAATTAATTCATATGTCATATGATTCAAATTTACCAAAGTGGTAACTATTTTATTTTACAATTACATCATTTATCCAGAACGATCTTGATTATTCTTACAATAAAGAAATATTATGATATGAAAAAAAAGAAACTCATTTTTTATTTAAAATTGATTAAGTCTTTCGAATACATTTTTTAGCTTCATATTACTTTCATTGTGATCAGAATCATTCCAAAAAATCATTAAAATAAAAACTGTAATTATTTCCATCCTCGGTAATAAACCCTTTTTCTTCCCAAAGACATATTTTCTAAAAATGTTTCAAAAATGTTTTTTTCTTCAATAAAATCATTATTTTTGGTAGAAATGTTTACACATGTTGGACTATTTAATTTTTTTTGAAAGGAGTCTCTATTTTTTCAAAACAAATATTATTTTGAATTTATTGAAAATGTGAAAGGAACCATTATTATAAGGTATAAAAAATGAGTTTAATTTTCCACCATCCTAAATTTTTTTTTTAAAATAATCCATTAAATGTACTAATTTTTATCATTGTATAAAATTCATTCCACAAGGATTTATTTACTTTTAGTTTTAAAAAAATTATAAGAAAATTTATCTCCCTCAAGAGACATCAAAAGTGATTTGTCATTCAAACACATTTCCTATATAGGATAAAATTACATGATGTAATTTATGATTTTTTATGGATAGAAAAAAGATAAAATTAATATTATATTTTTAATTTTTTATGATGAAAATATTTTTATAAAACCCATTTCTCATTCACGTGTTATACCATGGTAAAATTCTCATGAAAAAATCATATTTCTACATAGGTAATTTAATGATGAAATTATGAAATGATTACGAAACATATATATCCTACATAGGTTATGATAAGAAGAAGTATTTATAAAACCCATTTAATTTCATTGATTATGATATAATTGTTTTTTTATGATCCATTGAAGCACATAAATATGGTTTTTATTATTTGAATTATGGACCTAAATATCCCTCCAATGTATTAGGTAACGATTCTTATATCATGAGAATGATAATACTATAATAGAGAGAGAACATGGTTTAGTAAGGAACCTTTTCTACTATGATGATCTTGGGAGTGAAATTTGACTGCTATGATGGTTTGGATAGTCAAATCATCCCACTGTTATAGCATTGTAAATTAGCCTTCACTGCTATTGGAATGAATTTTTATACTCAGGTGTACACAAAAATTCCATGCCTTATGAAAAAAATTTCCCCCAAGGGTTATGCTCTTCAATTTCTTTATTATACATGTATTTTGAACTACCATTTGTATACCCTATCCCAAGAATTTTGATCATTGATATGCATGGTAGGGTTATCATATTTCATTCTAAATACTCATATAATAATGTTCATGTTATGCTTATATATTAACCATTTTTTCTATTGTTGAGCATATGATCTCACATATTCTTATGATTACTTTTACTATGTTATAAATAACCATTTTAATAATTGCATGTTTATAATTATTACTAATAGAGGAATATTTTTGGGAGATTCTGAATATCATTCACCAAATTAATAGAATTTGTTACTAGTCCCCAAGGAAACAAAACTTGTATAACCCTCAGTCATGTGTTTGTCTAATGTATTGAATATTCATTTACAATGATGTAATATCTATTTATAAAATTCATATGTATTTAGAGCTAGTATGAGAGGAATGGTTTATCCATCCTTAGGCAACGGGGATGAGAAAACTTATGTGAGATAACAATGTAATTTTATAAGGATATTTCGACGTATTTTTACAAGGATAGGTCTAAGAGTGAGTCAAATTATAGTAAAATGTTTTTATATTTTGTTAAAGGATAGAGTGTGTGGTTTCCAAGAAATTCCAATCTAGTTTGGGTACAAGAAATATATGTGGCTCTAGTATGGAAGTAACAAGAGTTAATAACAATGAAAATAGTGTACTGATATGGACTCAATCATCACCTAGTGTATAAAAATCAGCATTGCTTCATACATGGTTTGATACTCCAGATGGATATACTTAGGAAAATAAAAAACTCTTTAAGAAACATCAAAAATTATATAAATAGATGATAATTATGAATGAACTAGTATAATCCAAATGTATCAATATTTAGAAATACTATAATTAATTTTCATGGTTATATGATTTAAAATTAATAATAATGTTTCCCACACTATGTTTTATGGTTTTAGTCAGTGGTGGAAACTAGAAGGAAATGGGTTGACCTTGAATTTTATGGATGTTTTTTAATGGTAACCAAATTGGATTATGAATATATTGAAGGATATTATGATTATTCTTAATTATTTATAATTGATCATGATTAACAACATACACCTTAACCTACACTCTGCTCACAAATGAACATATTGGTCAATCCTATATAGGATTCATGTAGTGGAGACCATAGAGGATATAATAATCTATTTCTAATATATAATATTATGGAGAGACGATCGAAAGGAAATTTAATAAAGGTATGAGAGTATGTTTCAATTGTGTAAAAGAATGGAACAAAGTAAGTAACTACAAAGGGAATAATGAAAAATATAATTGATATAATTGATGAGAGTAATGGTCTCTCTAAGGTATAATCGACTTCCAAATTTTTTAAATGTGAAAAATATGAACATAATTCCTATTTATTTCCTAAGGGGAAGTATCATGAGGAGAATTTTAAAGGCTTTTTGATTATTCATTTTATTACTGATGAAAAATGACATATTAATGGAAAGACTTGTTAATGAATAAGACTTTGGGTCCTTGTTAAGGGGTTTTTAATGAAGTTGGATGATTAAAATGATTTTGTATTGGAATCAATAACAGTGTAATATGAATCAAGAAATATACAAGGATTTTTTAGTATAAGTCTTTCATCAAGGATATGAATGAATATGTTGAATAGTAATACTGACCTAGAAAAGTTATTTAAGGGTAAGGAAATATTTTTTAGAAAACACATGATTAATATATATAAACCATAATGTTTTCCCAAGGATGAGAAATTGGTATTTATTTTTAAAAATGAGATAATTGATATTTATAAAGTAAATTGGATAGAATTGATGGCTTCATAACTGATAAAGTAATAGTTTAAAGGTGGATTAAATTATCATTTATTTATTTTAAATCATTATTATATATAGGGTATATTTTTAATAATATATGTTTCTATTCGAGGAACTAGGGAGAAAACATGATTTTATTAAGGTTTTATGGTAATTCTAGTTATTATGATGCTTCAAGAGAATAAATGATCGTAGTATTAACATGTTTGGAATGTGTCCATTTATATATTATTCATGTTATTTGGAGGATTAATGATTTGTTTGGAACATATTGTAATATTTTTATAATTTTAATTGTATAAAGTTCATAAGGTTACACATTTATATAATGGATTAATATTAACTTTTGATGTTGTTTTATAAACTAATGCATAACTTCACGATATGAATATTTATCCATATTCGATAACTGATGGAGATAATATTATCATCATTTTTCTTATGTTTTTCAATTATTTAATCACAAAAAATATATCAATTTATGTTATTGGAATTAGGTATTTATATTTTGTGTTTATTTTGTCCAACATCATGTTTTTAGCCTTACACTAACACAGTATTCTTAGAATTTAATTATTCATTAAATTATATCTCTAGGAGACATAATTTTAGTATAAATCCTATGATAACATGTTTTAGATTTTGATGATAATGAAATTTAATGACCATAATGGAGAATTTGATGATTGAAGTGCAACATGGATGTTATAATGAGGACTCATGATTTGACGGAATTAATAAATTTATGTAAATGAAATTTACCAACCCAATTTCTGCAATCAATTATTGAAATTCATAAGAATTTCAATATTATTTTTAATCATTCCATGTGTTTTTTTTTCAATATCATATTTCCCATTCCAAAGAGGATTTATATACAATGTATCTCCTATTTATTCTTTTGAATATTTCATGAGTTGTCTTGTGACATGTCAGTAACTAGAAAATTCATTTGAAATTTTCAAATCATTTTAGGTGACAAAACGCATTTAAAATGATGGATGTATATTTTGGTAAACTATTTATCCTTAAAACACCTCATGTACATTAATATTTATTTATTATATAGATACCATGAATGACCATTATATGGATGATACTGGTTTTAATCCATTTTTACCAATCCCTACCCTACTCATGATATTTGCATAATATTTAAAATTTATGGTGTGGGGGTGAAGGGAAGCATAGTTTAAGGGATGATTCACATTTTATGGAAAATGAATGAGGGTGAATACTATGGGAATAAAATAATGATCTTGATCTATTAATGATAGCTCATTGTTTTCCCCTTATGAACTAAAAAAATAATAATTAAAAAAGAACAAAAAAATTTACATAAATGGGTTGTGACTTTGGAAAACCAAAAATCACCATTACAATATATATGATTTTTATCATATGCAGTTAGGTGGTGGATGCGATTTATATTATATTAATTAATTCCAGAAAGTAAAAAAATTATTATTTGAAAAAAATATATAAAATTGAAAAAATAATTCAAGAGGGTGGAAAAATTATTCTTTATGATTTATTTGACCGTAACCTTAATATTGAGTTTTGGAAAAATAGGTGTTCATATATTGAAAGGGATAATTTCATTATTATTTTATTTTTTATTTCATTTATTTAATATAATAGATAAACATGCTCCTTTAACCTTAAAATTTAAAGCATCAAGTCCTACAATCCTTATTCTTTAGTGTCATGTGAAACATGATTTAAAAGTCTTCATGATTTTATGTTCCTTTTGTTTTTAAAAACTGGGGAAATTAACTCCTATACAAGCCTATGGATAAAAAGAATTTTATCATGATATGATAATAAATATAGTAAATTTTATCAATAGATATGACATAAAACCATAAAAAGTGATGAATATCATGACTTGGAGTGTTTTATAATAATAAAATGACAAACACGAATGAATTAAAAGAGATGTTTCATTATTTTTTCATTGGGAGAAAGTTAAATACTTTTATTTATTGTTATTATAGAAAATGGGAAATTGAATTTATATTTTATGTGACATTTAAAAATTCACTTTTACTTTTATGATTTTCTAATTTTATTTCCATATAATTATAATATTGGTAACACTGGTACCAACAATTTTCAATGTATTGATATAATTTTTTAATGACAAGTATGGTTTAAGTGTTGGATAATTTAAATAAATAATATTTTTATCATTTTCATCTATTTTTCAATTATTTATTCTGTAGAAATTTATCAATTTGGGTTATTTTCATTAGTTTTTGTTTTTTAGTGTTATTTGGGGAAAAATATAAAAATTTCTTAAATTTGGAAATTAAACACATTTTAATCACAAAGTTATTTTGGGAACAACATTTAAATTTCTATTACTATTTAAGGGAATATTTTTTTCTTTTTTGGATTTAGGGGCTTCAACATTATCTTCTAGATAAAAAGTTTATTGTAACATCTTGAGGAACAATAAAATAAACCGCGTTAAAAATTATTTCGGGCAGACAGAGTGGACCCCACATAGTAAATGAGGCATAACTTAGTCTACACACATCCAATTGAGTTGATTATAACTGTAAGTTAAATAAGACTTATAAGATAATTTCACCAATTAATTCCATAAAATTGTACAGTCATTAATGTGGTAATTTACAAATATTAATTTATGGAATATATCTAGAATCCACAACCAGAAAAAGTCATATTCATTAATAATTTTATAAAATACTCTAGACGCATCCAATTAATGTGAAATTTTTATTTCAGAAAGGAATTTAATTTTATAATTCTATATGAAGGGACCTTGGGTTGATTATAACCTATGTTTGGCCAACATGATCCATCTTTCGGATGATTGATTCTGGAGGGGAAGCTGTTACACCCGTTTCTTTTTTTTCTTCATTTTAATTTAGTTTCATTTTCCTTTTAATAATAATTTTTATTTCAAATAAAATATAATTCAAGGATGGTTTTTATTTTTGTGTTTTCTTCCACAAACACCCCTTCATTTTTTATTTCATTTTCATCTATATCATTCTCAATCTAACCTATTCTTATCCACTATGATCTCTAATACACACGATCATGAGTAATTGACCCGAGGAATTTCCTAAATGATTAATCTATTTTTGAAACCAATTCATGGAACGTTTATTCTTATTATTTCATATTTTATTAGATTTATGATAATGGTGACCCTAGTGGGTAAGGTGCCTTTGTGTATCCACTTTCCAAAAAAATTTAACATTCTCTTCTTTAAAATTTTCCCTCAATTAAGGTAGTGGATGTATGGTCTCTTAGCAATCATTGAGTGCACCGTATATTCGCATCAATAGTTATAAATGGATCTTCATGAATACTATCGATTGTGTTCATTAAGTAAATATGAAACTGATAACAAGATAATGATAGTTCACTATGGGTGTTATCCTGTGAGCTTTTCCTTTAATTTAACAACATTATGTCACTGCATGTTAGTTTTTTTTTATAATTTCATTTACCATTTCATTGAAATTCCATTTCAATAAAATAAAAAACATAGAAAATAAAAATAAATTAGTATTTAGGATAACTATATTATATATGTGAAGAATCTTATAATTTTCCTCAAGTTA
Source organism: Viscum album (assembly GCA_963277665.1). Taxonomy (NCBI): domain Eukaryota; kingdom Viridiplantae; phylum Streptophyta; class Magnoliopsida; order Santalales; family Viscaceae; genus Viscum; species Viscum album. The sequence goes on along the minus strand of OY728156.1, from coordinate 1,535,299,195 downwards.
GTTAACCATGTCCATCCATTGTGCTGCACCAGAAAAATATTGGAATTTTCATTTTCCACATACTATGACAGATATGTGTCAATAGAAAATGTTATACTTTTTTAACATAAGATATATATAATAATATATAATTATTTAATGTATTATATTTAGTTATTCAAACATTAAAAAACATCTCTCATTGTGTTATATGAAGGAGAACCTGATTATGGAATAAGAAAAGGGTAAAATTATCCCAAATAAATAAAAAAATATCTTCAAAGTACATTTTAATATGTTATAAATCTATATTGAAGAGGAATCTCCCAAAATTTGGACAAGGATATTCAAATAACATTTTTTCATAGTTTCATCATTTTTATGGTATCAATGACATTGTTCAATCCTCTTTAGTTTATGAATTGTTTTTATCATCAACCATCTCTACATCATCCTTTTTATTGTGACCAATAATATCTATAAAAATATATAAATTTTTAATCATTTATTTCATGACTATATCCTCACATAAAATGTATTTTTTATTATTTGGAATCCTAGTATTTATAATTTGTGATGACATTCACACATCCCATTTTCATTTTCATGAGAATGTTTTATTAACCATTTTTTTATGTGGGTTCATATGAATGAATTTTGAAATGTTAAACCCTTGATGAGAGAGAAATCTTTAGAAGGTAAAAATAATATTAATTTAGGTAGAATGAAACAACCTGAGAATTTCACAAAAATAAAAAATTAATTTAATATTTTCAATATATTGGGTGAAACGTACCACTGGGTCTAGCTTAAGTTACATGCAACACAGAGTTCGAATGAAATGACTAATATTACTAAGATATTATTATTTCATAGTTGTCACCCAAAAATATTAATGACGCGTATGAATGGATTTCACTAAATTATGAAGATATGTAGTTTAAAAAATAATAAATAATAAATTCCTCAGTGATAATTAAATAATAATGACAATACATAATAATTTAAAATGCAGGATGTATTTTTGAAAAAAATATTTTAATGAAAAAAACATGTTTTACCCAATACTTTTAAACAAAACACTTTAAGATAATTTTAATAATTAAATTAATATATTTTATATTTAATAAAAAAAATAACATTAATCTTATGTGTTTTTTATAGAAAATATAAGAATAAATACAATATTATTTTTAAAAATTTATTTTTCCAAAATGAATTTTAGCATTGTTTTGTGATCTTATTTTAAAACGAATTTCCTACACATTTGGAAAATATTTTTTGAAAAAGAAATTTTCATTTTTTATTCATAATTTCAAAATTATATTAGGGTTTATTTTTAATAATTTTTTGAAAATATTACAATTTTGAAGAATAGTTAAAAATACTGATTTTTAATTGAAAAATGTATTTTCATAAACAAAATTTATAATGATAGTTTGTTGTTAAAATTGATATTAAATCCAAATTACATCAACTATATGTATATATATTAATACATGTTATAGCATTATAATCATTTTCAAATTAAATTTAGATATAAAAACTATATTGACATTCAAATTTTCTATCTTTGAAAACATGTTATCTTAGCACAAATATTAAATTTATTTTAAATTTATTTTCTCATTTATGTTTTTGTAATTAAATAAATATATTATATATTTGAATTAGAATAAATTATATTATATAATAAGGTAAACTTAATTATTGACCAAATGAATAGTGGACACAGAAGAATTTAATTATCGTAGTCAAGGTATAAATGGTTTTATCGAGAGTTAAACTGGAATGGTATTTTTTAATAAAACCTAAATATTATATAAAATATAATTTATTTTATTATTTTGATATAATACTATATAAGGTTCTATAATACTCTATTTTATATCCTTTTGGAAATGAAAAATCATGGGTACACCTTTCTCTTTTCGAAAATTTACTAACTTTCCACTCACCTAACTTATAAAAGGCAAACCCCTGTCATCTCTTCTTCACTCCATAAAACTTTTTTTCATTGGATTTCACCTTCAAAAATAACTTCCAAAATTTTATAATATAATCAAAAATTCCTTATTTTTGGTAGAAATATATTCTATTAAATCTTATGGTTTAATCCTTATAATGATACCCGAAGAAGATGTAGTGTACATCAATGAATGTTTTTTATTTATTCTTTAACATCAATTTATTTATATTAAAAAATAATGATATAATATCCTCAATATATTATATATAGAGACATTTTTTATGTTATGTCCCTACCCTACAACAATATCCATTTCCATCAAATGGGTTATGAAATCATCATTTGTGTGTACGATAGAATACCCCCTCACGAATCGATGACAATTTTTTATTACTGCCTTTCATTGTTGGTTATGATGATGGATTTGAAGTTTAACTAGGATATTTGTTATATAATTATAAATCTTGAGTCATTATTTAATATATATATATATATATATATTTAATATTTTGTAGAGGGTATGATAACATCTGTCATGTATACGACAGACTACCACATCATGAATCAATATGATTCATTTTTCATTAACTCTATAAATAGTAGATAACATTGAAATATTTAAATAATATATATGATTAAAATGACATAATTATGAAATCGATGGAAAATGTATCATTTTTAAAATACAACATTTCATTTTCATTCTTTCTCTTTCACTCACAGAAAGGTGATGATGCCGTTCATGTATGTATTCACTGCCGCATACACAATGAAATGTAAATATACCATTTCATTAAAACAAAATATGGATTGAAACACAATAAAATTATAAAATAATAAAATTTCCTTCGATATAATAAGATTCATTTAACACAACGCTTTAATAATAAAAATATATATATTTCATTAAAATTAAACTCCTCAATATCTTACTGACTAAGAAACACTAAGTCCAAATGAACCATAATATAATATACCAATCTAAAACATCTATTAATTTAATGGGTATGAAACTTAGTAAATAAAATATGGAAAATATTATTATCCATTAATTAAAAATAAAATAATAATAATTTAAAAGAAAAATATATGTTTTTAAAAAACTATATTTCTTTAAAAGACATATGATTTGTGCTTTGTGAACTTAATTTAAAAATAGTATTTAACAATTTAGGAAAATTTATTTGATAAAATTATTTTCATTTTTTAAATACTAATATAAAAATTATATTAAGGTTAACTTTCTTTATTTTCCTAATATAATTCATTTTTTATGAATAGTGAAATAATATTGAATTTTAATGGAACCCTTCATTTTCATTTAAATTATTTATAAATTTTAAAAATATATTGAAATGGTTTTAAATTTAAATTTAGTCAATTTAATATCTATTTATCTTATTTATTTCATTTTTGATAATTTTCATGTCAAATTTTGAGGTGAAATCATTTTAAAACATTGAAGATTTTCTCTTTGAAAACTCATTTTATAATCATGTATGCATGATTGATTTTATATCAATTTCTTCCAATTCTATAAATATAATTTCCTAAAATGTATTGAATATTTGGAATGAATATAGTTTATATTATCTAATAAGTTCAATTAAATATTTTCACCAAACCAATTGTGAAAACAGAAAAACAATAACTGATGTGATAAAGGTAAAATTTGATTTATTGGGGGAAAATCTAAAATGAAAAGAGTTATATTGAATTAGAAACATATCTAAATAATATTTTATGCATACATTTTAAACCTATAATGTCTATTAATTGAAAATAATTATTTTTGAAGCCATATTTTATGTGAAAAATGTGTGTGCACCTTTTTATTTTTGAAAATAAAAAGTATTCATCTAAAAAAGCACTGCATAGTGGAGGTTCATTAGGGAAGGATCTAGAAATAACATCTAAATAAATAAAGTTTAAAAAATATAATATATATTTTGGTTTAATCAAACCACCACTATATTTTATTATTTTACATTTAGTGTCATTTTCAATCACATAGCCACTACATGTTTTAAACAATACCTAGTTCCTCCACCTCCAACTCCCTCTAGGAAACCCTGAACCCTATCCACCTCCCTCGAACTCCTCCCCTCCCATACTTGATATAGACCTTCTCCTCACCACCTTTTCAGTGACCCCCATTCCCCAACCCCTCCTACCTACCTCTATCCTCAACAAGGCCCCCACCCCCTTGACCACCCGTCTCAGTTCCCCTCCTCTATAGTGACATAGAACCACATATTACCTACCTCTCCCTAGCTCGGATCCCCTTCTCAGTAGTGACATGGACCACCCATAATGTTTTCAGTATCCTCCACATAATCATCCTAAATCTATTATACCTCAAGGGGTTATTTTCTAGTAATTTCAGTTTAATGTTCTGATTTTATGAATACATGGAATTAAAATACATATTATTGGTTAGTTAATAAGAAATTATATTATTTTTATTTTAGACTTTCTCTTATAAAACAACCTCATAGTGAGTTCATTTCTATACAGAATATGGTATGGGGTTAGAGGTGTTGTCAATATGGCCTTGGTTATCACACTTATTGAATATTAATTCCATAGATTAATTGGATGAATACTATTTGATATATACATTCAAGTAATAGATAAAAAGTTGATTATACAAATAAATTATTAATAAATTGTTAATATTTTATGGACAATATAATTTACCTCTTTTTCATTTATTATAACTCATCATTATTTCATAATAATTCATCTAATTAAACTATTTAGTTTTTAAAATTGGAAATAGAAACAATATGTATTGCATAAATAGAAGAAGCTCTATGGGGCGCATCCTCTATTGTGATAGAAGTGGATTTATTATATTTTACATCCATTGTATATATATATAGTTGAATATTTTTGGTATACATTACATATCGTGAGCTCATATAGAAGTGAATGTTTTTGTAATAGTAATTTTTCATTGAAAACACATTTCATTATATATTTAATTTTTTATTTTAAAAATTATTAATTTTCATTTAAAAACATCACATATTTTTTTGACTCTATATGTCACTATTATGTTGCGAATAATTTTTCATAATTTTCACAATTAAATGTTTTATACCTAATGATTAAAAAATTACCAATTTTTCCAAAACATTTACTTTCATTAGATTACTTTAATGGAAGAGTGGATTAAAAAATATTAATTCCTTTTTATTATATATATATATATAATAAATAAAAAAATTAAAAATTTATTTATAAAACACTTGTATATAATTTTTCAAATATATGTATTATTTTAATTAGAATATTGATTTAGTCGATCAAATTAAAAAAATAATTTTATTCACCTATTGAAATTATGTCCATTAAATGTGCATTTTATTTCATATCAATATTATCATATTATGTAATAATTATAGTTTCATTCTTTTAAAAAATTGAATAATTACAATGTCAAATATTGATGACCATGATAATAATAAAAATATTATTTTTGACTGAATTTTTTATTAATGTTTTTAACATTTGACTAAAAATTTAGATCAATAAATTCTAAATAATGACACTATAAAGATGTTTAAAAACCTATATGATTTTATTAATAGATATTTTATTATTATTCAATGAATTATAACATTAAGAAAAAATAATAGTTAAAATATCATTTTTCTATAGATAATAGCTTTCCATTATATAAAATGTTTTATTTAGAATGTCCCTTTTATCATGATTATAAATTACATTTCATTTAATTCATAAAATTTAAGGATGATAATAATAAAATTGTGTTGTATTAGTTTTTTTAAATGTTTAGTAAAACATAATTTATACAAGTAAAAACATATTACCATAGTAAAAATTAAAAATTAAAAACTAAATATATAAGATCATTTAATTTAATTTTTGTCAAGAAAGAGACATCATCTTCCAACTCTCAATTTAGGAAGATATATTTTTTATCTTTTTGATCATTCATGGGTTTCATTTTCACTTAAATTTCATGTAATCTAATTTATTTCTTTATTCCTCTATGTTTATTATAAATAATAATTTATTTCATTCATCATATTAGAATATATCCTACTATGAAATTTTTAATTATTTGATTCATTACATTTTCTTTTATAGTTGTCATCAAATGTTTAATGGAAAAGCTGGGTGATTTTAATTTTTATTGTACATGTTTGATTAAACATTTATATAACTATATATGAATGTATAGGGGGAATAAAACCCAATACCTATGGAAAAGAATTTGGAATAATTTACCTCAAAACACATATCAGTATTCCAAGGGGTTTGAAGATTTTTTATATGATTCAATTGCAAAACAATCAGTGGATTGCAGAATAAAATTTCTATGTCCTAGTTGTAAATTAAATCGATTGTTAAATAGAAATGAAGTATATAATTTTTTGATATTGAAACGGTTTCATTATCAATATGTATGTTCAAATATTCATGTTGAATCAGTTGTTCAAAAAATTAAAAATGAGGACAATCCTTTCAAAGAAATAAAAAGTGACTTGGAAGAGGAAAATTTTGTTTGAAATTTTCTAAATGGTGAATACAGTTTTTTACTATATAATGTCCATGATTTTAATAGACCAAAAAAATATTCAGTTGATCATGAACAGGTTAATATTTCATATATCATTAATAACCAAAAAATTATTTGTATGAATTATTTGAATATAGTCATCATGAACTATTTTAAGGGTGTTTCTATCATTTAATGTATTCTTTTATTCTTAAGTTGTATCATATCTAGTGTCTCTGTGGAATTAGAAAAAAAATAATTGTCTATGATTTTATAGTTTCTTCATGATGCATTTAGTAAATCTAAGATACATACATAATCATATGAGATGAATAAATTTATCAACAATATCTATCATGATTATAAAAAGATAAATACATATCCTAATTACTTCATGATTTATTGGGGAAAATAGTCTGATAAGGAAGAATATACAATATTTCAGAAAAAAAATGTAATTCAATGAAATAAAATGAGAGTATAAATCAATGTAACCTACAAATAAATAGAAGAAGAAAACTCCTAAAAAGTATTATGTTTCATTCCTATGAGACCATGATTTCAAAGATTATTCATTTCATATAAGACTGCATATAACATGAAGATAAATTCTCACAATATTAATGATGGATTGATGAGACAACCAAAACATCCAACTTCATGGAATATGTTTGATTTTCTATAGAATTATCTTTTCTTTGGATACTAAGAATATAATTTTGGGACTGGTTTATGACAATTTTTTCACTTTTGGTACTTTAAGTACAAATTATAGAACTTTTTATGTTCTTTTGATCCCATATAGTCTACCTCCATGGAAAAATAAAATCCATGGAAATGAAATTTACGTATCCCATGAACATGAAATAAAATAATTTTATAAATTATGATATGATATAATGGAAACATGTGATTATTCAATGAGAAAATTATTCAAAATGAATGTTATTTGAATGTTGAGAATTAGTGACTTTCTTGTTCAAGGAAATTTATCTGGTTCAAACAATCATACTAGTTCAGATTTTCCAGTTTATAATTTTGATTTTTAACCTAAGTAATTACCTCATAATTTATAATTTTTTTAGGTTTCATCATCAGTTTCATAATGATTTTTGAAAATTTAGGTAATGTGACACGATTCAATGAAGATATTGAAATGATAAACACAATAAAGTTTTTATCTAGTTCACAAATCTTGGGATAATTAATAATTGTCCTTGAATAATTAGGAAAATTTCATAAGATTAAAGAGGGGTGGAAAAGGGTATGAAGTATAATATCTGATGAAGTTGGAAAATAATAATCGAATAAAAAGGGTATATTTTTTAAACAACCTTATTGGGAGTTGAATTTAAAATGTTATAATATTGACATAATTCATATCGACAAGAACATATGTGAGATTTTAATTTTAACTATTTTTAATAAGTAGAGTACATATATGTATCACCATAATTCTCATAATTATCTAGTGTCAAAGAATATAAAGTATGGTTTGTATGAAAATAAGAATCGAAAGTATCCTTTATAAAGTTTTAAAATGAAAAATCTTAAGAATATAATATTACGTTAAACATAAAATATTATAAATTTTCTTAATGGATATTCCATAAAATTATAAAGGTAGGATTTCTTAAAACATAAAAAGTTAAAGGGATTTAAAATATATTAATAACATTTTTTTATAAGGAATTTGTTTCCATTGGCCTTGTGTAGTACATTACTTGAAAAGTTGAGAGTGGTTCCATTAGTGTTTTATACCTTATTCATAGAGCTTTTTGGGAAAAAAAACTAAATCCAACTGAGATTTATAAACATAAAGAGACAATATTTTTACACTATGTCATTTGGAGGTGTCATTTCCCCCATAATTCATCACTGTAATGATTCATTTGAATATTCATTTTTTTGAAGAAGATAATCTTGTTGCACAAGTACACTATTGATGGATGTATCCAATTGAGAGATATGTTGATATTATTTATATTTTTCATTGGAGAATTCAATTTTATCAAATAATTATGTAATATTATTTAGTATGAAAATTAATTTTTCTATAGGAGATTATTTCATTTGTAATCATTTGTGAAGAATAAATCTCAAACATATAGATCTATTGTGGATGATTACATGTTCAAATACTGGTTGACCATATTTTCTAGGTATTTGGATGGGATTGAGACTAGATTCAATCATAATAGAAGTTCTAATGACATCTCCACTAATTCTCATTCTAGAAACCAATCATCTGTATTTCGAAAAATTGGACAACAAATTGAAAATGGGTCAAATAATACCCAGACTGAATTGGAGTTTCTACCAGCACATTGATATGGGCTACTCAATAGAGTTATTAAAGATCTATTTATTGAATAATTTAGACTACATAAAACGTGGAGAATAATGGGTTGAGAAATAAGTGAGTTGGAATTGACAAAATATTTTAATAAGGAGGATCTTGAATGGTTATCCCATCGTATATGTATATACTCAAATTCCTATTATTGAAATGTCTTTATTTTTCCTATGTCTGATGTAAAACAATATTTAAATTTTTTTAGCTAATGAATTTTTATATTTGAGCTGAAATAATGAATCGTTTTGCATTTTTAGCTCGAGGTTATTTATGGAATTTTATGATATTTGACGCTAATAACGTTCATGGTTGTAGGTTTTGTAAAACCTATTATGAAGAATAATTGAAAAATAAAATTAGTGGTGTATTTACACTTACACGGGTTGGAAACAATGAAATGATAAATAATTTAATATAATTAAACTATCTTGTCTAGTTTTTGGTTTTTATATTCGAATTCATGTGGTTCAACATTTATAGGTGTATACTAAAAGATTCATTTCATTTTACTTATGTCATGTTCTACCGCTTGATGGATACTGGTCATCACGCCGAGAATCAACTATTTAACTATGATTCACAAGAAAATATTTATGTGGATGATTAAATACACAAAGGTTAGAGTGTTATTGTACACATAATTCCAAGAGACTTATATGATATGGTTGATGGAGAAAAAATGGTTCTTTGAGATAGTGAACCTCATCCCCCAAAAAACTATGAATTTTGTTTCCGAACAATATCAAAATAATAGAACTTGAAATATAGGATGAAAATTAAGAACTCTTTATACATGATTTTTATAACAATAAAGATAATAAATATGAAGATAATTTAGTTTATAAATATGTAATGAAGATATATGAAAATTTCCCAACAATAAGTTATTCGTACATATATGTATTTTTCACGTTTACATTTTTTTTACTTTTAGTTTTCCATTTTTTATTATTATGATATACCTAAAAAATTTGAATTGTAAGAATTCTACGAGTAAATAAAATAGGGTCATAACTAATTAGAATCATAGAGCATGCCACCACTACTTTCATCATACGTGGATCTTAGAGATTCCACTATACTTGAGACTACTAGAGTGTCATATGTTTCCCCAAATTTCATTGGTATCCCACTATCTAATTCGCCTCTAGTGATGGAGAATTTACTCATCACTCCATCAAAGAATGTTAGTGAGTCACCGTTACTAGAATGTATATCATTTTTTAAGAAAATTATATTTTAATAATATTTTAATAAATTTGTCAAACATATAAAAGAAAAAATTGAAGGGATATAAATATGAACATGAAAAATGTATGAGACCTGATGAAATTCAAGATTATCATTCCATTTGATGAGTTGGGGTGCCAATTGTTGATATTTCCAGAACCTGTGGGATAATTCTTGAGAATCATACATGAGACATGATTTTATTTTCAATTAATTATACATATTTGATTAATATTCATAAAGCTTGAAAAATTGTGGGATTTGATACTATAGTAAAGGTAATATTAAAAAATATTCCATGATAACAAAATTAAAATTCATGAATAAAATTTTTTGATATACCTAAAAAGTTTTATATGTATTATTTCAAGATGTTTTTTTATATTTAGGTTCTTGAATCTATTTCATGCTCATGGAAATTGAAAATTTTGGGAATGTAATAGATTGATTTTAAATGGATATTATGGAATGAGTTTAATGAAACATATCTAAGCTCATGAATGATGATTGAGAAAGTGCTTAACAACATTTCTCTTGTGCAATGGATGCTCCTTGGCCATATCAAAAAATATTCTCCTCTTGAGATAATTTAACATTTTAAATTATCTTAAAAATTAAAAAAATTATAATTTTTATTATTGCTTCTATATTTTTAGTTTATATTTAAAAATAATAATCTGAATTATGACATGAAAGTCATTCTTCACAACACTTGGTCTCATTGTTTTTCAATAAAAAGAAAAACATTGGTGTGTATTTTATTCATTATTATTTATATCATTTTATTATAACTCAAGGATTTTTTTAACATGATTAAATTTTTTAAAATATTATGGGTAATTAGGTAACTCTGTTTTCTAAATAGATATGTGGTTTAATTTTCATAATATACCAAGTAGTAGTTATGTAAATTATTATAAAACATTTGTTGGAGTATTTACTTTTCATTGTCATTTAATATTATTAAGTATATAATATTATGAAGTTTTTATATTTTAAAAAACATTATTAATATTGCTGTATTTATGGGATAATATTTAACATTCCAAAGACGTGAACCCTTCAAAAGAATCATCCAATTAAAATATATATATAGTTGGAAAATTTTTAGGGTAGGTGAATCTTATATGTGCATATGGGATTGGTTGTGGGCCAACTCCACCACCTATATTGGGTTGAGTAGTGTTATAAATTGCTACTACACTTGGTGGGGGTTCATGCAGTCTCATTGTTCATGATCCCAAGTAAGAATTTTCTTTATTGGAAGAAAAAAATCATGAAAAAGACTCTTATTAGAAATCACTGGATCGGTGGTGGTCAAAAATGGAAAATTCGTTAGTTTCTATATTTTAGTGGATTACTCGCATGATCCTTGAGAGAATTTTGATCCTTATAGCTCATCCCACTATTTTATTCTCTAAATTACATATTATATTCAAACATGTTTAAATAACACATAAAAGATCAATAAATAACACCAAAATGACATTTTTTATTGATAATAAGAATTTTGAGTCTTACGGACCACATATTCTTCTAGATTGACTTTTTTCCCAACACGTGAGGAATGAAATATAGATCATAATCAATATGTTTGAACATAATAGGTGATTTTTAATTAAATTTTGACTTCATAAACACTTATTAAAGGTAAAACCCCATTTAAAAACATGAGTCTATGGTTCAAAACATAGAAAATTATGTCCAATTCCACTGAAATTTGGAGCATATAATTGTAGATTTCATTGTGGTAATTTCAAACTATTAGTACCTCATTCTGAATTATGATTTTTGATTGATGGTTGTAATCACTTTTTATTGATTATAAACACTAAAATGTCTGTGGAATGGTAAAAACCCTAGAAAAAGGAATTATATTGAGGAGAATTGTGATAAAAACATAGTTGATTTTAGGGCATTAGTGTACAGACAAAACATCAATCAGACATGCAGTGGGGTCATAATTACTAAATAAACACTTCATAAACGTACAAAATACATTAAAAACATGTGTATGGTGTTCAACCCAAAAAACATCATATTTACCTAAAATTAGTGGAAAATGACTACATCTGGATTTGTAATATTTAAGAATTCTTGGAACATGATTTCAAAAAATGGTCTTCCTAGGATGGCTCAAAACACTTTTTTATTTAAAATACTAAAATCTACATAGTATGGTAAAAAAATAGAAAACGACCTTATCTTGATGTAAAATAATTGGAAAACAAAGAAGATGTAAATATTTATATTTAAACCTAGAAACAAAATCAATCCCACATAAAATGTGGTTGGATTTACAGACTAAACGCTTTTTAAAGACCCAAAATACCATAAATTATGTATTTGTGGTCAAAGATAAAAATATAATGTCATATTTCCTAAAAAAAGGGTAAATTAGAATAGACTAAATTGTGAAATGCAAGAAACAACAAAAAATTATTTCTAATTATGGTTTTCCTATGATTAACGGAAATGACTTTTTATTGTTTTGAAACACTAAAAAAACATAGAATGGTCCAAAACATATACAAATACGTCATATTAATTTAAAATAAGTGTATAATAAATGATGGGTTAATTATGATGTGTATTCATAGGCAATAATTCAATCTGACATGTGGGGTTTTTAGAATTACCCTAGTAAACGGTACATAAATGCACGAATGATTTTAAAATTAAGTTTGAAGGTGTCAAAACAAGGAAAACCATGTTGGATTTCCATGAAATTAGGGTAAAATGACAATATACTGAATTGAGAAATTTAATAACAAGGGGCATGACATTCCGAATTATTATTTTCCATAAGATGGTCATAAATTCACATTTAGTGTTTCCAAACACTTAAACATGATTAGAATGGTAAAAACCATAACAAACAACCTTATATTGATTAGTAATCATTGTAAAACAAAAGATGAGTTATTTTTTGTCTCCTTAAAGAACAAACATCAATTTGATGTGTGGTGTGGTCGAAATTACTCAGTAAACACTTCTTAATTGTAAAAAAGATTTTAAAAACTATTTTCAAGGGGTATAAACTAATAAAATTATGGATGGATTCCCTAAAATTAGGGTTCAATTACCTTATATTTAATTTGTAAATTTAGGGAAAAAGGAATATCATTTGTAATTATATGTATTTCAAGATGTTCGTAACACATTTTTTAGTGTTTTTAAAACACTAAAATGTGCATGGAATGGTCAAAATTAAAAAATGACATAATATTTACATGAAATCAATGGACAACCATAGAAGACTTAATTGTGATGTTTATAAAAATAAAACACGTCCATATGACATGAGTTATTGTTGTAATTATTGGTTAAATACTTCTTAAATGTATAGAATCCATTAGAATCAAATTTCATGGGGGGGGGGGGAACCTGAAAAACAATATCAGATTTCCCCAAAATTAGGGGATGATGACAATATATTGAATTTTGTAATATAGGAATTGATGGAACTTCTTTCCAAATTATGGTTTCTCTAGGATTTTTAGAAGTGTGTTTTTATTATTTTAAAACACTAAAACTCCCATGGAATGGTTCAAACCTTACAAAAGACCTCATATTTATGTGGAATCCTAGAAAAAACACTAATGTGTTTTTTATGTGTACGCGTAGATATCATGTCAATATGATGTGCGGTGTTTTCCAAATTACACCATAAACCACTCTTAAAGGTATAAAATCCATTAAACACAACTGTTGAGGGGAAAAATGAGTAAAATAATGTCTAATTTCCCTAAATTCAAGTGAAAATGACCATAGATTTATTTTTGAATTGTTGGAAATATCAATGCGTCATTAAAAAATATAGTCTTCCTAGGATTTCAGTAATTTTATAGTTGGTATTTTAAAAAACTAAAACATTCGTTTAATTTTCCAAAGCATAGAAAATGACCTCAGACTGATCTACATTACTAGTGCAACCACTGTTGAGGTTTTTGGAAGTATGGGACATGTTGTGATATCGATTTTCATAAAATTTGTTTATTAAGTAAATTTCAAGGATACTTGACATCACATTAAAATAAAATTATTATATTTATTTACCCATTTTCTATTTCAAGTGTTCAATTGTGTCTTAAATTGGTATGTTTTTTTTTCAAATTTTTTAATTATATATTATTTATATTACAGTAACATATATTTTACCTCATTAAAAAGTAAAAAATATTATGTGTTTAATTACAAATATATTTTCTATCATTTCTCTTTCAAATTTTATTTCTTAACTATTTTGGTTTTCCTTATTAGAGGAAGATTCCAACAGTATATAGGAGTTTGATAGTGTAGATCCAAGAAATACATTAAAAGGATGTCATGTTGGTTCATAGTTTCTGTGGAATGAAATTGTTTTTACAAATTATTGTAATTTATTTCAGATTTATTATGTTTAGTTTTAATTTATTTCTTTTTTTCATACAATTGATGTGATGATGTGGTCGGTTTCAGTTGATGACCTGATTTGGAGGTGGATATATGTAGTGGAGGTCATGACATAGCTGTATATTGGGCATCAGTTGTTGTTAATATTTAAAATCAGTATATTGATGATAGTGGTATTGGTTTAGATATGATTGGGTTGTCTAAGACTGATGTTATAATGATTATAGATTTTAATTTATGTGATTTTATTTATGATGTATGCATGTTGGGTTTATCAGATGTTCATTTTTTGTTTAATGCATATATTTATTGTTTTTTATTAAATATTATAAAAAAACTGCTTTAGCGGTGTTTTTTATTAACCGCCAGTGAATACGGTAAAAAATTTGTTTAGTGGCAGTTATGACTAACAAACACTAAAAAACGACACCACAAATATGTTCATAGATGGTCAATTTCATTTTATTAATATTTCACCATGTTTTTTTTGAATAAAAAAATGGCCTCAAAATTAATATAAAACCACTCCTAAATACTCTGAAATGACAGATTAAAAACCACCATGAAATTAAATAGACCTCTATTAAATAAATAATGAGAGTGCAATATGGGGAGGTATTTATAACCTACACTATATAAATATGTGGTGGTTGAATATGTTTCTAGTTCATGAAATAACCAATGCTATTTCACTTTTTTTAGTGATCCACTCAACTCAATTATAAAAGGCCACACCTCTTCTCTCTTATTCACATCATCGACCCCCTTTTTGTCCAATTCATACACATATATGTTCTCAAATTGCATAACATCATCCTAGAATACCTAATTTGTTAAAAATACCCCAAGGAAATGTTTTAGTGAAAAACAAAGGAGTTTACCTGAAGAAGAGGTAACGTTCATCAAGATCATTATGTATTTATTTATTCTTCATACTCTCTTATTTATTATTAAACCATGATAATATAATAATGTTAATATATTGATTATAATGAAATTTTTTATAATTTGTTGATGAACTAAAACTATATATTTTTTTACCAAATGAGTTACGAAGTAATCGTTCATGGGTATGTTAAACTACAGCCTCGCAAACTAATATAATTCAATTTTCTTTTATTACCTCTCATAGTTCAGTATAATCATGTATCTAAAGTATATATTTGATATGTATAAAATAGTTATACCTCTAGATTCATCAGGTTATATATATTTTTACTTTTCATTCCATAAGTTAGTCAATAACATCGCTAATGTGTATAGTGGACTATCGCCTTACAAATTGATAGGATTCATCATTCACCAACACATTACATGGATTGTGATAAGGATACTGTTATGTAATATATATGATATAAATGACATAAATATGATATTGTATAAATATATATCATTTTATTTCATTCCATTTCATAACCTAAAAGATGATAACATTATTTTAGAATGTATGGACACCACAACACAAGGATGATAGACATAATTATATTTAATGAAAAAATATTATTTTAATATCATTATTTAAATGAATATATTAAACACAACCATTATATAATGATCATACAAAAATGGTAATGTTACTTATTCCCACATACAACTAACCATCTCCAGGATCATAAAGTACTTCATTTCTCAAACCCATCTTCCATTATTAGTTTTGAATAAGATGATTAGGGTAATAAATTTATAATTATTTCAAGATTACTATTCAGTATATGATAGAACTGTGTAATATGAACTTGAATTGGAACGTTCCTAAAAAATATTGAATGAGATATTAAGGAAATTAACACTAGAATTAATAGAAATAATGATATATTATTAATGGATGGATGATAAAATTTCCTAAAAGGATCATATATTATATTAAAAATATTAATATGGTTATTTTATATGTTATTAATTTTTTTAAAACAACTATATAGGAGGTTAAATGATATTAAACTAAAACGAAGTATGAGGTAAGGGAATATGTATCAATTTCCTTTCATTGAGGCATATTGTAATGTCATGAACCCGATTTCTATTACATGATAATATAATACCCATATTATATATAATATCATAATTCTATATTTATTAATTGTATTTTTAGTTTTAATTAAAATTATTATCACAAAAGGTGTTTAATTAAATGTTACCAAGTGGTAAATATGTTCATATCTTAATTATTTTAATTGGAATATATTACTTCATTGTCATCTTTGATATTCAATGATTATATATGAATTTAATTTTTATAAATATATATTTAATTCCAAAATTTATTTATTTTTATTTATAGTTGATACACATAATACATTTATTGATTATTCCACATATTAATTTCTCTGTCACTAAAAGGCATTATTTCACAATCTCATTCAAATTGAGATTATTTATTACTAAATTTCAGTTAAAGAAAATTATTTTACCATTTTATAAAAAAGAAAATGTAATATTATTTTTTTCTAGTTATTCATGAAATTTTAATGTAATAGTACCATCTTTTTCACTTTTTAATTTAAAATGTTTGAGAAAATGTTTATAACTAAATTCAACTTCATTTGCCTCTTCGGTTGGAAATTTATTTTATTCCAAAATAATGATTTTTGATAATGATGTAATTTTTTATGAAAAATATGAAAATACATTATTAATGATATTTTTACCCATTATTAATTTTTAGTAATTTTTTCAAATGGAATTTTAATGTCGTTTTCAAATATTTTCTTGTTTTTCTTTTACTGAATCAGTTAAAGGAATTATTGTTTTAATGAGTACAACATGAATGAAACTTCTTGCCATAATGTCCACTCAAATGTTATAAATATTAATTTATAAGTACAAATTTTTATTTTAATGGAATGTTTCATTCAAAAGTTTATCATGCAAATTTTTTTCAAAAATATTTTTTAAACATTCATTTTAAAAAGAAAATTTTAGAAATGAAAATGTTATTTTTCTCATTATATATTATAAAGATATTTTTATGGTATTTATATCCATTAATGAAAAAATTATTTCCTTCCAACTTAATTGGTTATATGTTGTATTTATTTGATCATTATTATTTATGTGGATGGCGTTTTATATTTATGAATATTGAAGGTACTAATATTGACTTCTTTGATTCATTTTTGTAGTCATTAACATTCCCATGAAATATTCACTTCCTTGTGACATTTAGTTATTAAATATCCACTATTTTTTCATATTATTTATAATGGGAATTATTATTTCAGAAATCTTATCTCATTTCATCATAAATTGTTTTACATATAATGTTATTTGATTTAATATGGAAATTTTATTAATCTATATTATTTATTTAATACTTATATTTAGTGGTACGAAATTTTCCTTATAAACTAAATCAATTATTTTATTTATGAGGAATTCTTTTAGAATACATACATGGGTGGAGACTTGTTATAAATATATTCTTGATTCACCAGTAGTCGCATGACGCCAATTATAATGTTATAATAAATTCACTTTTCAAAACCCTATGGGTTTGTAACATGTAGTTTTAAACTAGCTTAAGGGTAGATCATGACAGTAGCTGTATCATATGTTTGTCATATGACCTCCAATATTTAAGAATTACATTCATTCATAATTTATTTAATATTATCCATGAGTTGTTATCGATAATATTATCAATGGATGCATTTAATTCTCAATTATTTATTAAATGGAATGATTTTTTAGTTATTTACCATCCCATAGTTATAATTAATTTTCTAGTTATGATGTCATTGTTATTGATTAAATGATATTTTTTAATTATATTCCATTCAATATTAATTATCACATAATAAAAATTTAGATTGATATTGTTTCTAGATTCAATTCCATCTCATTGTATTGATTATATGGTATGTGAGTTCTATTATTTAACTTTCCATATATTTTATAATTACTAATTCATTATTTCTTATATTGTATCTATCACATGAGGAGAATTTATCCTCAATATTAATTTTTTTCTCTTTCCTAAGAATCACAGAAGTGTACTATGGATGATATGAATGAATATTCTAGTAGAAATAATAATATTCATGAAAGGAAATTATGGTGTAATTTGTGATTTGAAATCTATTGAAGGGCTCATGAATATATTTAGATTACCAAGAATACTAAACTATTCAATCCTTCAAGAGACCATTCTTGGGATCTTATTCCTATATAATATAGTAGAAAACATCTATAGGATACTATGGTCAAGGTCTCTATAGTTGGTTTTAGAGAACTTTTTGAAGAATACATTGGAACAGGTGTTATGTAAACCTATATTACAGTTTATAACCTTACGATAGACATTGAGTATAAGAGATAAAGAACATCATAATTTTTTGGTAATGTACATATTATGTGATTTTATTTAGGATAATTCTTTTTCTATATACTACAAGTAGACATATTTCATGAAAAACTGTACCTAGGGGAAATAACACCCAAAATGGTGTATTGGAATTGACCTGATTGCAACCTAGTGCATGATAACAGACCTTATTACACACCTCATTTGACAATTATAGGGGATATGATTAGGTTAATTTTCATCTTATTTACAAACCATTATGAATCATTTAAACATATTAACACAATGAATGTCCTAGGATAATCTTAAGGAGTGTTACATTTAAATAAGGGTTTCTCAAAGGAATGTTAAAATGTTTTATGTATGAAAAACAAGGGAATAAAACAATTAATTTTCAAAAAAAATGAAGAGAATGATGGAAGGAAATATATTTCATCATTGGGATCCATTTCTTGTTCTTTTTATTTAATGTGTGGAACCTAGGAATTTTCCATGTCAATGAATACTACTAATGGTTAACACCTAGATCATGTATAAACCTATTTTGAAACAAAAATAAGGAAATATATATTTATTTTGTTTAAGAATTAAATTGAAGATTTATTTTCTGCCAATTTTATTTTGGTTATAAGTATATTGAATCATCTAAGAAAAGTTTAAAACAATATAATCATATGTTTCTTTATTAACATGTGTATTATTACTTTTATCATTGGTTTATAGGTCTATGATGGGTCATTAGTTAAAATTCATAAATATCCCATTCATTACATTTATGTATTGAGATTCTACAAACCCTATATTAATTTTTGGGAAAATTTAATGTAAGAATGTGTTTTAGTGGAACTTTTATTTAAGGAATAATTCAATTACATTATATATACATTATTTTAAATATATTGGAAACCCTTAGGGTAAATATGTTTATTAATGAGGTTTCTATAATAGTCAAATAACATTATATGACATTGTAGAAAAAGGGTTGTATTGCAAACCTTAGTAAAAAGGTTTACATAATGATTAATTTTATATTATGTTTTTCTTTCATATTTATGGTCAAGTTGTAGGAAATATATAAATATATTTATTTAAAGGAAAGAACTCATGTTGGGTGATGACATGTCACATATGAAATGATTGTGGCACATAAAACCATGACCCGAAATCGATAAGGGTTTTGTGGATTTAGCTGGCCAACATAATGTTCTAGTTAATATTAAATTTTTTTTAGTTAAATAATTTAAAAAATAAATATTAATATTGAACAATGGATGTTAATTTGTGGTTTAGTGATTAATTATATATATTCGATATTTTAGTTAACCATATCAGATTTGGAAGTTATTTAGAGAATAATTAAAAGACTTTTGACTATATTATGGATCTTGCGATCCATCAAAATTGAATTTTTGTACATCATATATAAAAAAATATTTTTTAGATATTCATTTGTTAGAGTATAAGATGTATTAGAAATTAGTCAAATAATAACAAAAGGGTGATATTTTATAAATTAAATAAATATATATCAAGTAAGTATAATTCCTTATATTTGTATAGAGTGAATCAATGACTCAATTATAGGAAAATATTTTCAATTTTTTTCAGTATTATCAATATTTTTATTATATCAATTACACTTTTCATGACTCTGGTTTATGGATTTCTATTCATTAACTTCCTCCTAAATATTTTCTCTACCAGTCTCCATCTATATTTTTGGGTTTTCTCTTCTAAGTTAATGTTTTAAAATCCCACCTATGTAATCAAACATGTATACCTAGTTATGTGATTATTTATGATTACCTTTTTTATAATATTATCTCTTATTAAGTGTATATTTTATTAACACTATTTATGATGTGGGTTTTCAACAAAATAATTTTTTAATATCAATCACGTGATTAAGAAGATCATTATAAAATTACGAGGATGAAATTTATTTATGATGGTGACAATATAACACCCCAATTTTATAAAATATAAATATTTTATTCAATAGGTTATGTGATATCAAAAACAGATATTAAAAATCCACCAAATTATATTTTATTAAATTTAGTCTCATCAATAGCATGGAGAGAACAAAACTATGAGTGAAAAAGAAACGTAATATAGTATTCTATTATTAAATAGCTGTTAAATTATTAGGTATGAGTAGTAATAAGTAAAATATGAATACAAATGTTATCTATTTGTTATAAACATTATATAAATCATTTAATATTGAAAATATTCTTTTTTAAAAACTCGTATTTTTCTAAAAGAAGTATTAGCCACACGTGGAACACGTAATTTAAAATTAGTTTGTACCAATTTAAAAAAAATTATTTAATTTTTTTCATTTTTTAATATATAATAAATATTTTAAATTTGTTTTAATTTTTATGATTTTTTAGAAATGTATGGATTATTGGTGAATAGTTAAAAATAGTTAAATTTAATTAAAGACATTCTTTTCATTTAAATTATTTTTAAATTTAATATATATATTAAATTATTTTAAAGTAAAATTAGTTCTATTATATATAAAATATATATTAGAACATTTTAAGTAATTTTACTCATTTTTATATTTAATTTTGATATGCAAATATTGTAAAATTTTGAATATTTTCTCTTGAAAAACATTAATTTTTCAACGCCTTTGTGGGATTTATTTTGAATTAAAATTTTACAGTTATATAAATAGAATTTGAAATATTTTATCCAATATTTGGAATTAGAATAACTTATGTTATCTAATTAGGTGACCATAATTTCTGGCCTAAATTAACTGTGAATATAATGAAAATTAGTTATTGTGATTATGGTAAAAATGGATTTAATGGTGGTTGAAATAAAAATAAAATGTTTAAATTAACATAAACCCATACCTAAAATCAAATTTCATGACATATATTTACCGTATATTGTATAAGTCTCAATAATACTATATTTTGGATCATTATTTCTTTTGAAAAACTGAAGTACACTTTTATCTTTTCAAAAATTACAATTTTGTTGCTCCCCACAAAAATAAATGGGCACCCCATATACTCTATTCCTAAAAAATTAAAACCTTTTTTAGAATAAAAACCTACCCAAATTAATTACAATATCTAATAAGCTCAACCGAAAAACTTTATTTTTTAATGAAATAATTCCTAGTAAGGCGTCTTTTGCAAACCCAAGGAGTTTACTTGAAGAACATGTGACATTCAGTAATAACTTTGTTTATTTATTTCTATCTCTACAAACATAAATTCATATTAAACCATTATTATATAATTAATATTATATATCCAAAATAATAGGATGTTTTATAATAATTTAATGACATTCAACAATATTTAGATCAATTAAATTTGTTATGAAATCACCATTTTTTTGTACAACAGACTAGCGCCTCGAGAACTGATATCAAAAATTTTTATTCCCATATATAATGGTTATTTGTGAAGATGTATATAAAGTATATATATGATATATATAAAATATTTATACATATTAATTTATTTATCATATATAAATTTTTAATTTTGAGTCCTTAAGAGATATGATAACTTTTCTCATGTGTATGGTAGAGTACCGCTTCAGGAAGCAATGTGTTTTGTCTTTCATTAACAATTTAAAAGGATTTTAAAAATGATATAGTTATTTAATATTTGTGGTATAAATTAAATTACTATAGAATTATTTTTATATTTATATTTATTAAATTATAATATATATCATATCATTTAATTTCTTCCCACTCACTAAAAGATGATAACATCATTTGTGAACATGTTGACTGTCTCCTTCACCGTGTGATATGACTCTCATTTCACCACCCAACCACATTGATGATATATATATATAAGTATAGTTAAAAATATAATGGGATGTTATTATCATTATTTTAATTTATAATATTACTTAAATCCTTTCCATAATGATCTTTGAAAATTGAAACGTTACTCATGCATACATACAACTTACTCTATCCTTAATCATAAAGAACTTCGTTTCCCACAACCACCATTCATGATTGGTTTTAAAATTATAATTAATTGAATAATATTATAATTATATCATTATTATTATTATTTATAAGATATAACTATATAACAAGAACATGAATTGGAACAATTGTGACAAAAAATGAATGTGTAAGCAAGGATTTTATAGCTAAAACAATGGGAATAATGATGGATTATTAATGAAATGGTAATAAAATGTTTTAAAAGGATAATATATAATATTATGAATATTTATATCATCTGGTATAAATTTTATAACTTGTTTAAAACAACTACATATGAGGTAAAACCATTTTTAACCAAAAGTAATTGTAATGTTAGGGACCACATATCAATTTCCCTTAATTGAGTAATACTATAATGTTATGAACCAAATTTAATTTATATGGTGTATATAATTCCCCAGTGAAATGTAATTACATGATTAATTAATAATACATGGTATTTTTAGTTTCAATTATAATTATTATATCAAAGGGGATCAGACTTAAGAGTTACATAGCAGTAAATAATTTCATCACTCAATTTATTTTCAATTGAATTATATTAATTATTTCTCATCCTTGATTTTATATGATTATGTGTGAAACTACTCTTTATTATCTTATGTTGTATTTAATATTTCTTTATTTTTTTTCATGTTTAAATACATAATTATTTCATCTATTAATCCTCAATTCAATATTATGATCATTGTAATGGTGTATTTCACCATCTCATTATAATCGAGATTTTTTATTCTTGAGTTTTACCTAAAGGAAATTATTTTACTATTTCCGAATAAATAAACTAATTTTCTCCTCCCCATGATATTAATGATATTTTTATCTTTTACTACCATTTATTCACACATTGGTATTTGAAATTATTGAGAAAATGTTTTAAAAAAATATGACTTTATTTATTAGTTCTTTCAGAAATTAGTTTTCTTCTAAAATGTTGTTTCCTAAATTTTTTTTAAAATTATTATTTTAAAATTGATTTATTAATTAATTTCTAACCAAATAATATGTATAAAAATTTTTTCTAATAAAAACCATTTTATTTTCAAAATAATGAATGCTTTTATAGAAAAATTTCATGTTTTTTAACACCCACGACATGAACAGAATTTCAAAAAGTCATTAAAACGAAAATCTTTTTATGAATCCATTATAAGTTTCAAAGGTTATTTTGAAGGAATGTTATTTTAATTTCTTTTTTGAAATTTTACGTTCAAAATGTTATTTTCAAAATGAAAAAAAACTCATTCATCAATAAGTTTTTTAAATATATTTTAATGGTATATATATTAATCAATGACCACAAACCATTATTCTTATGCATTTGTTAAATATCTTACTCATATAATCCTTATTATTTATTTGGATGGTTTATGATTATTTTGACCATCGATTTTACAGGTAGTAACTCCCTTATTCATTTTTATAGTCATTAAATTTCCATTATAATATTCCATTTGATGTGTCCATTAGACATTAAATTTCTTATAAATATTCATATTATTTATTAAAGATATGATTATTTATTAAACCATATCTTATTTATAAAAACTATTTTTAAAATTGATTAATATTTGATTTATTTGGGAAATATTGATAATCTCCATTCTTTCTTCAATGCATATATTTGATTGTAAGTCATGTTATTGATGAATTAAACTAATTATTATATATATGAGTGACTCTTTGGACATGATGGCATGGATGGGGCATGTGTATAGATTGATACTCGACACAGTGGTAGTATCTTGATGATAATTAGTATGATAGTATAAAATAAAATTTCCAACCCCAATTGATAGGTAGACAATAGTTTTTAACTATCTTTAGGATATATCATTATGGAAGAGGTACCATGTTATTGAGATAAGGCATCTAATAATTAAAAATTTAATTAATTTAGAATTTATTCATTTTTAACATTGAGATTTTCACAATGATTTAATATATGGATGTAATTATTTATTTTTTATTTATTTAATGGAATGTGTTTTCAGTTTTTTCCATTAAATATTTATTATTACTTATTCAGTTATGATTTTTCTATTATTGATTACATAAAATGTTTTTTCAGTTGTTTACATTCCCATATTGATTGTTACCCATGTTAATTAAAATTGAAATTATCACTACCTGCACTTCCATCTTAGTTTATTGATTTACTTTCGTCCATATTCATTTATTTACCTTTCCAGATTTATTATTCATTTTGATTAATTATTGTTTCCACTTTACATAAACCATATGGATCATTTGTTCTCACCCCTATTTCCATTCTTTTTCATGAAATCTAGAATACATACTATGAATGATATTATTGGATATATTAGAAAAATGTATTATATTTTTTAAAAAAATATTAATTTGTAATTTTTATTCTAATATAATTAAAGGGACAAATATGTATCTATTTTACATTAACTACTAAACTATTCGATGATTGAAGAGGTAATTCCTTATATCATGTGACAATGTAATAAAGTAAATATTGACTCTAGGATATTGGGGTTGGGGTCATTACATGGTCAATATTTATATGTATTTTTGAAAATAAAATATATTATTTGGTATATTCAAGTCATTACTTAATGATAAAATATTAAATACTTCCTTTACATATGGATCATTAAAAATGGGAATTTTACTCATGCATTTGTGTGGGATAACATCTCAATAAAGGTAATATTCTTCATTTATAAGAACCATATTTCATTATTTGTAATAAAATTATAATTGATGTATAAATATATTAATTAATTAATCATTATTATTATATATATGTTAAAATAATTAAAAAATTTAGAGGACTGGAAATGGAAAATAAAAAAATATATGAACTGAATGTTTTTATTACCAAACCCATGATTTTAACAAGGAATTTTTAAAAAATGGGTAATTAATGGTCATAAGGATATCATATATTGAATAATATTGTTTTTTATGGTTTAATAATATATTTAAAATAAATAAATATTAATTATATATGATGTTTAAACATGTAAGATGGAAGTCGATACATAAAGAAGGAAATTTCAACTTTATCTTTAATTTTTGGGAGGTATATGAAAATCACCACTCATTTTGATGGTGTTGTTTATATAATTAACATTGAAATAGTATATCATGATAATCATAATTTTATTTATATTTATGTTTTCACATTATGTCATGAATTATTGTGCCTTGAAAATAAAAATATTACTAATGGAGTAAGGGATTTTTGTTTCACTTGTTTGTTTTACGAGACACATTCAATAATCACTAGATTTTTCCATTATGTGGTGTGTATGATTCAATTGAATGTATTTTATGATTATTATCCTAATGAATATTTAAATTCATATATCCATTTTAGACTCCCTCTTCTATAGGTTTTACATTTAAAAGTAATGTAATTGTTAAGAGATAGCTTTTCCATAATATTCTTTCCTTGAGACATATTCTATGTTTTGAATCAATTTTCTTTTATAATGTGTATATATATCCCATTTGAATTATAATATCATGGATTTATTAATTCCCATGATATTATATTTTTTTAAATTGTATTCTTTTATCGAGCTTATGATTCAATGTTACCAAAGTGGTAAGATTTTTTATTCACAATATCATCAATTATTTGTGTTTTAATGATTAAAAATACAGTAATAAAATATTAGGATATATATTTCAATAAAATTATTTATTTTCTTATCCTATCATTATTTAATGATTATAAATTTCTTTCATCATTTTCCTTTATTTTTGTATATGATATTTCAAAATTATGATTTCAAAAAATTGTTTTTATTCCACTCTTATGTTGTCAACACTTTTTTTACCAAAAAAGTTCTTTTTAAAAAAATGAAGAAATTTTTAAATATTCGTAAAATTATTTCTAATTATATTTTTAACCATTATTTAATTTTCAAAAAAAATTTGAACGAAATATTCTTTTTCTCTATCCAAGCAATGATAATTTGGATTTAAAAAAAAAATTGGAATATCATTTTTAATGTGTACAACATGAATGGAATTTCCTATTATTGTGACCATTTATATCATTTAATATTAATTTATAATCCATCATTTTTATCTTTAAATAAAAATATTTCCAAATTTTTTTCCAATTTTTTGTTTTAGTAAATTTTATTTCAAAGAAGATTTATCATCCTCCACAAATGTTCAAATGATTTATCTTCCCAAATAATTTTACATCTAATATAACATTACTTGATGAAATTTATTGTTTTTTAGGGATTTGAATATAGGATACCATTATTATTCATTTTTTAATTTTTCATTAATGAAAATGTGTATATGACACATGTTTCTCTTCTGTAGATTATACCATGAGAAAATTATTATAAAAAGAAATTTTTTCTACCGTGGTTTTGTGATGATGAAATGAAAAAATGATCAAAAAATATTTCTATTTTCCCTAGGTTATGATATTATGAAATTTTATGAAACCCATTTCATGATATGGATTTTGATATGATTAATGTGTTATTATATTTTGGTACACATGCGTATTATTTTTATTTTGCGATGGGTGGGACCTATATGTCCCTCCAATTTATTGTGTAATGATATATATCTCATGAGATAAATTGGACTAAAATGGGGTGTGAACCTAATTTATTAGTGGAATTTTCCTTTTTTGATACTCTTTGGAGTGAACCTTAACTACTATGGTGGTTAGGTGAGTGAAATAATTCAACCATGAAAGTTGTACCAATGATCCTTAACTACAATGGAAGTGATTTTCTATGCCTATGTATATTCCAAAATTCCTTATATTATGAAAATTTTATTTTCTCTTCAGTCATGTTATTTGATTTTCTTCTGATACATGCCTTATAAACAACCTATATTTCTTCCCTAACAAATGTTTTTGGTCTTTTATATATAGGGGATGGTTTTTATATATTTTTCTCATGTTATAATACCCTTATATTAGTGTTGTGCTTACATATCTTCATTTTTTATCTTTACTGAGCATTAGATCTCAACCTTTCTAATTTTACCCTTTAACTAATTATGAAGAAATGGTTTAAGCTGTGTATGTTTTTGAAGAGTAATAAAGATGAAAATATTTATGTAATATATTTAATATCTTTATAAATACCTAGTAATTTATAGAATAAATCATTTTAATATTATATAATATGACAGTTATATTTATATTGGCCATAAAAATAGTAATTAATTTTTAATTTAAAGAAGAAATAATTTCAGATATGCCCTATTATATTAAGATTTTATTTAAAATATTAATTTAATAATTTTTTAATTTTAATTTGATTAAATAAATATTATTTTTTGAATAAATATATTAAAATTTAATTTGGGTAAAATATTGGTATTTGTAGTATAATATTCTTTTTTAGGTGAATAGTAAAAAATACCAGTTTTTATTAAAACATCATTTATTTTTAATGAATTTAGTAATTTAAAATTATAAATATGTTTTGAATAGGTTGTTATAAAAACTAATTATTATTTATTAATATTTATTCTACTTATGTACTTTTGAATCATGTCTATACTATTTTTAAATGTACGTTTATTTTTTGTTTTAAATTTGTGTTTTTCAAAAAAATGTTTTAAAATGCATAATGTTTCACCATTTCAATTAATTAAATTAATCCATAATGGAATTTTTTTTTAACAAATGTATAGAATTTATAAAAATAAATATTTTTTTGGTCTAATACATTGATTATTAAAAGTTTTAGTGTTTTTAAAGAATCATCTTTTTCTAAAAAAAATACACTTATTAAAAATTTAATGTCTTGTCGCTTCTCTGATATTAGTATTAAAATTAATCTTTAAAACTATATGAATAAAAATTATAAAAATGGATTTCATATTAGGAATTAGTATAATTTATAATGTCCAATAATGTCAATTTTATTTTTGACCATTTTTAATTGTCAACAAAATTGAAATTAATCATAACAATTAAAGTAAAAAATGAGATTACCAAATGACTAAACATTAAAATAAGGGCCTAAATGACCGAGAAACATGTAAAAAACCCATTTTGAGGTCATATTTCTACCTTATCCCATCTAGTATTTTGTTTTTAACATCATTGAATCCACATAAAATTAACGAATCATGGGTGTAATTCCTTCTTTAAAAAATTTACTTGTTTTCCACTCACCCCACTTATAAAAGTTGTCCACCTCTACTACTATATTAAAAAATCTCAAGTCCATTGGCATGGAATATCCTTCCCTAATCACATCTACAATTCCCACCTATCATCCTAGAATCCATACTTTCGATATAAATCCAATTAAGGAAGTCTATTTTTTAAACCAAAAAGAGTTACCCTAATTAGAGGAAGATAAAGACCAATGTGACTAGTCAGACTCAAGGTTAGGGACTTCTTCTCTATTTCATTTCATTGATGATTTTCATGATGATATTATCCTTCATTATTTTATAAGAAATATATAAATATCTTTTAACATTTTGTATATTTAATTTCAATATTCTTTTGATATTTAATGTTTTAGATAATTTTAATATTTTTTGGTGTTATGATTCAAATTTTTCCCATGTGATGAGGAACTTTCCCTGGAAAACCCACTTTAACTTTTTTACCACCAAATATATATATATTTCATGACTATTTTTTAAATATTATTTTATTAATTATTTTATATATACATGAAATATTTATTAAGTAGGTTTTATTCTTTTTTACATTATTTCAATTATTTTTAAAAAAGGAATCATTTTACATGTTTTATATGAAACATTTTCATATAATGATAAAAGGGATGTTGTATTCTTAACGTACGTGGAAATAATAGATTTTACACCACTATCATCTTATTTTACTTCTAGATTCATTTTGATTATTTCATATTTTACTCATGAAAAATTCCTTTCTTTTTTGGCTATATTAGTATTGAAAATGGGGTTTCAAAAGAAAAGGGTATTTTGATTTCCAAAACATATTTACTAATGTGTTTAATGGATTTTTTGGAATTAATTTTGTTGAATAATTGCAATAATAGGTTTTTTATTCATAATATTGTAATTGAATATTTTTTTATGAGAAATTGATGCATCCATATAGCATCAGGTATGCTTGGTAGAACATAATATGTTGTGGCCCAAATAGCACTAGGTAAGCACATTAAAAATTAACATTTGATTCCTATATAAGGTATGTTATTCATATTCTATATCAAATTTTTGTGTCCTAGATAGATTGGGATAATCCCATTATAGTAAATTTTTACTCCATAATTGTTCTCCAATTCATTGTGTAATTATAATGTTAGATGTCGGCAATATGGTTATTCAATTAAACAGGGGTTTAAAATGTTTTATGTATATGTTTGTCAAAGTAACTAAAAAGGGATTTAATTTTTTTATGGGTTTTAATGGCTTTATTTTATAATAATGGTCTGAATTATTTTATGTGAAAATGTTTTATTTCATATTCTCAATGATCATTAATGATAATGGTAAACATTATAGGTGTTTTATTTTTTTCATATGAATAATTGTTTCCCATCTTTCTGTAACCCTTACTGATATATTTTTTATCATCCATGTTTTCTAAAAAATTTCAAATGATTTATGGATGGGTAAGAGAATATAATATTTCATTTAAAATATTGTGATCAATTTCCATGAAATAATTAAATAACTATTTTTAATGATTTATATTATGGAAAAATAGATTCTCATCGAAAGGGTTCACTATGTTTTATATGTTTTAATAATGTCACATTTATGGATTAGTTCTGTAAAACAGCAAACATGAAAATATCATCAAATATAATGAAAAATAAATTCTTGACTAAAAATTCTGATTTTGTAATGTTTATGGATGAGGGAATATAGTTGGTATCAAATGACAGTTTTGATAACATTACTAGTTAGTAAAAAAAATTGAACATGATCTCAAATTATTTTACCTTAGTGTTAAGTTAATATGATATGTCATTTGAAGAGTAACATGTTTCTTCATCTAAAATATTCTAGTATATAATGGTCTTCCATGTATGTAATATGAAATCAGTAGTGGGAAGTAATAAAGATGAATATATCCTTCCATATAATCATCATGAGATGGTGGTAATTGAAATATAATAGTTTGTGTTAGTGAGGTCTAAGTTGACTTAAGCAATACATAGTGGTTATATCCTTGTTAGTGAGGAATCTGTTCTACCATGAACGAATTTTGTTGTTGTTGATAATTTCATGAGGTGACATACCCCATCATTCTGTAGATAACATGACCCTATAGTATCCATTCTTTTGATCAATTATATAGATAATATATTTTATATCATGGGATGATTCAAACAATAAATGGTAACCCTTTTTGTTTTTCATTTTGAAGGTGAAGAGGATTGGTGGTGGTATTTGGTTTATAATATCAGAGAGAAAGATGACCATGATTATATATAATGGAAAACATTCAATGATATTTTCACTAATAAATATTTCCCTATACTTTCTTGACATCAGATGGAAAAATAATTATTGGAATTGAGGAACAAAGATAACAATTATATAGATTAATATGGGAAAACATCACAAGATATTCCAAGTATGTGTCATATATTACTTTTTAAAGTGATAGAAATTTTAATAGTGTTTACTGAGGTTTGAAAACAATTTTATGAAGAGAATATACTGCATAGATATTTAAATTTAAAGGAAACTAGTTCATTATGCCGAAAAATATAAGATGGAGTTTACTGAATCACATATTCCTCGAGATGACAATAGTAAGAAAATTTCATACTTGATTTAAATTGAAAATAATAGATGTGTAATTCGTTGGTAAGATGTTAATATTTTCCAATTTTGGAAAATAAAATTTTAAATAATTTTTGATAGGATCCGCGATGTGTTTCTCATTTGGTTTGTTTGGTATCATGATTCTTGACTATAAAGAGAGGATACTAAAACAATGAAATTTTGGTGTGCCAATATCTATCTAATAGTGAGGTGTTTATTTGAAATTAATTGGTTCATTATGTTAATTCATGTAAAACATTAGTTTCATAGGATGTAAATTGGTATGATGAGAAAAAAATGGTTTAGAAAATTCATTTTTTATCTACTACAATTGATGTTGGCCTAGAAAAAATGGTTTTCTTATGTATGTTACTTATATATTTTATTTATGTCAATTCCATGTTCAACTATGGATATTAAAATTTATTAATTTATGAGAAATATTTTAGTAAATTTGGGATATCACATAACAAAAGTAATATATATATTTGGGTGAAATTTCTAGGTGGATGTATTAAAGTAACCATGATTTATAGGAATCATCCTATTATTATTAGTGGGATGGTCATTCTTATAAATCTTGATGAACAAGACACAATGTTATATGATATGATTCATGTAATGGATTACCTTTTTGTTTATCATAATAAGATATATTTCAGTAAAAAATCAATGGTTTCATGCCTTCAGTATATTGCCAGCAATCCAAGAAACTTATAAGTGATGTAAGTGAAAGTTAACTTTATCATATTATTAAAACTAAAGAAATATTTCAAATTTATTATGACTCATTATTAGATTAATATATGGATGTTTTTTTGGTCAATTTTCCTATTTTTATTTCTCGTGTATAGGTTGATTCTACTGTTAACTTAGTAACAAGTTCTAATTCCTTTTCAAAAATCCATAAATGAATTTTTCTAAGTAGATATTTTCCAATTAAAAATGAAATTTAAGAAGTTATTAGATAATGGTGTCATATTAACTGGCACATCACCATGGGGTGCACTGTTTTGTTTGTTAAAATGAAAAATGGTTCAACCATAATTTTCATTGATTATAGAACAATTAATAACATCATTGTTAAGAACAAGTAGCATTTTACAAATATGGATTTTTTTCTACACTAGGTAGCATAATATTTTTTGAAGTTTGACCTGAGGTCGGGGTCTTAAATTTGAATGAAAAGATAATACTCCTTCCAATGACTATGTTTCTGACTAAATATGAGAAATATGAATTTTTTATTATGTATATTGGTTTCTCTTATGAACTTGTTATATTTATGTACCTTATAAATAGATTTTTTCATGTGTTCTTAGACATGTTTTTGGAAGTGTTTATTGATGAAAATATGGTATCTTCTAAAATTCAGGTATAATATGAATGAAACTAAAGGATTGATTTGAAATAATGAAAAGAAAAAAAATGTATTGAAAATTTCGAAATACTGAATTTTGGTTACAAATAAATTTTTTCCATTGATATATTTTTTCAACCTATAGAATAACTATTGACCCTAATTTTTTTTAAAGTCCAAGACCAAAAAGTATCACATCAATTCATATTTTTCTTGGATTAGTATGAAACTACCATTTTTTGAAAAAAAATGCTTCATTTTAAATCCCACAAACCATTTTAATTACAAAAGGAAATAAGTTCATCTAGGAAAAATAATGATATGATTGTTTTCAGGAAATAAAAAAAATATTGGTGAATTCTCAAATTTTGGCCATGACTTCTATAATTAGAGAATTTTTCTACTATAATGCCGCTTCATTGAAAGGATATTATTATTTCATAATGAATAATTTTTAGGTAACTTTTTATGCTTCATGATAATTAAAACATCATTAGATAATTGAAACAACGCATTATTTCAAATTGTATACATTGGTTACTGATTTAAAATTTTAGAGGAGATTTTTATGTGGTAATGTTTGAAATATATACTTATCAAAAAAGATTTGAACATTAGACATAGAATAATGCTAATAATAATTAGGGATTTTGTCTTCGTGATTAATTCCCATCCAAGAAAAGAAAACTATGTGGCTAATGATTTGATTCAAAAAAATTAATGCTAACTTAACCAAGATAAATATATAATTTGAACCCTTGGATAATGATTTAATTAATTTGACCCTCAAATTTTTTAATGTAAGAACAGAAAGTTTTTTGTTTTAGTTTCTATTATAGTCATATCTGTGAGAAATAATTAAGAGATCTCAGAAGGAGGATCAATCTTTTTAAGAAATGGATGAATCTATAATGAAGGTTCAGTTCACTGATTTTAATATTGATGAAGTTTTTGTTTTATTATTTTAAAAAACATTATTTGTGCCTTGTGTTGACAAGTTTCTGATAGAGTTGTTGTCTAAAACTCATTGTCTCCATTATCCATTCGTCAACGAAGGACTGAGATGTACATAGAACTTTTGGAGTATTACAGGTGGGATGGAATAGAAAAATATATTTTTAACTTAACCATGTTATGCTTTAATTATTATCCAATTAAATAAGAATTAAAATTACTGAAAAGGATGAATAAAGAATATTTAGTGCCAATGTATAAATGGGTAAATATAACAAGAGATTCCATGGTAGTATTTCCAAATAATTCTCGTGGTAGTATTATGATCTGTGATATTTTTGATCGATTAACTAAATCTAATTTTTTTTATCCCATTCAAGATACAATGTCTTTATATAAGATTACTATACATTATATAAATGTGATAGAGAGGTTAAAATTAGTGCATCTCTCTATTGTATTAGACCATTATCCTAGGTTCACATCTAATTTTTTTAAATGAACTCATATGTTGTTGTGTACTAAATCAAATTACTCTAAACCATTTCATCCTCTATCTGATGTAATATCTAATATTATTATTCAAGAATTGGAAGATATTATTAGTTTTTAGTCAATATATTACCATGGAATTTGGGATCTACATCCTTTATTGGTCATGTTTCTTATAATAATAGTTTTCATTGTCGTATATATATGGAACCATCTAATGAATTACATGGAAATAATTATTGGATAGCAGGCTCTTGGAATGATGTTAAAGTATGTATTTTGACAAAAACAATGTTGTAAGATTAAATTATATATATGTTCAGATGATTTAGTAATATATGAGGATATCTCATAGTATGAAGAAATGTTATGCAGATTTCTGGACAAAAGATAATTTTATAGTGAAGGTGATCATGTATTTCTAAATGTTTATCCATGGAAATGTATGGTGTGTTTTGGTTAGAAGGGGAAGATGAATCCATGCTTCATTAGACCATATGAAATAATTGGGAGTGTTTGATCAGTTATTTATCGATTGTAATTAACTCTGAGTTTATCTTAGGTACATAATATATTCCATCTATCAATGTTAAGGAAATATGTGTCAGATTCATCTCATGTTTTAAGGAAAGATGTAGTTTTTTGTGAATAGAATCATTATTAGGAAGAACTACATGTTCAGGTTCTTTAACATGGATAGAAAGATTATGAAATAATTGAATTCACAATGTTATGGTTTTTTGGAAAATCTATATAGTTGAAGAGGCTAAATGGGACTATGAAAATACTATAAGGGAATGATATTACCAACTTTTTTAATAAGTGACTGAAATTGCAAGGATGAAATTTATAAAAGTAGACATGGATATAACAACCCATGTTATGATAGAGTAAATCAATTTTACATTAAACATTATGAGTTATATTATTTTAATAATTATTAAAATATTAATTAATCTTTTGATAAAAAAATAAATTTTTCTAATTAAACACCATTCATATAAGGTTTTATTTAAAATAATAATTCCAAATTTTATAATTTTAATTTGATAATATTAATTTCATTTTTCATATCTGCATATCAAAATCTACACTCGATAAAATTTTGGTGTAACTTGGAAAATATTGATTTTTTAGTGAATAGTGAAGAATACTGATTTTTGTAAAAAAATAATAAATTTTTAATAAATAATGAAATTATAAATTATAAATATGTTATTGATTTTTTCTTAAGTAACATATGTATTATTTAGTTGTATTTATTCAAATTATATACTTTTTAATTTATTTTTTATCATATGTTTGTTTTTGTTTTTAAAGATGGGTTTTTCTAAAAACTATTTTAAAATACATAATATTTCATCTATTTAATTTATTATAATAATCCACTATAGGGGATATTTTAAATGTTATTTAAATACAAATTCCTAGTAAATATTAATGGAGGTTTTTAAAAAATTTATTATCAATCAATGAATTAATCACGAGTCATGATTTTCTAAAAATACTTTTATTAAAAACCTAATGTCTCATCGTGTCACGATGATTGATATTAAAATATGTTTTTCTAATTTTCTGATATTTATTTGGAAATATGTATCCCTTATTTTTGATCAGCATAATTTATAATGTCTAATATGATCTAAATTTTTTTAACTAAACTTATAATTGAAAAAAATCATAATTAATAACATGAATTAAGGTAAAAATGAAAATTACCATGAGACTAAACCTTGAACTAATGGGAAAATGACCTATAAATATGTCAAGAACCCATTGACTAACTTTATTTTCACTTTATCCCATCTAGGATCATGTTAGGTATATTAATAGGGAAAATTGACCTGAAAAAAACATGGTTCAAATTCCCTCTTAAAAATTTCCATGTTTTCCACCCACCATAGTAATAAATGGCTTCCCCCTCTCCTCTTCTATTCACATCTCTATATCCCTTTGGAACAACCAATATTACAGCATGTTATACCTCTAAATCCCTCCTCTTATCCTAGATGTTTTTCTTTCACACGAATTTAATGAAGGAAGTACATTGGGGTATACCAGAATGATTTACCTGGAGATGGGGAATGTATAGAGGCATGAGACATGTCAGACTCAATGAAATAGAATTCATTTAAAATTATTTTAATTGAGGCATTGCATTATGATATGATCCATCACTATTCTATAAGGATTATATACATCCCCTTTGACATGTAACATCTTGAATTTCACTGTTCTCCTAATATTTATTATTTGGTTTAATTTTACTCTTTCTTGGGATTATGATTTAAGGATTTATCAAAATAGAAGAAATGCTAGAAATTTAAACTATACCAATAGTTAAAAACCATTGGAATTGAAGGGAAACCCCTTGAAATACAATATACCAACTGTTTTCCAAACCGTTGGTAAGCCAGGAATTGGGATAGATATACAACAATAGTTTCTAAATAACCACTGGTATATGCTGCAAACAATCATAAATTCCAAATGGTTACCTAGAACCATTGGAAAAAATCTATACCAACAGTTTAAAACCATTTTTATGAGGAATTCCGTGTTTTACTAATGGTTCAAAAATCATTGGTAGAGTTTCTTTCCCAATGGTAGCTAGTAACCTTTGGTAAAATAAAGACGTCCTTTTATATACCAAGTGTTTTGTAACCGTTGGTATACCTTTCACATTTCTTTCACCAATATACTGATGGTTTATAACCGTTTGGTATAGTATTAAAATTTCTTTTAGCAGTATACCAACGGTTATAAATCGTTTGTAAATCCTTCACCAAGATTTCACCAAACCATGTTGAACCCAACACACATAAACTATAAAGAACCCAATACACATGTAGGGAATCCAATGCACCTAGGACAATACACCACACAGAATCCAATATCACCTACACACAAAATCCAATATGCAAAAGCCATCAATATTTCATACACCAGACTCTAATATGCCTGTAGAAAATCAAATACCACTAGAGACAATATCCAATACACTAGCACACAGAATCCAATATTGTATACACTAGACTCTAACATTGCATACATTGTAAAAATTACATTTCATATAAACAAAAAGATAAACCTTTTAGAATAGTCCTAGTAGTTACTTTCTGAACCATCGCCATCCACCTTACTAAATACTAAAACCGGGTAATAGAAGAATTTTTTATAATTAGTCTTCCAACCAACCTCAAATTTCGAGTCTTTGTTATTTGCTCAGCCAATCAAAAATATCCAAGAATTGATACCACTTTTTGGGTGCATGTGAAGAATATCAATTTATGGATATTATATATAACTATTGATACAACTAATATGATTCATCATTTGAGACTGGGTAGTCGAGGCACTATACCCATCACTATAATCCACCCCTGCATCCAGTTTTGTCACCTCATTTTTCTTCCAAAAGCATTTCCATTTGATGAAAATGAAAATGAATGAATTAATGCATCATTTAAACAAAAAATAACAAAACTGGTAAATATTTGGGTTATATGATATTAAAATTCTATTAGGGAGGGGTGTGGGTTGTCCCGGGGGGGGGGGGGGGGGGTCGGGGGGGGGGGGGATGTCCAAGGGTTAGGTGGTATCCAGTGGGTAGGGTGGTGTCCAGGGGGTGGAGGATGTCCAAGGGGTTGGGGGTTTCCAGGGGTGGGGACTGTCTAGGGGGTGTTGGGCTATCCAAGGGGGTAGGGGGTGTCCTGTGGGTGGGGGTGTCCAGGGGGTTGGGGGCTATCCAAGGGGCTAGGGGCTGTCCAGGGGAGGTCCGAGGGGTTGGGGTGTCTAGGGGGTGTGGGCGGTCCATGGAGTTTTGGGGGGCTATCCAATAAGGGTGGGGTGGTCTCCCAGGGGGTGGGGCGGTCCCTAGGGGTTGAGGGTTATCCAAGGGGGTGGAAGGGGATGTCCACGGGGGTGGAGGGGCTATCCACATGGATAGAGGGGTTGTCAAGGGGGTAGGGGTGTCCAGGGGTGGGGGATATAATGGTTTTAATGGAATTAATTTCATGGATTTTAAGATCATTCAAATTTTATAAATGGTTTTGGAATAGTGTTTATTTCAATAGTATGTGTTTCTTTATGCAAAAATAAATTTTTTTGGTGTGTTTGTTTGGAAGGGGGATTTGGTTATTAGGAAATGGATTACATTTTTATTGTGGGAAACAAATATGCTATGATTTTTGAAATGGAACCTTAAAATGTATTTTTATAAACCATTGGGGAGTTTTAAATATAAATAAGTCTATATGATGTGATTTTAAAATGGTTTTATGAAGAATTATTTATGACGTATCTTTATTGGATTTGTGAGTTTGTATCCATTGTTTTAGAACATAAAATTATTTTACAAACGGTTTTTTCTTTTATAATTCTTTAGAATGTTACAACTATAAATGAATCAAAAAGTCCATAAGTTGATATCTCTGGTAGTCATTCATGTGATCCAGCTATTTTTTTCTTAGTCTTCGTCACTAATCAAATTCTTGTGGAAGTAGAATAGCCATGTTCCTATCGGATCATTGATTATGCATGGGAGTTTCTAATATTGCATCCATTGTTTTATATTAGTGATCAAGGATCCCAGGATCCAATGAGGTGGGTAGCTATGATTAATGGGATCTTCGAATTTTTAGAAACCCTATAATCCCTGTGGGTGGGGGGTTGTCCACGAGGAGGGGGGATCTCCATTGGGGTGGCGGGGTTGTCCAGGGATAGGGGTGTCTAGGGGAGTGGGTGGGGCTATCCATGGGGGTGGGGGGGGGGGCTATCCAGGAGGTAAGAGGTGTCCAGGGGTGGGAGGGGCTGTCTAGGGGTACAGGGTGTCTATGCGGGTGGGCGGGCAATCCACGGGGGCGACGAGGCTGTCCAGGGGGTATGGGGTTGTCCATGGGTGGGGTGGATATCCAGAGGGGTGGGGGAAATCTATGGTGGGAGTGGTGTATAGGGTGGGTGTGTGGGCTGTCCATAGGGGTGGCAAGGCTGTCTACAAGGGGTGATGTTCAGGGGGTACGGGGTGTCCAGGGGGTGGGTGGGTTGTCCACAAGGGTGGCGGGGCTGTCCAGGGGTTGGGCGGGCTACCCTCTATTATTGACCATTAATCTGAGCATGCTTTGTAATGATCAATATCAGCACCATATTCAATGTAGTTAGAATAATTATCTAGAAAATAGATGTAATCCTCAAATTACTATCAGAGAAAATATAATCTGTTAATCCATGTTACCATACTAATTCCATAATGTATATCTAAGAAATAGTATAAAGTGGTAAGGCTTCTCTTATTACAATGAAATATGTAACATCCCAGGAAAATAATTAATATTTATTTTTCATATTAATCCATATTTGTGAATAAAATGTTAATATTAATTTAAATTGAAGGCTATGCTCGATGGCGTACCCAATACGCAACAATTAGTTTCTTGGGAATCTTATGTTGCACTCTAATAATAAAATAATATTATTTTAAATGGTAGTTAACGCCAAGCCGTTGTAATGGCGGTAATGAACAGAACTAACTACAAAATTATTATATATGTTTGTCAAATACTTTACCTTTTTTCCAATAATTGTTAGAGGCTTAAAAATGTGAATGAATCCAATTTTAAGCGTAAATATTCTAATATACTTCAAAAGGTCAATTAACCGCCTTTTGATGTTGAACGCATTTTAAATCCACTTTTTGACAATTTCATATGTTATATTAGACCAAATAAAATCCTTCTTTAGAATCGGGGCATCAAAATTTAATTTGTGTATGTTTTTGTTATTTTTTTCGATAAATTTCATTTTAAATGAATAAGTGAAAAATGTTGTATTTTAATTCAAAACCTATTTTTAATCTAATTTATTTATACGATTAGAACATCATTTCAATTGTTTTTAAAGTTCAATTAGAATATACTTTTACTATTTAATCTAATGTTGGTCATTGGAATTAATTTCACTTTTAAATTGGACTTAAACTACTGTCAATCTTTTAATAGATATTGTTTCTTAAGAACACGCTATTTGTTTTGAAAGTGGGAATTAATTATTAAATTAATTAATAAAACATATATTTTTTGAATTTTTTAAAATAGAAATAATTTTTTAATTCAGAATATCAAATATAGTTTAGGGTGAATTTTTTGTATTTTTCTGAAAAACTTCAATTTTTGAAGAATAGTGAAACCACTAAGTGGTAGTTAAAAAACTGATTTCTCATTTAAATGAAACATTACAACTTTTATGATTTGAATTTCAAAAATCTGACATGCATGGTTGTAATTAGGATGTAAAATGTGGTTTAATGGGATTAAAATAAATGTTTGGTGAATAGTAAATTTTATGTTTTATTAATCGTGATTAATGGTAATTAGTGTAATTTAAGGAAATGATAATGTTATAATAATATGAAATGACCTTGAAACATGTCCTAACCTTATTGTATGAGTCATGGCCGACCAATAAAATCCATGGGTCAACTTGGGGACCCCATGGATCCACTTTGGTAGGAAAATGACATTAATAACTTTTTATTTAAAGTTAAAATAAAAATGTCACCAACATATATTATTTTACTAAAACAATTTGTACAGGGGGTTATACAAGTCACATTTTTTACTCTAAATATTCATTAAAAATAAAAAAATATTTAGTAAATCATTATATTTTTTATAAATTTTAGACGTTATATAAATTAAATTATTTATGACATCATCATGATGCAGCGATTACCTCATTATTTAACGATTTAAATAAAATGAAAAGATAATGTAACATATAAGACCTACACTTGTTAAAAACCTATTTTATGGGTGGATTTCGAACACTTATCACCTTATCGTATAAATATCTAATTTTTGGTCCTTTAAAATATGAAAAACATTTTATATTAAAATAACATTATATAACATTCCAAGAGTGCCCCTCCTCTCCTCTTATAAAAGGCCCCCACCTCTCCCTCCTTACCCACACCTCTCAATCCCTTGGCTCGTCCAAACTATGCTCATTTTGTCTCTACAAATCCCTCTATTACTCCTAGAAGCCTCACATTGGGCATAAGTCTTTCCAAGTAATCCTTTGAGCTCAATTCAAAAAGAGTTACCTGATTTAAAGGTAAAGTCTTCTTTAGTGTTTGTTTGTTTTATTTTGCTTCTCCAACCCCCTAAACTCTTTTAATTTCCTTCTTTTGTAACAAAACCAGTATATTTAATATATTAGGATGTTTGTACTAGAATTATTCGAGATACACTAACACACACCTCCATCTAATGGTTAAATAACATACTGTTTCCGTGGATGGAGAATTACTGCCTCACGAAACGATGATTGTTCTATGTTCTCCTACCACCTATCATGGTGGCCATTATGATGGCAAAATATTTATTTATGATATATATTATATTTATTTCCTCTCTATTATTCTTTATTTTATATTTAAAACATACCTTTATTCATTTCATGTTGTGCAAATTCAGTAATTTCATTTGAGGAAGTGTGGACTACCACCCCCTCAAGTGATGTGACTCCTTCATGCAATATATAGAATGTATAACGAATGAAATTGATGAACTTATGTGATCTATATAACATATATATTATAGTGGAATTATAATATATATATATATCTCTCATCTAGTTTTAATTCCATTAATGTGCGAAAGAAATGAAATTTGTGTTCATGTGTAGGTACGGCTTACTGTCTCCATGAACGGTACATTTCATTTCTTATCTACAAATGATATGTACTTTTATAAGTACTTATATATAATGGATATATATGTCATATATTATATCTAAATTAAGGATATCATTCTGGAATTATAATATATATATATCTCTCTTTTAGCTTTAATTCCATTAATATGACAAAAAATGAAAGTAGCATTCATGCGTACATACGACCTACTGTCTCCATGAACGGTGCTTTTCATGTTATATCTCCAATTGTTATGGAATAGTATAAAATTAATATTTACTGTATATATATGATATTTAAATCATTAATACTATTCTGGAAATGATTTAATTATAATTACATGGACAATGATTTTCAAACAAGGTCATTTTTGACTTATGTACCAAACATCGACAAAAACGTCTGATATGAACACACATTATTAACCAATTATTATAACATTATAATATGTGATATGAACCGAAAAAAATATCTAAATGTGGTACTTAAGCAATTATAAATTGACCAAAGTTTATTATTCAGGAATATAAAGAAACGAACAAGACAATTCGGACTTGAGGTAAGGGATCCTACCTCTCTCTTTCTTTTTAAGTACTCTCTTTTATGTCATTTCTTTTAAGCTCATCTTTCATATGTTTGGGGATGTTATTTTATATTCCTCATACTTTAATTTTTATGTTCATATTATGAGATACCCTATTTGATATCATAAATCCATTTTTGGAAGTTTTAAGTGGCGTCGTTCGGCTGCCGAGTTTTCGTAACGGATTTTTCATCTCACTTTTATTCCCGTGAGATTTATGCTAAATTTTCCACCATTTCATTTGAGTGGTGTATGTACTACCCATTATTCTACTCTCTGTGTAATATAATTTTTTTTATGGGTATTTACATCAATGTTTTATAGTCCTTATTTCATGGGGTGTACGTTTTGAAAGTTACCCAAATCGGTAAGGGAACCTTTCACCCTCCTTTTTTTTAAAAGACATCTTTTGTTATGTCTTTTAATTCCCAAATTATTATGTTGGGATATTTTCTTATATATCCTTATTGATTTAAATTTTATTTCCCAGTGATGAGATACCATTTTCTCTCTCATCAACTCATTTTATGAATATTAAAGTGACGTCGTTAGGCTGTCAGATTTTTGCAAGGGAACTTCTTAACTCAATTTCAATTCTTTGGGTTAAACCTATATTTCATGATTATGTCATACTATGAATATTTGTGGATGACCTCTGATTTTTTTACACTTAATATCCTCTTATATTGGATGTATTTATATTTATCACACATAATCATGTAATTGATTTATCCTTAATCTAAGGATACCGAATTTGTATGGTACTTCATCTCAATCTCCTTTCATTGAGGCATGTTTTGTTCTAATACACAACATTATTTTATACGGTGTATAAACCCCTTTGACATCTACTTTTATTCAAAATGAATATTTTATATACTAAGTGTTTTACTAAATTACAAATGGTATGTTTCTTTTTAACGTACACGGTGACAACGTTTTTTCCGCCGCCGCTAGTATTATTTGGTCTTTGGCTTCCTCAACTGGTCGTAGTGTTTTTAAAATAAAATAAATACCATATACTCTTTTATGTATTTTTGTATTGAATTTTTTTTATAATGGATTTGTAATGTCAATATATTTAAGTGATATATTGTGATCAAAATGTGGAAATGTTTTCTTTCCATTATATTTGTTTTATGTCTTATGATTTTATAATGTTACTTGGACATTTGACGGGTGGTTACATGATAAACCATATGACAGGTGGTTCCATGAATACCATGATGGGTGGTTACGTTATAACCCCAAATTCATTGGGTATGGAAGTTGGCCTTATGGCTATTCCATGTAGTGATATGTGTGGAAGTTGACCGTATGGTTATTCTATTTAAGTACGTTTATGTCCCACATTACCTTTATATGTTATCTGTTCTTTATAATGGTTTTATGGTAATCTTTTGGTTACAAAAGGGTAAGTAATGATATTTTATTCAGTAATGAGTTTTTACTACATCATAAAGGTAAAAATTATTACTTGATATATTATTCATGGTTTACTTGTTGTTTTGAAAAACTAATAGTTTTCCTTCTTTGTGTATCCCTTACTAAGCTTTTTATGCTCACCCAAAGTTTTTTGGAAATGTTTTTCACAAGACTCAATGCGGAATAGGGTCAAGGATGGGATCAAGGGAAAGTCATGCTATCTAAAACATGGAATTAGGCACGTTTCTTTTTAAGAGTTTTTATTTTATGGAATCTTAGTAGAAGTGTCTA
This sequence comes from Viscum album, assembly GCA_963277665.1. NCBI lineage: Eukaryota > Viridiplantae > Streptophyta > Magnoliopsida > Santalales > Viscaceae > Viscum > Viscum album. The sequence goes on along the minus strand of OY728156.1, from coordinate 1,535,254,868 downwards.
CTTTGTAATCTTTTGAGATGTAATAGTTATATCCTAATTATCTAAAACTCTAAACCTGAAAAGATCCTCTACGTGAATTATTCATTTAATTCATGATTATGTAATGTGTTAAGGCCATATCCTTATAAAATATGATGACTTTTTGTGGTTATTTACTAGAACCAAAATATATTTGTACCTTTTAGATATTTTATGGATTTTGATGAGGAAATCAATGGTAATCTTTTCCCATTTCCTTTTAATAAATTCTAATGGGTTTAACATCCGATTAGACTGCTACCTCTCATATTAACATGATATTTTACCGAAAATTGATAAATGTACTATAAAATATCCATTTTTATGTTATCACACAATAAATACGCTTTCTAGTATATATAAGCCTTCATACCAATAATATAACTAGGGAATATGATATATGAGCTTCATCCAACAACACTGTATTCATTTCTCGTATTGATGAGTCACATACCCAATTTTCAAACTATATCATTCCATCACAATCATAGTTTAACATAGAAACAATTCTCACCTGCTTTTATAGTTCCGCATCCTCCTGTTGTACCTCTTTAATCCTCAAATTCATGTTTTCTTGAATGTTCTTCCAGGAAAGATAGAAAATATCACCATTCCTCATGATTTATACATCCATCTTATAAAAATCAACATATTATGAATCTCATGAATCCCCATATAGAAAAATGGCATGGTATCTCTATCTTACAACATTATTCTCCCTATTCTCTAACCTAGGGTAGAATTATATTGAGAAATAATAACCTTTAATAAATTTCTATCATCTCTGTTGGTTCATATAAAACTATTTTTCTTTGACTATATACTAAATGATTTTATGAACCATATGTGTTTTAAATATTCCACTATAAAAACAATTCATCTATATTTTAAATTCAAAATTTATAAATTCCATCTCCCAATTAAGATTCTTATAATTATTTTAAATAATATTGAATTGGAGTGAATCATAATTTGTCACCATGTCTTTATAAATTATGATAAATACCTTTCCCATATTTTATGTATAACTACAGATCATAAAAACTTCACCACTATAAGGTAGTGTGAGAATAGTTTCCCTAAACAGCCTTCTTTTCAGCTTCAAGAAATTTTCCTCATATTCACATATCTATCAGAACTAGGATATCATATATATAAACTATGATATAATATTATATATATATGATAAATACCATTAAATGTGTCGTCATTAACCATACAACCTAAAAAACAATGGATATCAGTTATCAATTATTGATAAATCAATTATTTAGTAACCTCCAACATTGAATGGTCCAAAAATATATACTTGTACGAGTTCATATGAATGAGGAAGGAAGAAATATGTATTCAAAATTGACACTTAATAAATTTGGAAAAAAGCTTCTCCTTCCTCAATGTGTTCAACAAGAAGTTCAAATGATCTTCATTATCTTCCCTTCTCATTAATTGAATAAGAATATCATTTATAATGATTTCTAAAAATATGATATGATCATATCTAAAAACAATATTCATTAGATCCATGTAGATATTAGGGGAATCAATAATCACAAAAGTAATTAAGACAAATTAATGATGATCATACCATATAAGGAAGGATATCTTCATGATATCAACTTTTATACCCCATAATTGATAATATCCCAAATGATGGTAAATATTTGAAAGTATTAAAATATGTATAGTTGATCAAAAAATTCATTAATATGGGGTAAAAGATACTTTTCCTGATAATTATCTTGTTATATTCTCACGGGTGAATGAAGATATACATTTCCCCATATTTCTTCTTGAAAATAAGTACAAGTGTACCACATAGTGGAAAACAAAGGCATATAAATATGTTTTCTAGTTTCTTAGATTAATGTTCCATTAAATCATGTCACTAAAATGTGGTAATTCTATAAGGATTGTTTTATATTTTTATATTCTTATGTTTGTATTGAATTAAAAAAACAACCTCCCCAACCTGTAGAAGACAAGGCAACTCTATAAAATATATGGTATCAAATTCTTGAATTTTGGCCACATATTTAATGTTGGTCTTTCAACGAAACATTAAATATAAATAAAAATCAATAATAGATTTTAATACCCATGTATTGGAAGTAATTCATTGTGGATTTTTATGTTCGTCCTCACACTAATTGGAAGTCAATGTATGATTTGGAAAATTAAATGTGACTTCACTTGTTTTCTAATTGAAGTGGGATCCATATAAATAAATCCAATCAATAAAAAATATGAAATCAATTAAAAAATAGGATAAATATCAATATAATCATGAAATAAATTCAAATCAGATTATATTGATTATAACTTATAAACATGAGATGTGATAATTGTTCAATTAAGAGTTTTTACAACCAAATAAAAATCTAAACATTGAGGTGGTAATGTGATACAGTTAGAAAGTTTTTATAATATAAAAGTGTGGGTAGATATATTATAAAATAAATTATTTTCTATTCTATTGTGTATGGTAATTATACGATATCTCGGATCAGCCTCCTAACCCACATTAGTTATAATAACAAAGGCCTTCCCATTAACATTTTCAAAAGTGGGTTTTGAGGCTAACAATTTTTATTAGCTCTTGTATTATGCCATGGTTTTATATATTTCTCATTCTCCTTATATCAGAATAACTGCACTTCATTGGAGAATCCTTCTTATTCTCTATTTCATTTGATTTCATTTTTATCCCTCATTGAAAAGTACTAACATAATGGCTATCTATTCCACAATTGATTTAATTCCTAGTTCCTTTCAATTTTTTTCTTGAGCACTTTCCCCCATATTTTTTTCATGTAATTTTGTTGAATTTATTTTCTCCATGGGATTTACCATTTTTGTTTCCATGAAGCTCCATTTTTTCTTAATTTCCTAATAAAGAAATATAATTATTGGATATACCTCTCTAATTTTTTACCATTATATGACCTTGGATTATTTTGTCATAATTTCCAATGTATCTTATGTATAACTCCTTTCAAATGTATGGCTTCTACCTGACAGTTAATCGATCAATTATACTTGAAGGGTTGATAAAAAACAATAATCATACTTTTAATGTCCTATAATATTTTATTTTATGTACTAATTGTATCATAATACTTCTACTTCATCAATTGAAATCCACTTTTCATCTTAGAATGATGAGTATTTGGAAATTATTTTTGGTGAAATACCCTGTTAAATTCTCCCCATTCTATAGATTTAATTTCATCCTCTTTACTCATGTTCTTGATATGACTCCACAATTGATATTCTTTATATACTATGTGATATAATTATATGAAAATTTTCACATGGTCTATCCATTGAATAACATAATATATATTTTTATTGCATTGATCCATTTCTCAACATCAAGGGGATCATAATACCCCCCAAAAGGGTGGTTATACTCATATGAAATACTCATTGTCATGGTTACATGTCCATTTTTATTGAATATAATAACATGGTTTCAATTTTTTCACATATATTGAGATACATGAGGTCTTATTGCAAATATGTATTTAATCCCAACTTGAAATCAATTTTTATTCTCATGAATATGTAATTACATTTCTCATAACATTAATTGTTAGAATTATTCATTCTTGTTCAATCTATTAACTAAATTCTAATAAAACTTATTACAAGTATAAACCATCAATAATCATTGTAAACAATCATATGATTTGGATATCATTATTTTGATGACATAAATTATGAAACCTTGTATCAACCTATGAATATTTATGTTCATATTATGTCACTGTGGACTATAATAAGTTTTCATAGGTTATATCCTCTTATTTATCATATTATTTCAAAAAAAGAATGTTATTTAACTAAATATTATCCATGATGAGTGTATTTCATGGGATTTAGTCTTAGTAAAAATCATCATATACCAATGGTGATTGATTTAATACCCAATCCACCCCTTTCAAAAGCAGTACCCTTAGGTGTCTTTTTGTTACAACTATATTTACTTTCCATAATCGAGAAAAGGATGTATTTTCTAGGAGAAATATTCTATTTTCATTACCATAACTTATTATTCTATTCTATAAATAAGATTATCCTAGGGTATTTACCAATTTTTATCATCCTATTATATAGTAATAACAAATCCTCCCTTTAATACCAACTAAGGTGACCCAAGAATAACATACATATGTAGTACATCATTTGACATAAATATTCAATACATATCAGAATTATAAATTCCCAAGGACCATATAGTTTTTATTTCCTTGAAGAATATATATATAGTTAACTTATTTATATAAATATATTCAATATCTCCCACAAGGATAAAAATATTAAAACATTTCTATAAATTTAATAAATATAGTATATCATCAGTACATGTCGAATGAAAGCATAATAAAGGGTGAGCATAGATTCTAAGAAATAGTAAACCTGGATGATATTAATCAGAAGAGAGACTACTATGATCATAAATATATAAGAACATACTGAAGTTTGTGTTATAAAAATAAATTATCCATACCTAGGAAATAATTCATCATAATATCAAAAAACAATTCATATAATAATGCATGATTTATACTGGTATTAAAGTATAAATAATAATTCAAGATCCATAACACAGGAATGTTGTATCATATACATAAGAAATAATAATAATGTGAACAAATCTATTTTAATTCATTTTTATGAAAAACCAATGTTAATACCTAGAAGAAACCATACTCACAAATAAAATTGTCAATGTAGGTTTTCACAATAATGTCTACAAATATTCATGTGAGTGAAAATTGTAGAAATCAGACACACACATCAAAGTGTTAACATTTCTATTCACTATCATGTTTATTTCTATCGTCATTATTTTAAAAGACATCTATATCACATTTCCCAATACCTTAGTGATCTTTAATGAATATATCTATTACATAAAAAAATAAAACATATGTTTTCCACATTATAAAATAAAAAAGTTATAAATTAATCATATCATAACCCATGATAAGGAAATGGGTTTTATAAAAATTTCATAAATTCTAGATAGCATTGATATAGTAAAAAAATCGGTTTTATAATCAGTACTTCATAATATAATTACCCTATGAAATGGAAAATGGTTTTATATAATCTATCTTAAATCATATACAACATATTACATCCATGTAAAGAAATTTGAATGTATTGTATGATAATATACCCAGTGAATCATAATCATCCTTATTTCATGTTTATGTAGATTAAAAAATACCGTTAATGGGTTATTTGATTCTTTCATTTAAAACATGAAAAAATAACATTTCCTTTGGATAAAATAATAACTAAAAATTCTTATAATGTTGAGAGAAATAATTTTTTTTTAAATGAAAATAGAAATATGTAAATTAATCTTCAAATAAAATTATTGTTATGATGATAGAAAATGTAATTTGTAAAAAAATATTAAAATAACATTCCTTTCGCATTTTTTCTGAAAAGTAATTAATAATCAATTTGAAAAACATTATATAAATTGAATTTAAAAAAATTTAAATGAAATTAAAATATGGTCTAAAATAAAAAAAAGTAATCTTTGGGTTACATAAAATAACATTATTAATTTGATTTTTAAAGAACATGTCCATCAAAGACAATGTTTGTTTACCAAATTGAAAATATAGTCTATTTTTCTTCAAAATTATTTTCTCGTAAATTTTTAGTAAAAAATGAAATGAATTTAATATTAAATGAAAATAATAGTAAAAAATATTTTGTAATAAAATATATAGTTTCTAAAAGATAAAATTGATATAGTTTCCATTAATGGAAACTTGTCATTAACAATCCTAAAAATATGTTTGATTATGACATTAATCCATTATTGCATTTGTATGTTTTGTATATTTTATATCATAACCACCATGAAATAAATAACTAAAATTGAGAAGTTAAATGCATTGAATATAAATATATTCAATATATAACATATAAATTTGGTATTATATACAACATAATAAACAATAAAGTGGTGAATATGTAATATGTCATAAAAAGATAATATTGAGTTTAGAAATCCATACCTCATGTCCCATATTATTTTGTATGTGTTAAAACCACTTATACATTAAGTATTTCTTTATTATACATATATTATATGAACATAATAATTTGAATTTTTTTATAATCCAGTATAAATTTTAGCTATCCTTCTATTAACAATTTCATCATTAAAATGAACATTCATGTAGAAACTGGTCTGATTTCTATGCATGTTTCAATTCTATGGTCTAGTACATACACATTTGTCTTGGATTAATAATATCTAAAATATTAATGATGAAATAAAGATCTAATTTATTCCTTATATATATTTATTGAAAATAATATAATGTGGGGATGAAAATTGAATTACTTAAATTCATGGAGATGGGTGTCTATATGAATGCACAAGTTAAGTTTACACGTTTTTATGGATGGAATTTAAGTAAGGTAAGTAAGAATTAAAATTTATAGAATATTATTATATCTTTATATATATATATATGTTGAATATATCCTTTTAAAATCCATGTAAAATATAAATGTAAAATGAATCATATCGCTTTATGGTGGTGGTGATCCACACCTACACATTAGAGATATTATAATTATACAATATATGGGGAGGTAAGAATATGGTTAATAAATTATAAAAATATAATAATGAATATTTCATAAATATAATATATAAAAATTAAATACATAATAATCACTGAATGTGAAATATGGTGATGGAAATTGAATAATATTTCTACTTGGAGGTGGTAGTCGACAAATATAAATGAGGGATACATTCTTTTCAACATGATGGAATGGAGGTTGAAAAAGGTTATCTTGTTATTATAATAACATCTACATATATTCAATATACTATATTAATTATGTAATAAAGGATAAAACTAATTTACATGAAGTATAATAATAAAAAAATTAGAATGAATTAGGAAAGAGAAATAATCCTTCTATGAGAGACCGCATTTGGCACAAAAATTATTTATTTATATGATGGTATTAGGGTAAGACCCAATTCTCATGAATGAATGGGGTTATGATACAATGGTAATTGGGAATTTTTTGGATTACCAGAATTTTCTTTTCGTCACCATATTTGGTTTTAATGATCCCAAAAACTCTTTAATGTGTTTATCAATTTATTTAGGTGATGTGATGTCAGCCTTGATGAAATCAAGTTATAATCCAAAAACACCAATGAAATATCATTATAGAATTATTAATAAATGAATTAAATCCTTTTAAGTATGATAAAAGTCCCTCTTAAGAATATTTATTGAGGTGGAGTATCCTTATGTTGAAATTTCAGGTAAACTAGTAAAATCAGCCAGCGATTCACCTGTATTGATTAGGTAATGGTAGAACTGTGGGTTATTAGTGGAAAAAGAAAAATTTATACTGGCCATGAACATGTTTATGGGTTTTTTGAGGGATACAATAAATATGATTTAAACATCAAGGTTTTTTACTTGCAATGGTGAAGGGTATTACTCATTTAATGTTATCCAAACATCATTTAATTTGGTCATAAATGACTACATTACACCTCGGTTAAATATTTTTGTTTTTTATAGGGATTAATGGCTATAAATACATTACACATTGTGTATTGGAATAAAATAACAACAATTGAATACATTTTCAATCAAAAATGTGTCATGATCACATATTCTCTCTCAAATTTATCTTTTTTTCTAAATCCACTATTCTCAAATATATCATTTGTACATATTATATAACATTTTAACTCTTATTATTTTCCAAATATATCTTAGTGTTTCTTCAAATTATTTTACTATAATCAAGGATAATAAAAAAAATTATTACTTCTATGAAATCATATCTATCTCTTACACATTATTATGTTATTGTACCTCACTACCTTGAAGTTATTGGAATAATTTTAAATTCAATATCGATTAAATGGAAAGGTACTATTCACTTTTATTATACTTATTATACCTCTAAAAAATATAATGCCGATTTTATTTAGGATTTCTTGATAAAAATTAAAAATATATGGAGTTTTAATATCTTGGCTAATGTTAAATCTATAGAACTAATACATTAAAATCACTAAGATGATGAAGAGGTAAATATATGGTATATTCTTGATCATTTTTGAACTTCATTCCAATATTTTTTGCCTTATTTTCCTTTCAAATCATTATTTATTTATCACGTCCTTTCACTCAATAATCAATTGTTTAATTCATCAATTTTATTAATCTTGTTATTTTTGAATTGTTTATCCTTTTATTGTAAAAACCCATGTAATGTAAAAATAATATATAATCATTTAATAATTATATATTTATATTAATTATAATATTATTATGTAATTTTTAGTAAAAAATAAAATGTTTTATTTAATTGAAAATTGGATTTCCATAATTTTATGTTTTTATTTGAAATCTTGAATTTAAAATTTAATAACTTTAATTTGAAAAAATGAATTTATTTTTTTAATCCATCGGGTAAAATTTATTTTTTTAAGATATTTTGAGAATTTTTAAGAGGTATATTTTCAATAAAGAGTAAACAATAATGCATTCGATTAAATATTTATTTTTCATTTAATATATTTAAAATGTCATATTGTTATTTGGATTATTATTAAAATTTAATTAGTTCCAATGGACTAAATCTAATATAATAATTATCATTTTAATTATTATTTTTCTTGAATTTGGTATAAATTATTTATGATACTTTATTTTTTTTGAAAAATGTATTTTCAATACATTTTTTGTGTTTAATTTATGTTAAATATTACTACATTAATTAATTTAATACTGAAATACTGATGGCGTATTTTTTAATAGAAGGCTTGAATTTTTAAATTATTTACATTTTATTTTTTATTGTTATGAATAGTATCTATAGTAAATATTTATCACAATGGTAATGTTAAATCTGTTTATTAGGGTTAGAAAATATGTTGTTAGTGAAAGAATGATTCCAACCCTTTGATTTTTCCTATTTTAATAGTAGAGTCCATCTATGAAATAATTGGGTTTAAAATATGGTAAATTGATTATATATGTTATAATTTTCACTTGTAAAATATTAAATTAGTAGATAAAGAAATAAGTGACACTTTCTTTATTAATGTAACTATAATAGATTCTAAGAGGGATGAAAAGAACTTATGTCTGGTTAAAAATTTATATCTAAAATAAAAAAATTCATAGTAATCTAATTGTAATTTATATGGATGGAAAAAATATATAAAATTCTTATGCAATGTTTTAAAGTATTTATTCAAATAAAAAAATAATTTTTTTTAAAATTCGAGTAATTGTTACTATCCTATTAGTTTTTAAATAATTATAAAAAAATAGTCATGTCAATGGATTATATTTGGATTCGTTTTTTTCGATGTTGTTTTCACTGTGGAATTAAATGAATACATCCACAAAATTACACTAATGTTATTTTAGAATAAATAATTTTATAATAATTTTTTTTAGTTTTCTAAATACATATCATTGTGCAATTGAATAATATATGGTTAAAAATTTTATGAAATTATATTAGGATTTAATTTTCCTTTTATATTAACTATAATAACAGTAATAGAGTATAAATAATTGTTTGCATAGTTATCTTTAAAAGAGTTGATCGAGGTTAACACAAAAATATATTAACAAAAAATAGTCTAAAAATTTCAAAATGTTATTTAATTTAAATATTTTGATACATAATTATCATGTATTATAAGTATATATATTTACAAAAAATTTATGAAATTTTATTTATATTTATTTAATACATTATGTACTTCTAGGACTTTCAATCCCATTTCTTATAAAAGATCACCACTTCTCCTCATTTCATCATACTTAAACAAAATTTTGGATCATATAATCTATAACCAAATACAGTCCTATAATACCTATGCACATTATAGATGTCATTTTATATAAAAATTCCAAACTTAGAGGTAATAAGGTATCAATTAAAAGAGATTTTCCCAATAAGATGTATAGCTTTTAACAAAAAAAAATTGTTTTATTTCTTCTTAAAACACTATCAAATAATGTTAAAACGTGATGATATAATGAAATAAATATATCCCATATATATGTGTGTGTTATTTCATTATTTAAATAACCTATATTGATCTCTTTCTTACATCATGTATGAAATAAATCCATCATTCATGAGTATGGTGGACTACCTCCTCGCGAACACATATAATTCATCTTCTATTAACACATATCATAATTGGATATATTTATAAATATAATGTAAATTTATGATATTATTTTAATATTTATCATTATTTTAAGATAGGATATAATATTTTTTTTACCATTCCTATAATTGAATAATGATAACATCGTTCGAGCGTATATTTGCACTACCGCCTTCATGAAGTGAAGTGATTAATTTTTCATCACCACGTAATATGGATGATATATATGTTCATTAAAGATATAATATTATTTTTATTATATAATTATTATTCTAAAAATATTAAATAACACTTCCCTTCCTTTTATCAGGATATTTGAAAAAGGGATTCATTACACAGGAGTATATACACCCCACCGTCTCTTTAATTGAAATGTAATTAATTTTTCATAACCATCATTCATAATTATATTTTTCATTTTTGGTGATATATATAAAAATTAATTATTTAATTATTATTATACTGTATATGGATTAATAATGACGAAAATGAACATAGTCACTCTACCGATGTCATTTCGGATATATGTGCCAAATCACATAAAATTATCTAATGTGACCCTAATTGATTATGTGGTTAATTATAACATGCTAAAATGGGTAATGAAAATGAAAAGGGTTCCTAATAAATTATGTAATTATCATATTTTTATAATTCGGGATGATAAGTGACATTTCTGATGAGTTGGACATGATGTAATTGAAAATTAATTATAAAAATATCATTTTAATTGGATTAAATAATTTTTTCTAATTCATTTTTTTCAATGGAATATTCTTTTAAATTATTTTATTATTGTATATATAGAGAGAGAAAATATTTATAATAGATATTTTATGTCCCTTTTTACATTCATGCAATGGTTTTTAAAAAAATCTTTTTAAAATTTTTATCTGAATTGTTTTGAAAAAGTGGAAAATGAAATATTCTAAACTAACGTATATAGTATAAATAGATTTTTCCAACATAGAAAAAACAATTACCCAAATATAGACTATTATTTCATTTATTCTTTTGAATTTATTTTTAGGAATGGGGTTTTAAGGGGAATGGATCATTCAATATACAAAAATGATTTCTTATGACTGAGATGAATTTTTTTATCATATAATTTTTTTATTAATAAAATGTAATAGTTATTGTTAATTATTTTGTATAATTGGTGGTTCATTTATAAATAAGTGATGGGTATTTATGTTATAATCCATATATGGGTGGGTTTTTTATAGCCCTCAAATGCATTGGGTATGATTTACATTTTTAGGTGAAAAATGGTTTATTTTAATTATAACTATGAAGGTTTTTACTTTGTTAATCACGAAGCTTAGTTTTTTATATCCATGAAGGTTATTAAATGTTTAAAGGTAAAGTTTATTCCATTTTGAATATTTATATTAAAATGATGCCTCAATTTATATATTTTACTTATCTATACCTTCTATGTTGTTTTATTGAAATTTTATGATTCCAAAAATTTAATTATTTAGACTCTTCTTAAAAAGAAATTATTGGATACTTCATAAGGGTGAACTATATACCTTTGTGAGAAGAATTTAATAACTTTTTTATGATTTAAAAGAAACCTTCCAAAGTAATATTTTTTATTATTATTTATATTTTAATTATTTATGAAATAAAATTATTAAATATATTTATTTATTGGGTAAGAAAATGTTTATTTGGAGCTTAATGTTTATTTTTAAAATGGTATATTTTTATAAGTATTCATGGAGTAATCATTTTTTTGTATCATGTACTAAAAATTTTCTTGTCTGTAACATGTACTAAACTGTTTTTCACAATGTTTCAAGGAGGTGTAGGCACAATGATGAGGTCAGGATTAAAATTGTTAAGATATAACAAGAATGGAAACCGTTTTTATCTTAAATTCTTTAGTTTGTGTTAAAAATGATTAATATGTGTAAGTTTACAATTTAGTATCTATTTTTTTAGTTGTTGGCCTCATTATCAAAAACTCTAAATATTAAATATTTTCAAATATAATATAATTAAATTAAGATTTTAAAATAAAAAAATTTAATGTTTTTTAACGTGAGTTTTTAGATTTTTTGAATAGAGGGATTTATAAATCATTATAGGTAAGAATAATTATATTTTCCATTAAATATACTAAATTCTAGTTAATATGAAATGATATAACAAGTTAATATTACTATTTCACTTCGATTACTATTTGACTATTCAAGATTGATTTATATATAGGATACTGGTAAGGTGTTGTAGGAATTTGTCAAGAGGAGAATATGAAAACCCCTTATCATCCTATAATGGTTAGAATTTAAATTAATAAAATTGATTTAGTGATGGGTATGTTTAAATTTGGAAAATTCGATGTGGTATATATGCTTGAGGGAACTTTAATTTTCTATAAAATAATATGTTAATAGTTGAGTAATTAATAAAAATCCACCTAAAAACCGTCAATGGAACTTTAGATCTAGTAGTAGCTGAATTTTTGAACTATTCTCTAGAAAATATATTTGATGTCCCTTGGTGTTCCAAATGTATAAAGTTATCTATTCTACTTTATCATTTTGAAGGTAATGTTTATTTATGGATTTATTTTTTTAGAATACTAGATATAATGTTGATCTTGATTCCACATAATGGGACACATTAAAGAATATTCTCCTTGAGATGTATTTTTTGAATAATTTTTTACTATGAAGGGAGAAACAATTCTTTGAATTGAGGGAAAATATGATGATTTTGTAGTCTTATATGAATTTAATTTTAAAATATTTCTGAGGTATGTTATGAATTTTATTCAAAAACCTGATTATAATATTAATTCATCTTACTCAAGACTGAAACCACATTTAAAAATATCTTTAGCATCATGAGAATTAAAAATTTATGATATATTTTTTAAAATAAGGTCTAAAATATTTTTTTAGATGATAAGTTGTTATATGAAAACAAGAATGAAAAGGTTTTCGGGTGCTATGAAATTGAAAATAACCAATCAAAGAAATATATTGTTTTGAAAATCAGGTTTTTAGTTTCTTTTCAGTGGGTAAAATTGACCGATGGGAATTCATTATTAAATTTGGGAATTTATTCTAATGTGGTATGTTGGGACATATATATCATGATTTGAATCAATATGATCATGGTGGTTATAACGATGATTTCATTATGTAAGAAATAATGTCATCCAAATGTAGTGAGATAGTTCATTATGTGCAAGATTCTACAAAGAGTAAAATAAATTATGGGAAGCAATATGATTATAAGAAGAAGGTGCTATAAAATACATTTTAACTACTTCAACAGATCGTGGGCCATCAAACTAATTGGGGATAGGTATATTTGTAGTTTATTTATATTATGATAATGTCTTATTTAATTATGAATCTTCACATTCATTAATTTTTGGTAAATTTTCTTGTAGTCTATAAATTGTACCCCAAGTATTAAATCTATAACATTTAGCCAAAACACATGGGATATTAATAATGAAACAACACATTAAAAGAATCGTTTTGTTTTTTTTATGTAAAAAGAATTTACCTATAAAAATTATTGTATTTTCTCTGGTAGAGTTTTATGTAAATTGAGTTTTTGATTGACCTCCATTTTGTCATATAATGATAGATTGTAGAACAAATAATATTATTTTTTTAAAATGAGATACCATTTTTATATAATACTGAATTCATGCCTCTGATAATAAATCAAGAAAAAAACTACTAAAATATAAAAAAGAATGTTATATTTCTCATTTTATAGATGATAAGGTTGTTTATTATTATAATGATATTCCAGGAGTAAAAAATACATTGAATGTTTTCCTAATTAGTTTCTTGGTGTTATAACTGGCTAGGAAGTTGAATGTACTTTTATCATATTTCCTGAAGCTAAGAATGTTTGATACTCCCTTATATAATGGATCATTTAGGACTTTTTATATGAGAAACTAGTTACATGAAATGATTAATAAATGATTTATTCTTCCAGGAACATCAATATGGGGTTCTCTGGTTTCGTTAATTAAAAATATATACACTTTTGTGAGGTTTTCTATTTATTATATATCTTTGAATTATATTATTGATAATAATAATTATTTGATTCCCAATATATTTGGTTTGTGTGATAAGATCAATGAGATTTGTAATCTTTGAATTTTTATCTCAAATCTTGGTACAATCAGTTAAAGGGGAAGGGGGATTTAATTTTAAAAAACATAATTTCTTAATGTGTATGGGATTTATATGTTTGTGGTTATTCACTTTTGGGTTATGAATGATCTGGCAGTATTATGGATATTTTTACTAGATTTCTTCATGAATATTTGGATAATTTTTTGGTTATATTTATTTTTGATATTTTGGTTTCTCTAAAACTTTATGGGGAAATTGGAAAACATATGTTGATTATTCTTCAAACATTGAATAAAAATAGGTTATATTGAAAGTTTATCAAATGTGATAATTGGTTATAGAAGATTTCATTCCTTTACATATAATAAACAAATATGGAAGAAATATTGATTTTTCTAGAAATAATATATAAAAAGAGTGGGTAATAACTATAAAATTTATTATATTCGTAGTTTGCTCATATAATTAACCAATTACTAATGGTTTATGGAAAACATTTCATGATTAGCTCGAACACTAACCATCTCGACAATAAAAAAAGTTAGGTTCATCTATAAAAAAGAATATCGTAATTGTTTATAATAATTGAAAATAAAATTAGTGAATTATATGGTTTTTTACCTTCTATATAGAAATGGATACTTTTTTATCTACAATGATTCTTTGTTGAAATGACTATGTTTTGTTTTAATACATAATGCTTTTGTAATTACATATGCATCAATTCAATTGAACCATCATGATAAAAATAATAATTCACATGACATTAAAATTAGGGATGTAGTGTTTTATTTAAAAATTTGATTGCACCATTTAAATATATTAATATGATAAATATAAAGTATCACAAAAGTATAATTCATATATTCAATAAGAAATAGTTTGACATGACGGAGAGGAGATAGATGGAATTAGTAAAGGATTATGACTAAATAATATATTATGATCTATTAATGAAAATAGATTAGTTGCTTCATTGAGTTTGAAATATAATGAATCATTAATTATAAATCATCTGTAACATGATCCTTTAGTTAATGATCTAATAATTTGTTGATTATAAATCTTTCATGCATTAATTACTTATATTTTGGTTTTGGTTTTATTAAAATTTTATCTATCAAATAGAATTAAAAAAATCATATAATGGATATCATGTTTTATATGAAAATGAAGATTATATGAAGGTGGTTACGTTTCCATAGATTAATTTTTATGAAGGAGGTGTTCTCATTTTTTGAAAAATATTATGTATGGCTTCTAATTCCCAGTTTAGAAGGGATTTTTGGTATAAAACATATAGTTCTCAATTTTTCATTCAACATGGTAGCATTATTATATATCAATACCTTTGATATTATATCTTCTAGGAAGGAATGAATGTTAGATTTAATAATTTATAATGAAATATAACTCCATGATATTTTAATAATAATTTCACTCCGAATAATCATTATTCATACCATGTAATACATGAACCATTGAGCCTAAATGAACTATCATATAATATACTGTTATAACCAATAAATTAAAATTTATAGTATAAATATAGAAAACTAAATTATAAAATATTTATGAATAACATAAATTCGTTAATTATCAATTTATTATAAATGGAAATACAAATATTTTGAATGCAAACGTGATGTTTTTCTGAATTAAATTCAATAACATAATATTAATTTTTTATAGTATTATTTTCTAATTTATTCATTTTCATGCCATACTTAATGTAAAATTAAATGAATACTTCCATAATTCACATTAATTATATTTTATAATAAATAATATTATATTAATTATTTGAGATTCCTAAAGACAAATCATCATAAATTTGGATGGAAATTGGGGGAAAATATACCCTATGTTCTATTTATGAGTCACCTTTCCTTTTACTGTAACAATATTGATCCTTTAGTATTAAAATAGTTTATACCATGATTAATCTCTAAATAATTAAGAAAGGGATTAATTATAAATATAAGAATTAAAATGATATAAAATCCATTATAAATTAAATTTGATTATGTTTTTCAACAATATAAACTTTTTATATGAATTAATACTCATTTGGAATCATTTTCCATGATAATTAATTTATTATATATTTATTCCTAGGAAATTTCTAATATTAAATATTCATCCCATATAAAAAGGCACCCCTCCATTCTCTATTTTACACAACTTTGAGATTTCTCTATCAGATAGACCCTACCAATTCCACTTCTTAACAACTCTATCCATGAATTGGTGGTTATTTTATTCTTTTTATAAAATTCAAATGTTCCTTATGAAGGGAACTATTGGATGTCTTCCCAATAAGACCTAATCCTCTAACCCGACCTCTTTCAATTTGTTTCTTCTTATATGTCCACTAAATCTATTATATTATTCATATAATAATAACTTAATTAAAATAGTTATACAGAAATTTTATTATTATTATAAATCTGTCATTACGTGTTCCCTATTCCATAAAATCGTATATGAAAGTATCTCTCACTTTTATGCACAAATTAATATCTCCATGAAGAGATACAGTTTATTTTTCATCAGTATCATTCATGGATAGATACAAGGATGGGTTAAATTTTGATAAATTTTATTTATGGAATTATTATTATACATTAATTATAATATCAAATATTACTTTTTAGCATCCAAGCTGTTAGAAAATGATAGCAATGCTCGTGCATACAAGTTGACTACCTCCTACATAATGCGATGTGAGTGATGTTATTTTTTCACTAGAATAGTAATAAGGATATATATATAATTAATACCTATGATATATATGAAATAATAATGAATATTTAAAGGTGTAATATTATTTACCTTCATTTATATACATCTTTTTGAAAGTGAAAACAACATTCATGTGTAACTACGGGTATCATCTCCATTAGTGGATTAATTCATTTTTCTATCTATATCCTTTGTGGATGAATATAAAAAATAATTATAATAAATATATATTACATTTAAATCATGATTAAATTTTTATAAATTATATAATGATGATAAAATTAAAAATTAATAGGATATATAAATTAAAATATAACATAAAATTGACATAGTTACTTACAAGAAATTTTATTTTTAATAAACAATTATAAATAAATGGGTATTAATATGCCACATTTAAAGTATAAATGCTATAATAAAAATTATTATGGTTATTTGCAATATTTTTAATGAATATATATTTATTATACATGCATTTTCAATGTGTGGGGTGAAGGATGAGACATGAGGTATGGGATTTGTTTTCAATAATGTTCTATTCAAGATTGTTTAAGCATGAATTTTGTTTTAGGAAAATTTATGATCCCTATATGATAAATATATTTCTTAATATCATCTTCTATATATTTATTTGGATGAAAAATTTCATTTAATTATTCTAAATTTTAGTATTCAAAATATTGATTAACTATTTTAAAGGAAAATCATCTTTTTTTATCTCATTCGTCTAGAATACTTTTTCGTGCCTAATTTTCTAAAAAAAATCAATGATTCTTATAATAATTTAATATAATTGTTTAAAATTAATATTTGACCATGTTTAAATTTTTATATAATTTTTTTAATATTAATTGTCTTTCCATTTTCTAGGAGTTTTACTATTTGAATTCTTCTACAAAAATTGTCAAAGGCATGATTTCTTTTAACAAATAAAGTATGAATTATATTTTCTACTATCATGGTAATTCAACAGGTTGATAATTTATTTACTAGTTTTCATTAATATTTTAAAATAAAATTTATCCATATTATTTTGGAAATTTTTTTACTTATTAAATATTATTGTCAACGTGGAAACAATGTTTTATTCAAGGAATGATTTAGTGGTATTGTAAAGGAATTTACATCCTTGAAAACAATATTTAATGTTAGATATGATTTACTGTGTATATGATCCCATGATAAAACTGTTGGTATTTATATGTATTATTTATCAATATTATTATAGGACGATAAAAAATATTATTTTTTCTTAGGTAATTCAATGTTAAATGGATGAAATGTTTTGGAAGCCATTTTTATTTACAGTGGTTAGAATGTGATGATATGTTGACTGTTTTATTATCTTGTAGAACACATATTACTATTTTGAGTTATTTTTTTCATGGGTCTAGAATTATACATCCTTCTTATTAATTAGTTAATGTATTATATATCAAGAAACAATTATGGTAAACAAGTCGATGTGCATGATCTACCATGGGAAACAAGTTGATGTTTTTCACCTGTAATTGAAAAAAGAATATGTTCTCGATCCACTATAGACAAAATGTGTTCCTACTTGATCTATAATGACATTATGGTCTTGAGAGTTGAAAAATAAATATTAAATGTTTTCTATATTGATGTTGGTTCCACACATTTATGTCAAGAAATTAAGTTTCATGATTGATTTATGATAAATTAAAACACCAATGATTCGTGTATTTTTAACTAATGAGGACTTATTTGATGACTCTGGTTTACTATATTTGAAACATTTGGTTATAAATTTTTAATTTATTACTTTGATCATATACCCTTTATTATATCTTATTATTTTATATAATCATTGATTGATACTTCCAGTTTTTTCCTTACATATCATCTAAGCTCACACGTTATTATGTTTCTTTTCAACAGGTTATGATGTAAGGATTTAGTACATTATGTATAATATCGTACAAAGTGGGAAGAACCTTATAAAAGATGATAAATAATATATTTAAAATGTGATTTTTATGTATCTAGTATGAAAACACCCTAATTGTTCAATATTTTCGAGTGGATCTTGATATTATATATGGAATATTTAATTAAAATGATGTATTAGTTTTTTTTAAAATGCTCAAGACATTATTATTGGTATCATATTATGGTATAAAAATCAGTATAGATTATAGTTCAAGTTTTTTTAATGAAAAAACCCTATAGATAAGTATAAGTATCATATTACATCATAATATTTTGGTTATGACCATGGATAACATAGTTTAAAACTATGGTTTAATAGATAGAGAATATTTTTTCATTATTTTAAAAAAATATAAATGAGTTTTAATGATTATATAGGTTATCACTACGACTATTATTAAAAACACTATGATTTTTTCTTTTAGTCAATGGTTGGAACCCAAAGGGACCATGTTGATATTAACTGTGATGGAAAATTCAATTATTTTCCTCCTATGAATCTAAATTTTATGGTAGATGTAATCAAAAATATTCTTACATCACAAAATATTCGCAATCCATTAATTAGGATACTATTACAAATAATCCATGTATTTAAATATTTATATTTGATTATTTTATGATTAAACATCAACATTATATTAGTGCATCTTCTGATGAACTAGTGGTTAAGTGATGCATCATCCATGATGAGAAAATATTTTCCATTGTCCATAGATTGGATAATTAAAAGGATTTAATGGATATTAATATTTTGGAATGTTATGAGTTTAAGTGGAAATTGTTTAGTAATTACTTCCCATGTACTCTATGTATATAGATGGAGTTGTAATTCCTTCTAATTAACCAAAAGGAGAATCAATCCATTGGTACTTGTAAGGATAACTATAAAATAATTGCAATGTGTTCTTATTCTTTAATCATACAATATAAGAAAAAATGGTCAATTATTTAGATCCATAAATTCAGTTTTCCAAATGTTTTTACATTTATGATACATTAGAACCTATGATGAAATAATTACATGTTCACTCAAAGAAAACTATGAATTTTAAATTACCAATGATCCCTTTGAATTGAAATAAACAATATTATGGAGACTTGTGAGAAATAAAATATATCACATGGATTCATAAAACATCATCCATTTACATTTTTAAAATTGGGAAAGAGAAATTAATTTAATTGATTGAATAGAAGTGGTAGGTGAGTTAATCGTGAAATAGTTGGTCATAAATTCTATGAATATTAGATGGGGATGAATATTTCTATTTATTCAATAGAGAAAAATAACATTAAAAATAATTCACCGCACAACCTCCAATGATTTAAATAAAACTATTATAGAAATAATGAAAGCCGGTTCACAAATCTAAAGGTTTTTTATGTTGATCACAATAAACAACCCTATAAAACCTATATAAAAAGGGATGTTTCATTTTAACCTGACTACCCAATTTGGATTTAAGACTGAAATATGGACACATACACTTTTCATCCACTCTATAATTGCTAATCTGTTATTTAATTCTATATCAACCCACTCATTTATATCTATGGTGTTTTAAATAGGTATCAGTTACCATATCAATTATTATATTTAGAGTTAGTAGTGAAAATTATAATGGTATGATAGAAAACCTTCAAGTAAAATCTTGTTCTATTGTTGAATTTTATGGGAATGTTCTTAATAAAGATCTTTTTATTCTCCCAAAATTTGAATTAGATTTTATCCTATCTATGGATTGGATTTCTTTGTATAATTACCAAATATATTTCAATGGAATTAATGTAATTTTTGATATTCTGAGACAACCTCTAATCCTATACTAGTGTGATGATTAAAATGAACTAAAAATGTGAAATAAATATATTGAATGGGTATTTATCCCCAAAAAAAGTATTTTTATCTCAGATGGTTAGAGAGAAAGTTTTAATTGAAGATATTACCACTATATAAAAATTTATTGATGTCTTTATAGAAGAGTATCTTTGTCTTCTTCCAAATCATAAAGTAAAGTTTTAAATAGAACTCATAACTATTTATATGCATATATTGAATAAATTATATAGACTAACCCCTATATAGTTGTATGTATTGATGAAACAACTCCTTAAGAATCATGATTAGTGATTTATCCATCCAATTGCTTCACCTTCTAAGGAACTAGTAAATGCTTTAAGATAAAATATAGATGAATGTGACTCTTCGTAAATTATTTGAAACCTAACAAGATAAAAATTTATAATATGATTCTTCTACCTCATAATAATTATTTTATTGATTAACTACATGGATATCAATACTTTTATATGATCGAACTCCATTCTTGATATCATCAATTGGTGTTTCATGAAGGAGGATATAACTAAGAAAATATTTTGTACAAGGTATGGACACTATAAATACATTTTGATTCAATTTTGTTTTATTAATTCCCCAACTATATTCAAAGATTTATAAATACAGTCTTTACATATCACCATAATTAGATAAAAGTAGACCTTATAGATGATATTATTTAATATTTGGTGAGTAAGTAATATCATTAAGATCAATTGAGGTTTATATTATTGACCCAATAGAAGTATAATATATATAAAATATATAAAAGTTTTGAATCTTATCTACAAAAATTTCATTTTTGTGAAAAATAATCTCAATCTTGGGTATAAAGGCGCATCCATCAAAGAAGGAAGTTACTGAACATTTTCCAAGACCAACTACTTTGACTGAGATCTGTTTCTTTCTTGGATTGGATGGATATTACCAATTCTTTGGGGACTATTTTTCATATATCTCTAAACTACTAATAAACTTAACATATGAGGGAGCTACGTTTCTTTGGATATTTTAATGTTAATAAAATTATAAGTAATTGATGATAAGATTAGTTATTCCACCTAAAAATACACATCCTAGAAATAGAAAATGGTTTATAATCTATAGTGATTCATCAATGAAAGGACTAGGATGTGGAATCTTATAGAATGATATGTTGATATCCCTTATCACATGTCAATTGATGATTCATGTGGAAAATTACCTAACTCATGATTTGGAGTTAGTTGTGGTAATTATTGCATCCAAAAATATAGGTGTTAACTTTATAGATAATGGTGTAATATATATTTTGATTTTAAATGATTAAAATGTATATTCACATAGAAAGATTATGATCAGTTCATAGAAATATGGTTGGTGATGATTAATGAATATTACTACTCAATATAATAAAACCCTTAGACTTTGAACAAGGTGTAAAATGGTATATATTGAAAGGATCATGAAAAATTGTTTCATATGAGGATAAAAAGAGATCCAATATTTCTAGATAATCCAATAATGAATAACTAAATATTTATTTAAGGGATAAAGTTTATCTTTATTAAATGATTATTCAACAATCGATTGATGTGACGATTAAAGGGGAAGATAAGAAAAATGTGGAAATGCATAGGAAGTTTATAAATTTTCCTTATCCCAACATTTATTGTGTTATTATGGTAAGGTTAATTAACCTTGAACATGTACCTCTTATACCATATTTGAAAAATGAGCTCATGGATTATGCTCAATGATTATCGTTCTCTATTTTTCCTGGATGTATGAAGATGTATATAGATAAAAAAATTATTTATAGTCATAAAATGAAGTGATATATGCAGAGTATATTACAAAGTTATTTGAATGTAATCAATGTGAGGATGAGGGGATAAGATCTATGGGAATATTAAAACCACTATCTATACAAGAATTGATATGGGAAAACATCACCTTGGATTTCATCATCGAACTCACCAACACGTATGATAGAAAAAATTGTTATTTGGTTTATGGTAAATTTCATAAAATAGTAATCACACATCATTGAAATTAGAGATGATTTATCTATATAAAACATTTTATAATATATATTATAGAAATAGAAGGGTTTCATGGAATATAAAATTTTATTTTATCAGATCCAGATCTAAGAATTACCATCACGTTATGGAAAATAATACTGTTGGATATAGATATAGAGTTGAGTTTCATTATAGAAGATCAGACAGTACCTTTAAAACCCTAGAAAATATTTTGTGATATTGTTCTATGGATTACAAAGGTGATTGTGATAAACACATTCCTTTGGTTGAGTTTCCCTACAAAAATAGATTTTTATCAAACATTAAATCACCACATTATGAATCCCTCTATAGAAATAAGTTGATAATTCCATATAGATTTAATTATATTATACATAACATGTTATTGAGACATATTCTTGTTTAGAAAATGATGTAGAATGTTAGAGACATTCAATAAGACCTAAACAAAGATAATATTTGATAGAAAAGTCATGTTGATAATCATTAGTAAGATATAATGTATGATTTTAGTGAAAAGTTATTTTGTTGAATTTTTCAATGGAATAAGGTGAAAATATTTCAAAAGAAATTAAGGTTTATAGATATGTATATTGGGACATTTTAGATTCTTGAATGATTGGGGAAGATAGCTTACTACTTTTAACTTCCACTGAACCTCTCTCAATTTCATGAGGTGTTACATGTATCAATAATGAGGAAGTACATACTGGATACATTGTATGATCTAAAATTAATGTTCATACTAATAGATCATGGTCCATCATATTAAGAAACACTAGTATAAATCTTGGATCATAGTGATAAAATGATACAGAACAAGACTACCCACCAGGTTAAAATTCTCTAGAGGAATCATAAATTCAATGAATCTATTAGGGATCATACAGATGTAATGAATCATATATAAAATTATTTATATAGAATAATTTCAAATTTTCTGGGGTGAAATTATTTTAAGGTTTTGTAGAATGTAACACCCCAATATTTTAATATACATTTATCTTCAGATAAATTATTTTTGATAGCTTTGAATACAAGGAATCCCATGTTTATATAAATATTAATATAGTATACCATTATAACATAGTAGATAAATTTGTCAATATTTGTAGGGAAACTTTAATTTTTAATATTTTATGTTTCAAATAAATTCATTGATTAGTAATCGACTTTAAATGGAGTTAACAATATTTGGAAAGAGGAAGAGAGGGTTTTCTCAAGAAAAAATTATTTCAAAAAATAGGTCATATTTAAATATATCAAATTAATTATTAATAGTGAATAATTTTAATGAAACTTTTTTATTATATATTCAATAAAAAAATTAATATTAAAATAATTATTTTCTTTGGTGTGCGATAGGAATATATTATGTCTTTTTTCTTAAAATATATATTTTTTCTATAATTATAGTTTTACTTGTGCTTTCAAACTAAAATTAATTTATTCAACATGTATGTATTTAATATCATAACATTTAATCCTGATTTGGTATCTAGGGATTCAAATTTGGTAAATAGGTAGCTTTATATTTTAGGAATTATGAATTGTGATTGTGGTAAAAAATGAATGACCTCAAAAAAATTGTAAATTAGGTTAATCTAGGATAATACTAGGTGATAAGGACACAATTATTCATCTAAATTCCTATTTGATAAATTTAATTTGAACCATATAACCTTGGTTTCAATAAATAAATTTGCAAGAGAAAATTTTATATAAATATTATATGTAAAATATTTAATGCCAAAAAATATAAGAAATGTAACTCTATTAATTTTCAATATCTCATATTTGTTAGCATAGGAAAAGAAATTTTTTAATGAAATTTAATGTTCATTTTGTTCATAAAGTAATTTTATTTATATTGGTAATTTATTTATATTTTTTGATTAAATACTAACATTAAATTCTAATATAATGCTATTATAGAATTTATTTAATTAATAAAACAATTAAATTAATGATATTAAAAATAAAAAGGGCCAAGAATTCAAAAACCCCATATAAATAATAATTAATTAAAACAATATCATTTATAATAGGAATGATCATTCAGATCACATTGTCTCTTAATATAAAAATCTTTTCCATGGGACCACTTCTGAATCTGATCCTCTTAGGGATGTCATTACTCTACTTGTAAGTGAATATAATAATAGAATGTTATCTTTAAGTGTGATTTAGTTTTGAAATTAAATTGGGCCATTTTTTTAAAAATATATAAATTCCACCAGGTCAAGATGGATTCAATAATTTTTCTTTCATCATTATTTCAATGTTTCCTAGAAAATCGTTGTTGGGGTTTTAATAGTTTTTTTACAAATGGCCACCTTTCTTATGGATCCAAAGCTCAATTTCTCTCTATTTCCCCAAAAATTGATAATACAAATGAGATTCATCATCCTTGGCCTATTTATATGGTTAACTCTATTTTTAATGTTATTGAAATTTTTTGGCCAATATATTAGCCAACATATCCAAAAAAATATCAATTTGAACCAATATAGTTTTTTCAATGGATGAACAATTCCAGGCTGCCAGATGTCTATATCTAAATTTATCAACCTTATCATGAAATATATCTTAGGTGGGAACATGGAACTAAATATTGAAATTAAAAAATCTTTTAATACCATGTATTACGACTACATCTCCAATATCCTCACCAAATATTTCTTTAGAAATATTTTCAATGATTGGATTAAAACACTCTTTAGCTCATCTCACCTTTTTAATTTGATCAATGGCTCCCTAGAGGGGTAAATAAAATTCTCAAGAGTAATTAGATAGGGGTTTCCTCTATCATCCATCACCTTTTCCATTTTATCATACTACCTTTGTTAGTTTATTCATTATGTGATTGAAATATGGGAACATAAACCTATAAGGGTACACATATATTTGGTTTCCACCTATCAACTTTTTTATGTCGATGATATATTTATAATTATATATAAAAAAAATATATAACAATAAACAAAAAATACACCCTTATTCATTATGAAAGGGATTTAGATGAGGTTGTGTGTTCGGAAAAAATCTTCTATTTTCTTCAGTAATAATTTCTTTTCAATCATAAATGTAGACATCACTAATGAGATGAACTTAAAACAAAGAAAATTTACCTTAATCCAGCTTACATTACCTATGTTTTGGGAAATTACTAGTGCATCATACTTCACTCACACAATTATTAAGATAATAAATCAATTCACTTCATGGAAAAAGTTATCTATCTCGATGGATGGTAGAGTTTTCTTGGTGAATGTTGTCATAGAATAAAAGTTTGTCTAGTCCTTTGGGATTAACAAATAGCATATTGCCTTGTTAAAAAATGTAAAAAATCGATTAAGGAATTTCAAATGTATTATATGATATCATTAATGTACAATGTCAGTTGTGACATGGAAAAACTTCTTCAATCCCATCTCTCTTAGAAGAAATGGAAAAAAATTCTATTCCAATTCAATCTCTCTATCTCTTTGATCACATTAATCCTAGAGAACTATTACTAAAAAAATATGGTGGTATTTATTCTATATTGTACTTATTTTGTATCAATCCTAAGATACAAATTTTGAGTCTTATAGATATCTCCATATGGATATCAATTAATTAAACTTTCTAAAATATCATCTCCAATGGGTTTTTTTTGTCACGAACCAGCCCAAGTCAATCCTAAACCAGTCACACGGGCCACTCAAAAAATAGTCTTGAGAGGCAATACAGATCTACTAAGGGTTTCAAAAAGAATCAAGGGCATCAGTAGAGTGAAAAAGGAATGCTTTCAACCAGAAATAAACAATTAAAGACATAAAGAAATGAAATGGATGGCCCCATACACATTTATGTAATAGTTGAACTGAACATTATTTGTATATGAAACCGAAAGTATAACTGATCCAAAAAAACTCAACTGATTAAACCTAAAAAATTACTATGACTACTTCACCATGATATTCACCCTCCAATTAAATGATCACATGTCACCCAAGGTGATCATACTCAAGATGGAACCAATACAAGGGCTAATAACCGAATAATCTTATAAGCGTGAGTATTAAAACTCAGTATGTTATCCCAATATTCTATTCCAAATGAAATTCCTTAAAAATAAAATAAACATAAACATTATGTTTGAAATAAAATATATAAAATTATTTTTTCTAAAAAAGGATCAATTTTATAAACATTATAAAATAATAGTCTTGCATGTTTTCATAAACCCGAAATTCTGGTATTTGATTTCAAAGAAATTCAGCTCCAAAATGAATAACGTTCTCTATATAGCTTCTTTATTTAATATAAAATTATAAATAAATCACAAATGATAATGAATTATTTATCCAATAACACTATATAATGTTGGTGAATACCACATATCCAATAATCACTAGTTTAAAAGTATCCATAACAATATTTGTTCTCGTGGGAGAGCCACTTGTAGTGAAAAATACCCATTTAGTTGTTCCCAACTTCATTATCTTAGGTACCCTGTATCTCGGTGTAAAAGTAACAATAACAATATATTCTCCCATGGTCGAGCCACTTGTTGTAAAAAATACCCATAACCGAGTAGTTCCCAACATCATAATCATATTTTAGTTATTATTTGTCATCATCAAACATTCTACCTTAAAAAAGGATGAAACCACTCCGGATCACTAGCATACCTGTACGCGTCCGCCCAACTAGATACACGAGTTTCCCTCTTTTTGATAAATAAAGTTCCACATAATAACAAATACAATTTTTACATGAAAATTACTTCTCAAAATAATTCACACACCAAACTTATGACAATCATGTTTCACATTTCTATCACGGATCAATAAACCACTACAAATTTTCCTATAAGAATTTAAAGAAATATAATGAGGATTTTCACATTAGATCCATTCAAAAATGCAATTTTAAGGGAAAATGTCTTCCAATACCATATCAAAAAATATTTTGAAGCCCCAAAACAATTTAATAAATCAATTTCATGAATCATAAAATGACCCCACATGATGAAATGTAGAACACACATGAAAACCCTTTTCTTATAAAAATGCAATACAAGCCTTTATGCTTTTTACGAAACCAACATATAAAAATGATAAAATTTTAACATTCATAAAGAGGTGTAAAAACACCATTATAGGCATATAAAAATTACATAAACCCTTTAAAAAATTATGTTACACCTTAAAAGATCAATAATTTTCATAAAAATGCCGAACAAGACACTTTTCGGCAACTCGTGCCAAAACATGTCAATTATCAATACCCATATCTTTATAAAACCAAAAAAAAAATTAAATCCAAAAAAGGTCCCTAGAATATGACTTTTCATTCTTCTCATAATTTAATAAATTAAAACAAGTTATTTTATATCACATTTACCACACAAAATCCAACTGAGGACTTTTCTGAAAACAAGGCATAAAATATTTAGAAAACCAACATCTATCAAACACCCAAAAGTTTAAAAACAAAATTTTAATCCCAAAACATTATTAAAATTGTGAAACCAGGTCATAAATATGACAATAAATATTTGAAAACTAGCATAACATTTATTTGAACAAGTGGTGGGCAATTTTATAACGAAACAACTCCATTTTACAAATAAATATGGCATAAGAAACCATTTTACACACCAAATATATCATCCAATGTTTAATATAAATACTATAAATGTATATATTTTTATAAGATAAATAAAATATGACACTAAAATAATAAAGTCATGTTATTGGGAGAACCAACCTCAAAACCATGGAGGAATGGAAATGAACACCTAAAAACACACCCCAAAGGTTATGAAACCTTAGATCTTTGAAGACCAACAATAAACGAACAAGACCCATATAATATATATAGTTAAACAAGAACCATGTGTATTTAATTACTGGGGTATATGATAATCCAATGAAAAAAATGAAGGAGATGGAAGAGGGAAGAGATGAGAAGAGGAAAGTGAAAGAATTATGAATAATCAATAACATTTGGTGTGAAATCACCAAAAAACAGACCAAGCGATGGAGAAATAAGGGTAAGGCACATCTGGTAGATATCCAATATTTATAGATCCATTTTAGAGGTATAATCACCTTAACTGTACTTTTAGTTTAAAAGTTATTAAACTTGTAAGTGGATTCACTGTTTTGTTGCACGGTTTTGTAAACCGTGGGAAAATTGTGCAAGTTCGGCCAGAAAAATTATGAAACATGTAGGTTTAATGTGTCCAATATGGGGAAAACCAAGATCAAACTGTAAAACCCTATAAATTTTCCAAAACCCTGAAATGAAACCCCAAAAACTAGGGTAAACCAACCCAAAGATCCATGAATGTGTTAAACACAATCTAGTGACACTATAGGTGTCACAAACTCTCATCTGCGAAACATTCTCTAAAAAAAAGAAAGGTTGATACAATATGGATTGATTCGAAAAAAATACATCAAAATACCACACTTGCCACACCCGAAAAATGAGAAAATATCGGTATTCCCATTGAACCAGAACATTAACCAAAACATGAAAAACCTTGTGTGAAATTGTTTTCATCGAGAACTCCTCCATTATCTTCATGTATGATAAATTTATTCACACACCACTTTAATATTTATTAATCTCCAATGATTCATTTTAAGGCTTCAATATCATGATCAAAGCTAAACTAGATGATTTGATTCGTGGGATGCCAGAATATGTTCAAGCTCTAGTGAACCAACATATGTTTTCTAATCAATAATTTTTCCTCATTTGAGGGTCTTTAATCACTGGGATTCTTACTAGAAAACAAGTCTACTACAATAAAATTATGTTCAAACATCTTAATTGGTTGGTTAAGATGGTTAATAATGGATTCCACCTTCTAGGTTAACTTTTTTATGAATATTTTATTTTTATAAACTCCTAGTTGATTATTCATTTCAGGTTGTGGGAGTATATTTACTCTATAGATGTAATATCTTCCACCAAAAGTGATAAGACATCAACAACCTTTTCTTATCTCATTTAACTTCCTTAAAATTATGTAATATAGTGCACAAACTATTTGACTTTCTACCTCAACATTGTGGAAACATATAGGAGCTTCGAGAAAACAGCATGTGGTCTCCCCAAACTCCTCATATTATGATTCACTATAATGTAGCTTGCAAAAACTTCATCCACCTTATATAGTATTATAGGAATGAATGTATACATGAACACATTTCTTTCAATATTTAATGGGATCTTTCATGTTTCATGACCACCGTGAAGGCTGTTACCTCACTA
This sequence comes from Viscum album, assembly GCA_963277665.1. Lineage (NCBI taxonomy): Eukaryota > Viridiplantae > Streptophyta > Magnoliopsida > Santalales > Viscaceae > Viscum > Viscum album. The sequence continues at coordinate 1,535,224,658 of OY728156.1, read as the reverse complement.
TAATAAGGAAAAATCAATAATTCCATATATGAATTCATGAATTTAATGAAATGTTTAGTGGAGGGACACTTCTCTCCCCCTCAATGAACATTTTAAAATTTTGGATCTCACCTTCTATTGTATGGATGAAATTTATCTCTGATGGAGACTCTAGGGGAAATCATAGGGCCTATAGAATGGGGTTTTCTTCAGGAACCTTGATAAGGATGTGATTGGGATTATTTATTTCCCTTGTGGCATTACTACTTCTTTATAGGTGGAAATTTTTTTCTTAAACAATGATTTTGATATGTCTTGAACAAGGGTATGGGACAACATATTGTTTATGTGTGAGTCATTCAGCATTATGATATCAGTTAGAACTAGGTAGGTATAACTCTCTTAGATGATGAAATCTAGGTGGATTATATTTTTTAATTATCTCTAAGATATGAATTATCTTATCAATCACACTTACAGATAAGCTAATTAACATGCTGATTCTCTAGCCGTCAAAAATACATCTATTTGTGCTCTTGATTTGTAAAATGTTTTTCTTGAGGATTTAATTCCCTTACATAAAATGGATTTATGTGAAATACATTTTTTCACACTCATTTATCCATATTTTATATCAAGGAATAATCTCTTCCATCTTCGGTGAGGTCTCATCATTTTTTCAAAAAATAATTATTAAATTTTTTAAAATTCATAAAAATGTAATCATATTCTATGTGAGTGTCATATGGTTTATCACATCATACATGGTAAATTTATTAGTCACATGTCAATTTTTGTTAACATTATTAATCATTTATGTTTAAAATAGTTTTTACCATGGATAAGGTAAAAAATAATACACAAAGCTATTAAAAAATGATAAGACTTAAAATAACACCAAAACCTATATTAATATACATTTTGATGTATTTTAAAATGTATACACTATTTATTCTAATTAATGTCCATGTGAAATCATGTTTCTTGAGATATAAATTATTATATTTAAATGATTTAAGAAATTCCATGTTTTTCTTATACCTCCCTTGTAAATGGACACCCCTTCATTCTCATATTTACTCTACCTAGATCATTCTACCATAACCAAACCATGAAAATTCCTTTTATAAAAATTCATATACTTGTATTATATGTTTTATTCTTTTTAAATGTACATTCAATGGTTCTATAAGAAGGGATATGAAGGTGGATTATTACTATGATGTGTTTAATATTTATAAATTATTTTCCTTATATTATTGTTATTATTGAGTTATAATATAACATATAACTTCTTACCTTAATAGAATTTATAAAACTATAATGTCATATATGCATATGTGTGGACTACCTTCTCCATAAAGTTATATTTTTTTCATTACAGTTTAACATGTATGGTAATAAAGATAAATATAATGATTACATATTATATATATTATTTAATTATGATTCTATAATGGTGAATTATTATATACCTTTTTTCATTATTCTTAAATTGAAAACAATATTTGTGTATAAGTACTGCATACTGTCTCCTTACATTGTGTAATCCATATTCATATCTCTAAACTATATGGTAAAAGAAATTATATTCTTAATTAATATATATGATATTAATATCATGATTATTATATTTATATGATGTAATCATGAAAAAATTCCAAGTATTGCGTCTACAAAACTTAAATATGCCTTAAAATGAAGAAGTTATCACCAAGACCCGTGATTACTAATTTCAAATGGATAATAAATTAGAGATAAGAGGACATACTTAAATCATAAGTTTTATGATAGATATGTTAATTTTTCTATTATCAATGTATACTAAATCAATATCTATTATACATGACATTCTAATACATACAAATAAGAATGATTCTTGAGGTAAGGGATTTATGTTTCAATATATTTTAATTTTGAATTTTTATTCTTGAATTTCAATTAAAGAAATTATATGATCCTTAATTAATAAATAAAATTCATTTTATTCTATATTTTTTATTTCTTTTGAATATTTTTTCACTTTAATTTTCTTCACTTTTAATATTGAAGTGATCGAAAGAGTGGTTTTACAAAAACCAAATTTCATTTCTCTTTCCAGTCTAAAAAAATTTCTATTCCATATTAATGTTTTCTAAAAAAAATTCCAGAATGATTTGATTATTGTCCATTAATTTTTTAAATTCATTTTTAAAAATTGATTATTTTTTAAAAATACTTCTTAAAAGGAATCTTGTTGTTAACATCTTAAGTATGAAATTATTGACTTCTATAATAGTGTCAAAATAATTATTTATACCAACTTATATGAAATGAATGGAATTTAATACAGTGATAACCTTTAAAATTAATTTAAAATTAATTTGTAAGTATATAATGTTCATTAAAAATTAAATAAAAAATACACTAAAGATGGGAAATATTTTTATTTTGTAATTTTCATTTTCATAGTTGAAATGGTATTTTCATACAGAATAATTTTACATATCTTTTAATCAAATTTTCCCTAATAATAACGTAATTAGATATTATTTTTCATTAATAGGGTACCATCCATATTATTTCTATTGATGTTTTTTTATTATGATAAATTTATTTTTATGGAAACCATTTATTTTTAGAGTTTATTTTATAATGAATTGATGAAGTGTTTATGAGACCCACTTTTGTTTCACAGGTTGTGATGTGATGATATGGTGAATATTTTATGATCATTTATTAAATATATTTAAGGATTTAATTATATGATTGGTGGTCTTAAATTTATATATCCCTACAATGAAATTGGTAAAGTATTATATATCCTAAAATAATAATGGGAAACTAGAATATGTGCATGATCTGATATGGGAAACAAGTCAATTTGCTTTATCTAATTAGGGATACCGGCCAATATGATTACTCCCCAATGTAAAAAAAGTATTGATTATTAATTTTTATTGATTTTTTGGGATCAATACACTAAATTTACTAATGAAATAGTTTCTATACTTATAATGGGGCCACGCATTTACGATATGTCCATTTGATTGAGGATTGATTTATATAGATTTCTTGCCCTTATGATTCATGTCTTTTGATATTATAATTATTTATTCACTAAATCATGTATATAATTTTTTTTAATATTGGTTATGATCATTATATGTTATAGTTAGGATATCATACTGTTATTCATATCTTATGCTTTCATGTGAGCATTGATTGATATCCTCCTTATTTTCCCTTGCTAGGAATTTGATCTCCCAGTTTTTTATGTTTATTTTTATTATCTAATAAATAATTTATTATATAGGGTATGTCAATAATAGTAAAATGTGTTAAGAACATTATTAGAGTTGATTTACTATATAAAAAATAAGATATGATTGTATCCAGTCTCCAAAAAAACATAAACATCGCAATTCTTTCAAAGATCGTGATATTATATGTTGAATATTCATCTAAAATGATGTAATAAATATATCAGAGAGGAATGGATGTTGTATAAAATGTTTAAATTGTGAATAGGTAAAATAAGAATGATAATTAAGAAAATTTGATTCTAGAACCTTCTCTAATGCAAGAGTGTAAATGGGAAAATATATCCATTGATTCATTATTAGATAAAAAATACACCTTGAGGTAAAAATGTGATTTGGGTAAAATTGATCAATTATCTAAATCAATTTTTTTTTAACATTTGTTATAATATGTCTCTAAATAAACCATTATTACATTATGTTAATTGGATAATTTGATTATATATATTCCCTCTATCTATAGTATCTAATTATGATCCTATGTTTCCTTATAATTTTTTTGTAAACTATTATTAGGATGTTGGGAATTGAATTAAATTTCAATATTTCATTTCAACTTCAGTGTGATGGATAATCAGAGGGATTAACCTAGACTTTAGATAATATGATTTGATTTTGTTAAATGGTTTATTAGGGATGTGGGAATTAACATCTAACATTTATTGATTTTTCTTTTGAAAATAGTTTTCATTCTATTATACATGTCACAATTTTTGAATCATTGTATATAAAGTGTTATTAGAATTATACTTGTTGGGATGAAGTTATGGAAATATTTTTGTTTGGAAAAAAATTGGTAAACAATTTTCTATAAAGGTTTTGATGATTTAATAACATATGATGATGTATCATTGCTGGCATAAATATTATGCACATAATAAAAATAAATATCACTCTCTCAATGTAGGCGATTAAGTTTTCCTTAATCTATCTCTATAAAAATTTGAATTTTATTTAGATATATGTAACTTCTATAGTTGAATGGACTGTATGAAATCGTAGAAAATGTTTGATCAGTTTCCTACTAATGGTCTTGGTCACTAATTTTATCTCAGGTTCATGATGTATTTCATGTTTCATTTTTTAGAAATTAATTTCTAGATGCATCTCATGTTTTGATCCATAAAGTAGTGTAGTGAGAACAAAAACATTCATATCCTGAATACACTATCCATGTTCATGAACAAAGATACTAATTGTTATAAAATAATGCGGCACTCTATGTTATTGATTTTTTTAAAATCTATATGATTTAAGAAGAAACATGGGAATCATAAAATGATTTTTGCGAAATATACCTCTACTTTTTTATATAATGAATAAAATTATAATGATTCAATTTCCATAAGGATGTACGGATGTAAAAAATCTATGTATTGTTAGAATAAATCATTATCATTCATTATTCTAGAGTTATATTATTTTTATTATTATTAAATTAAATTATTTGCATACATGAAAAATCATTATCTATTACCAAATTGGGTTTTTAGGAATTATATTGTTTTATTTAAAATCATTATTTTAAAATTATAGAACCTATTTCATAGAAAATAAATTTCATTTTTTAATTTACCAGGTCAATTTTAACTTATTAATCATTTATGAAATTTTTTTGATAATATTTATTTTTTAATGAATACTAAAAAATATTACGTTTTTTTAAATCATTATTTTATATTAAATTGTTTATAAATTTATATTCTATTTTTTATTAGTTTCAAAAATTCAAAAGTTAATTTAGATTAAAATAAACTGACTTTATTTAATTTGAATTAAATTTATAACTGAATTTGTTATAAAAAATTTTATACATAAAAATGAATATTTTTGAAAAACTACATTTCTTAATTATTATAAGTTTAATTTATATTAAATTATCCAAATTCTTCTAATTGAATCTATAAAAAATATTTATTTAATTGTAAACAAGAATTATTTATTTGATAAACATACCCCCTTTGTAGTACCCCCCGTTTAAGGTGTGTGACCCTTGTTTCAGTTCGATCGTGCTTTTTAAATTGGTTGGTTGATGTTTAGAGAATATTGGGAAATACTATTAAAGTTGTGCAGGTTGTGCAGGGGCGCACGGTTGGTGCACGGTCAAAAAAAAACATGCGGCCAACCCATGAAACCAGGCACCCATGACAATGGGCTCCGCAAGGGTGGCACACAGTTTTTCAGACCGTGCGGGCAAGCCAAGCGCATTCCCTGTGTGAGACAGTGGCAACCACACGGTTGGTGCATGGTTTTCCAAACTGTGTGGGGTAATCATGCGGCCACATAATGTTTGGGTTTTTAAGCCCCGAGACACTCGGGATTTCCCATTTTCCCCTCATTATTCCTCCCACTAGTGGCTCACACGGGAGTTCCAGTTTTCAATGGTTGGGGGAGCTCCTTAGCACATTTTGCAAGCAAATCAAAGGGGTTTCAAGGTGTTTTATCCCAGGTAAGTCTCTCCTCTTGGTTTCATTGTGTTTGACTCTAGATATACATCTCCCTCTCAGTTTTATAGATCTACACCCTTTGTTTGTAGATCCAGGGTTGTGGTTTCCTTGGTTGTTGATTTTAAGACTTGTGGATGTTAGGGATGGGGATATAGAGCGATTTTGGTGGTGCATTCACTAGATTTTAAGAGGTTTGGTACCTTGTGGGCCGATTTCATCGGAAACCTAAAGGTAGGAGGATTCTTTATCGACTCCACTTAGTAGAACTGATTGGAATGCATTCAAATTGAATGTGTGGTGTTGGATTTATTGGAATTTGGTTTTTGAACACTTTTTTGGAAACCTTCTAGAGTGATGGTTGTGAAATCTCAAAAATTGGGGATTTTGAATGAGTGCCTTTGTTCTTAATTTTTAAAATAGAGATTTTAAAATGGGGATTTTCTGGAGTTGTGACACATGGTTTGGATTATATGTTTTCAATAAAAGGGGATGTTTTATTGAAGTGAAGTGGCTTTTTCAAAATTGGTTTATTCTTTGTATTTCAATAAAAATACAGTTTTATTGAAATGGTTTTAATTGGTTAAACACGCTTGGTTTTCACATGATGGTTGTGTGTGTTCACGGGCATGTGGGATTGATAAGGGTTAGGGGTTTCCCCTATCATTAACATGATGGATAAAGGTTAGGTATTTCTCCCGTTAAAGGGTTCACGTGGGACAGATAAGGGTTAGGGGTCTCCCCCATCATTAACGGGATGGATAATGGTTAGGTATCTCCCTAATCAATTGGTTAACTACGAATGACTTAGTGAAAGGATGACTCACAACTCTCAAGTATAGGGAGATCCAGGTTACATGCAGTGTTGGTTTTGTGGATGTATGGAATGAATTGGGTATGTCAAATGAATATTTGGGAACAGTTTTGAAGCTTGTTTAGTTGTTTATCTAAAAAAATAACTTGTTGAAAAAATTGGTTTCAATTTCACTTGTATTCTTTTGGTTGTAAATGGTTTTGGAAACTTGTTTATATTTGGTTATAAACTGTTTTAGTAAATTGTTGTATATAAACTATTTGAGATAAATGTGACCTACTTTTCTATCCTAGTGGCTTGAGTAGGGAAGTCATTGGGGAAACCCTACTGAGTTTTATACTCACCCCTGCTTTGGAAATTTTGTGCTTTTACAGATGCTATCTTCTGGGAGAGAGGAAAAGGTGTTCTTTCACATGTTTTTAGCACCACCTCATGATGTTTTGGTTGTTCGGTGATTGTGGATCATGGAGTCTTGTGGTATTTTGATAGTCTCGTATCGTTTAACCGATTTATACTTTGATACTTGGTTATTCTTCCAGTGTTTCGCACTTTGATATGATTTTCAGATACATGAAGAAGTTGGGTTGTCTATCATTCATTCATGCATCATATAGTGAATGTCTGGTTACAGTTAGTATTTATTTGTTTATTTATTAAAAGTTAAATCATCCCCCACTAGTATTTGAAACCCTTCGGCATTTTTTCCCAGCCTTTAGCATATTGTGTATGTCGCTTAACACTAAGTAACCCTCACTACCTCCTCATGACAATGAGGTAGTGGCGTGGTGTTACAAATGGTATCAACTTATCCGGTCCTTGCCTAACAATTATTCATCAATATTCCTTATTGTGGAGAGGAAATCCCTTCTTGTCTATTCCATGGGTGGGAATCATAGAAAAGAGTAGGCTAGTTGGAACTTGAAATGTTTAGCATAAAAGGACATAGCTAACCCTTTTATGCTGAACATCATGTTACTAGGGAGTTGGGTAAATAATTCTTTGGAGACACTACTAGGATTTTGAAATTTCATTTCCATGGGTTTAGCCAATGAGACGAGCATGACATGCATTATAGAGGAATGAATTCCCACTAAGAGTGCATACATCATTTTGAGAAATGATTCATGTTGAAAAAAGTGTTCATTTTTGAAAATTATGGAATTGGTTTTCAAATGAAAGATTTGGAAAAAGTGAATGATTATCTTATTTCGAAAATTTTTTATTTTCAAAATCATGTAAAGTTGTTTAAAAAATAATTGAACATGGGAAAAAGGATGTTTTGGAAAACAATGTTGTGATAGTTTTTGTGATAGAATTTGAAATTCTAAGCCATCAGTTGCAAGAGAGTGAGATTGACGGAGTTTTTTGTTGGTTTAGAAAATGGTACCCGATAGGTGTCATCGAAACCAACCCAAAGAAGATGAGGAGAATGTGGGAGCACCTGAACCATAGATGAACCAAGAGCTAGTTCAGAGTATTTTCCAGGCATTTCTTGTTGTCAATACGGGATACTAGAGGAATGAACCAAGGCATGTGGATTATACCATCCGGTTCATGAAGAAGAATCCACCGAACATCTAGGTGATGCTGAACTCAAGAAGGAGGAGGTGTGGCTTAGTTGGATGAATCGTATCTTCGATTTCATCGGCCCACCATTAGAGCTCAAGGTCAAGTTGGCAACGTACATGCTCTAGGATCTTTCACGTCAGTGGTGGGATTTAGCAGTCCAAGCTAAATTAGATGAAGGCCTTACATGGGAGGATTTAGAATAATTGTTCAACAATAAATTCTATCCTCACACGTTCAAAATCCGTAAAATGATGGACTTGTTCAGCCTGAAATCGGAGAGCCTATCTGTCACAAATTATGCGGCTATGTTCATGAATTTAGTCTTTTTTTCACTAGATTTTGCTGCAAGTGTGTCTTTGAAGGCACACATCTTTCAATCAGGGCTAAGGTAGGAGATTTGATCGATGATTATAGTGTTATGTATTATAGATTATATAGAGATAGTGAATAGAGTGACTATTTCTAAACATCATATCTTGGGATTGATAGGAGGATGAATGATGATACCTATAGGAAATAGAGGTAACTCAGCCACTGGTAACAAGAGGAAAAGGGACACCTATTTCCACGATGCAGGGGGAAATCAGAACAAGGCTGCTGGATCAGTAAACCTTCATCCATGACCCCAGAGCAAAGTAGGTTGTTTTCAATGTGGTTCTCTTGACTACATAAAGAGTGATTTTACAGCACACCCAAGAGCATGTCATAATTGTAAGAAGATGGGGCATCTTCAGCGCTATTGTCACAGTGCTCCAAGGTCAGGTGCTCGAGACACTTTTTAGCTGTCGCAAGCATAGTTTGATTCGACTAGACGAGGATATCAGAATTAGTCTCATCTACAAGGTAGATCTATACATGGTGATTTTGGAAATACCATTACTCCTAAACTAGGGAAACCTCAAGAAGGAAACAAGGAGAACAATATTGTGAAGAATCAATTGTATGTAGTTGACCAGATGATTTTCGATGATCAGGTTGGACCATCTAGAGTGAGAAGTATGTTTATTTTGAATTCCACCTTTGTGCAGGTGTTGTTTGATACCGGTGCATCACATTCCTTCATTAATTCTCGTGCTGTTGACTTTCTATGATTAAAACTAGAAATGATGCCTTCTGTTTTGAAACTGCAAACTTCTCTTGGTGAAAGAAAATGCCAAGCCTTTGTGTGTAGAGAATGTGCAATAACGTTTGATGGATTTAAGCTAAAATGTGACTTCTTGATGTTGGATATGGATGTCTACGATGTAATTGTGGGTATGGATTGGCTGGTGGTGTTTAAGACCCACATCGACTGTAATGCGTGAATAGTGGATTTTACGACACATGATGGCGTTAGACATCTCTTTAGAGGAGAGTGTAATGAATGGTAGGGTGCAATGGTTTTGTTAGCACCAGCAGTGGGAACATTATCGTATCATTTTGCGGTGTTGTTGTTGGAATCAGTAGAGGGTGTTGAGTATAGTGTTCTACCAGAACTGGTGAGTCAGTTCATGGATGTTTTTCCCGAAAAATTCTCTGGGTTACCTCTTGTAAGAGAAGTGGAGTTTATGATTGATCCCCTTCCAAGAACTAGTCCTATCTCACATTTGTCTTACCAAATGGCACCTACTGAATTGTGGGAATTGAAAGTCCAGTTGGAAGAGTTAGAAAACAAAGGTTTTATCTAGCCTAGCATGTCTCTATGGGTAGCGCTAGGGTTTTTTGTGATAAATGTGGCTCAAACTTTGAGGCTCTATGTTGATTATATTAGAAATAACCAAGTTAGGATAAATAATTGATATCCACTTCCATGAATTGATGATTTCTTTGACTAGTTGAGGGGAGCCCAGTGGTCATCCAAGATTGACCTGAGGTCGGGATATCATCAATTTCAGGTGAGGAAAGAAGATATTCTTAAAACAGATTTCAGAAGTACATACAAAAATATTGAATATGTGGTTAGGACCTTCTTTCTAATGAATTCATCGGAGGTGATCATGGCATTGATGAATTTGATAATTCAGATATATCTAGAATTATTTGTGGTGGTGTTTTTAGATTATATTCTGGTGTATTCAAAGACAAGGGTGGAGCGTGAGATGCACTATGCGACAGTGTTGGGGATCTTGAGAGATCATCGGTGTATTCAAAATAATCAATGTGTGACTTTTGGATATAGTAATTCCATTTTAATGGCCATATGATTTCTGAAAGGGGTGTTTCGGTGGATCCTGAAATGATAGATGTTGTTACCTCATTGAAACCACCAAAAAATGTGTTTGAGGTATGGATTTTCCTCAGTCTTGTTGGGTATTATCGGCATCTTGTTGGTGATGTTTCTCATTTGGCTTCACTGATGACAGCTTTGACAAGAAAGAATGTTCTATTCCAGAAGAATGAACAGTTTTATTAGTGTTCTTAATGGATAAAGGGTTTCCTTACATCATCACCAATATTTTTTTTCCAGAACTAGTAAAAGGGTACATAGTGTATTGTGATGCCTTAGGATTAGGGTTGGGGTGCATTCTCATGCAAGGGGATCATGTGGTTGTGTATGGATCATGACAGTTGAGGGTGCATGAGGAGAACTACCAAACTCATGATTTGGAATTGGAAGCAATGGTCCATTCTTCGAAAGTGTGGTGTCATTATATCTTCTGTTAGAAATTCATGATATATACTGATCATAAGATCTTGAATAACTTTTTCTCACAAAGGTATTTTCACATGAGGCAAAAGAGGTGGATTATCTCTAGAAGTTTTATTTTGACTTTATATACACATCAGGCAAGTGAAATTTGGTGGATGATGCATTAAGTAGAAAATCATATGCTTAGGTAGTGAAGCAGGTATCAGACCTGTGGCAGTTGATGTCGGTTATAGATGACTTGTGGTTGGAATGAGAGGACCAGGGTGATAGAGCAGTCTTCTTTCCGGTTTTGTTAATTCCTGACTTGGTTGGACAAGTTAAAGAGACATAGATATCTGATTATAAGTGTGTGACCTTGAGGTCGAAGCTCAATGGTGGTGAGACCATTGAGGGTTGGAAAATGAATTGATATAAATTTTTGTGTTTTTGGAATCGGATGGTTATACCAGTTGCTTGTCAGGAGGATCTTCTCAGGGCATATCATCATTCTAGGTGGTCTGTTCATCCTGGAATGCATAAAATGTCTAAAGTGTTGAAAGTGTTGTTTTGGATGGCTGGAATGAAAAGAATAGTGGCTGAGTTTGTTTCGAGATGCTTGACATTCCAAAAGATCAAGGTAGAGCATCAGAGGCTAGCGGGAATGTAGCAGTCTTTACCAATCCCTGTTTAAAAGTGGGATTAAATAGTGATACATTTTTTCACATGTCTCCCAAGAATGGTAGAAAACTATGATGCCATTTTGGAGATAGTGGATTGGATAATGAAGTCGATCCATTTCATTCCAACTCATGAATCACATAATGTGGAGGATCTGTCCAAAATCTATATCTGGGAGGTGGTAAAAAGGCATGGTGTTCCAGTTTCAATTGCATCTGATAGAGATCTGAGGATTAAATCTCATTTCTGAAATCATTATAGCAAACCCTTAGAACTAATTTGACCACGAGTATGGTGTATGACCCTCAGATGGTTGGTCATTCTGAGTGGATGATACAAACTTTGGAGGATATTTTGTGAGATTTTTTCATGGATTTTGGTGTTTTGTGGGAGGAGCACTTGTTGTTGGTTGATTTCTCATACAATAATAGATATTAGGAATCCATATATATGGATCTATTTGAAGCGTTGTATGGGAAGTCGTGTCGTTCTACACTATGCTGGGTGGAAACGGGTGAGTCCTAGATGGTTGGACTAAGCCTTGTCCAAGAGACTATGGTGAAGATCATGTTAATCAAGAAGATAATGGAGACGACTCAATGTCATTAGAAATCGTATGCAGATCATCACCGTCGGTCATTGTCATTCGAGGTGAGTGATAATGTTTTCTTGAGGATCTCTCCTAGGTTGGGACATCGTCAGTTTGGGATGTAGGGAATGTTATCACTGAGGTATATTGGACCTTATGAGATTATTGAGTGGGTTGGTGAGGTGTCTTATCATTTGGGTTTTCCACCTAGGTTCAGTGCGGTGCACAATGTGATTCTTGTGTCGCAGTTGAAAAAGTATGAGCCGGATCTGGTCCATGTTATTCAATGGGATCATGTTGAGCTAGAGTTGGATGCTTCGATGGCTCACATGACAGTGTAGGTTGTGGATAGGAAAGATAAATTCTTTTAGGGTAAAAGCATCAGTCAGGTTCAGGTTTTGTGGAAGCATGGCCATATCCAAGAGGAGACTCGGGAGCGGGAGAAAGAGATTGTAGAGAGATGGCCCGAGCTCATTCGGTGAAGTATGGGTTCACTACATTCTGAGGACGGAATGTCCAATGGTGTGGAGAATTTATTACCCCCGGTTTGAGGTATGTAACCCTTTTTCGGTTTTTTTGTGCTTTATGATGTGGTTGGTTGAAGTTCGGACAATTCTGGAAAATATTTTAATGTTGTGGAGGTTCTGCAGGGGTGAACGGTTGGAACACGGTCTAAAAAACCATGATGCCAGCCTAGGAAACCATGTATCCATGACATTGGGCTCCACACAGGCGGGACATGGTTTTTCAGACCATGTGGGAATGTTGTGTGATGTCCCTGGATGAGATAGTGGCAACCGCACGGTTTTCCAAACCGGGTGGCCACATAATGTTTGGGTTTTTAAGCCCTCGGCCCCTCGAGATTCCCCATTTTTCCATCATTCTTCCTCACACTCATGTCTCACATGGTACTTCTAGTTTTCCAAGGTTTTGGAATCTCCTTAGCACATTTTGGAAACAAATCAAAGGGGTTTCATGGTGTTTTGAATGTGGTTTCTCCCATGTAAGTCTCTGCTCTTGGTTTCTTTGTGTTTTCCTCTAAATATACATCTATCTCTCTCTCTCCCTCAGTTTTCTAGATCTATACCCATTGTGTGTAGATCTAGTGTTTTGGTTGTTGTGGGTGTTGATTTTAAGACTTCTGGATGTTAGGGAAGGAGATATAGAGCGATTTCGGTGGTGCGTTTTCCAGATTAGAGAGCTTGTTGGTCGATTTCATCAGAACCCTAAAGGTCTAAGGCTTCTTTCTCAACTCCACATAGTAGAAATGATTGGAATACATTAATATTGAATGTGGGGTATTTAATTGATTGTGATTTTGTTGTTGAAAACCTGTTAGAAACCTTCTTGGGTGATGGTTGTGAAATCTGGAAAATTGTGGATTTGGAATGAGTTCTTTGGTTCTTATATTTTAAAATATGGATTTTAAAATGGGGATTTTATGGAGTTGTGACACATGATTTGTATTATATGTTTTCAATAAAAGGGAATGTTTTATTGTCGTCATGTGGCTGTTTTGAAATTGGTTTATTCTTTGGTTTTCAATAAAAGTACAGTTTTGTTGAAATGGTTTGAATTAGTTGAACACACTTGGTTTTGGACATGATGGCTGTGTGTATTCACGGGCATGTGGGACAGATAAGGGTCAGTGGTCTCCCCCATCATTAATGGTATAGATAAGGGTTAGGGATCTCCCCCATAAAATTGTGCATGTGGTATGGATAAGGGTTAGGGTTCTCCCCCATCATTAATGGGATGGATAAGGGTTAGGGCTCTCCCTCGTCAATTGGTTCACTAGGGACAACTTAGTGGGAGGATGAATCACCACTCGTGAGTATAGGGAGATCTAGGATACATGAAGGGATTGTTGTGTTGATGTATGCAATGAATTGGGTATGTCAAAGGAATATTGGGAAATGGTTTTGAATCTTGTTTAGTTATTTTTTTGGAAAAAATAACTTCTTGGAAAAATTGGTTTCAATTATAGTTGTATGGTTTTGGTTATAAATGGTTTTGGAAACTTTTATATATTTGATTATAAACTGTTTTGGTAAATTGAATTATATAAACTATTTTATATAAATGTGATTAGCCTTTATATCCTAGTGGCGTGAGAATGGAAGTCATTGGGGAAAACCTGATGAGTTTTATACTCACCCCTACTTTGGCACTTTGGTTCTTTTGCAGAAGCTATCTTCTGGGACAGGGGAAAAGGTTTTGTTTCACATGTATTTAGCACCACCACATGACATTTGGGTTGTTCAGTTAATGTGGAGCATTGAGTCTTGTTGTATTTTTAGATTCTTCTATAGTTTATCTATTGTGTAAATTGATACCTGGTTATTCTTCGGCTGTTGCATTCTTTGATATGGTTTTGAGATACATGAAGTTGTTGGGTTGTCTTTCATTCGTTCATGAATCATATAGTGAATTTTTTGTTATGGTTTGTAGGATTATTTGATTATTTCATAAATGGTAAATCGTCCTCCACTTGTTTTTGAAACCCTTCGGCAATTATTGCCAGCCTTTGGCATCTTGGGGAAGTCGCCTAAGGCCAAGTAACCCTTACCTCCTCCTCAAGCCAATGAGGTATGGGTAGGGTGTTACACCCTTTATTTTGGATATTATAATACCCTATTATTTTAAAATATGTCTATCATCTTCAATAGCATTTATGACATGTAATAGCAAGAATACATAGAAATAAAAATTCCTAATACTTTTTGATATTTTTTTAAATAAATTTATTCACTTTTATATCTTAAAATTCATGCAACTCCTTGTTTTAATGGAACATGATACTCTATTAATATATTATTATTTAATTATTACCAATATAACCTAGATATTAAATTAGATGGTGTGAATATTACTAAAAAACTTCAAATAAAATTTATGTATTACACATACATAAAATAATATATATATATATATATATATATATATATATTGGTTAGAGATTAAATTAAAACAATTCAAATTTAAAAAATCTTAAAAACTATATTTTTCTAAAATTCTATTTATTAATGATTTAAAGACATAATTTATAATTAAATTTTAAAATTTTATGAAAATATTTTTTAAAAAATTAAATTCATTTTTTAAATCTATATGTGAAAATTATCTTTGGATAAATATTAATATTTTTCTAAAAATATTAGTTTTTTATGAAGTGTTGAAAATACTATGTTTTAATTTTAAACAGATATTTTTATTAAACTATTTATATTGATAAATTATATTATAAATGGATATTAAAGAAAAATTAGTTCAATTAAAAATATATTAATATAATTTAGGTCATTGTAATAATTTTCATATTACAAATTTAGATTAAAAAATTGTAAAAATTTAGACATTTTATCTTTGAAAACCCGCTTTCTCATCGAATCAGCATGATTAATTTTATATTATTTTTTCCACTTATATTAATCAAATATGTAAAACATATTTAAATTTTTTTAAATATTAATAATAATATATTATCTAATAAGCTCATCGTAGTTTTTTACTATAATTAATAGTGAAAATAGTAACAATTATTTGTCAATATTAACGTAAAAACATATTTACAACGGGTAAAACTAAAATGATAAGGGTAAAAATGACCTAAAACATAAATATAATCTATATTATAGATTTATTAATACCATATAATGTATAATACTATATAATACACCATTTAATACCCTTTATTAATGTCAAAAATGTGGGTTAACCTTTTTCTTTTCATAAATTACAAGTGTGTCACTCACCTCATCTATAAAGGTCCATCCAATATCCTCTTTTATCTACTAATTAAAACAATTTTGGTTAAAAAACTACCTATAAAATTTACTTACCAAATTACATACCCTCATCCTTGAATCCTTTTTTTGTATTAGATCTATTTTAAGAATACTTTTGGTATAATCACAAAGAGGTGGCCCGAGAAGAGGTAGAATTTCAAACTATGTCGTTTCGTTTTCTTTATTATTTAAACACCATAAAATAATATAAATTTATTATTATATAATAAAAATTTATCTAAAATATAATATTATGTTAGTTTTATAGGTTGATGGCCTATATTCATCTCAACTTCCCTTAAATGCAAAATGATAACTTCTCTCACGTATACGGTGGACTACCACATCACAAACCGATATGACACATTTTCCATCAACACCAGTAATAGTTGGTTATGAAGATGTATATAAGTTATATATAAAACCTTTATAACCTAATTATACCTTTATATCCACAAAATGATATATAACTCTTCACTTTACATTCCTTATGGGATAGGATAATGTCACTCGTGTGTACGGAGAACTACCACCTCGCGATGTGATGTGTTTTTTTTCACTAATGCTTTTCGTGGAAGGTAATAAGAAAAATTATATTGAATATTTGAGATAAAAATTACATAATTATGAGTTCCATTAGATATTTATCATTAGAAAAATATAATATATCATTTTTTATACACATAAAATTGATAATGTTATTCATGTATGTGTGTACTACAACCTTCATGAAGCGATTGTAATCTATTTTCATAAAAACACGACATGGTTGAAATATTTTTATATAAGTAAATAATATTTTATATTTTGTATTATGATCATTTTTTAATCATGAAATATTAATTAATCCATTTCCAAAATGATAGTTGAAACATGAATACCTTACTTGTGCATATGTATGCCCTGCTATTTCCATGATTGTAACATTGTTAATTTTTCATAACAATCTATCAAGAATGGTTTTAAAAATATTACTAATGTTATAAATATAATAATTATTTCTTGATTATTAGTCTCTATATTTTTAGAAAATTATATATTTGACCATAGTCATCCTACTATTGTTAATTTTGACGCATATTCCAAATATCATTGAAGAATCTGGTAAAAAAATGATTAGGTAATCATATATAAAATAATAATAAGTGAAATTTTATAATTAATAAACATTTATCATTTTTATTATTAAAATAAAAAATTAACAAAAAATTATTATTCTAGATGATAATGAATGTAAGTGATGATACAGACTCAAGGTAAGGGTTTCTTGTCTCATCGTTACTTTCATGAGGCATACACCATATTGAAAACTTATTTATTTTGTGTTGTGTATATATAGACATTTTGTATGTTATATCATGAATTAATTTATCTAAATTGTGTTTAATGTTTCATTTAATGTTATCGTTCTCATGGGTATTATGATAAAAATGTTACCAAAGTGGTAAGGGTTTATTTCATAATATCATTAATATTAACGATTTTTTATGTAACACTTATGATAATTATGTGACGTTTATGTATTCAAATAAATCTATTTTCTTCACCTATGTTTATTAATTAAAATTTTCTAGAAATTTTATCATTTATTCCTATATTTGGTACATCAAATTAATATGAAAATGGTTTCCATAATATATGAATTTACTTCTATCTTAGAAAGAAAATTGTTTTTTTCAAAACCATGTGTTTCTTAAAATATCTTCAAAAATGTTTTGATATTGAGAAAATGATTAAATAAAAAATATCTCCCATGTTTTATGTTTTAAAAAAATGGTTTTATGGTAATTTATTTATCATTTTCCAAATAAAGAACATTTCTACCCACATTTCATTGTTAAAGGAATGATCTTTTTATCTTATATGTAATATACAAAATTATGCACCATTATGAGCATTGTTTATTTTAATCTTCTTTTAAATGAATAAAATATTTTTTTATGAAACAAATTACCTAATATTCTTTAAATACTTATTTTTTGGTAGGAATTTTCAAAGAAATTTTATTTTTTAAATATATTATTAATTTATAGTTTTGTAATAAAACATGTGATTTTAAAAGAATGGAAATTTTTCTTAATGGATTATCCCATAGATATTGGAAAATAATTTTACATCAAAGAAGATGCCATTTTTTATAACATATGTTTAATGGGGATAAAATCAAATGATATCAATATTATT
Source organism: Viscum album (assembly GCA_963277665.1). Classification (NCBI taxonomy): domain Eukaryota; kingdom Viridiplantae; phylum Streptophyta; class Magnoliopsida; order Santalales; family Viscaceae; genus Viscum; species Viscum album. The sequence continues at coordinate 1,535,206,703 of OY728156.1, read as the reverse complement.
ATTTCATTGAATTTTTTATGATCATTTTTACTAGGGATGTACCAAGATGAAATATTTCACATTACACAGGATGGTTTAAAATGTTTTTTATTTATTGGATAAAATATTTAAAATTCATATTCACATTTTATATGATTTTTTTTGCATTAAGCTTCACCCATTTCATATAAGGACTGAATTTGACATAGTAAGTGATGGGAAGGGACTGAAATATTGCCTTGATCCATATATAGGTCTCATAAGACACACTAGATTGGGTTTTAGCTAAGTCATTGGCCATTTTTATAGATATTATAGAAAAATTCCTCAATGATATTAGATTTGTTGTCACAATTAATCAATTGTATGTTTTAGGAGTCTAAAATTATTCATTCCATAGTTGTAAATTTTGTTATTGATATTCCATGTTATTAATGGATTATTTAGAATATAGATTTTTAATTTTCATGATCTTGTGATTATTTTTGTGGAATTATTTTATCATTATTTATTCCTACAACATTATACTAAATAAATTTATTAAATGGCATGTGTTTTAATTATTTTTCCATGCCACACTAATTATTACTTATTTATTCATACCTTTCAATGTATGGTTACCCTTACTAAGAATATAAGTTTACCCCATTCTTTTTAATAATTTTCCAAAGATATGTAGAAGTGTTTTGTAATTTATATGAAATGATACAATAGGGATAAAAATGTAATTTTCAATGATTTTTTTTTGTATTTTATGTCTTTAAATTTAATCAAAATTTCATGTATGTTTTTACTTTACCAAAGATACTAAAATATTTGATCCTTCGGGATGGGATTCCATGTATCTTATTATAATGTAAAAAATAGACTATGACTTCGAGGTAGTAGGGTCATGGTTGCTACATTTGGTATTACAAAATGTTATGTAGAATCCTCATGATGTAGATTTAGGAAAAAATATATTTTGGAACATAAACCTATGATTTTATTTTGAAGATAATTATAGAAGAATATTATAATGTTTTGATATGGAATATATTACTTTTTATCCTAAAAAATCGTTCACTACATAGATACCACAAATAAAAGTAGTTCTTGAATTGAGGTACCTAGGGGAAATAACTCTCAAATGTGTGTATTTTCATGACCTGATCATCCCCTGGTTCATGAATATTAACCTTAAGGTGTTACTAGTTTTCCTCCCACATCAGATATGGATAAGATAGATCATATTTTCTTTACAAATCATTATGGAGGTCTTTAAAATATATATATCATTAATTAAACTAGGTATACAATTATTATATTATATATTGATAGTTATTTAAATTTACGTTGAGTGTTCCACTAGTTTTTTAATTATAAATTATGGTACATAATTAGATGGTCTAATATAGTGAGTGAAATTTTTATAAGTAGTCCCTATGAGATCGAATGGTATCTATATCAATCTATATAGTCCATATCGGGTTGTCTATCCTTAGGAAGATAGTAATAATGGAGCTGGAAGTAGTTAAGTTATAACCTTATTGGTGTAGTTGAATTAGGTTAGGAGAAACAAAAAAAAATTTGTTTGGAGAATTCTACAGATCCACCACTTGGTGTAATTTTGTTATATCGCTTCGCGTCTCCCCAATATCCATCAATCAATGGGTGTACAAATCTATCTCAAGGTGACCTATGGATAAGTTCCATAGAGAAGATATTTTTAACTATAGAATGTAGTGAAATGGATAAAATTATCATGTTATTTTGTTATATCTTAAGTTATGCAGACCAATTGTGTCCATTTATTCCAAACACTAAGGATGAAGAAGGAATATACAACTTGGTATGGATATATGTTACGGTATTTTTATTGGAAGAATATTTTACTTTGGAGAAGAAATAATATATAAAGAAGTAGTTCATGAGTGTAATATTGAAAGAAAAGAAAATGTTTCTATGTATATGTCCTACTTCACAAGCCTATAAACACATACTTTGAACTATGTATATGATACAAGGAGAAATATTGACCATTTATTTGATGGGATTATGACAATATTATTAAGGGGACTAGTGTCTCAAACATTCTCATCATAAGAGGATATAGTATCTTGTGCTATCAAAATAGAGAATGAATTATCCATGTCTTATAGATCTCAATGGAAGTAAGATAAGAATAGGATGTAATAGAAAAAGATAAATGATGGGAATAAGGTAATGAAGGACATTCCATCGTGTGATACATTTGGCTGGAAACACCTTGGTAAATGATTAAAAGTAAAATGATTTATCTATAAGTGTAGAAATAAATGTCTCCATGATTATAATTTTAAGGGAATGAAATAAATCTCCAATGTTCAACTCTACAACTATAATGATATTGGGAAATTTGAAAGTTAATTCCCCAACCATCAATTGAATATACCAAAAAATAGTATAAGGGATCAAGATAAAGATTATGTTATTACTATAGATTAAGTAGAATGATTAATCTTTTTGTGTTTGAATTAAAATATATTGTAATTAGAGTATTTTACCAATGATATAATATTTATATAAATAATTAAATTTATAAGAATTGTACATAAGTACTATTTCATAATGGATTTGATAGCATATGATGAATGTTATTGATTTCCAAGAAAAGTGATTTTGTGGCAAGTTCAACAACATAAAAAACACATAATTATTAGAGAAAAAAACATAATATGTTCTTGATGTTGATATAATAATGATATGTCTATTGGATAGTGTTGGGGACCATGAAATAGTTTTGAGGTTTGATGGTTTATGTAATATTTTATGGAGATTTTAAAAAGTTTTGATTTTTGGAAAATATCCAAAAATAATAGAATCATTAATCGGAAGAATTCCTTTTTCACTAAGGTTATACGGTTATCATGGTATTCACATGTTTATAATGTTACATTATGTTCCACGTAATATTGTATAGGGAATTAATTTTTATTTACATACATTCCTTCAAAAAATGTGACTTTTATTTTCAACTTACATATTTTGGATGAGCCTCGGGTTTAACTATATATATAATGGATTTTGTTTAAATTAGGGTTTTATTTTTTAAATTATGCTAATAATATTTTTTATAAAAAAATAAACATAGAACTAATGAATTATAATTATTTTATAGATATTATGACCATAAAATAGTAATTTCATTGTTTGATATACATTTTTTATAATAAGAAATGATGTGAAAATGACTAAATAAAAACCAAAAAATTAAATTATTCATGTGAAATTTTGATATAACAGGTAAACATGTTTTCATATTTTCTTAGTCTGAATGATAAAGGAGTTCCTTATCACTAAAAAAATGATACTAAAAAACTAAATAATAATACATTCATTTAAGTTGAACTTGAGGTCTATTAAATAAAAACATATTAATCGTTTTATGGTCCTTTACATTACATTGGTCATTCATTTTATTGTGATCGATGACCTCAATCACATCCTATAATTATTAATACTTTTAAAAAAAAATTAATCTCTTTATAGAAATCCCAGAAATTCGCCCTAAGATATTTGTGACAAGTATATCTAAAAAATTATGTGTATTGTTTAGAGTAAATTTTCTAAAATTAGTGAAAATTAATTATAAATTATGTGCACAATGGGTTACTAAACAACCTTTAAGAATAGTATAGTTTTTTAGTAAACATTTCTATTTATATCAAATGGATCTAATTTCGTCTCTAACAATTTGATGTTATTACTAGGTAGTTTCATTTAATTATTAGTCATGGATCAATTATTTTAATTTAATCCCAATCCTATAGTAATAATGATGATAATATTAAATAGGAACTAAGGAGGGATGAGGAATCCTTATCCTTAGTGGTCTAGAAAACTCATAGTGGAAACTTTTAAAATATATCTATAAGGGTATTAGTCTAATACAAGGTTTACACCCAAGGAATTCATTTATTAAGGGTTTGATTGATTCTAAGAATCTCATCCATAGTAATCCAAGGATAAAAATGACTGAGTCAACTTGGGGGAATCAAAATCATCATAGGTCCAAAGACATCAAGAAAAACTGATGGAGGGTATCAAATGTATTCTAATTTCTACAGAGAAGAAGAAGTGATAATACTGTATCATGCCATACATCCACTAATAGTCAATGACCATTTTCGAAGGAGGGAATCTCCCTTGGAATGAAACTTAATGAATCTGAATGGATTCCTCTCAGTGATCAAAGATTTCCCATGGGAATCCTAGGTTGGAATTAGTCAGACAATTCTGCTAAATATCAAAACGGTCCATATGAAATTTAAACCTTATACATTCAATATATATATCAAAAGTCATTTTAGGACATGTAATATTCTTGAAAATTATAATTCATTATATTCATCCGATTACCTTTAATAGAATTTGACAAGGTAAAATAACGACATGCAACCAATTATCAATTCTATTAAATTTTTCATGACCAAGTAACATATATATAAATACCTTCTAATTAACAATTTAATGATTTATTTTTTAAGATGAAACACTTATCTTAACAATTGTAAATTCATGTGCACCTGAATAGAGTTTCAAAAAATTAAAATATTTGTATATAAAGGAATAGAAAATGTATACACTATATTGGGAAGTGGATATTGAGGTCTCAACCTCCAATGATGTATATAGGTCTAAAAGGGTTCCAGGAATACTATTTAGACAATAAAAATTCATACATATAAATTTTAACGAGTAACTCCTAGTGAAACTGGCATACTGAAAATGAAAAAAAAATTATAAATGGTGATATTTTGAGGGAATAGTAATCTACCATATACGTTGTGTGTATATAATATGCCTCATTTAGTATTGGACCATGGTTAGGCCTAGATCGAATGAAAGTGTAAGAATAGAAGAATACCCAGAAAATAGGGAATAAGATCTTGTATTAAAATAAAACAATCGATGGAGAGATAAATGAATGAAAAGAGGATATAAGTCAAATAACTTACAAAGAGGATTGCAATGAGATGAATTATGTCTTGATCAAATGTTAGACTAGGAAGATCCTTCAAATCCTAGGTTTAGGTGTGAAAATATTGAACAATGGAGAGATGTTTATTTTCATTATAGGAAAAAGGAGTGATGATATATTAAATAAAATGATGGATAAACTATAAATTATCCACATTTTAAGGTCACATCGGATGTTTCAATGCTATTTAGAATATGTGTAAAAATGACTACTAGGTAAACTACTACCCTATGTCAACACAGACCCTCGATTCCCTGAACTATCTTCTTTCCTACAAGCTGTGATCATTGATAACACCTTGTTTCAAAATCTAATAAATTTTATATATATGAGATATGTTCACCTCAGAGCAGATGACATACCTTATCCCATCTTCCAAGTATCTCACTCAAGATATATCATCCCTGATAAGAAGTGGTGAAAAGAGATGAAGTTCAGTGAAATGTATATAATATCCCAGGAATGAAATAAATCCCTATATAATGTTTATGAACTTCATATCATGGTCACCCTTAAACATATTAGGAAAAAAGTAATCATTGACAACAGTATGGAAGTCCTTGCATACTAGACCCTGATAACGACCAGCCTAGGAAACCACATCCCACTAGCACTTGACAGAATCACATAGCATGTAGGTGGAGATCTTGAATCTTTGATCTGGATGCATCTATAAATACTGAGAGATAGAATGATGAATTCTAGCCCTATATCAGTAGATTGAGGACCACCATCCCTTGAGAATATGGGAGGATACTATTTCTAGAAATCAAAGTTATATCATGCATCATATATGTAGGATTTGGAGAATCTTGTATGGACTGCATCAAGGGTAGGAATCTGTCTCAAAGGTGAGAATAAGTTCATAGTTAAGGAATTTTGGGTGGCTTCATAGGTGGAGGTCATAGAGTTAATATAGCTGTCTTAGGTTCCACCATCTTTGAATCCTACCTGTCACCACCCACTTTGTTTTGGACCTGAGGCCATTGTGGGGGCATAACTATAAAAATTTCAAGAACCCACCTCAGAGAATTATTTGATAAAATTGTAGAGAAACAAATCAATCATAATGAGAAAATAATCAAGGAACCACTACCAAAATTCACTTATAGTAACAAGATAAATATATGGCCTCACTACCGAAGGAATACTATCCAAACTACCTGAGCCCAAGGGCAAGGTAACAGTTAGCCTTTATGTTTTTATTTAAAATCATTCCTGTATATGGAGGTTCAAGTGAATGTTAAGAAGAAAATTATCCTTACATTTTAATTTTCCTCTCCATTTACTATATACAATTTAATTTATATGTCAAAAAATTTATCTCAAGTACATAAGTGAGTTTATACACAATACTAGTATCAATTAAATGAATTTTCATTCCTAGTTTATAAAGGCCCAATCACATTATAAATTGGAATTTAAACCGATTTCCTTACAACCAACCCCATTACATTTGGTGTCAGGATGTATCTTGTATGGTATGATGGATTGATGAGATGGATTATCCTTCCCAATTTATAAAGTCCAATACACTTTTAAAATTGAAATTGGCAGTCGTAAAATCGTAGCCAAAACCCAACTCATGTAACCAGGGATACATAGATTACATGGGTCAAGATTTACTATTTATGATGAAACAATTAATCTATTAGGAAAAAACCATTTAGGTTGATGATGACATGTTAAATAATAAATTTCCTCTCCCTTAAGAATACAAATGTAGCACAGATATATATAAAAACCATTTCTCACTCAATAATCATAGGCAATAAAAGCAATAAAATTACCCAATATATAATGGAAAATGAATAAAATGTAAATCATAGGTTCCTATAATCATGAATGCAACACTGATCCATGACATGCTAGGAATAGGTAATATATCCATAGAATATAACAAACCTAAAAAATCATGTGGTTCATCGAATGGAAAAGTTATGTCAACAATAATAGGTGGAATATAGAACAAAAAAACTCCCATTCCCAGGGAACGTGGTGTTTTCTTCATACATGGGTTAGATACACCCAATACTAATTTATGTAAATATTTGGAAGGATTATTAATAACATATATATGTTTTAGATGCATTAGTTCTGGAATGTAAACCCCCTCCTATACTACTTTGTGACATCCCGTACCCAGTTCACTCCTGTTTAGCCAAATCTGGTTGGCCACGTGGCCTCATACTCACCTCCGCTATTCCAGAGTCTTCCAAATAGAAGTAGTTGTCCAATGTGGTATGATGGGGATACTATAACCTCATTATAATATTGTGACATTCGTGAATCAGAAGTTTAAATAAAAATAAAAAAAGAATATGATTAAACAACATAGAAGAAACATGCATAAATATCAAAGTAACAAATAATTATAAAAATATTTACATTTAATATTATATAAAAGATGATGTAATGTGTCCATAATAAATGGTAAAAAAGAATAAACGGAAGCATGAAGACTGTACAATAAATAATACACAAAATAATCAAAACGTGAAAACAATACAATACTCTAAATCATTGTCTCAATCATTTTCCACCAAGATCCTATCCTAAGGAATGAACTTAGGTTTCGAAAATAAGATGATTCCCATTTAGCACAATTTTCATCATATAATATATCTAGGTACAAATGAATTCCCGGTTAGGGTGATAGACAAACATAGTAAGTCTCACTTATTGGGTCATAATATCTCAGAATTACAAGTATCTGACGACAAAGAGTTGGTGAGTATTGTTTTATCTAGGGAGAATCCCAAAAATATGTTTGATATGTTGGTTTTAATTATGATAGGTGGGTAATACCAACATTAAATACAAGTATTATCATGCCTTGTAGGACCTCATACCATTCGGACCATAAAGGCTATGGAGTTCTTCATTTCTGAAGCGTATGAGATTTCCTCTCAGGATCAAAATATAAAACTTACTTCCTCACTGATCGTGATCCTATTCGATCATGGAAGAAGTTATATAGTGTTTTTCGATACATCTGACAACTAATTGGGTGTATTACTAATGTTAGATGTTTGAGTCATTCCAAATGGATACAGGACCTTTATCATTCCTAATTCATTCATTCCTTACATTGTTAGAGGAAATATCTTATTAGAGAGGAAATTGTCTTATTTATAGACCACTGAACCTTCAAATATAATATTATGCAGCATGAATTCCACAATAGATAGTGGATATGGGTTGAATTCCTTCATTCTGTTACTTTCAACCTCCCTATACACCTGTAAAGGTCTTTTATGATCACATGGATAACTTCTATAAGAAGTATGTTACATATGTTATCCAATGTGGATTCATGAATGCATCATTTGTTTTTTTGGATTAAGGTTGAAGTATTTATAGTCCTCTACTAAATTTTCATACTCCACCTTATATATCACTTATCTTATAAATTTAGGTTGGATTTAGTTAATGGATTTGTTGTTATGTAGTTTGCATGATCCTATCATGGGTTATTTGGGGAGGTTTCCTATAATTATCAACAAATATGGGAATTTTCTATATATTTCACTTTAATTGGATCTATTTTGATCAATGGGATCTTTTATAACCATGTTTACATGCCAATGGGAATATAAATGGTCAGTATTTTATAACTATGAGTCTTCATGTGATCAAAATGCGATTAATTTTTTTTTTCTTTACATAGATTGAAAAAGGGATAAATTTAATAAATATATATGATATTTTTTATATAATAATGGTTTTGGAGGCATGAATTATAATTTTCATTTCTTTAGTTTCAACCATCAAAATGTGGAAATATCACTCTTGCGTACATACAGACTACTGTCTCTGTGAAGTTATGTAACTAATTTTCAATCATCGCATTATGTGAATGGTTATAAAATTTTATATAATTAACAAATATGATTCTAAATTCTGTATTTATATCATATTGGTGATGAAAACATGTCCATGGTGCAAGTACCTAAACCATCAAATAGACATATGCTTGGAAAAACCACCAGTTTTCACCTGAATATTCATTTTAACTAAGAAATTTTTAATGAGTGTATTATCGTAAATTATAATTAAATTAAAAATATTATTTTATGTAAAAATATATTTTTCGAATAAATTTATAAAAAATAATTATTTAATATAAAAGATTTTGAACATGTGTGAAGAAACATGAGACTTGAGGTAAAGGATTTTTTCCACAATTTTATTTCTATTCATGATTCGTTATATCAAATTTCCATTTAGAGAGTTTTTATGATAAATATAATTAAAAAAAATAAAAATTATTATCTTTCCATTGTTTTTGTAATTTTATGTATTATTACCATTATCCACTCTCTGTAACTTTAAATGTTCATGAAAAGTTTATTAAATAAAATCCATCTTTATTACCTCTTTGGTTGGGATCCTTTTTAATTCATGTCTAAATTTTCATTTAAATGTTTTCACCGATTTTTTTAATATTCTAAGATTATTTATTAAAGTTATTTTTAAATATATTCTATATTCAATAAAATGGATATAAAATTAATCTTCATTTCATTTTCTAAGAGATTTATTTTTTACTAAAGGTGTGAATGAAATCTCTATATTAATGTATACTACAAGATTGAATTTTAAAACATTCATGACTACAATTTGATTTAATTATTAATTTAAAATATTCCATGTATATATTCAAATAAAAAAATTCCATCTATTTAAAATAAATAGATTTCAATTAAAATATTTCTTTCATGACACGACCCACTTAGGCCTGCATGGAAGATGGAAGATCTACAGAAACTACCACATTCCCGCCTCTATAGGTCAGGGGATGCTGAAATGTGCAGAATGGAATAACTAATATGGGAGTTATTTTCTAAAATATCTATAAGAATTAACCCAATCATATCCCTGAATAAGTTTATAGGAATAAAAATATATAGTAACATCTAGAATAATGACCATTCATGGAACATATTGATAAGAAATATAAAAGAGTATGATTTTGGAATCTGAAAAGTTAAAGGAAAAAATATATACCCTACCAAAAAATATGTCCCAAAGAAAAAAATGGAATAGTAATATAATAGGATTTATTAGCTCTAAATATCAAAACTCTGGCCACAATACTTTTTCTAATACACCTGAGTATCCCAATAATCCCTAGTAATCCCTACTGACATATCATCAACTTCATAGGACACAAAACATGTGGGAAACTACCAGGAAGGGGTGAGTATATACATACTGAGTAGGATGCCCCAAATATTGGGGGGAGAGAAAAAAGATACATGAAAAAAATAGAATGCTCAGACCATAGAAGGAAATACATGGAATATAGTAAATAGGGACATATATATACTCATAAAAAATAAACCTAAATGAGAGATAAATGGTATATACATATCATATCTAATCCCAAGATAATAGTTTGAAAAAAAATTTAGATCTTGTATGTAGCTTCCAAATCAACCACTCCCATTATTGTAATGGATTGATTTAACATGGATCTTGTCGAAACTAATGATGATAATGTTTTCCATCAATTTTATAACCTAATGTAGTCATAAATAGAGATATATATAAATTTAATGAAGTAGTTAACTCCAAACCTCATTTGTGGAAACTCAAACTACCTCATTGGATCCTTGATCCATGGTAGAAGAAACTTTATCTTATAAATGTCTCAATCTATACGCAGATCATCAAACCGTCCATCACACGTGAATCTACGATGAATTTGGGTGTTTAATCATGCTCTAAACCTCCCAGAAATGTCAAAAAGTTTCCCCAAAGGCTGAATGAAAAGAACATTAAGAATGTTGTGGGAAAAAACCAAAAGAATGGTTCATCAATTTTTAGTAAAGAATTTATGGATAAAGAATATAGCTTGGGGATAAATGGTGTGAGAAACATGATGCAATTGAAAAAAATTGAATAAATAAATGTGGTATGATATGTTTTCTCATGAAAAGGATTAATAATTTAATAATAATGTATGAAATCCACATATTATGAATATTACCATGATTCTAATCAATCTTTGGGGAATAACGCAATGTCCAGTGATTGGGAAAATCAGTTTCATTCATTTCTCCTTGATTCTCTTTTATCTAATTTCCATTCGATCACTCAATCTCAATTCACCATTGTATGGTGGATGAACCACCTCTCAATGATTTCAATGTTATGAATCTAACACTTTAAATTCACCATAATATTTTATTTATAGTGTTTTTATGTTTAGTTCATTGAATTAAAAATAAATGATTTATTTTTTTATTTTAATTAATCATACTGTCTAATATTCACTACTATCAGATGTCCCATGTTGATCAACTTCATGTAACACCTCGGGTAAATCCTACACATTGGATTATATCATAGTCCCAAAATTTTAATTCAAACTCTATTTAGGATATATTGTATCATTTATGAGAAACTGTGCATGCTTGATATAAAATATACATAATATTTTAATCAAATTAAATATGGGCACACCATGCCTTAGAATTGTGCATCATCGTAGATGCTAGATCCAAAATCTCATGATTTATTTAAAATTCATACATGGAAAAAATAAGGTCTCTACATTACCATATCATTCAGGGGTTTCAACCTTGAAAACAGAAATCTTAACAAAAATATGAATATGCTGAGACCTAATATAGCTTTATTTCTCCTAATATCTCTCTTACATGATCTCATTATGCCATAGAACATGAACCAATGTAATTGATTATCCCCTAGGATATTATACATCCAATAAAATTCCTTCATTGGGTGATCCATGAAGGAAGATCCATCTTATATTTTCCTGTCACCCCAGTAAAAAAAGTTTGTGGGATCACATATATATCTCATCAACTATGACACATGGAATAATTTATGACACCACATTAATTGTGTTGGTTAAGGTGAGGTATTATGAAACTTATCATACCTTTATTAATATCTATAATGACCCAATTAACATCTGGGAAAATATTCCTACCTGGAAGAACATACAGAATTCATATTTTGGGGAGATATTGAGGAAAACATAGTACCCATTATCGAACTACAAGAGCCAAAAAATGATATTTATATGAACTTTTTCCACTCTGAGTTGTCCTTATCCACTATTAGATAACCTGTAAATTCTCTGTTTTTGATTGACCCATCTGTGGACCAAAAATTTTTTCATTGACGATCTCATTTTATTATAATTGTGACATATATAGTCTCTTATAGAGGGCCTATAAGGTTTTTGTGCTTATAGTATAGTAAAATATATTATTATATGAACAATCAACCTAGAATAAACGGTCATCTGATATCTTGATATACTCTAATACATAATCCCTCATCATATCCTATGAAGCATGGATAGTGCATTTAGTCTTCCCATTTGTTTAGTGGTTTAAATTAGTACTCATACACATCTGGTTCCTAAACTCCTTCTATGGGACTCTCCACAACCATGATGTAAACCACATGTCATAGTCAGATATAATCACTGAATGCACCTTATGAAGTGTAATGATATATCACATGTACAAATTCCCCAAACTCCCTACCAAACTCCTCTCCTTGATAGAAATGATGTTTTCTTACTATAAATGTCTACCCACTATAACCCATATGATTTCTTGTCTAGTTATTTCCATATAATACCTTTAAAAATACCATGTATATGTCATCTGATTTCTACTCATAGATCCCTAGAGGTTGTATCAAGCCTACCAGAACCTGGTTCTCAGCCTTTACCTACTGATATGTGAGGCACCAATAGATTAACTCATCCACACTTTACCTCATGAAATCTGAAAAAAATATCCCCTTAAGGTCTCAGTACATCTTCCCCAATCCAATATGTATAGAAACACCATAATTTTGAAACTACATCATCACCTCCTCTCGCATCATTACTGGGACCAATGTCTATCACTATAAAAGGATGATGAGATTCCTCCCTACAAAAAACCATCTGGTGATTTCCCTTAGGATATCTGGTCATATTGGACCTCATAATCAATGTCTCCACACAGATCCTCCCTCACATTCGATGAGGGATCACAACCATTGATTGGGTAAAAGATACACCATCCTCTTCTATGAGGTTTAGTTATAACAAAGCAATCATCTCAGATGCCACCAGTAATAAGAAATATTGGGACATCCTGGAAAGGGATTTTTCCACCTTGTTTCCCTTAATAGTAGTATATATTATCTCAAATTCATTGTCCTTTAAGAACAATAATGATCACCTATATCATAGGGTCAAGTCACTTTTCATTAATACATACTTGAATCATTGATGTTCTGAGTAAAAAATAAATCAGTCTCCCAGAAGATTGTGCATCCACATCCTGAGAGTGAGGGATTCCACTACCAACTCTATGAAAATATTATTGTATTTATAATCATTTGGAATCAACATAATTGACCCATGAGAGATCAATTCCAATCTATATATCAATACGCAATCGATTGAATCTCTAGAGGCATCAAAATATACTATGTATTCCACACCCTACTTTGTTAGTATTAAAATATGATCACTCATCATCCAAAAAAAAGATCCTCAAAGCTCCTCTAGGGATTCTCATTATAGTTAGACATCTTACCATCCTATTATAATGCATTAATGGGGGATGTTATACTATAGAAGTCTTTGAAAAACCTCTTGTAGTACACTGTCAAGCCAAAAAAACTATGCATGTCTAAAAAATTATTGAATGAATCCCAAGTAAAAAATATGTAAATATAATGATTCCACAACTAATCTATTCTCATAGATAATATTCCCTAGATTTTGAGCCTCACAGATCTAGCACTAGGACTTTGGGAGCATACCATAAAGCTGGTGATCCAGAAGCAAGTCTTGAACCATCCTCAAGTTCTCTTCATGATCCTCCTATAAAATAGACTATTTGATTATTTAATTAATTATGATAAAAAAATGGTTAGACTATTGATGGTTGATCTGGTTCATCAAATCCATAAACACATCGGGGGAATTTTTTACACTAAAAGTAATCACCAGGAACTCATAGTGCCTGTAGCAACATTAGAATGCCAGTTTCGGAATATCAACCTCATGAACTCTGAACATATGGTAGTTAGAGCTATGATCGATAATAGATAATCATATATTCCATTTAAACTAATAAAATAGGTCATGAATCATTATAAAGGGTTTCTTATTTATCTTTTATTATCTCATGTGATGATAATAAACACAAATACACAAGAATCGAACTTCCTTTTTCACAATAACCAAAGGAGATTCCTAGGGGACACACTTGGTCTGATGATATCCTTTTCTATAAGGTCCTCCAACTTCAATTGATGACTTTGGATCTTTGTAGGTGCTCTCTGATATTCTTCATAATATATTAGAGTGGTCCCATGGTGAATGTCAATGTGAATCTCTATCTTGATACTCTGAGGTAGTTCTGAAACATCTTCGTGCAAGACATTTGTATAATCCTCCATGATTGAAGGAATCTATATGAATGAAGATTCCACTACACCAAGGGATAGACTGTCCCATTGATGGTTTTTGGGATGGAACCTTATCCGTGTATAACACACCCCCTTCTCCATGAGATCTCTCTCATCAACAAAGGATAATCTTATCACTCGATTTAGAATGAATTTGACCAATCTCTTGTGATTGTCGATCAGGGATCCAACCATGGACAACAAGTAAATAACAAATATGAAAACATAAGGTATAATTATGAAAGAAAATAGGTCCATGAGAATATCTCTCTTCCAATTAAGAACTCTAACCACTGGTAGATATATGATATCAAAGAAGGGTCCCACTTAGGAACATCTAGAAAAAGATGTTGGGAAAGAGACCAAAATGGGATCCAAATCTCTCACACTACGTGAAAGATAATAAATAATGACACAAAACTATGTATACTATTACTGAATCAAGAATAAAATAATTTCATGAACCATCCAAGGATGACCCCAAACCGGTCACCTAAGCATGCCCATGACTTCCTCGAGGTGTTCTCTTTATCATACTGGGGTGGCAAAAAGATCTCAGGGAATCAATGATAGATAGTTGGAATGATTTAACCCAATATAAAATAAAAGTATTTGAGGAAACATAATATAGTATCCAAATATAAATAAAATATGTAATGGGGATAAAAAATATATATGAAACATAAAACCACACTTATCATGAGGACCGATTGATCTTCATGTGACCCCACATGTCACACTCAAATGCCAAACACAACTTATCATTATGGTGACAAAATCAAACTAGGAACTAAATCCTATGGATAAAAACAAGGATTTAATTACATGATAGAGTATTAAAACTCTGTATGGATTCCCATATAAAATATTCCATGTGAATTTCCCTTAAAATTAAAGATTTATTTATTTGAAGCTTGAATGAAATTATATAAACATATTTTTCTCATACATTCCTTTTTTAAAATCATGATCAATTTCCCTCCTTATTTAAAGATGGTTTTTTCTTAAAGGGGAGTATTGAGAATTCCCGAGAGATATTGTGTGTGTGTGTGTCCATAAAATGAAAGGGTGTTTCAACAATGTTTGAAATAGGGTTAGAAGAAAATTTTCAAAAACATTCTTCCTGAAAACATTGAACTAAAAATAGGGCATTTAATTTAATTAGAGATAAAAATCACCATGAAAACAGGGCAAGGTAAATGGATTGATAGGAAGAACCACATCTCAATTAGAGTCTACAACATGGTGATGATTAACTTAGATGAATATTTACCGTCTTGGGACATCATAGAGAAACACTATGAAGACAACATGAGGGACGATCCTAGAACTCAGGTAAACTCTATTCCTTGGATAATGTTAACAGAGTTTGATTCTAATCAGCTCAGAATGTTGTTCAACAAAAATGTCACATCTATTGGGTCTTAAACTTTCCATTGTGAGGGTTCTCACTTACCCTTAAATGTGTTCGTAAATAATGATAAAAATGGTACTGAGTAACCACACATGATAAGGCCCCATGATTATCCATCATAGATAAATAAGATCCAGATAATATGGGAATTTTGAGGATCTCAGGGGAAAATATAGAACATACTAAACTTTTTCGATCAAATCTGCATGCCTGATGAAATATAAAATCCTTCATGCTTAGTTGTGCCCTACCCAGCCTAACTAAGGGGAATCATCCCCAATGAAGAGTGTATCAATACTAATGTTCCAATGGAAATATCATAATACAAAACTAGTATGGAAAACATTCTTGGATAATCTTCTAGCTATGATAGCTTCCCATGTTATGTCCTCAATGGGGGTGAGCCAAAGACAACATGCATAACACAACCAAACATCAAACAAAAATCACCCTAAGGAATGTCCCCCTTTCCTTACAACTATAAATTCACAAGGTTCGTCCCATTATATGGGATTTTATTTTAATTAATAATGAACAAGGAAAGGGGATCATCTTAAGAAGAATATTCCAATGAAAAGCTACATCAAAACTACCACCTAGAAATTTCATATCCTTTTAGTGACAATCCATTTCAAATAAGGCCAAAACACCACGTAGAATTTCATAAAATGTATAAAACACATTTATAATTAAAAATCATCAAATTAGATCCATAAAATGATTATAAATGCCAACCAACCAATTCTTAAAACAATTGATCTGCAAGCCTATATAAAATAATTCCACACAATTTGATTGAAAGAGAAAAATATCTCAATTGAACTCTAAATAACCCTTAAATCATTATATATTAATAATATTCACTAAAACATGGTTGTATCATCATGAAATAAATTCTTCATAAAATTTTAATTCTAAATGATATAGGAAACCTACCTCAAACCCCAAACACTTTGACATCAGTTTATTGAACTAGCATCAAGATTGTCCATATAGATAAAGAAGGAAAAAAGAACTATAATAATGAAAAAAACATAAAATAATAATAAAATAAACATGAACACTAGGTTAATAAAACCATGGTAAGAACGTATCCCAAAAAAAGGATTGATGAAGAAGAGGAATAAGATATTAGGTAATTACCTTGAAAAATTATTCCCGATACATGAATAAATCATTTCCATTCACCATTGTAGGAAGAGGGGAGAAATGAGGAACATGGGAGGATATTTATAGAGTCAAATGATCTAAATATGAATGTAATATGGTGTTTTGGGGTTAACAAATGAGGGGGTAAAAAACGGAAAATCAGCTTGTAATGATTCTCGGTATTGAGCTCGGTTAGGTTTCATGGTTTAAACACCATGCGCCAAATATTCATCCCTAAATTGACTAACATGACACCCGTGTTATTTGAAAAAATCATTATTTTCAAATGTCTTGAAACTCTGTGATTTGGTTTTGTTAAAAATTTTAGATCCATCTGTATGATTCTCACATGATAAGAATTAATTTCCCTCATTTATGCACCCTCATCAAGGGAATACCAAGACCCGAATAGTTACTCATATGATCCTAATAGTTTGTATTTAGTTAAGTGTTACACATTCAACCATATCTATGAAATACAAATGAACTAAAAATGGTCTTAGTATTAAGAGGACTAATGGTTCCCCCATAACCTTGTACACAACCCATATGACATAGAAAAAATAGTCCACAACTCAAATATTTGTTCTTAAACAGTCGATACTAAAGTGAAAATACAATGAAAAAATAATAAAACAACGAAAAAGTGAATAATAAAAAACAAAGATATGAAAATCATCCCCACTATTATTCTTTTTACCTCAAATATTCCAAAATGTCAAGGCCCACCCTCCCACATGATTCAACTTTGTAAACTAAAGAATATTCTAACCACTAATTAAGAAAAAATTTCATCTTCATACTTAATTAAACAATTGGAAACAACCCATTTCTCAAATGATGATGAACTCCCAAGACACAAGACAAACACCTTATCATTTTCACAACCATCAGGTCTTCACCAAGAGTGAAATGTTTTCAAAATAAGAAGGAAAATTCAAGGATATAAGACTTGGGAGGATAGGGAATAACCACAACGCACCTTCCCAACAGGAGAATGAGGAAAAGGGATAGGGTAAAAATGGAGGTTCACATTTAAAAGATGCAATATTATAGGGTTAGATACCCGCTATATTAATATTATAGTCAAATTCCCAACCAACAACACTCATCAACCACAAAACCTCCCAACTATAATAACCCCAAAATGTTCCTAGAAGAATTAATTTTGTTAAAATGAGACACGTGATGAAATTTTCTTTCACTATGGGATAATGCTATTTAGAATTCTCTCAAAATATTCTCTATTAGAACTAAACTTCTCAAAGGATATATAAAATCCTCTTTCATTCCAATAAAAAGGTTACACCACAAGATATAACCATTACAATGAAAGAAATACTTACATCAATATAGACATAATATTGAACAGAGATAAATACCCTACTCTTGTAAGTATAATGTGGGGTCTCTTAAGTCAGTGGAGCTTTCACCCTGATGCCTCCTGGAAAAACCCTGGAAAAACTGTTCTATGTGACCCAAGTATCCATGGGAAGGTAAGGCCTTTGATGTTTCTCGATAAGATGGTATCCTTCAATACTATATGTTGCATTACTGACACAAAATGGTCCTATTAAAAGATTAATATTATTAATTATTAGAAGTTGAATTAATTCCTCCACAAGAATAATCAAAATTACGTATCTTTCTAGTCTATTTATTAAAATTTCCTTCACTTATTATAGAAATATATGAATTTTTGGCTACCTTTAGCATCACTACTAAAATATCATCATCCTATATTATTTCCTCTCCACATCAAAAAATGACTATAGAACAAATTCTGACACCCTCAACTAAATATTAGGATGGAGACTATTATCAAAATATCATCTTTCAAATAATTATTCTCTACCAACTTCAAGAGATAGGAAACTATATCCCAAAAATAATGAATGAGTTATATCATTGGATGATTTTATTTCTAAAGGAAGAACATTGCCATTGAACTTTCCACCTTCACTACCTCATATAATTATTATCTATTGAATGAAGCCTTTAAGGATTCCCAAGAAATGTCATCTCAATGATTGGTTCTAATGACTTCCTCACCACTTCACACTTAGACCTTCAATAATAAAGTTCACAAACATTAGATTAAGAGGCCCAGGATGCTCAAAATAATATAAAATCCCCATAATGATTTTCATCCAATATTAATATTTATTTGGATCTGAAATCTTGAAGAAGTTATGAGGGTTCCACTCACGAAAATTCATGATGAATTCTATATAATTATGACCAACAAGATCCATTTTTGTAATTGAAAACCCCAAAAAATGATTAATATTTTAGTGAAAAAAATAAAATTGTGGAATACCCACTGCAAATCTCCTTCAAGATATCTTATAACATAATGTGTTCATGAAAAAAAAACTCAATCGAAAAAAATCACCATGAAGAAATAATCAAGTGTGGATAAAAAAAACAAAAGGAAGTCGACCAAAAAATTCGAAAAAAAATTATTTTTTTTTAATAAAAACCGATTTGTAAACCATATTCAGACTCCATACTCCAATCTATTTAATTCCACAATACTCATTTGAGTTCCGTCAATAGATCGATCATATTTTAAAAAAAACCAAAAATACCCCATTGAAATATTTCACAATACTTTTTAAAATTGGATATAAGGAATTAACCCATTTTTATAAACACTTTTTATCATAGTTATTTTAAATTATTAATACAATTTACAAGAATTTTCATAAATGTCATTAAAAAAACTCATTTATCTATTTGGAGAACCAGTAATCCATAATTTTACATCCTTGTTTTATAATTAAAAACATTGTTTTAAGAACAATTTTAAAATTATGAAGACCTAAAGTAAACACTCATAGGGGAGTAGTGAAAACTAATGACATGGAAATATGGTTGTAAACCATATTCTAATGACATGAGTTCCACAAAGATTCATTTAAGACTATATCCTTGAGATCCATGTGGCTTTCCAAACCCGTCAAGATAACTAAAATCCATTACCCCAATTACAAATTCATTCCATATGAAAAAAATACCCATAAACCATCAATACAAATTAAATAAATCAAACATCATTAAAAGAACCCATGGATTAGTAGAAAATGTAAAAAATAAAATAAAAAGAAAAACTCAAAACCCAGCTTCTAATGGTAACCAATGGTTTACCACTATAACTGTTGGATACAAACCACCTCATACATAAACCCAAAGTTCCAAAATTCACGATCCTTCTACACTGAAACCCTAATTAGAAATGGTGATTTATAATCTAGTTCTTCTGTAGAACGTATTCTATAATTGATTTTTTTTTCAAAACCCAACCTATGATGACCCTAAACCAATCACCCAAGTCGACCCAGGTAATCCCCAATGTTTATTCGTGATTACTTAGAAGTGGTGACAAGCACTGAGAGCATTAATGAGAGATAGTGAGATTGATCTCACCAAATATAAAATAAACAAAGTAGCAGAAACTTAAAAGTTAATGGCAATATAAATCCAAAACCAATTAGGACAACAAGAAAATTAACTAAAAATAAAACAAGTTGAACCTAGAAACCAAAATATCTCTATGTGAATGTACATTTCACTCTATATTCTCAAACCCAACATCATACTACGGTGATAGAAACCGAGCTAGAACCTGAACCTAATGCAAAATGAAATAATAGAAGTATAGGCATGAGTATTAAAACTCAGCATCCATTCCCAAATAAATCATTCCCTATTAATTTCTCATAAATTAAAAGACACATTTATTGTGAACATGAAATCCAATATATAAAAATTGATTTTTAAAACATTCCTTTTATTTAAATTAATGATATATTTCCCACCTTATTTAAAATAGGTTCTTAATAAAGGGGAGTTTTCAAAATTTTAAAAATAGGGACATAGAGAGATAACATAAATGGAAAGGGTGTTTTCAGGAAGTGTGAAAGAGTATAGGAAAGAGATTTTTCAAAATATTCATTCTGAAAATATTTCTGAATAACTAACCATTTAATCTCACACCCGATAAAATCAACATTAAATGGAAAAAGATACATTACCATATTGAAGGAAATGAGAATTTAGTACTCAAGTAACCATACCATATAAGTAATAATGATTATCTTATAAAAGGGAAATAAGATCCATTGTAAATGGGAACACCTATGATATTAGGGGAAAATATAGAACATACTGATCCTAATCCACATTCTCCGTGTTTTTTATGAAATAAAATAGCCCTTATGCTAAGTCTTATCATACCGAGCATAACAGAGGGTAATGATCCCTAATGAAGAGTGTTTCCATGATAAAGGGACATTATCTATATTGTAATCCTAAATTATTGTATAAAACCTTCTTGGATAATGTGCTAGATATTTCAGGTCCACATTTCTTGTACAAAATGGGAGAGATCCCATGAACGTAGACAACACAGAACCAAGAACCAACCCAAATCCCCTTAGGAATATCACTCATTTCCTTACAAACATCAAATAAAATGAGAGGTCCCATACCAAGGGCCTCATATTTTTTAATAATTAAAAAGGTAATGGAAACATCCCAAGGAGAGTTTTCCAAAAAAATACCCTTTCATGTCATGATAACTAACAATCACATAAAAATTTAGTGAAAAATAAAATTAAATAGGTTTCAACCCTTATAGAAGATCATAAATTATTTAAAATTATTCTGGACAGATGAAACATAATTTAAATACCACAACACACTTATATATTCCAACTTGGAATTTTATTAAACCCTTGGTGTGCAAGGCCATGTAAAAAAATCCACACAATTTAATTCCAAGAGAAAATATCTCTATTTAATTAAACATAACCATTAAAGCATTATATATTACTAATAATCTATAAAACATGGATCCAACATCAAGAAGTACATCTTTCTTAAATTTAAATGTCGAATGAAAAAGGGAAACTATATCAAAATCAAAGTGTTTTGACAACGGTAACTCGAATCGGGTTTTAGATAGTCCAAAGAGGTAGGGAAGACCAAAATAAACATTTATAAGGAAAAAACCCAAATAATTTCTAATTAATCATGAAACATGTGGTAAATGAACCAATGGATAAGAGGAACTGAAAAATGGAAGGACAAAGAAGAGAGAGAAATGAGGAGGGAATTACATTGAGTAATTATCCGCAAAAATTGTATAAATCTCTTGGATTCACCATTGGAGGAGAAGTGTATGATTGATTAAGAGGGTAGTATCTCCCAATGGTCTAATGATTTAAATGGGGGATGAATGATGTGTTTTGGGATTTAACACCAAGAGGGTATAATGGAAAAAATCAAAATTTTAAGAATATGGGCACTATGCATAGCTAGGTTGCATTGTTTTGAAAATTGTTCATCTCTTATTGGACTCATAGAACTCTATTATCTTTTGGGAAACCATGTTCCAAATATTCATTTTGGTTTTTTCATAAATTTTTTATCCATAAAAATGCTTCTTTCATAATTTGGAATAACCATGCTCATGTTGTGTGCCCTCATCCAGGGACCCACATGACCTAAAATTTTACTCCAGGGATCAGTCTAGGTTTGACATAACCTTGAAATACCCATGATACCCTAACCACAAAATAAAAAAAATGAAATAAAAGGTACTCGTCATCCATCGGTTGCATGGTTTATCCTTAACCATGAAGACAAATAGTAAAATAACAAAAAATAGGAAAAACAAAAAAAATTATTTTTCAAACACAAGATATTTAAAGAGAAAATTCAAATAGAAAATGATAAACAAAAATAAAATCTAAAAATAAAAATTCATGATCTGAAAATTAAACATGGATCATACCTCAAGTCATCTTGTGGGTTGTTGGGTTATATGCCTCCATAGTAGATAGTTATCCATGAATCATTATACCAGGTCCATGAGCCTAATGTGGACCGCCTGGTTTTGGTGGTGGAGGGATATCAAAATGGCATCCCCCAAATATAGTTCCTCCTCCTAGAGCCACACATGATACTCAGCCATCTCCAAATCCGCAGGGGATGCGCTGACCATACATATGAGAACCATTATAATGGTGCTTCCTCTATCATGAATGTTTTTCCTCTGGATTCCTTCCCCCCTCAATATATTGGGTTGGAAAATAATGTTCCATGTGACATCACACATCAGATTAATAACACCACACCTCTATGGGATACCTAGGTTCCCTGTTCATTCTCTGTTCCAAAAGAACATATGTCCATGTCGATTCCTAAGATGACCTCTTATGTGGAGATCATATCATCTAACACATGAAATCCACTTTAGATGACACGTCCTTATAAATCCCACTTCTAAATAAATCTTTATGGTTTCCCTCATATAAGAAGTCCACTTTCACTAATGCCCTCAATAAAACTCTAGAATAACTGGGAATATACATGTCTACCAAGATGGAATGGATATATTTATTGAGACCCTTCACAAATGTCCACCCTTAGATGTAGACAACTTGAATCATGAAAAAGGAAGTACTTCATAAAGTCATTTAAACTTATGAAATACTTAACAACCATCATTCACCCATGATGCATCTCTAGAAGATCATAAATATGAACTTATAACTACCTTGAGGGGTGGTACTCCTCAAGAAACATCTTCTGGATTATTTTCATGGATGGTGTCAACTCATCATGACTCTACATTACTAGACTCCACTAATGTCCATCTGGTCCATGGAAAAGACTGGATGCCAGTGTAACCACATGATCAGTTGGTGTCTATAAATTTCTAAATACTTAGATAACTAACTCAATCCAATTGTCCACTACATGGGTATCTAGATAATTTCGGAACTTTGGAAGCCATTAAAGCTGGAACTCAAGGAGTGCGTTAATAATTCATGCATCCTCAACCTACTCTATTGGTCATCTTAAAGGATATGGGTGTTGCAAACTATCCACCTAAAAGAAATATCTTATCTGATGGACCCTAGACTGTCATCACTCATCATATCATCATCACAATACTGAATCATTAGCCTGGAAATATTTCTTCAAGTGTGAATCCTAATATTTAACCAAGACATTCCATGGTCAAATGAGAATATATATATATATATATATACGGAGCTAAATCAAGAAGGATAGTCCAAAGACCCATTACTATATGATTATTGTGGAAAAGTTTCATGTAACCAATGTTTTAATATGCCAAATCAAAAAGAAATAATTCAGAGAGTTGGTAAATTGATACATTAATTTTCACAAAAAAAAAAAACAAGGTTCCCTTTTCCTAAATACACACTTGAGAAGCTTTGACATGGTTTACCGATGATCCCAACCGTACCACATCATGGGGACAACACTCCAAACATCAGGTAGAGGTTGAACCACATTTTCTACAAATCTATCATGACCTAAACCACCAGGTCCCACTTGGAAGGAGGAATACTATTTTGTAACTACCCCAAGCATTCCTCCATAGGTCAAGGGATAAATAAATGTGACAAAAGGTATTACTAATTTTGGATTCCTTTATTGAATTACCTATATGAATGCACTATAAAATTTTTATAAATATGTGAATTGGAACAATTAGAAATTAATGTTACATATATAGTAATAACCATTGATGCAAAAAAATCTATAGGGAATTCCAAATAGTACTATATTCTAATACAAAAAGTAAAAATGAAATTTACATTCCCAACCAGAAAGGATTTCCAAACCGAACAATGACTATAAAGGTACAATGATGAGAGTTCACATCACCAAATCACTAATCTCTAACCACCCTGCATTTCCAAAACTACCATGATATCCATATTCTCCCCAGTAATCACTTCTATTCTATCTATCATATAAATAAGATTCGATAATTTTTGTAAAAACCCATGCATTGGTGAGTATAAATATATCTAGTGTGAAACCTCCAAAGTTAGAGTGTGAGTAATAAGAGATACAATAGATCTATTCCACTCAATCCATATAAAGAAATAAATAAAACCAATCGATAGGGATATATATATGCACATAAAAATAATCCTAAATATGAAATAAACAATATGTACATCTCACATACCAGCCCAACAAAATTTCATCCAATAGTTCCTCATCTTATATATTCCTTCAAAATCCACCACTCCCATGATTATAACCACACTATTTAACCCTATATCTCACTCAAATTGGTTATTATAACACCGACCATCAATCTCTTGATCTTCAGTTTCCAGAAATTGATATTTCGATCTTTTGTTTGAAGATATACATACTGCACATTTCTCATAGTCCCTCTAGTTGCTTCACAAAATCCCAGATCCATGGTGGAATCACACAATACCTACCAAACACCACAATCTATCCTCATATAATCAACTCATCTACCACACTAGAATCTACCGTGAATTGGAGGGTTCCATAATGCTTTAACCCACGAAGTAATGTCAAACAATTACCCCAAAATTCAACATCAAAGAACATGAATAAATATTCCGTAAAATAACAAAAAATGTACAAGAATAATTATCCAAGCATTATTTTCCAATTAATATTGAAGCGGGATATCCAGGGTCAGGATTTTGGCCCTATAGGGATAATGTGAATAAAAAATTTTCTATGATATGGATGCTCATGTATAAGATCCAATTTGTAATCCTTTTCAAGAAAATCCATGAATGATTGGTTATACCTCGATTAGGATTGATCATTGGGGGAAAACATAGCTCTCAATGATGGGGAATATCTATTTTTTCACTATGCCTTTATTCATGTTAATCTGATTATCACCTGATTTCTCAATATTAATTCACTAATGAAGGGTGGAAGAACTCCATCTTAAAGATCCCCAGGTTTTGAGGAAAATCCTTTAGACTCTATATAACAACATATTTATAGATATTTTATGTTGATGGAATTTAATTTCAAATACTTTTATAACTTATTTATTTAATTTAAATGAACCTTCTAATGTTTTCCTCTACCAGACGTCCAATAGTGATTATCTTTACATTGTGACTTAGGTGTATATTACACTATAGAATCAACCTTGGTCTGAATTTTTCTTTTCAAGAATCAATTCACAATATATTTTATAATTTTTTAAAAACAATCCATGCATGATATAAATTATATTTAATATTTTTATAAAAAAATTTGAGGGCACACCAGGCCTTGGAATCGTGCATCGTCTCTGTTCCTAGAAACTAAAATATTTATAGATATATTTAAAATACTTAAAGGGAAAAAACATGGTATTTATGATTTCAAAATTAATATTTTATTTTAATTATGAAATTTCAAATGAAAATTTCCTTTGATGTTTTTTATGAAAATGGGGAATGATCCAATGATATCATCCTAATTATTTCACTGCATAGTTGCATATTATGACAATGAAACCTTGATGAATCCCATATTATAATCCATGGGATAATCTATTATTAATGGATAAAAGTTTTCATCATATTATGGAATAAGTATGAATGGATTAAGTTATTGTGATTGACATGTATATTTTAAGACTCCAACTCATTAGGTAATGTGTTATAGATATCTCATTATATCATTATGATAAAGATAGACATGATTTCAAATTGTTATGTTCACATTTAGATGCATGTGTATGATTTCATCTAGATATAGTCACAAGATTATTGTGTATGGGCATGTTATATTTTTTATGCATGGGTATGATTGATTCAAGATATTCTCACATGATTGTGTATGGACATTATTTTGATTGGATATGTTCACTTTTTGATGCATGATTATGATTTCTTCTAGTTTTTATTACAATATTATGTTTTTAAATAATTTTAAATTGATATGTTCTCAATAATATGATATACTACACTTATAATTCTATATAGTTGTCTTATAACTCTTGAATGTTGAAAACTGATTTGAAACCCTTAATTATTAATCTTTTAGATGTGACTTGATTTTATAGTTTATGACATATGAGTTTTTTGTATATGAAGTTTTTATCTTTGAAACAAGCTCTTCATTATTCTGCCATACCTTTATGCTCTTATTTTTCTCTTAGATTTGTTATCCTTCATGTTTACCCTTACTCGGCTTCTAAGATAACCCTTACTTATGCTTTCCTCCCATGTATTTTAATATAAGGGTTGAAGTATGATACATATAGAATGTTACTAATATGAAGATCATTATTGGATATATTGAAGTTATTTTAATAAATATGTTGATTATGTATCTTTTCTTCAATGACCCTAAACCATTATGGTCCTTGACAATGTATAAGTCTGATATGTATTAAATATTAATCAAAAACCATGTAATATTTATACATGTTATTGTTTTGTAACATTAATAGGTATGAAAGGATTATTTTGTTATTTTTAGATGTTAGTTTATGATAAATGAAGGGATAAAAACTAGGAAAAAATATTTTGAACCAAAATTGATAAAGGATGAACCTAAAGTATCATAAGATGATAATAAAGTGTCACAAATTAGTATATATTATGGTTTATTATACAGTTAAATTGTAATCTACATATTATTTCCCAATACTATATTAGTTGATTTTGGTTTTAGTCAATTGATGGAACATGAAGGATTCATACTACAAATAAATGTTATGAAAAATGTTATGAGTAATGTAGTTACCTTCCTCATGAGAAAACAAATGGATTTTGAGATGGGATGAAATATATTTTGGCTATTGTAACGGCTTGAGGATTTACAAATAATTTTTATATAGAATGTAATTCACACAACACTAAGTCTCTACGAAACAAAACATTTTTATTATAATTATTTAAAGAATATAGTTATAACCTATACATTAAAAATATTTTTTCCATTTTTTGGGAATAGAATTTTAAAAAACATACATAAACGGTTATGATCAAGAAGATATTTATAGTTTGATAGGATCAACTTAATTTTTTGGTTAATAGTAACTTGAACCTTTTGAATAGTAACCTCACCCATGAATGGATAAATAAAATTTAGGCTATTTATAAATAAAATGTGTTGTAGTTATATCATAGCATATGTAAATAAATGAATTTGAAATCATTAATTATGTATTATTGTTATTGTCAAACATAAATGATTATTTAAAATTTTATAATCAACATAATGATTCAATAGAAAATTAATTTTCATAAAATATATTCATATGTTAATATTTTTTTGTCTTATTATTATAAGATACTTTTATGAGACATTAGATAATTTTTTATAAAGTGTCATAAAATCAGTTATAATTTTAAAATTGGTACTTTTTTAGAAAATGATGTTTTAAATTTAAATTTTTTGTCAACATATTCAGAAAATTATTTTCGTAAAATAGAGTTCATTTTTGGAATTCTACACATAGGAAAATAATTAGGATAAATTTTTTGACTTTTCAAAAAAAGTTGAATTTTTATTGAATAGTAAAAAAATATAGTTTTTATGAAAATACTGTATTTTTTTGATAATGTCAGTGATATTTATGAGATAAAATTTATTAAACATATGGAATAAATAATTAATAATGTCATAAGATAAATTTTTTATATATGTAATTGAGAACATATATATTATATTTTTATATAAGTATAAAATAATAATTTTCATTGTCGAAGCAATGTATGTGCCGCACTAATAAAGCCAATTTGGTTCCTTAAAAATAAAAATACAGAAATAAAAATACTTTCAAATTTTTTTTGTTAATTATTATTTATAATTTATGTTTTTCATTAATAATTTCTAATTTTATATCTGTATTATATTAATCTTATCTAAATGTCTCTCCAATGCGTGTTGAGGGAAAATGGAAAAAATAACAAATTTAAGAATTTGTCTTGTTAGGTATGTGATTGAATGTAAATAATTAATTAATATAGCAGTTTATTTTGAACATAATTTATTTACTTTAATGATAGTTATTTATTTTTAATATTTATATATGAAATATTAAATATTAAAGCTTATGCAATGCTGATGTAGTGTTTTTGTATGAATAAGAAAAATAAAAAATTGTTTCTAATTATAATTATAAGATTTATTAAATAAACTATATTTTTGGTAAAACATTTTATATAAGAAATTGGTGACCATTTTGAGGTTGTAGTTTGAATTTCGACAGTTTTGGACACATATAAATAACTTTAAATACTTTATAATATTTTATTTCAAAAGAAAGTCAAATAGACACATTATAGTTTTTAATTTGTCTAATTTTTTAATATGAGGTTTTCCAGAATTTTTATTTAAAATAGAATAGTTTCTGGAAAGATAATAAAATTATATTTGTAATGATTTTTTAAAAAAAAATTATACTACAAAGAAATTCCATAATGTCTTTCACAGTGATGATGTAATATTAATTTCATTATGGAATATATCAAATTAATGATAATAAAAATAACAAATTAAATGTAATTTTTATGTTTTTAAGATATTTAATGAGTTACATAGATGAATATGATTTTTCTATGATATAATATAAAACTTATTCAAATTTGAAACATTGTTTTGAAGTGGTTAAATTATTATTTATGAATAGTTTTATTTTGAACAAAATTGTTTTTCATGAATAAAATATTTTAATAAATTATTTAAAAATCACAAAATTATTTAACAAGTCCAAAAATGATAATATTAATTCTAAAATGTAATATAATATTATTTCTAGGAATTTTTGTTCTTTTAAACCGTAAAATAGATTTATTATATTTTAATAATTTGAGTAATCCCTAAGTTACCCCTCACCTCAGATATAAATGGTGTCTCTTTCTTTCACAAATATTCACCACCTTCTACCATTTTGCTCGACTATACTGTAAAATAATCCCTTATACTCATCCCTTACCACATTATATTTCTCTATTTCTCACAAAAATACCACTACCAAGATCGTTGAGGAGGTTCTCGAGGAAGAATTTTCAAGATGTAAGATTCATTTTTCTTCTCTTTTAAATTCATTTTCTCTTCAACTATATGCTCAACCCATGACAAATGAGTCATGATAATTATACTACAATATATAAATTATAATATTTTTTCATTGATTTTATATTAATCATAAAATATCTTATTTTCTTTTTTTATTCTTAAATAACAAAATCGTCATCCGTAGTGTGTCAATTCCCCGCCTTTGTGGACGATGAGTTTCCATTTCACATTACATCAATCATGGGAAGTTTTAATTCACATGTACTTATTTTTAATTACCTAAATATATATATGTTATCAATTATATATTATTATTTCTTTTTGAAATGTAAGACCATAATAAACCAACCTTGGAAACCATGAAAATAATGCACCCGAAAAATGGAAATTACAAAATATTGTTCATAAATGGGTGAAAAATATTACGAGAAGATTATGTTAGATATTATAAACATGACTTTTGTTCATTAATAAAATAATAAAACAACTAAAAAAATTATATATGAGGTTTTGACAAATTTTTAGGAATTTGAACCCGAGGTAAGGAATATCATAAGTCATTTTCCATTCATTGAGTTATACATCTATATCATTTGTTCTGTTTTCACAAGAATATGTGTGAATGAACTTAGTTTGTATTATAATTTATATCCAATTATAAATTTTGGATTTATATTTTCCACACATAATTATTGCATTGATTTATCCTCACACAAATGATACAATATTTATAAGGGTTTTTCTTCCCAAACATCAGTGTTAATTTGGGTCACGATTGTTTCTCTATAAACTAATGTAATTATTCTTAATTTTTATATAATAATTCTAAATTATATATATGTATATATATATATATTCCAAATTCATATATCTATATCAGTTCACAATTATTTTATGAGAGAATAAATGTTTTACAAGGTTCCCTTCTCAATTATTCTTGATAAGCAATCCGAGTTAAAGGGAACTTCCTAAATTATTTCCTATTTTTAATTGCCCTATATAATCAATTTTAGGCCCACATTTTTTCTAAAATAAAATAATTTATCATGAAAACTTATCCCGGTTATTTTTTGGTTTTATAAAAAAAATTCCATTCCTCTTGAAAATATCATTAATATTTTCCTTAATCCTCACTAATTTTTTTTATTTCTACAGTTTATTAAAAATGATTTTACATGATATCACTTAAATGAGACATAATTTATTCCTCAAATATAATTCTAATTTATTTTCCTTTTATTTTCTTAGATATACAGTTTTAAAGTCATATTTGATGAAAAATACAAATTATTTTCCAAAATAAATATACTTTCCAAATTACAAAAAGTGTTTTTATCATCTCACGTTTACATCTATGAGATATACGCTTTATTTAACACTATATACATGTGTGTGGTTTATATAATGAACATTGATATATAATACCATGAATTACATTATTTTCATGATATTTCAAGTTTCATTTAACATTAATATAAATTATGATTTAAATTTGTCAAGCTAGTATGGGACACATTGGAATGTTTAATGATTATTTACCTGAATAATTTCTCAAATATTTTTTTAATGAAATTTAATCTATTATACTTCAAAGTGGTATAGTACACTTTGATTATAAGATATCATTTTATTTAACATATATTGAATGAATTGAACTAAGTATGTGATGGGCGGGGTCTATTATATCCCTTGATGCATCGGTAGCTCTCATGAGACAAAATAGAAATGATTTTTAGACCAAGACCCTAACCATTTATTTTCAAAAGTCTTAGGCAAGTCCTTCATGAGATGTTTATTTTGTTTTTCATATTCATTCCCTCATTATAATATTAGTAATTGATAAATTATTTTATTAATCATCTATTAAAATTTCCATGGTGATGTTTCATGTCATTATTTGTATGGAATTTTTATTTCATCATTTATTCTTTCCATATTATTTTCAATTTTTTTATAGTGGAATGTTTTATTATTTAATAATCATGAGATATAATTTATGTTATAGCTTCCACTTTATTTTCTACCCTTACTAAGAATATGATCTAACCCATTTAATATGATTCATTTTCCTAGGATTATGATTGGTATATTATGAATGACCTTCAAGGTTATTAAAATATTTCACAGATGTTATAAATGAAGTTTCTATATTTTTTACCTTTCATTTTATAATGTAAAGCCCATGTATTTAATTTGGATTACAAAACTGCTAAACCAATTGTCCCTTCAGGATGTAATTCCTTGTAATCAAACCAATGTAATAATTTAAAGAACCAACTCCTGGATAATAGGATTGGGGTCTTTACTATTAATATCAGATAATGTTTACCAGCAACCATGGAATCTAGATATAGAAAGCATAGATTTGAAAATATAACCCTTATATAGAATTTTAGGATATGCATATAAGACCATCATAATATTTTTTTATGGTGGGGATCATGGGGATATTGCAAGCAATAAGTCACTTTCTTGATACTATAAAGGGATGTGGTTCTAGAATAGATGTGCATATGGGTAACAACTCAGACACGGTGTCCCAGGGAAGATTTGAGGTAATATGGTAAAGAACAAAAAGCCTTAATATGCACCAGGTTTGACTCTTCTGGGTCATATTATTAGGATTATTCACATTTTTTTTAAAAACCATTATAAAGGATATAAATATAATCATTTACTCAAAAATATCATAGTTATGATTAACAGATTATCTATTCATAAATTTGAAATTTATGTATAGTATTTCACTTGTATTGGGATTATAAATTTTGTTTCACAATGTTATGTTCTAATCTAGTGTATTTAATTGTTAAGAAATGATTAATACTGGAAGGAATGGGATTAGTATCATGCACATAATTCAATGATTATGAATTATCATTTCTTCGATGGGATTAACCAAGTCTTTTGAAGGGAACTATTTGGTTAAAAAATCTCATCATATGAAGAGATTTTATCATGTCCTAAAAACAATTTGAATGATTTTTCTATGTATGATGAAATTAGAAGGATGTAATAGTGGAAAAGGAAAACTAGGAAAAATATAGATAAAGGGGGGAGGGAAAAAAGTATTCTCTCATATATTATCATTATGGAAGGAAACACCGTGGCATATGCTTAAAAGGAACATGATTTTGTTACATGAGTGGAGAGAAATTCCATCGTTATTATGATTATAAGGGTATGAAAATGATTTCAAATTTAGAATGCTTTAACTGCAAGGAGATTGGACACTACGCAAATCAATATCCCATGTGTCAAAGGAATATACCCAAAAAGAATAAAATGGAATGTGGTTAAGATTATGATACTACTAAGGATGAAGATGAATGATTAATGTTATTATGTTTAAATTCATGAATTATACCTTATATGTATTTTGATCAATGATGTTCTAGTTACAATAATTAGAAAATATAGAAGAATTTTACAACAATACTATTTCATAAAGGATTTGACATCATATGATGAATGATACTAAGGAAAAGTGACTAAGTAGCATGTTAAAAATAGGAAAAAATATAATGTTGAGGTAAATAAAACCCTTTATATAATCTTGATACTAAGATATCGATTTTGGAATAAATATATGATTGATTTGGGTAAAATTAATTAGATAACACTTACTATCTTAGATATATATTATGTATTCTCGACAAATTGATTTATGTTATCATAGGTAAAGTCTACAACCTTTTGGATTTATGAAATATATCTGATTTCTTATGTTTGACATATTAAATAAGGAAGCATGAATGTATTGAATAATGTTTTATGCTAATTCATGATATTACCATTATTTAAGATAATACAAAAAGAATGTACTCATAGATTTGTATGTCAGGATTAAGAGCCACTTAATGTTGTTTAATAAGTTCATTAGAGGAATTATGTGACCTTATTTCTAAAGTGTAGGATTATGATATTTTTGAAAAAATAACCATTTACGAAATAGCGTAATTTGATCTTTAAATAGGGTTTTAAATATTATTTTACCCTATTATACAACATGTTCCATGAAATGAAGTAGGAATAGTTAACGACACAAATGAAGGATAATATTGTGTTTATAGAAATGTATCATTTTGTTATATTTACCTACATTATTATAGAGTGAAAGAATTTCTAAACATTAAGGAAAGGATCATCAGACAGAAAAATTTTATCCTTGTACCTTTTTTCCAATGTGAATTTTCTGAAAAGGTATTTTCTAGTATCATCCTTTTTTTCTAAGTGAACTTTCAAATTGTTAGGATAATATTTATTAATGGAGGGAAGAATGTAACAAACCAAGGATTTACAAATAAATTTAATATATAATTTAATTCACACAATACAAAGTCTCTAAGAAAAAACACTTATTATTGTTATTATTATTATTATTATTTTAAAAATTAGGGCCGAAGCCAAATTTTTTTTATTAAAGAAAAGCGAATACCTCTTTAACTGGGTAGAGGGAGACTCATTACATAGCACGTATGCCCTGGGGGCATTTAGCCCATTAAATAGCCTGTAGGCCCAAATTTTAGGCCCAGTTCCCATTTTATGAATAGTTCTGCTATAGTGCCCGCACTGTTACAGTACCGCACCGTACCCACCGTTGCTACAGATCCCCTACCGCCGCTACAGTTCCCCTACTGCCGTTATAGTTCCGCCAATACCCATTCTATAAATTGTGTTTTGAAAAACAAACATAAACCATTGTGATCAATAAAATATTTATATTCTGATAAGATCAACTTAATTTTTGGTGAATAGTAATTTTAGCTTTTTGAATAGTAATGTTGCCCTTATGAATAGTAATATTACAAATATGAATAGTAAATTGGCCAAAAGAATAGAAACCTCACCCATTGATGTATATATAAAATTTAGGTATCTTATAAATGAATAATGATATAGTTATATTATAGTGAAAGTAAATAATTTTTTTAGATGTCATTATTTATGTATTTATATTTTTATAAAATATAACTATTTATTTAAAATTATATAATTAATGTAATGATTCCAAATAAATTTATTTTCATAAAATAGAATCGTAAGTTATTATTTTTATGTATTTTAATTATAAAATAATTTTATGAGACCTTAGTTAATTTTTCGATGTGTCATAAAATTGATTATAAATTTAAATTTGGTATTTTTTTAAAAAATGATTTTTTTAATGAAAAAATAATTTCTAATATTAATGAAATTATTTTATTAACATGGAGATTATTTTCTAATTCTAGACATTTAAAAATTGTTAGGATGAGTTTTTTTTTGAAATAGTTGAATTTGTAGTGAATAGTAAAAAATACATTTTTTAAGAAAATATGGTATTTATTGTGAAAGCGTTAGGATATACTTTTGATACATAATCTATTAAACTTATGGAATAAATAAATAAATATTTTATAAAATAAATTTATCATTCAAATAAATCAAAACATATGAAAAAAAGTTTTCTTGATAAGTATAAATGAACTATTATCATAATTGACGTAGTGCTTGCGTCGTGATGGAAAATCCAAATTGGTTCCTTAATAATCATAATTAAAAGGTGAAACTTTTTTTCATGACCTTTTTATCTATTTTTATTTAAAATGGATGTTTTTTCTCACTATTTTTAATTTTACAGTCATATAATATTTATCTTATCCAAATGCATTTGCAATGCTTTTGTGGGGAAATAAAAGACAAAATAACAAATTCAAGAAGTTGTCTTATTATGTATATGAGTAAATATACATTACAAAAAAATGTAGAATTTTATTTTGAACCTAATTTATTTATTTTTATGACAGTATTTTATTTTGAATTTTTAAAAATTAAATAATTAACATTAATGTTTATGAAACACTAATGCATTGCTTAGTAAAGAATAAGACAAATAAATAATTTTTTTAAATAAAATTATAATCATTATTAAATGACCCAAATTTTAGACAAAAAATTCTATATAATAAATTGGTCACCATTATCATATTTTTATTCAAATTTGGGACATTTTGGACCCACATAAATCTCTGTAATTCGTTTATAATATTTTCTTTCTAATGGATGTCTAGTTTCCTCACTATTGTTTTTAATGTTTATAATATTTTGTTATGTGTTTTTCTAAAAGTTTTATTCAAAAACTAATAGTTTTTGGAAATATAATAAAATTATATTTTTCGTAGAATTTTATTTTAAATTTTTAGAAGGAAAATAAATTCCGTCACAGCTTTTGTAAAGAAGATGTCATATTAATTTAATTAATGACTAAATAAAATTAATGATTTAAAAAACAAAATATATGTACTTTTAGTTTTTAATCCAATTAATATTTCCCAAGATGAATAAGATATTTATATTATATAATAAAAAATATATTATAATTCGAAACATTTTTTTTGATGTGTTTAAAGTCATAGCTATGAATAGTTTTTATTTTGGAAAAAATTAATTTTGATAAAAAAAATATTTTATAAAATTATTTAAATATATAAATATTATATCATAAGTAAATAAAGGATGATATTCCTTATAAAATTTATTCCCATTTTGTTTTTTTGATATTTTAAACCCGATAATAGATATATTATATTTTAATAATGTGAGTAACTCTTAAGGTACCTTTCACGTCACTTATAAAATAAGGATCCTTCCTTCACAAATATTCAAAAACATAAACCTTATTTCACAACTATAATCTTCCAAAATTTATTCTCCTCATCCATTTACCCCTTATATTTCACGTAGAGTCTCAAAAATACCACATCCAAGAGCCTTGAGGACATTCTCATGGAGGAATTTTCAAAAGGTAAGATTCCTTTTTCTTCTCTTTTAAATTCATTTTCACTTCTACCATATCATCACCTGCTATATAATGATCATGAAATGTTAAATATCATATATATACTTTAATATTTATTTTTATGTTATATGAATCATAAAATCTATTATTATCTTCTGTAATTATTAAATAACGAAATCATCATCTCTGGTGTGTCAATTCACCGCCTTTGTGCGTGATGAGTTTTTTGTTTTACATTACTGAAATTATGGGATGATTTAGTTCACATGGGATTTTTTAAATGAACTAATTATATATGTTATCAATTTTATATTATTATTATATTTTTACGAGGAATTCAATAATAAACTGGCCATGGAAACCATGAAAAACGTATTTAAAACAATAGAAATAACAAAATATTTTTAATAAATGGATATAAAATGTTTTAAGGAAATTATTTAAGGTATTATAAACATGATTTTAGTTCTATAATAAAATAATAACTATATTAAAACCATTATACTGGAGGTTTGAAAAAATTTGAGGGATGTCGTACCCGATGTAAGAGATATCATAACTCAATTTCCAATCATTGAGTTTAACATATATGTCATTGGTTATGTTTTTTCAAGAATATATCTTAATTACATATGATTGTTTTATACTATATATACTCATATATTGTGTGTATTTATATTTTTCACAACTAATTATTCAATTGATCTATCCTTGCTCTGATGATACGATTTTTTAAGGGTTATTCTTCTCGAACCTCTATTTTTATTCAGGTCATGCTTTCTTTCTCTATAAAAAATGTTAATTTTTATTAATTTTATATGATTATTATAAATTATATATATATATATATATTCCAAAATAATATTTCCTGATCATTTTATCATTCCTTTTTTTAATAAATGTTTTACTTGATTCCCTCCCAATTCTTCCCCATAAGCAATCCTAATTAAATGGATCTTCCCCAATTCAATCTATTTTCAAGTTCACTATATAATATATTTTAAACCATAATTAATTTTCTAAAATCACACATTTTATATTGTAAAATTATGTTTTTTCATTATTTTTATGAAAAAACATGCCTTTCCTCTTTAAAATCTCTTTAATGTTTTCCTTAAACCACTGTAACAAGTTTTATTTCTAAAGTTTCTCAAAAACTCTTTTAATATGATTTTACTTTAGTGGCACATAATTTATAACTCAAATATAATTTCAATGTAAGAATATTTTATTTTGTTTTATATATATTTTTAAATAATAATTTTATCACAAATAAAAATGATTATAAAAAATAACAATTCTTTATAAAGTAAAAAAATGGTTTTTATCATTTCACTTTAACTTCATTGAAATATATGGCTTGTTTAAAATTATTTCCTTATGTGTTGTGTATATATTTCCATTTGATATAATTAATCATTAATTATATTAATATCATGATATTCCATAATTCATTTAGTGTTAAAATCGATTATGATTTAAATGTTTCAAGGTGGTATGGGACACTTGGGAATGATTACTGATTATTTTCATTATGTATTTATCAATGATTTTATTAGAGAAATTTCATTTATGATACATCAAATTGTAATGGTAAAAATATATTTGAAGATTCAATATTATATGAGAAATTATTAAAACATTGTATTTATTACGTGATAGTTGAGGCTCACTATAGCACCTCGATGCATCAGTAGGTCTCACAAAAAAACAAAAAATGGTTTTTTTCGATGCCTTAACCATTTATTTTCAAAAGTCTTGGATGAGGTATTGATTAAAATTTTATGACATGTGGAATATGAGTTCTCTCATTATGATATCAGTAATTGATAAATCATGTGATTATTTGACAAGTAGAACATCCATGGGGAAGTTTCATGTGATTAATTATATGGAATTATTTATTCCACTTTTATTCATGCCATATTATTCTCAAGATTGGGTTTTAATGGAATGTGTTATTATTTATTCATCATGAATTATTATTTATGTTATAGATTCAACTGTATTGATTATTCTTTCTGAGAATCTAATATCACCCCTTTTATATGATTATTTTTTCAAGGATTGCGAGAGGTATATTTTGAATGACCAGTATGGTTAATCTAATAGTTCATTGGCGTTACTAATGAAGTTTATATGTCTCTTTTCCTTTCATTTTTTAATTTAAATATCATGTGTGTAATATAGTTTTTAAATAGATAAATTGATTGGTCTTTCAAGATGTGATTTCGTGTAATCATACCAATGTAATAAAGTATGGAAACAGCTCCAGGATACTAGGGTCGGGGTCTTTAAAAAAATATTATCCCTCTTCATCTATGACCATAACATGAATTGTTCTAAGAATATGAATTCACCACATTGGTAGAAACATAACATTTTTTCTATTATGTAGAAATATCATCCTTCATAATGTGTTTCTTCTGATTCAATTCATTTTCAGTAATTGATCAATGTGATGAAACATATTTTTTTAGTGATTTAGTAATGAGAAATTTATTATAGTAGTCTATATCACATAACACGAGGTTTTTCAATGTTGAAAACATTATTTTAAGAAGATGGAATAATATATCTATAATTGGAGGAGATTAAGTGTGAATATTAAAATAACTATTTTTCTCAAGATATTCATAGTAATA
Organism: Viscum album; assembly: GCA_963277665.1. Classification (NCBI taxonomy): domain Eukaryota; kingdom Viridiplantae; phylum Streptophyta; class Magnoliopsida; order Santalales; family Viscaceae; genus Viscum; species Viscum album. The sequence continues at coordinate 1,535,167,419 of OY728156.1, read as the reverse complement.
TAGAATGTGACATTATAGAGTTGAAAAATATTGATGACAAATCTATAGGTATGTTCAAATAAACCATTACCAGACATTAATGATATTATTTTGGATTTATTAACAACACTTTGAGAAAAATGATTGAAATTTTAGTGACCAAAAAAATATTCATCAAAATGTTTTATCCAAAAGATAATTTAGTAAATATGAATAACACATTATGTGTTCTATAATTTTATAAATGGAGGGTCGAAACTCCAATTATACGCTAGTTTTAGTGATAAAAAGAGAAAAAATTATCTTCATAGAAATTGAAATGGTAAATCCCCTAGAAGAAACTAATTATAAAATCATATATTCCGAAAATGTGTAGAAAATCACACATTGTATTGTATAAAGAAAAGTGTGAAATATTGGAAATGTCAGAAAGTTTTTATTTACATAGTGATTATATCAACAGGATGATGAAATGTTTGGAATATTCAAAAAACAAGAATAAAGATTCAACCAATAAAGTTCAATGTTTTATATATATAGAGACATGTAATTATGTGAATCAATTCCCTAATCCAATAGAAAGTGAGGATATTTGAACTTGAGAACCACCTAAGAAAAATGTTAATGTTAATGCCTTCTCTATCATCACAGAAATGGGGTAAGATAATGACTTGTTGAAAGTTACATTCCCCATCCACTCAAGAACATAAATTATCTTATTTTATTCAATCTCAACACATGCTTTTACATAAAAATAATTTTTATACATTATCACATCACTATGTGAGTTATTCAATGTTGAGTTGATATAAAAAATTTCTAATGGCATTATGATCACATACCAAGTTTATTTATCCACTGTAGTAGAAAATTGTGAGAATGTGATTCCTAAAAATCACATTATTATCCATCTTGATGATTTTTTATTTTTATTTTTTACATTAATTGTTTTTATTTAAATAAATATCATATGAATTATGGAGGAAGGAATGATACATTTGATAGTTAGAATCAACCCATGATCATATTTTGTTGTGACAATGAACAGAACATTCAATGAAGTTAACGACATTATTTGGGACTAACTACCTATTTATTGGTGATAACTATCTCAAATTGGTGGGGACAAACTAAAAATAAATGATATTACTATTGTTGAGGATTATATTGATATATTTATTAAAGTCATGCATAGTATTTCACAAAATAATGAAGTGTAGTTTCCAATATAACTCTTACATTGTGTTACACCTATTTCATAGACTCCTTATAAAATGGAAGGAACTGATTTATAATAATATGAGCTGAAATTATAGAAGATCCCTTATATTTAATACATATACCCTATTCCATCCCCATGGGGTGAAAATTTTCCTTTTGTTGTGAATACATATGGATAAATGAATCATTAAATTAGTTATTAGGTACAAAAAAAGAATGATATACATGTTAATTATCATTTGTCATGTATATATGAATTGTTTGATAAACTAAACAGAGCTCAATGATTTTAAAATATCATCCTTCGATATAGATATCATCAATTGAGTTTCAAGAAGGAGCATACAATGTATACGGAATTCTATGAGAGGTATGGAAATTTTGAATTTCCAATAATTCCATTTAGAATTATCAGTTTCACCTCTATCAACATGGATTTAATTAATATAGTTTTTATGGATTAACTTTATTAGCTTCTTGTAGTCCTTATACATGATATTATTTTTTATTCAAATATTAAGGAAGTTCATGAAGATCATTATATGGTTTTGATTATGTACATGTGGAATGATAATTTGTATTCCAAATCTTCCATGACTGAATTTTGATTATAGATTTTTTTCTCTTGGGTCAAATAATATCAGGTGATGGAATATCAGTTGATCCTTCAAAAAATATGTTTTTGACCAATTTCTTTAAAAAAATGGTAACTCAAATCCATAGTTTTATTTGGTTTTAAGGATATTATTATTACTTTTTTAAAAACGTTCATAGATTTCTAATCCATTAACCATGTTTACACTTAAGGGATCCAAGATTATATAGACATATGCATGTGTGGAAAATTTCAAGAAAGTGACATGAATTTTGGTTAGTGTACCTATTCTAACAGTATTCTATAGTGGAGAATAGTTTTTGATCTATACTGATACATAGAATAAGGTACATGGATGGGTCCTCACTAATAATTACATATTAATTGTTTATTTCCAATGACAAATAAAAATTCATGAGCCTAGTTAGCCGACTAATGATTTTGAGCTGGTAGTTGTAATTTATGAATTAAAAATATATAGAAATTATTATTATGGTGAAATATTTGATATATATATACTGGTCATAAAATGATAAATCATATATTAAATTTGGATGATTCGATTTTGTGAAAAAAAAATGTATTGTTGAAACTGATTAAAATTATCACTTTTCAATACACTACCTCTTTTTAAAGGAAGACTAGGTAGGTATTTCATTGATTTGGAAGGATAATACTAGTTTTTTCATGGTAATTATTGAATGAGATCAAAAATATATGTATTTCTACAATATATACCTTTAAATTTGATTAATGGGGGAATATAATATCATTATTAGATTAATGTTCTACATTCGATCCTTATGATTATTAAAGAGGTCTATAAGAAGCATATATAACATTAATTGTTTTTTGAAATTATCCAAATTCCAACCATGATGTAATGGAAGGATATGGTTTAGAAACTGAGTACGTCTCCCATCAATAACAATATCGAAGAAGTAATTTTTGGTTTAAGACCATAGTTTATAATTATTTATTAATTAAATAAGTATGAAGACATATTAATATTTGAAAAAGTATTTCTAGTGGGATAATATACAAATATATTTTATAGAGTATGTATCTTGATTCTTGTAATTTTATAAAGTTATGGATAAGAGTTATAATTCTAAGGGGTTTTTATAAATATTATAAATATAATAATGAAAATGGGATAAACCACCATGGATTTTTTTTATTTGACTCCCCAAAACATATAAGAGGAACAATGCTATTTCTGTTTTATTATATCACCTTATAATATAATAAAATTTCATTACTATTAGGGAATATTTATCTCCTAATCATCATTCCATGATATACATCAATTAAGTGGTAGTATTTCATGGTGTACCATATTATATTTTACCTTATCAGAATTCATGTATTGCCTATAAGTTTTAGATAAGTCTTCCACAATAACTGAATTTGGAGTTACACAATTGCACTAAAAATAATCCCTAGGTAGATGGTTAGAATGAGATAACCATTTAAACTGTAGTTTAAATTATTTGATTATATTCTATGGATTTCAATGTAGTTGGTACTCATACCTTCCATTGGATGAATTATCATAAAAAATAGCTTTCACATAAGAAATTAAATAGATCATAAAGAAGCCATATATGGTAAGAATTATAGAACACCAAAATATTTGGATAATTTTGGTCAAAGAATGATTTTGGGACAAAAGATATGTGGTAAAATTGATGATAAGGTTATATCCATTCAATGGTATATCAAAGTTGGTGATATTCAACAGAAAAATCATGCTTACAATCATCAGTGAGATTTGGAGTTCAATGTTAGTGATGAGGTATTCCATTTAATATACCCATGGAATAAGGTTATTATATTTAGAAATAAATGAATGAAAAGAACCAAATATATAGGTCCATTTGGAACTATTGATCATATCGTGTTTTTTTCATACCACATGCCGCTTTTACCAAATCTCACTCAATTTCATGATTTTTTCAATGTATTTTTTATAAAAAATACATACATGATCCTTAATATATAATAAACTTATATGTCATACAATTGTATCAGGATCTCTATTATTGAAAAAAATAAGTGGATATTCTTTATTAAAGAGAGAAAGTGTTGAGGAATAAGACCACTCATGTGGACAATGATTTTTGGTGGAAAAATAAATATGAGAAAGCTACATGGGAATCTAAGGAAATGATGAAGTAGAATTATCATTATTTCTATTAATCAGAGAGATGAAATTTTTGTGGTTCAATTATTCTAAGGGGGTATAATTTAACCCCCCCCCCCAATGATTTAATATATGTTTATCTATAAATAAATTTCTTATATTTAATAAATATTATTATTATTTTAAATATGACTATTAAAAGATAGCAATTTAATTGGTGGGTATGAATAGAAGTTACAAAATTATGAAATTTATGTATAATTTTACTATATAATAAAAATGTATTTATTAATGTTTAAGAATTGATCCATTAATTTTTAGTGATGTCATTTTATGCTTTGAAATTACTTTTTCTTCAAACAAATTGGTTTTTACTAGTTTCTATTAGAAAATATTATTATTTATTTATACCAAATTTTTTAATTTTTTTTAAAAAGGGACATCATTTTTTAAATCAACTTATCAAAATTACTTTGAGGTGAATTCTTTGGATTTTTCTTTAAAGATTATTTTTTTCAATGAATAGTGAAAAAATAATGATTTTATAGAAAAATGCCTTTTCCATTAAAGTATTTACAAATTACCACTGTATATATTTTTTAAAAAAAAAATAATGTATCTCCTTTTGATTGTGAATAATTAAAAAGAAGATCACTAGAATTAATTTTATGATTAATTTTTATAAAAAAAATATTTTTATACGTAAAACTAAATTTCCCTATAAAATCATTTTTTTACATGTTTTCATAATTTATTTTCAAATTAATTTTTCCCTTTATTATAATTTAGTCCCATAAAATTGATTTCTTATTGGTAATTAGTATAAAAATTACTATTTAATAAGTTGAAATTATTTATCATTATAAACAACAACCAAGTTAAAAATTCATTACAAAGGTATTGGTTAAAATGGGTTAAACTAATCGGATAATTGTTAAAATAAACCCAAAAAATTATAGATCTAGTTTTGTAGTATTATTCCAACCCTATATATTTTAATCTTTGAAGATGATTCATTTTATATAATGTTTTCTTATGTAAGACATTAATATATTTTATACATTTATAAAAGTACCATGTGTGTTGTCTCCCTCCATTATAAAACATCATTGTGCCTTATCAATTTCTCACACATCATGAGCCTACTATTTTATCCTAGCCTTATCGAAATATTTTCTTAACATCCCCCTCCATGTCTTATAGGTCCATGTTTGATTATAATACTAAATTTTTAAGGATTTTAGTGTAAGATTAAGGAAGATTACAACTTCATTAAACATGTTTTATCCACAATAACATGAAAAATATAGAATAATTAATATATGTATATGTTATTATGTTGATTTTTTAACCTATATTTATCTCATTCATTATCAAATTGGAACCAAAATCATTGTTCTGACATGCATGCCGACTACCTCCTCATGAAGTAGTGTATTTTTTATCACCAGCATTCATGGTATGTCATAATGATATATTTTCTTTTTTCATATACTATGTATTATATAATTAATCTTTAATAATTATAATATATTATCTAACTTCTTAACATTACATCCATTAGTAAATAGTAATGTCACTCGTTCTTACATGTCAACTACAAACTCCACAAATTGATGTATTTTTATATATTTTGGACTTACACTGATGATAAAATGAATATATTTAATAAATATATATGATATTTAAGATGTACTAATTATTCATGAATGATTTATTGTAATTTATGCTTATTTTTATCCAATCACAAAAAAGTGGAACCATTACAAATGTGTACATATATAATACCATCTCCACAAAGTAGTGTAATTCATTTTTCATCAATATTTTATGTGAAGGGTTATTATAGTTTATATAATGAATAAAAATTAAATATATATAAGTAATAATATTCCAAATATGACAATACCATGATTAATTTGAATGTATTGGATCTATCAAATCAAAACAAGAAATGAAACATACTAATTTCCACTTAAATGATAATTTTAATGACCAAATTATTTGTAGAAAAGATAATTGCGAAATATAAAGTAATACAAAATATTAATTTTTATTGTAATATGGATCTAGAATAGATTTATAATAAATATATATTTATTATATATTATATTTGAGATTTTACAAATCAAAAATATTCTTGAGGTAGGGGATTTATGTTACAATCTCATATCATTTTGGTATTATTTGCATTAGACTTCCATTGAGGGAAAATATATGGACCTTATATGTTAAATCCCATATATATTCTTATCATATTGATATTCCAAGAAATTTATATGCGATAGTGCTATTTTGTCTTTATTTGGTGCTTAATATGATTGAAATAATGATTTGAGATAAATCCATCACTATTTCCCCTTCGGTTAAGAATATTTTTAATCAATATCTTTATTTTCATTAAATTATTTTAATGAATGTTTTTAATATTCTATATTTATTTACTGAATTAATTTTTACCCATATTTTTATTTCTATAAAATGTTTTAAAAATAATCATTCTAATGTTTTCCAAATATGGTGTGTTTTTCAAACCACTGAACACAATATTTTTTTAATGTATGTCTCAAGAATGGATTTTCATATTGTCGTGAAGACACATTACGTTGAACCTTCCATAACATGTGTCTATGGTTATTTTCATATAAAATTATTTCTGTAATATTTTACAAATTGTTAGATTTTAATTCATTGATTTAAAAATGAAAATGGTATTTCCCATAAAAATTTTACCATTAAAAATTTAAAATTTTTATCATCTATAAAAACATCTTTTGAGGATACTTATGATTCACTGGTTAAAAGTTTCAATTATATAATCCTTATTCATTCTTTTTGTGGTTATTTATTATGATGATGGATCCCTGATGAAACTAATTTTATTTTCCATGTGATAAGATATGATAAAATGATAGATTTTTTCATGTTCTTATAGCATACATATGAATGGATAATTGTTAGGTGATGGGAGGGTCTATTATAACACATGAATGAATTTAGTAATGTGTTGTAGGTATCTCATGAGTTGATGATGATATCGTTTTAAGTGAATATGAATTTTTATGTTCACATTTTTATGCATGATTGTGATTTCATTTAGTTATTCTCACAAGATAATGTGTTGAAATGACTGTAGAAGGATATTTTTTAATTTTGATGGATGATTATGATCTCTTATAACTATTCATAGAAAAAATTTCAAAGACTTGTCTTTTATTTGATATAACCACATTTTTATGTGTGATTATAGATTATTATATAAATTCTCCCAAGATTATACATGGATGTGATTTTGAATAGATATGTTCAAAATATTGTAATTTAATATTATTATAAGACCAAAAGAATTGGTTATGATTACTGAATGATGATGAATTATTTTACAACAAATTTAGTCATTCTTCAAGATGTGTCTTGAATCATTATTTTATAATCTAGGATTTTATAGGTAAAAATATTTTACGTTGAGAATATTTGATATATTTTTTTATCATACAGTTCTGATAATATTATGCAATTATTATTGATATAAAAAATTTTATCTTTACTAAAAATATATACTCGGCCTTCCATATAAATTCCTTCCCCAGTTTTCGATGGATGCTTCTATGTATGATATTTCTAGAAGTGTAAAAATAAGAATATTTTTATCTCTTATTTTGACGATCATTAAGTAAATAAATTTATTATATATCTATTCAAAAAATTAATTAATCCTTTATGGTATTTAATTATTAAAAATTATTATTTATATTAAAAATTTATCTAAAATTAGGAAATATGTTTCTATATTATTATTGGGTCACTTCAACAATCATTCCCCAACATCAATGTGATAATAACTAATCAATATCTAATCTTACAATGATCCTCACTATATGACTCACCTACTAAAATGAACTTTAACTGGTCCGACCTAAAAAATCATTCCAATCCAATTAGTGAGTCAAATTCCCATTGTGTAAGTGATTTGGAATGGTGTGAAAAAACATGAATAGTCGATTACTATCTATTGGATGGATTGCATCTTATTACATCTTGATTTCAAATACATCATCACTCATATATATTAGGAGGAAACATGGTTGCAGATGGCCTCTATAATATTATAAGGCCCCAGCCTTAAACTTTACTTAATCTTGAGTTATTACAAGATTACACATTGAGGATCTTTTCGGGTTTAGAGTTTTAGAGAGTTAGATCATAAAACTTGCATTACATTCCACATATAAACAAAGTGGTTACATAATGATAGTATTCTTCATTCCCATCAATGGAAAAACATTTAAAATAAAACATGGATTATTTCTTGACACATCCTTGACTCTATCATCTTATCATGTACCTTTCCCTTGACCTGTGAAAAACATTTCAAAAACATGGGATGAGCATAAAAACTCAGTATGGGTTATAAAAAAACATGGAAAGGAAACATGAGTTCATATATACATTAGAATGAAATCATACTTTACCCATAAAACATAGGAACTTTAACATACCTCATAAAATAATGAATAAATCATAGAAATCATAAGACATAAAGGTAACTTGAGGCATTCATAACATTCTTACGTAGGGATTAACCCTCTGGGTTACGTTTGGAATACCCATCATATTATATTCCCTAAATCTCTTCGGAGAAACCTTAACGTTTCACTCCTTCTCATTACCCAATGCATTGGAGAGCTATAACGGGCTCACCCGCCCTTAGTTTATCACGGAACCACCCGTCTTCATAATAATGCCCAAGAACCATAACATAATCATATCACATAAAACAGGCATAAAGGAAACATAACATTTCCACATTTCAATCAAGAGATATCAATACAACACATTGATATCATAAAAACATTATGAAAACCATTTTCAATACCAAAGTAAAACATGGTATTGTTTTCGTTTTTTAAAAAAATGTATTGCTTGTAGAGGAAGCTGAAACTCAAATAACGGTCACGACGACGGAGAAGTCGTTGTCGCCGCATACGTATGACAAAAACATTCCCTTTTGTCTTTTAGTAAATGCTTCGTATAAAAAAGATTCCTTTTTAATAAACATAAAAGTCAAAGGGGTTTATACACCGTATAAAAGAACGTTGTGTATAAAATAAAATATGCCTCAATGAAAGGAGATTGAGACGAAGTCCCATACCTCGTATCCAACTTGACCCGACCGTTCTTTAATCTCCTGAATAATAAACTTGAGTTAATCTCTAATTTCTTATGAATCTTTTTCAAGTTAATTATTCCTTTTATACCATGTTATGAACATCATGTAATCAGTTAAGTTAATAATGTTCATTTTGTCGGTATTTGGTTCTTAAGTCAAAAATAGACTTCTTACACTTACATGTTGTTAATTTGGTCAAAGTTTCAATATATCCAGAATGGTATTCATGATGTAGATATCATATATGTCATATATATCCAGTACATACATGCATTTATAATATTACATAATCATTTAGATGGAAGAAATGAAATGCACCGTTCATGGAGACGGTAAGCCGTACATACGCATGAACGCTACTTTCATTTCAATTTCGTATTTTATAGAATGGAATCTTAATTATATAAAGGTATACTATAATTCAAGTATAATATCATATATAATATCATAGTTCCATCCTTTATATGTCCCACATATGGTATTTAACGAATAAAATCACTTTGAGGGGGCGGTAGTCTGCACTTCCTAAAATGAAGATATCGTGTTTACCCATAATGGAAACCATAAAGGTATGCCCAAAATGAAAAAAACAGAAGCTTAAGGAAAACATAAACATATTATATATCATATATAAAAATAGTGACATCATAATGGCCACCTTTGAAGCTGTTAAATGAGTGTTGAACAATCATCGTTTCGGGAGGCAGAATTTTGCCATCCACGGAAGCCGTATGTTCTTTAACCATTTGATGTAGTTGTGTGAGAGTGTATCTCAAATAAATATTATAACAACATCCTTGTATAATTAAGATACTGGTGTTGTTAAAAAATAAGTAAATAAAAAGAGTTTTGGGGGTTGTAGAAACAAAATAAAACAAATGAACATGAGAGAATGAATTACCTTTAAAAGTGTAACTCCTTTTGATTTGAGCCTAAAGGCTTCCTTTGAAAGGATTATGCCCAAAGGGAATCCTCTAGGATGAGGAGAGGGATGTGGAGAGAGTAAATGGGCAGGGGTTGGCCGATCCAAAGGCTTGAGGAGTGTGTGAAATGAGGTAGAGGTGTGGGCCTTTTATAAGAGGAGAGGAGGGGCACTTTTGGAAAGTAAAGAAATATTACTTTATTTGAAAATGTGTTTCGGTTTTAAAAGGTCCCACATTGATATAATTCGTGGATAAGGTGATAAGGTTTCAAAATCCACTCATCCAATTGGTTTTGGCCATGTGTAGTTCATATATTTTACATTGTCTTTCCATTTTATTTAAATCGTCAAATAATGATGTCTTCACTACATCATTATTATGTCATAAATATTTTAATTTATATAATGTCTAAAAATCATAAAAAACTTCTATGATGTAGGAAATCTTTTTATCTTTCCAATTACTATTTATAATCAAATATCTGATCTTTATAACCCCATGTAAAAATTGTTTTCGTAAAACATATTATGTTTGTGTCATTTTTACTTTTACATTAAATAAAAAGTTATTTTTGTCATTTCCCAACAAAAATGTCTCCATGGGGTCCCCAAGTTGACCCATGGCTTTTCTTGGTCGGCCATGACACAAAAAATAAGGTTGGGACATGTTTCTAGGTCATTTCATATTATTAAAGCATTATTTATACCTTAAACTACACTAATTACCACTAATCGCGATTAAAAACTTAATAAGTTACTATTCACCAAAAAATTATTTTAATCTCATTGAAACATATTTTACTTCTTAATGAAAACCATGTATGTCGGATTTTCAAAATTCAATACACATTAGTGGTAAACTTTCTTTTAACTGAAAAATCAGTTTGCTTGATTACCACTTAGTGGTTACACTATTCATCAAAAATTGATGTTTTTCAGAAAATTACCAAAAATTCACCCTAAACTATATTCGATATTCCGAATTCAAAAAATGAAGTCTATTTTAGAAAATTAAAATCATATAAGTCACATTAATTAATTCAATAATTAATTCCCGCTGCCAGAGCAAATAGCGTGTTTTTACAAAAATAATAAGTATCAACAGATTGACACCAGTTTAAGTCTAATTTCAAAGTGAAATTGATTCCAATGACCACCATTGGATAAAATGGAAAAAATATATTCTAATTTTACTTCAAAACCAATTCAAAACATAATCTAATCATATAAATAAATTAGATTAAAAATAAGTTTTGATGTAAAATGCAGTATTTTTCACTATTCATTAAAAATGAACATTGTCAGAAAAATACCAAAAATTCACACAAGGTAAATTTTGATGTCCCAATCATAAAGGATAAGTTTTTTTTGACAAACATAGTTTATAAAATTGTCAAATCATAGATTCGAAAAGGGTTTTCCATCACAAGGCAGTAAAACAATCTTTTAAAAATATTAGTGTATTCTATGCTTAAGATTGGATTTATTTTCATTTTAAGCCTCTAAAACACTATCTTAATCATTAATAGACATAGGTAAAAATATCTATTATTCATTACTTACTTGGGATGTTACATCCTTCCCCCCTTTAGAAAATTGTGTCCCCGCAATTTATTTACTTATCAAATAAATGAGGGTACTTATCCCTCATTGCATTTTCAGATTCCCATGTTGCCTCTTCAATCATGTGGTTTTTACACAGAACCTTTACCTGCTTAATAACCTTATTCCGTAACACTTGCTCCCTGTGGTCAAGAATCTGGACCGGTTGTTCCTCATAAGATAGGTTCTCTTCTAGCTGAACTACCTCAGGACTCAAAACATGAGATGGATCTGGTATATACTTTCTCAACATTGAAACGTGAAAAACATTGTGTACCTGAGATAAACTCGGAGATAAAGCCACTCGGTAAGCAAATGATCCAACTCTCTCCATAATTTCAAATGGTCCAATGAACCTTGGACTCAACTTTCCTTTCTTACCAAATCTCATCACACTTTTCCAAGGAGAAACCATGAGAAAAACATGATCACCGACCTCGAAAGATAGATCCTTCCTCCGGTTATCCACATAACTCTTCTGCCTGCTCTGAGCTGTTCTCATGTGTTTCTGAATCAGCTGAACTTTTTCTGCCATCTCTTCTACCAATTCTGGTCCCATCAACTTCCTTTCACCCACTTCATCCCAGAAAGCTGGAGTTCGACACCGCTTCCCATATAATGCCTGAAATGGCGCCATCTTTATACTGGAATGAAAACTGTTATTATATGAAAACTCAACCAAAGAAAGATGTTGGTCCCAACTTCCCTGATAATCAATAGAACAAGCTCGTAGCATATCCTCCAATGTCTGAATTGTTCGTTCTGACTTCCCATCTGATTGAGGATGAAAAGCTGTACTAAAATTGAATTCAGTACCCAACGACTTCTGAAGGCCTTTCCAAAAGTTAGAAGTAAACCTGAGATCACGATCCAATACAATAGAGAGAGGAACTCCATGTAACCTGACTATCTCTTTAAGATACAAACGGGAAAGTTGATCAAGAGAGAAAGTATCTCGTATAGAAAGGAAATGAGCATATTTGGTCAAGCGATGAACAATAACCCAGATTGCATTATTACCTCGAGATTTCTTCGGTAATCCAACAACAAAGTCCATGGATATATTCTCCCATTTCCACTCTGGCACTGGTAAAGGCTGAAGCATCCCTTTCGGTAACTGCCACTCTTTTTTAACCTGCTGACAAGTCAAACACTTCACAGTAAAATCAGCAATATCTCTTTTCATTCCATCCCACCAGTAATACTCCTGCAGATCTCTATACATCTTAGTACTGCCCGGATGAACTGAAAATAGAGAACTATGAGCTTCACATAACAACTCTCTCTTCAACTGTGAATCACAAGGCACACACAATCTCTTCCCAAATCTCAAAACGCAATCATTATCAATGTTGAATTCAGGCAACTTACCTTTCTGAACCAGCTCTAACTTTTTCTAAAACTCACTATCTTGCTTCTGTGCTTGCTTGATTCTATCTGATAGAGATGATCTCACTGATACTTGAAACAAAACAGAAGGACTTCCTGCACCAACAACTTATATGCCAAAGTTCATGAAATCCTTAACCAAAGGATCACGTTCCAAATGCAGCATTATTAATGAAGCATTACTTTTTCGACTCAAAGCATCAGCCACTTTATTTTCTTTTCCTGGAAGGTAATGAATTGTACAATCATAATCCTTGATTAATTCCATCCATCTCCTTTGTCTCATGTTTAACTGTTTCTGAGTGAATATATACATTAAACTTTTGTGATCGGTATATATTTCACACTTTACTCCATACAAATGATGCCTCAAAATTTTTAAATCAAAAACAACAGCATCTAATTCCAAATCATGTGTAGGGTAATTTACCTCATGAGTTTTCAACTGGCGTGAAGCATAAGCAATTACCTGATCATTCTGCATTAGGACGCAACCAAGTCCTTTCAATGAAGCATCACTATATATAACAAACACACCATTCCTGGAAGGTAGTGCCAAAACTGGAGCATTCACCAATATTCTTTTCAATTCCTGAAAACTATCATCACATTCTTTTTTCCAGATAAACTTAACACCCTTCCGAGTTATCTTAGTCATTGGACTAGATAACCGTGAAAAATTTCTAACAAACCTTCGGTAATAGCCCGCCAAACCAAGGAAGCTACAAATCTCGGTTATATTTGTGGGTCTTGGCCATTCTTCCACAACTTTTTTTTTGCAGGATCAATAGTTATTCCATCTTTAGAAACAATGTGACCAAGGAAAGAAATTTGTTGCAACCAAAACTCACACTTTCTGAATTTCCCATACAGTTTCTTTTCTTTTAAGGTTTGCAAGTTAACCCTTAAATGTCTTTCATGCTCTTCTTTACTTTTAGAAAACACCAAAATATCATCAATGAAAACCACCACAAACTTATCCAAGAACTCATGGAAAATTCTATTCATTAAGTCCATGAATACAGCAGGTGAATTGGTTAGCCCAAAAGGCATTACTACAAATTCATAATGGCCATATCTCGTACGGAACGCGGTCTTCGGAATATCTGCCTCCTTTACCTTCAGCTGATGGTACCCCGATCTCAATTCAATCTTTGAAAAAAACTGAGCTCCCTGGATTTGATCAAACAAATCATCGATATGAGGAAAAGGATATTTGTTCTTAACAGTGATATTATTCAAGGCTCTATAATCAATGCAAAGTCTCATAGAACCATCTTTCTTTTTAACAAATAAAACAGGAGCACCCCATGGTGATGTGCTTGGTCTAATGAAACCTTTCTCTAATAAATCTTGCAATTGCTCCTTCAACTCTAAAAGTTCAATTTGTGTCATTCGATAAGGGGGTTTTGAAATTGGCTTAGCATCAGGAACTAATTCAACAGTAAACTCAACTTCCCGACCTGGTATTATTCTAGGCAACTCATCAGGAAAAACATCAGGATACTCATTTACCACTGGAACATCATTAATCTGAACAGTTCCTTTATTTTCAACGACGTGTGCAAAGTAACATTCATTTCCATCTTTTACAAGTTTCTCGGCCTCTTGATATGTTATCAAAAGTAAGGGTTCATTCTTGCAAACAAAATGAAAGTCTTTCTGAAAAGAAACTTCTTTAGCTCTACAGTCAATCATAGCATGGTAAATAGAGAGCCAATCCATACCCAGGATAACATCAAACTCTACTAGAGGTAGAACAATAATTTTTGCAAGTAGGTTATTTCCACAGATAAGGATAGGAAGATTCTTATAAATTCTTTTTGCCTTGACATTTCCCCCAGGTGTTTTTACCAAAAGTTCAGGAGTCATTTCTTGAGATGGTATTCCCATTTTACTAGAAAAGGTTTTAGAGATGAAAGAATTTGTAGACCCCGAATCAAACAACACACTGGCATAATCTGAAAAAACAAACAAAGTACCTGATACAACTTCATTTGATGGCCCGACATCTGCTGAAGTAGTTGCAAAGGATTTCACCCCCCCCCCTTTCTGCTTGTAGTCTAAATGCTTCCCATCACTCAAGCTCCTTTTCGGACACTCGTTTTCATAGTGACCCATCTCATTGCACTTATAACATTTCACTAACTGTACATCAAATTTGTTCTTACCTTCAACTTGATCCTTTTCAGTGCAATCACGAGCCTTATGTCCCATCTTACCACATCGGTAGCACTTCCCAGAATTCAGAAGACATTCCCCAGCATCCCTTTTGCCACATTTATCACAAACTGGAAACTTAGTTCACTTACCATCAGACTTTTTTGAAGAATTCTTACCTTTCTCCTGCCACCTCGGTCTCTTCTTCTGCTGGTTGTTATAGAAAACTTGGTCATCGGAAAACTTCATTTCCACCTTCTCAGCACATCGAACAAGCTTCTCATAACTTTTAAAATCATGAGAAGCTAATTCCCTTCAATACTTTGGCTTTAATCCTGATTAAAAGCGATTGATTTTACTATCAAGGTCCCGGATAAAATTTGGAGCATACCTTGCCAATCGAGTGAACCTTTCTTCATAGGCAGCCACTGAGTCTTCCTCTTGCCTCAATTCCAAGAATTGATTTTCCATCCTAAGTCGAACAGCCTTAGGAAAATACTTCTCAAGAAACATACCTTTGAATTCATCCCAGTCAAGAGCATCAATCTCATCGGCGTCCCTGATATTTTTAACCATAGACCACCACTGATCTGCCTCACCCTCCAAACGGTAAATAGAAAGACTAACCTTTTGATTGTCTGAACACCCCATGACATCAAAAATCTTCTCCATTGCTTTAATCCACCCATCAACTAGCACAGGGTCAGATGATCCTCTGAATGAAGGTGGATGTTGCCTCATGAAATGTTCCACCACTGACATGTTCATCTGCGGTTGATCTGGCTGATCTCATGCATGGATACCACCACCATTTATCGCTTGAGTCAACTGCACCATTACTGCAACAAACTGTTCAGTTACAATTCCGACCATTTCTAGATGCTGATTCGGAAGGTTATTTCCTTCTGTATGCCTTCCTAGCACTGCTTCCCTATTTCCTCTGCGGAAAACCATTCTGAACAAACATGTCTTAGATGAAGCAACATGGTAATCTTTAAATGCTATATCATTTCGAAAAAAATATTTTTGGATAATAATTTAAAAGAATTCTAACTCCTAAATTTATCAAAACCGACCTTTGATACCAACTATAAGGCCCCATCCTTAAACCTTAATTAATCTTGAGTTATTACAAGATTACACATTGAGGATCTTTTCGGGTTTAGAGTTTTAGAGAATTAGATCATAAAACTTGCATTACATTCCACATATAAACAACGTGGTTACATAATGATAGTATTCTTCATTCCCATCAATGGAAACACATTCAAAATAAAACATGGATTATTTCTTGACACATCCTTGACTCTATCATCTTATCATGTACCTTTCCCTTGACCTATGAAAAACATTTCAAAAACAGGGGATGAGCATAAAAACTCAGTATGGGTTATAAAAAAAATGGAAAGGAAACATGAGTTCATATATACATAAGAATGAAATCATACTTTACCCATAAAACATAGGCACTTTAACATACCTCCTAAAATCATGAATAAATCATAGAAATCATAAGACATAAAGGTAACTTGAGGCATTCATAACATTCTTACGTAGGGAGTAACCCTCTTGGTTACGTTTGGAATACCCATCACAGAATATTCCCTAAACCTCTTCATAGAAACCTTAACGTTTCACTCCTTCGCGTTACCCAATGCATTGGAGAGCTATAACGGGCTCACCCGCCCTTAGTTTATCACGGAACCACCTGTCTTCATAATAATTCCCAAGAACCATAACATAATCATATCACATAAAACATGCATAAAGGAAACATAACATTTCCACATTTCAATCAAGAGATATCAATACAACACATTGATATAATAAAAACATTATGAAAACCATTTTCAATACCAAAGTAAAACATGGTATTTTTTTCATTTTAAAAAAAGGTGTGGCTTGTAGAGGAAGCCGAAACTCAAATAACGGTCACGACGGCAGAGAAGTCATTGTCGCCGCATACATATGACAAAAACATTCCCTTTTGTCGTTTAGTAAACGCTTCGTATAAAAAAGATTCCTTTTGAATAAACGTAAAAGTCAAAGGGGTTTATACACCGTATAAAAGAACGTTGTGTATAAAATAAAATATGCCTCAATGAAAGGAGATTGAGACGAAGTCCCATACCTCGTATCCGACTTGACCCGACCGTTCTTTAATCTCCTGAATAATAAACTTGAGTTAATCTCTACTTTCTTATGAATCTTTTTCAAGTTCATTATTCCTTTTATACCATGTTATGAACATCATGTAATCAGTTAAGTTAATAATGTTCATTTTGTCAGTATTTGGTTCTTAAGTCAAAACTAGACTTCTTACACTTACATGTTGTTAATTTGGTCAAAGGTTCATTATATCCAGAATGGTATTCATGATTTAGATATCATATATTTCATATATATCCAGTACATACATGAATTTATAATATTACATAATCATTTAGAGGTAAGAAATGAAATGCACCATTCATGGAGACGGTAAGCCGTACGTACGCATGAACGCTACTTTCATTTCTATTTCGTATTTTATAGAATGGAATCATAATGATATAAAGGTATACTATAATTCCAGTATAATATCATATATAATATCATAGTTCCATCATTTATATGTCCCAGATATGGTATTTAACGAATCAAATCACTTTGAGGGGGCGGTAGTCCGCACTTCCTAAAATGAAGATATCGTGTTTAACCATAATGGAAACCATAAAGGTATGCCCAAAATGAAAAAAACAGAAGCTTAAGGAAAACATAAACATATTATATATCATATATAAAAATAGTGACATCATAATGGCCACCTTTGAAGGTGTTAAATGAGTGTTGAACAATCATCGTTTCGGGAGGCAGAATTTCGCCATCCACGGAAACCGTATGTTCTTTAAAAATTTTATGTAGTTGTGTGAGAGTGTAGCTCAAATAAATATTATAAAAACATCCTTGTATATTTAATATACTGGTGTTGTTACAAAATAAGTAAATAAAAAGGGTTTAGGGGGTTGGAGAAGCAAAATAAAACAAATGAACATGAGAGAATGAATTACCTTTAAAAGTGTAACTCCTTTTGATTTGAGCCTAAAGGCTTCCTTTGAAAGGATTCTGCCCAAAGGGAATCCTCTAGGATGAGGAGAGGGATGTGTAGAGAGTAAATGGGCAGGGGTTGGACGAGCCAAAGGCTTGAGGAGTGTGTGAAATGAGGTAGAGGTGGGGGCCTTTTATAAGAGGAGAGGAGGGGCACTTTTGGAAAGTAAAGAAATATTACTTTATTTGAAAATGTGTTTCGGTTTTAAAAGGTCCCAAATTGATTTAATTCGTGGATAAGGTGATAAGGGTTCAAAATCCACTCATCCAATTGGTTTTTGTCATGTGTAGTTCATAGATTTTACATTGTCTTTCCATTTTATTTACATCGTCAAATAATGATATCATCGCTGCATCATTATTATGTCATAAATATTTTAATTTATTTAATGTCTAAAAATCATAAAAAAAATACTATGATGTAGGAAATCGTTTTAGCTTTCCAATGACTATTTATAATCAAATATCTGATCTTTATAAACCCATGTAAAAAATTTTTTCGTAAAACATATTATGTTTGTGTCATTTTTACTTTTACATTAAATAAAAAGTTATTTATGTCATTTCCCAACCAAAATGTCTCCATGGGGTCCCCAAGTTGACCCATGGCTTTTCATGGTCGGCCACGACACAACCAATAAGTTTGGGACATGTTTCTAGGTGATTTCATATTATTAAAGCATTATTTATACCTTAAACTACACTAATTACCACTAATCGCGATTAAAAACTTAATAAGTTACTATTCACCGGAAAATTATTTTAATCTCATTGAACAATATTTTACTTCTTAATGAAAACAATGTATGTCAGATTTTCAAAATTCAATACACATTAGTGGTAAACTTTAATTTAACTGAAAAATCAGTTTGCTTGATTACCACTTAGTGGTTTCACTATTCATCAAAAATTGAAGTTTTTCAGAAAATTACCAAAAATTCACCCTAAGCTATATTTGATATTCCGAATTCAAAAAATGAAGTCTATTTTACAAAATTCAAATCATATAAGTCACATTAATTAATTCAATAATTAATTCCCGCTGCCAGAGAAAATAGCGTGTTTTTACAAAATAATAAGTATCAAAAGATTGACACCAGTTTAAGTCTAATTTCAAAGTGAAATTGATTCCAATGACCACCATTGGATAAAATGGTAAAAATATATTCTAATTTTACTTCAAAACCAATTAAAAACATAATCTAATCATATAAATAAATTAGATTAAAAAGCAGTTTTGATGTAAAATGCAGTATTTTTCACTATTCATTAAAAAATGAACATTGTCAGAAAAATACCAAAAATTCACACAAGGTAAATTTTTATGTCCCAATAAAAAAGGATAAGTTTTTTTTGACAAAAATAGTTTATAAAATTGTCAAAATATAGATTCAAAATGGTTTTTCCATCATAAGGCAGTAAAACAATCTTTTAAGAATATTAGTGTATTCTATGTTTAAGATTGGATTTATTTTCATTTTAAGCCTCTAAAACACTATCTTAATCATTAATAGACATAGGTAAAAATATCTATTATTCATTACTTACTTGGGATGTTACAAATAATGTTTTAAATCTTGAAATTATCTTGATAGATGATCTCTCTATTGATTTACTTCTTTTTGATAATAAGAATTGTAAAATGATTCCATATTTTAGACTCATGTAAAATATTCCTTTTATAATATTTTTTCATTTCTCTTTTGGCCGAGTCACCATCTTCATCAAAAAATTTAAAAAAGACAATATCCAATAAATATAATAAGATTAGGTATCATTTTAATATTTTAAAATAATATCAAAATATTTTAAATAAACCAAAAACTCACATGAATTTTCATAACACCCCTTAGAAACCAAGTATTTTCTCCAAGAATGAATATTACACAAAATCCCATGGCCTAACCAATCCATTTTCTAAGAAAAAAATATTAATTTTAAAAAATCAATTTTGAAACACAATTTGAACATAAATTTCCCATTATTGTATCTCAAAACTAAAAGTATTCAATATCATTTCAAATTTTCCAAATCCAACAGCCATATCAAGTAAAATAGATATAAAAACCCTTCACATAGACCTCGTACCACTACATGAGTTATCCTTTCAAAATGTATTTTTATAGAAAAAGAACCATCCAAAAAAATATTTCATTATGACATCCAATGATCTTATCATAATCAGTCAACCATTCCCCTTGAATAAATATTTGATTAATCACCCCTTATAATATATCTAAGAACCCATTGTTTATATTAATGTTTACATAAATTAAAAATAAATTCCCAAGAGGAAAAATGTCAGACAACATGGAACATAGTCTCACCTACCATTTTTTAATCATGACACTATCATGAGGCATAAACAACTCAATGGACCTCATCCAATCCCTATGACTCATTATGTGATTCATCTATCCATCTTGGGATTCTCGGTTCAAACCAACATCTCACTCATTATACAGTACCTAGCAAGAAAACTAATCATTCCTTATAATATTGGGTTTCATTAAAAGGTATTCTTATTAGGAATGAACTCAGTATACCTCCTATGACCTAAAATCCTAACATTATCTCTAATTAATCAATCTATCCTAGATGCATTCTATAATACCACCTTGAAAACCTCATCCAAGATAACCCAAACGACGCCCGATAACGTATTATACCTAACATTAGGAACACCTCCAAATATTCTAGAGTCTACCAACTAATTTTGAGAGTATAAAGTAGTCATTGGTGGAATAATCCATTGAAAAGATACCTAGGGGTCATTCCCAAATTCTACGAAAAAATATTCATGATGTGTTCGTACATCAGCAACCACAAGGCCTCTGGAAAAATAAATAGGGATCCAAAGGGTCCCAAATAGTCTATAATATAATTTATTATACATTTTACATGTTATAACAATAAATAACCTTATGGAAGAATCATATAATCAAATAATTAAGACATTATATAAATGAATAAGACTCTTTGTAGTACATACAAAAAAATAAATGAAAAATAAATACAAATCCTTTTTAAAAAATCATATAGTAATCCTACTAAATCATTATAATTCTTAACCTTGTTATTGATCAATATGTCCATATCTATGAAAGTAATATTTCATAAGAGAAAAGAATAATTTATACTTTGATACATCAAAACTCATATCATGCACATGGGTAGGGGTGAGTCCAATGACCCATTTGGAACCTTTGATGCCTAAATAGTAATGAGTTCTCATATGATAAAATTGATGTGAATATATTAAATAAAATTATGTGTAAATGAGTCTATACACAACACCCACCCTGAAAAATAAGAAACAATACACAAACATGTAAAAAAGTTAGGTCATCATGTGCTACCCAGGACACCATAACACCAAACCCTACATATGTCAGCTCCATACTGAAGTGAAGAGTTAAATGTGTACCATAGATCCCAAAACACACCTGAATTTTTTTTATGGCATCTAACTAAATACTCAACTCATGCCTGAAGACACATTTATATTTTTCATGTCATATAATATCACATACAAATAATCTGAACTTCCTCACTCACTCGAAGGAGGATATGTCATCTACTAGAAAATACACTATAAATCATGGTTGGGAAACACATAATTAGACCATATCACAAGACAACTCAAACACAATATCACACATGGTGGTCCGACCATCTGATCTCCCACCCCATTCAAGTTATATTACTTATGACAATCCCAAAAACCATATATCAACCAATATCTTCTCTCTCAATCTATTCTAGAACAAACCATCTCACTAATGGAAATTACTCTCCCACAAACACTACATTATCACTCATGGTATGGCTCAACATCATTCACAATAGGATATTATCCCTCCAACAATGATCCTATCAATTCTATGTCACTCAGGGTGATTGTAACCCTTATGATCATCTCCCAAATAGTTATATATCACCTATCACTACCACATAGTCAGTTAACACAGGTATCAAAAACCTATGATAGAATCTATTCTAAAATTTCACTATCTCTTCATAAGTGAAATAGTTCCCCATGATGTAATCACATAGATCAAACACATTCCAACACAGATCTACTCCTTCAAATTTTTATATTCCATCCTGCAAGACCAACAGACTAATTTGATACCAATATAAATATTCTAAAAGTGATACACACTCGACATGCCTCGTCAGGAAACACACAATCCATAAGTATTCACAAATAGAGTAAAAAATAAGTACCTAATCATTGAAAAATAGGGCATCACCCTCACAATGTCAAATGGAGAAAAAATAGATCAATAAAGCCTCTCAATCTATGCTTTTGAAACCATGTCAAATCAATTTTAAAAATAATTTATATTAGATCCAATATGAAACCTTAATAATAGTAGGAAATTAGGCAAAATATCAACAAAAAATTCCTTATAAAGAATCTTTCATCTTTTAAATACAATTTTGAAAACCATTTATCAAATCACACATGTTCTTTTCAATATCATTTATATCAAATACTATTTTTATAGTCAATTTTTTAAAAGGAAGTATATTTACATTTACAATGCACATATTTCTCCATGTAATCCTAAAATATGGTCATTGACACTTTTTCAACAAAGTAACCACAAATAAAACCATTTAACATTCAATTTGGTCCATACTGACAATATGACCGATGATAGATTGTCCCATCCCTATGGTAGACCCAAAAAATCATGAAATATATTGGAAATGATACTAGTGATAGAAAATAAAAATTAAAGCACTAATTGAATAAGATTCACATATAAATCCATGTCCAACTACCTCAAACAATAATATAGAAAATATCACAAGATTGTGATGACATTTACTAAGTCCATGAAAACCTATCTCATCACTAAGACCCATAAAATTAATTCACTAAAAAATTAAAACCAAAACCCAAATGGTGTTTCTACCGCCAAACTCACTAGGTGTCCTCATGATGTTGAATCAATGTGTAATGGGGTGTAATAAAATCATAACTCACAACCATACCAAATCTAGCTAAAATACACAAATTAAAACCATTAAATGATGGAAATAAACCCCAAATTCAATAAAAAAATAAAAAAAATTAACATGACCACATACCTTATATCAAATGATGAACGGTGTCTTGAATACAAAATCATGAGATTTCCTTTATGAGACTCACATGATATCCCCAACAAGAACACCAATTTATCTATACTCTGGAGAAATAATTCCCCTAGAAATCAAGTCAGCTAAAATAAATTCAATAATTAATGTGATATAAATAATATGTTGGATATAAGAGGAGATTCTACCTCAAATTAACATAATGAAACAACCTAGAACCACACAAAATAATTGTACACAATGAGGGGTAGAGGAGATCCAAATAAGGATCTCCCTCTCTATTTGGTCGATGAAATCAAAAAGAACCTAAGTAAGGAATAAAATAAATTACTCAAACAATTATTTGATGGGCTATAAAAAATAGATTAGCTATCACATAGAATGGTTCGAACACCCCCAAATAGAGGGAGCTAGTCCCCCTATTGGATACTTTTATGGAGAAAATCAATGTTTCATAGTGTAAAAGCTACATAGGTGTTCCTTATTGACCTAAAAATGAAAATAATTAGAGAAAGAGTCAACGATTCATGGAATGAATGACCAGGTATGGTCCCTTCAATAAAAATAACACTCATAAAAAGTTCATTACTTGCATTACATCCATCTTCCTACCATGAATGGAATGCCACTATTAATATCTGTAATCTAGAAACTACTCTAATATACAAATGAACACCTGAGGAATACACCATTACTCAAACCATAACCGAAATCAAAATTAATCGATTTGAAAATATTCATATTCCCAATCCATGTGCCAATTCTCATAGAAACCCCTCACAAAGTAAAAAAAATACAATTTTCTCTCTGTTTTATAGCACATAATGATATTATTTGTTAAAAAACACACATTAAAACCTATATTTTAATTATAAACCAACCAAATTTAAAACAAATTGTCACATATTACATTCACGGTGTACACAATATTTTGAAAAATAATATTTAAACTCATTAAAATTGGTAAAATCAATGAATTAAACCATTTATTGATATTATTTAGGGTAGTAATATGTAAATTAAAATATCGAATTTTTTTAGGTGACTGACCAAGATAGTATATATACATAAATTATTATTATTATATATATATATATATATATAATAATAATATAATATTATATAGTATATAAAACACTTTTATTTCTTTTTATATTAGTGAGAAATTTTAATTATTGAGTCCGACGTTATTATTATTATGAATAATTTCGAATGATAAAAAATGTATTTTTGTAGAAGAAAATTGTGAATTTTTAACTTACATACATTAGAGGATAATTTACCATGGATCCATCTAAATTAAATTATATATATCTCATCATGATTTCATAAGTAAGAATTCGAACTTATTTTCACTTGGCTATGAACCTTATAACCAATAATTATTTATTATAACCTTGGTATAGGGTTAGTAAAATCTCTATAATCCTTATATTATCCTTTTAATTTTAGGTAAACAATGAATATAATAATTATTTTTGTTTAAGAATACTTGAATATTATTTTTAAATTACATTCTCATTTATTTATCTATGATTATTATTCTTAATAGTTTGCATAAGAAGAAATACTCAGAAATTATGAATTAATAAATAGATCTAATAAATCACAAATAAGTTATTCTAAAAAATAACCTACCACCCCACCCCACCCTCTCCCAAGACACCACCAAATAATCATATTATTTTATATATGGAGGAACTCATATTTAACAATAAGATATTTATAAATAATTTTATGCCCATGTGATTATTATGTTATTCCATGATATGTTACGAACTGGAATAACCAATTCTCTAATTTTTATCATTTTTTTAATATTTATTTTATTATTCAAACTCACACTTTATTAACCATTTAATTTAATATTTAAAAATTATTAATTGATATCTGATATACAATTATGACTTTATTTAAACTGTCTTCACAATACCTTCCTATTCAAAATTTCTTAGTCCATTAAATTTACATTAATCCCATGGTAACAAAATAAATTTCCTACATTTTCCCATTATAAGTGTTGTATAATACTGAATTAGAGAGATCACTATGAGGGTGAGTGATAATTAGGGGTATAATTTTATTTCAATGAATCCTTCTTCGTAATTATGCCAATGTAGTTGTTTATGGGATCAACCAACTCTTATTTTTGATACTCACCCATACTTGAATATAAAATATGAAAATGTAAATAGACATAATTATAGTCAATTATTAGACTCAATGTGAGCTTATTCATTGTTTTAACTACTTTTAAATACCAATTATGGATTCTTCCACTATCAATATTAGTATTTATATGGTAATTGTTTCACACCATGATTCTATGGAATCCCACCATGGGATTCAGCATACCATAGAGTGATCTTTATACTACCTCACATAGATTCCATCCTCCCACAAGTTCTTATTTCATTCCTACACAGCCCATCCATCTCTCAGATATTAATGATTTTATCACAAAATCCATGAAAAAATGGATAGTACATTAGAAATCCTTTTCAAATCTCTTATAATTATTTTTAATCCTAGTGATATGGTTGGCCATGCGTGTTCTCTTCACTTACTCATGTCCATCCTCCATCTTATTAATTGGATCACATATCATTTCTCACTTAAATATAGTTTTTGGAGTGTTGACCTTCATCTAATAGATTTCTGATGAACGAGAACTCCTAAATATAGTTGCCTAAAATAATTGTTCTTTAATATATATGTACTCATGTATGTGTTGATCTCTTCCTCTATTTGATATATAGATGATATATAATAGTAGTAATTTCATGTTCTTAATATTTCTCTACATGCTTTCCAAATATCCTAAACAAATATATATTCTTCATAAAACATGAATATTTCTATAATGATATACAATGTTTAATTCTCATATATAACCCACCAACAAAAAAAATATGACCAAATATTATATTTCTTGATAATATCTTATGAATATTCATTTATTTTCTACTTCCAGTATTTGAACTATTGTGGCTCATATCTATTGTAAATATCATGACAATAATATACACCTAAATCATAAATGATTTCATGATTTTAACTCAATATGATATTTTAATATTATATATTATCTTATCATGTAATCCTCTATCCTTAAAATCATTGAAATCACATTTTGAATAATTAAACAGAAACACAACATAGCCTATGATGTAGAGATCTCCATGGAAGAACATTTCCTTCTTCTCATATCAAAATCGTCTCAAAACAATCATAAGCTATGGAAAAAATAGTGACCATGTATTTTTAATCCTTAGTAAATAAAGATTCATTATAAAAATCACCAAAATCCTCACCACACAGTTAAACTCGTATATTCATATACACAAAAAATTAATTTAAATACTTTAGAATAGTGTAAATATGATACCTATTTAGTAATATATATTTTTTCAAAGTGTAGAATTTTAAACACAACATCGTAGTGAAAATATCTGTCATTTTATATCCACCATGATCTCAAAGTGTATTATATAGCATGGTGAAAATATCATAAATAATATATTCCTACTTTTTTTCATTATTTATTTCTTGTATGAAATTTATTTTTGATATTTATGTCCTTGATGTTCACTCCATGCATTTTTTGATATTATTTCTATAAGCAAAAACCTCAATGAACACAACACGTGGTTTTCAATCATACTCAATAACACTATATTTAATATGTTAAAAATATCATAGTTTAGTTGATAGTATTTATTAGCACATACTCCCCCAAATGATAAAAACACACACTTAATGGCCTAATATTGTAGATGACATTTTATATCAATATTTTAGTCATTGTATCATATGTATGAGTTTTTAACACATGAATAGTTTGTTAATTTTAAGACCCATCCCACATCGATCTATAATAAGATAACAATGCATCTTTATAGTAATGTGTTCTTCACTTGAAATAAAGTGAATTGTTACTAGTGTTAGTGATCACTTTTGGCCATATGTGGCGTAATACATGGTAGATATAGGGCACCCTCTTCTATCTATGCACTAAGATTTTTACATTGTAGTACCTCTTTTCCCCCTATGTTTGTGGTTTTTCTTTATTATATCTGGTCTTTTCGGAGATTACCCTTATGTTTGGTAGGTTGTCCCATTATTTTTTTGGTTCCTTGGGTCATCTTGGATTTTTGACAAGGAATTATTCTTCTAACTCATTGATTAAATTCTTTAATATATTTCATGGATATAATTTTGTCCTTAAAATCATGTCAACCTAATCTTCAAAAGTTGTATTTCAATACCTTCCTTTGTAACTCTTTCAAAATCAAGGAAATTATTCCCCATCATCACATCCTTATTCATATAATAATATAAAACTCCATTAACACTTAAAACTCCATTGACAAAGAACAACACACACGATGTGGATTCTTTAATCACCCCCTATTTAATTTTACCAATATTAACTAATAATGAGATATTTATATATGTTTCTGTATTTCTATTTTATTTATACATATTATTTTATATTATCCCATTTCTCATTATTTTTTCAATTTTTTATCCCCCCCCCCATATTGAAAATTTTGAGAGAAGGAGGGAACCACAAAAATCATAGTCATGAGCCTTTTATTGATACAAACTATGTATATGTGAGAGATACTACTCTATAAAACAAGAGAGACTTCACCAAGACATCAATTTTTTACAAAAAAATCATAGAATATGATGTTACTTGAAAACTACTCAATATAGGATATTGATAATAGATATATAATGAATTATATTTCATACACTCAAATCATCAAATTAATTTTAAAATTACTTGTGTGAAGGATATTTTTCCCCATTTATCCAAAAAAATCCATCAACCAACACTACCCATTTTTAAGCACATTTGATATAATAATAAAATGTTTAAAGGTGTGATTTTAATACCTCAATCATAAAATTTTAAAATATATCTAGAAATTCTCTAATTATACCAAAATTTAATTTCTTACAATTTCACCACATTTTTTCTCCTACCTGAATAATGCACCCCATTTCTTCATCATTGAATCAAGAATAATCCACACTGATATTTCCCTCTTATCATCCTGTAGTGAGAGCTTCTTCCAACACAACATTTATTTTTATTTCCTTAAATTCCATATATGGTAGAATAAATAATATATAATATAAAGTTAAGTGGAGGTACTTTCCTGTTAATGAGGGTAAGAAAGTTGATATATGTCACTAAACTAGGAATATACATTCTTCCAAACATCATAATTCTGGATAATCTTTAACCTTGTCTTCCAAATTTTATTCTTGATCAAGTAATATATTCATTTAATCATTAAAATTATTATATATTTGCAGACTTCTATTACGCATATCCTCCAAAAATTCTCTAGGTTCTATATATTTTTATTTCACATGTCAAAATTTTGTGTATTCACTAGTACACTACATTTTCTGATACCATTTTAATTAGATTTATATTCATTTTGAGATAATTTATTTTTATCATTCACTTTATTCATATTTGTTTTGGATACATCACCAAATATTATTGTGGGTACTATATTGATGACATGTTTTACCAATAATTACATTTATTTCTTAAAATTTTCAAATATACCTACAGTAGACTCTGAAGATTGATATTTCGAGATATTTATGTGTCTTTCAATGTGATTATTTTTTCTGTCTAATCATCTTGTAGCCTTCATTTACTTTTTTTTGGGTTTCATTTTCTATACGCAATCATATTTTCCTTGATGTTAGAGTAAATTTTTTACCACTTCTATTAGCCAATGAACATCTTGTTTTGATATGAAATTATTCACAGTCCATAAAAATAAATTCTTCATAATTGGGAAAATTAGAATTAGTTAGTAACATTTTCATGGGATTGGACTTCTTAGTATCCTTAGAATATTCATCATGAATATGCAATATTAATTTAAAATCTTATTTATTTATATTTAGGTGATTTTTAACAATAAGTAATCAATATTATACCACATCATGTACTTTCCATTTTTTACCCAAATTTTCATTATGTGATTTTATTATTTTCAACTATTCTGTAATTTTATAGTTGTAAATCATGATCTCCTTGATGAGATCACATTATTTCTTACTATAAAATCATGTTCCTTTATCAACTTTTTTATTATTTTTTATTTTGTTGAGTTTTTTTCTATACAAATATATCATGTTAAGTCTATACCATTTATGGAATTTGTCTACCTTATTCGTCCTCTTAAATTTTTGGTTTGTTTAAAAAAAGATAGGACTGAAGGTTCTCTTGTATTTTGAATGAAAAGATATATTTCTGTCTTGGTAGAGGGACACTAACTTCATATCTCATACGATGAAGTCCAAGTGCCCCATGAACATGTCCCTTATTCCCAATGTAGCATCATGCATGCGTCATCCTATCTTCATCACCATGCCTACCTCATGAATGAATCACTACTCACATGCATCATTCCTTTATAACAAAATACCCATATGATTCATGCATCACTAACTATGTCATAAATCAGCCAAGGGGATATCCAAGATTTGAACCTAAGAAATTTGGATATAGTATTATGAGGTATAAAAATTGGGCACCACCTAAACTGAGAAAACATATTTATAGTTTATGCTCGACTCTCAAATTTGATCCCCAACTAAGCCCTGATTATGCAGAACATTCCCCATATAGGAAATGACTTTGTATTTCCTGATGAAAAATATGCACAATGTCTGAGTTCGTAAGGGCACATATCATCACCAGTGCCCATATAGAGAGGGTGTATAACCAATGGGTACAGCTTGACAAATACCTTATTGGAACCTCATAACTAGTTAATGAGTCTTCATTTTTTATAACATTATAAATGAATGTTTTTTTCATTGATATTTAGAGTAATATTTTGTCTCAGTCCATGCCATTGAGTCATCATCTTCCTTTTTAATCATTAAATATTTATTTTCCTTTCATTATAACATATTATTATTACATGAATAGCCTATTTGGGATTTTTCAAAATTTCTCTTGGATGAATCATTAACTCATGATTATTATTATTTATATAAATTGAATTAATATTCAATGTCTGTCTTCTTTGGGATTTTAGAGGTGAAATGGT
The DNA here is from genome assembly GCA_963277665.1 of Viscum album. NCBI lineage: Eukaryota > Viridiplantae > Streptophyta > Magnoliopsida > Santalales > Viscaceae > Viscum > Viscum album. The sequence goes on along the minus strand of OY728156.1, from coordinate 1,535,136,939 downwards.
CAGCACCATTAAATGAATAACATCTTAAAAGGTAAATTACCAAACAAATTTCTTTTAAATATTTGAAAAACATTTTTATAAGGGTTATCACCCTCTATTTTTCATGAACTTATTATTTTTATAATCTTTAGACCTATAATAATTCACATCTACTTCCTTTAAAAATTTATATTTTCTCATTTCCCAGATATCTATTTTTTATTTTTATTTCATATTAAACATCAAAGATTTTCTCTTATCAAAATTGAAAAGAGTATTATGGATATTACTATGAGATATTCTTTTAACTTCATTATAGGAAAATATCATATAATCATATATATTTTTTGAAATTTCTCATTGTCATTTCTTTAATAGTTGAATCCTCAAAAATATCACTAAATCCTCTAATATTACTCACTATATAATTTCCTCATGGAATGTAATCATTAATGTTATCATAATTTTCTATCCAAATACCCTTAAAATTGTCCCTCTAAATTTTATTATTACCTTCCTTGATCATCACATTTCCATCATACATATTCATATATTTATTCCACATCTCATTAGTAGTTTAATGTCACAATGCCTTGATGGATACATTGTCACATAGGGGTGAAAGGAAGAAATTTCTTACTTTTTCATCCACTTCTAGATTTATTTTGTCGACATGGGTCATGGGACCATATCTCCAAAGTGGGATAAATACCATAATAACATCATCAAATACCGTGAGGACTAATGAAAGATGATATGGAAGCATTTATTTCCTCAATATATACATGTTTCTTCTATCAATAAAGGGAACTCATATACTATTGAATGACTTAAAACTCCAAATCATAAACATTTAATAAATTATATATATTGTTAGAGGAAACATGTAGGATCTAATACAAATTATAGCACCAAGAATTTATGATTTCACTGGTAGATGTGGTTGAATCGTGGTCCCTTTTTCATTATATAAAATCTTCTTCATAATTAAACCGTTTTTCTAGATATGTATTTGATCCTCTATTATTTTTCACTGAGAATTACTCAAATATATTTTATTTAAAATGAACCAGACATAATGATTTACATATTTTGGTATAAGTGTGCTCTTAATCTATATTTTAACTAATCAACCACCTTGGTTATAGATTCTTCTAGTATTAACATTAGCAAATACAGAAGAATATTTTCACAACATGCTTTTATAGTATCCCTAAATAGGATCAATAATCCCACTAATAGATCTATATAAATCCTTGTAGAGATTCCATCGTTCCACTACTTCATGTTAATATCACTCACAATTCATACTCTTTACTATATTCATTATTTGATCACATTGTCCTTGGAAATGGTGCCAACCTCAAATCACCTTTGAATATTTCATTGAATTCCTCTAAATCCTAGTCTAGTTGTTTTATCATTTGTTCTATTCAATTACCCATGTCATGTCACTTTCTTGTTTCTTATATCACATGTTCTATCTCATTGAACATACCAGTTTTAGTTTTGATTATACTCTCTCATTTTTTTATCTATAGTATATCAAATATGAAATCAGACACTACCCTTTCTTCTTCAATGTATAGGAATTCTTGGATGTGTTGGTCTATTATTATAATCAATACATATATGATATTAAATAGTAGAATTATAAATTTCTCTATATTTCTATACTTGATTACTCACTCTCCAATGATGGTATATATTAATTTTGTAGAATGAATATTTCCTCTATGATATTTTCACTACAATTTCCCTACATGAGTGGTCATTTTTAAAAAAATTAACTAGATATTATATAGAAAGTATAATATATCATATTGACTTAGTTGATATTCACCCTGCACTGTTTCAATTGATGAATCTCTTCCCCATAATAAAAATAATTGCATTAATCTTTTTGTAATTTTTCATTTTTCATTTTATTTATAACTCCATGTGATATTCAAATATCTCATCTCATATCCTTCACGGATATCATTGACTTAAAAATAATTAATTTTTTTTTTCATAAATCATGTAGCAACACGACATAGCCTTTGGAATTGAACTCCCCATGTTAGCACTCATTAATTTTTAGTGTTGATATCTTCTCAAAATGGTCATCATATATGGATCATGGAATGGTCTATAAATTTTTAATCTTGAATACATAAAATTTGATTATGAAAACCACAACCACCCCCATATAATAATTAAACTCATCATTTATTATAAGTAAACTATTTACATAAAGTTGTAAATATCATGGAATTTTTTGAATTCTATACCCATTTTTGTATATCTAATTTATTTTCAGTGAGAAATTCTAACCACTATGGTGTGGTTAAAATATGGAGGTTTTTTAGCCACCATGATCTATAACTCTATTCTCAAACATGGTGGACACCTCAGACAAACTAACATTCTATTCATCTAGTCATCCTTTATATATTTTATCACATTTAAACATGATATTTAGGTCATTGAAGTTCACTCCACACATCTTCTGATTAGTATCTTTTTACGACACAAACTATTTAAAAATGGTGTGGGTATTCATTCATGGTGGGTCACTCAATATTATAGGTATTGAGTGTATCATTTTTTACATGATAGTAGTTTCTAGACAGAAATCCCATAAAAGAAAAAAATAGGCACCCAAAAACATATGGATAATGATAAATTTCGACAACATCACTTAGTTAATCATATGATATGTCTACACTCTTAACACATGATATGTATATTTATTTTGAATCCATCCCCATAATGACATGAAACTTGGTATTTTCATTTACTTATAAGAACAAGTGATTTTACAAACAACCAATGAATTATAAATAAATCTAGTGCCCTCTTATGTACTTCCATTCCACCCCACATTGAGGAGAATAAACACTATTTCTTATCTACACACTATCCTTGCTGAAATTTTCAACCTTTGTGCTTCCCAAAGTAAGTATTCTTCTTGTATTCTAGAAAATATGTTCTGAGATAACCCTTAGTCAAAGATTTTATCCCTTGAGATAGCTTCATACTTGGGTTGGCTTGGATTTGGGATGTGGAATATTTTTTGGTAACACATCAAATAAATCCCCCTCGATAATTTCTGACAAATTTTTTATCAAAAAAATCATGTTATAAAGATTTTAAAAAGTTATATATTATATCCATTATTAGGAACTCTTTTAAACATCCAAATAATTTCTGCGTATATACTCTTACTCATTAAATTGATGGACTAATACTTAATTAACACTTATGAATCATTGAAAACAAATACAACACACCAAAAGTGTTCTCTTAAATTTTAAAATGAAAGAATATATTACTTTTTTTTATATTATATTTAAAATTTATATACATTTTAAATAGTTATTAGTCGATCCAAAATTATATTTTCCTCTTATATATTGAGTAAAAATAAATTTCATAAAGAATATATTAGGGTCCAATTGGGTAAACATTCCTATCATGGGAATAATTAATAGGATAGTTCTATATTATTATGTTCAAATATAAACCCTCAAAACAAAAAACAATATTATTATACGTTTTCATACAAATATTTTAACACTAGTATTATGAAGAAAATAAGTAATATTATTTGAGGATTAAAATTTTAATACATATTTTTCCAAAACATGTACACCAAAATCTACACTATTTATATCTCCTAGTAAGACAATATATTATCCTAAATATAATAAAAATTATATAAAACATCAATAATTTTATTCCATCTTTAACATATACCTAATAAAAAATTAAAAATATATTATCTATTATAAATATACATGAATTATGTGTTCAATACCAAGGAAACGAAGAGATATTACCACATAATGCTCAATAATGGGTAAAATATATTGAAAAGGCTCTATAAGGGTTAAAAAAGAGAAGGGATGAGATGGACTATTATATATAAGTGTAACAAAAGAAAAATTATTCAACTCATATAATATGAAATATAAACATATAAGTAACCAACAAAATAATGTAGAAAAATTATGGACACTATATACATAAACCAATGATTTATATCATGATCTGTTTCAATAATGGAAAATTATACTCTCAGATTCTCATAAAATAATTTCTCCATAAAATAAGGTTATTACTCAATGCATTAAATATATATATATATATATATATATTATCCCATATGTAAAAATGTAAAATTTATAGAAAATATGAATATATTATATAAACTCATTCATATTAGATAATAATAATAAGAATAAGGAATAAATAATTTACTACAAGGGTAAAATATTCCAATTATTTAATGAGTTCCCTATTAATAAGAAAATGAAATATAAATTACGGGAATATGTCATGAAAGATCATAAATCATTAAAAACATTAAATTTGGCACTCTTACTAAATATTTGAGGGGGATCATAGAAAAATGTTATGATAATGATTACACAATCCCTTATATTTCTTTTCGAATGCTGCTATGAGGTTGTTCATATATATAAATGCATAATGTGTATTTATTGCAATTAAATTATATTATATTTTTTATTTTAATATTCATGCCCAGGTTGTTTGAATTTGTTAATTTTTATTCTCATAGTAGTTCAAAATTAAATATTTATATAATTTGATGTCATAATAGTTTAATTATTAGAGAATTATATGTTATAATTTTTAATAAGGTTTCACTATCATTAAGATTAAAATTTTATATTTATCTAGTTAAATTATCTTTTTATTAGTTGTATTGAATTAAAGAGACATTTTAACTTGAATTAATGGTTTTTACAATTTTATATTTACAAAAATGAATATATATATATATATATATATATATCTGTGTGTGTGTGTGTGTGTATGGATAAAAATTGAGTTAATATGATGAAAGGATAGATGTGTTCTTATATTAAAGTAATTTCCCTCAATTGGAATTGATTTAGAGGACATGAAAATCTATTTAATTGAAAATAAAAAATAAAAATAATTTAGTTATTTGAATTATTTGTAAATATTAATTATAATAATAATTATTTATGGTTATATGATTTTTTTTTGTATATTTACTAAAAGATAATCTAATATGCTGTGAAATTAACCAGTTAATATATTGTATTATAATTGGGGTTCTTATTAAATTTAATAGTTTTTCATAAAATATATAGGATATCATTCATCCACAAATCCTATAATTATTATCATATTTTTTTGTATTGTGAGATATCATATGATGTTGTGTTGATGATCAAGTGAATGTTAAAAGATTTTTATATCCACCTAATGAAATACATATCTATTATAAATTTCATTAAATATTGAATTAAAATGTGTTCCGTTTCGTAATATAAAAAATTTATGAATTTAAAATCTATGTCATGCCAAACCTACGCATCTGGTATCTGGTGAGGATAAACTCATTCTTTATATTTCATATTTTAAATTCTCCAATGTGATCTAATTTTAACCCTAAATAAAGTAAATATTACTCAAAAATATTGAGACACTAATTTTAAATGGTCATTTTTATTATAGTTTTTGATAACTATATAAATATATTCATAAACAATGCCTATTTCATACTCATCAAAAGCACTTTTTAGAACTATATAAAAAAGTACATAATATGTAATAAGCCATAAAATCTCAAAAATAATTCTATACACTTGTTTCAATTCTATAAAAATGATATGTAATTATTTTCTTCATTACGTGTGGAAAAACAATCACAGGAAGGGTGAGATCAAATTCTCCGTAAGGGGAAGCATATGGTAGACGAAATCAAGGCATCATGTTAGCATAAATAATTTGGAATGAAAAAAATGTTAATAAAATAATTACATAATCGATCATTTGAGATAGAAACAAATCCATGTATGACATGAAAGTATATATAATCACATGGACAATAAAAAATTCATTCACGGTGATTTAATACATTATGATTGGCATCTTGGTCTTCGTCATCAGTGCCTCAACCCTAACATTATTTTTATTTTCTATGACACAACCAAGGTATGATTAATGCTCCCAAGGTCCCTAAAAATAAATTATTTTTATATTGGGTTAGAATATAACAAATACCCAATAATTTTATCTCATTAAACCAAGAGCTGTATCGAGAGGCTATATATTAATGTTCCCCACCCATAAATTAATTATGTCCAAAGAATTAATCGTAAAAAATATATGAATATCAATATATTTCATAATAAAAATTCCATAAAACTCAATAAATATTTTTATTGATACAAAAAAAATATAATTTTTTTACCTTTTATAGTCCTAAAGTGGGATATCATGGACATAAGTTATCCCAAGAAAGAGGGTATATTGTTAGACAACACATATCACAACTGTTAGACAAGGAATGTCAAAATATGTTAACAAAGATGAAAAACAACATCAAATTAGGGGATATAAAATAAAACACTTAATACCATGAATAAATAAATAATCATTAAATAATTTTCCAATTAAGAATTATACAAACCATATGAAACATCATAGGTTTATAAAATAAAACATGTCTCCTATAAGGAAATTGTTTGACGACACCTTTACAACTATTATAACTCTTGAATCAAAACCCCATGAAGAAGAAAAATTATGTGAAACCTTAAATATCCTAAATAGAAAAATAACCATAATATAATACATAAAATAATTAGTCATTGCATCATAAAAAGAAACATGGTGAGCATTATGAAACAAGTCTCAATGAAATCAAAAAATTAGACAAAGAACTCTTATAGAAAAGGTATGGAAGGAATCAAAAGAACATGATAAGGATATCATGAATTGAAAATTTAATAAATTGAAATATATTCTTTATTATTGAAGGATATAGGGAAAAAATGCATCATGTAAAAGAAAATATGGTATCCAATATCAAACATTTCTAATGTAATTTAAAATAGATACAAATAAAACTAATGACTTTATGTGATTTTGAAACAAAACCCCATGGATTTTTTTATTTTAAAATTTAAAATTATTTAAAATTAATAATGATATATTCTTGAGAAAAAATATAAATTTCATATTATGTATAATATATAATAGAAAAAACTAATTATAGTGTAAACATGTAAAAATGAATTGAAATTTGAGATGAAGAACCCCTTGATGTGTATTTCCTCTTACTCGAGAGTGATATACCCTCATATATAATAAAAAACTATAATTATAACTTATCCATGAAAATTATTAATATATATTTCTATTTATAAACTTCATTTATGATAATTATTTAAAAATATATTAGTAAATTGTGGTTTATTTTCATAACCATATATAAGAAACTCTAATTTTATGTTGCATACTAGTTTTGTAATGGAATTATCGATTTGTGTTACTAAAAAGGTCATAATTACAATATTACTCAAGATAATATTAATCATGGTGTTATAATGATTCATAGAGTCATATTTTCATTTATTAAATGATTAATGTATAGTTTATTAAAATAGAAATTGAGAAGAACTGGGTTTTCCATGTTTTACGATTGAAATGTGATATATTAATAAAAGTATGAAATTCCATGATAAACATTACCCTATAATTATAAGGCCCCAGCCTTAAACCTTACTTAATCTTGAGTTATTACAAGATTACACATTGAGGATCTTTTCGGGTTTAGAGTTTTAGAGAATTAGATCATAAAACATGCATTACATTCCACATATAAACAAATTGGTTACATAAAGATAGTATTCTTCATTCCCATCAATGGAAACACATTTAAAATAAAACATTGATTATTTCTTGACACATACTTGACTCTATCATCTTATCATGTACCTTTCCCTTGACCTGTGAAAAACATTTCAAAAACTTGGGATGAGCATAAAAACTCAGTATGGGTTATAAAAAAACATGGAAAGGAAACATGAGTTCATATATACATAAGAATGAAATCATACTTTACCCATAAAACATAGGAACTTTAACATACCTCATAAAATCATGAATAAATCATAGAAATCATAAGACATAAAGGTAACTTGAGGCATTCATAACATTCTTACGTAGGGAGTAACCCTCTTGGTTACATTTGGAATACCCATCACAGTATATTCCCTAAAATCTCTTCGGAGTAACCTTAACGTTTCACTCCTTCGCATTACCCAATGCATTGGAGAGCTATAACGGGCTCACCCGCCCTTAGTTTATCACGGAACCACCCGTCTTCATAATAATGCCCAAGAACCATAACATAATCGTATCACATAAAACATGCAAAAAGGAAACATAACATTTCCACATTTCAATCACGAGATATCAATACAACACATTGATATATTATCATTATGAAAACCATTTTCAATACTAAAATAAAAGAAAAGCAAAACATGGTATTTATTTTTCTTTTAAAAAGAAGGTATGGCTTGTAGAGGAAGCCGAAACTCAAATAACGGTCATGACGGCGGAGAAGTCGTTGTCGCTGCATACGTATGACAAAAACATTCCCTTTTGTCATTTAGTAAACACTTCGTATAAAAAGATTCCTTTTGAATAAATGTAAAAGTCAAAGGGGTTCATACACCGTATAAAAGAAAGTTGTGTATAAAATAAAATATGCCTCAACGAAAGGAGATTGAGACGAAGTCCCATACCTCGTATCTGACTTGACCCGACCGTTCTTTAATCTCCTGAATAATAAACTTGAGTTAATCTCTACTTTCTTATGAATCTTTTTCAAGTTCATTATTCCTTTTATACCATGTTATGAACATCATGTAATCGGTTAAGTTAATAATGTTCATTTTGTCGGTATTTGGTTCTTAAGTCAAAAATAGACTTCTTACACTTACATGTTGTTAATTTGGTCAAAGGTTCATTATATCCAGAATGGTATTTATGATTTAGATATCATATATGTCATATATATCCATTAAATACATGCATTTATAATATTACATCACATTTAGAGGTAAGAAATGAAATGCACCGTTCATGGAGACGGTAAGCCGTACGTACGCATGAACGCTACTTTCATTTCTATTTCGTATTTTATAGAATTGAATCATAATTATATAAAGGTATATTATAATTCCAGTATAATATCATATATAATATCATAGTTCCATCCTTTATATGTCCCACATATGGTATTTAACGAATCAAATCACTTTGAGGGGGCGGTAGTCCGCACTTCCTAAAATGAAGATATCGTGTTTACCCATAATGGAAACCATAAAGGTATTCCCAAAATGAAAAAAACAGAAGCTCAAGGAAAACATAAACATATTATATATCATATATAAAAATAGTGACATCATAATGGCCACCTTTGAAGGTGTTAAATGATTGTTGAACAATCATCGTTTCGGGAGGCAGAATTTCGCCATCCACGGAAACCGTATGTTCTTTAACCATTAGATGTAGTTGTGTGAGAGTGTAGCTAAAATAAATATTATAACAACATCCTTGTATATTTAATATACTTGTGTTGTTACAAAATAAGTAAATAAAAAGAGTTTAGGGGGTTGGAGAAGCAAAATAAAACAAATGATCATGAGAGAATGAATTACCTTTAAAAGTGTAACTCCTTTTGAGTTGAGCCTAAAGGCTTCCTTTGAAAGGATTATTCCCAAAGGGAAACCTCTAGGATGAGGATATGGGTGTGGAGAGAGCAAATGGGCAGGGGTTGGCCGAGCCAAAGGCTTGAAGAGTGTGTGAAATGAGGTAGAGGTGGGGGCCTTTTATAAGAGGAGAGGAGGGGCACTTTTGGAAAGTAAAGAAATATTACTTTATTTGAAAATGTGTTTCGGTTTTAAAAGGTCCCACATTGATATAATTCGTGGATAAGGTGATAAGGCTTATAAATCCAATCATCCAATAAGTTTTGGACATGTGTAGTTCATAGAATTTACATTATCTTTCCATTTTATTTTAATCGTCAAATAATGATGTCATCGCTGCATCATTATTATGTCATAAATAATTTAATTTATTTAATGTCTAAAAATCATAAAAAAAATACTATGATATAGGAAATCTTTTTATATTTCCAATTACTATTTATAATCAAAAATCTGATCTTTATAACCCCATGTAAAAATTGTTTTCGTAAAACATATTATGTTTGTGTCATTTTCACTTTAACATTAAATAAAAAGTAATTTATGTCATTTCCCAACAAAAGTGGATCCATGGGGTCCCCAAGTTTACCCATGGCATTTCATGGTCGGCCATGACACAACCAATGAGGTTGGGACATGTGTCTAGGTCATTTCATTTTATTAAAGTATTATTTATACCTTAAACTACCCTAATTACCACTAATCGTGATTAAGAACTTAATATGTTACTATTCACTAAAAAAATTATTATAATCTCATTGAACCACATTTTACATACTAATGACAACCATGTATGTAGGATTTTCAAAATTCAATACACATTAGTGGTAAACTTTCATTTAACTGAAAAATCAGTTTGCTTATTATCACTTAGTGGTTTCACTATTCATCAAAAATTGGAGTTTTTCAGAAAATTACCAAAAATTCACCCTAAGCTATATTTGATATTCCGAATTCAAAAATGAATTCTACTTTAAAAAATTAAAAACATATAGGTCACATTAATTAATTTAATAATTAATTCCCGCTGCCATAGCAAATAGCGTGTTTTTACAAAACAATAAGTATCGAAAGATTGACACCAGTTTAAGTCTAATTTCAAAGTGAAATTGATTCCAATGACCACCATTGGATAAAATGGTAAAAATATATTCTAATTTCACATCAAAACCAATTCAAAAAATAATATAATCAAATAAATAAATTAGATTAAAAAGCAGTTTTGATGTAAAATGCCGTATTTTTCACTATTCATTAAAAAATGAACAGTGTCAGAAAAATACCAAAAATTCACACAGGGTAAATTTTGATGTCCCAATAATAAAGGATAAGTTTATTTTGACAAACATAGTTTATAAAATTGTCAAAATATAGATTCAAAAATGGTTTGCCATCAAAAGGCACTAAAACAATCTTTTAAGAATATTAGTGTATTCCATGCATAAGATTGTATTTATTTTCATTTTAAGACTCTATAACACTATCTTAATCATTAATAGACATAGATAAAAATATATATTATTCATTACTTACTTGGGATGTTACATCCTTCCCTCCTTTAAAAAATTGTGTCCCCGCAATTTATTTACTTATCGAATAAATAGGGGTACTTATCCCTCATTGAATTTTCAGATTCCCATGTTGCCTCTTCAATCATGTGGTTTTTCCACAAAACCTTTACCTAGTTAATCACCTTATTCTGTAACACTTTCTCCCTGTGGTCAAGAATCTGGACCGGTTGTTCCTCATAAGATAGGTTCTCTTCCAGCTGAACTACCTCTAGACTCAAAACATGAGATGGATCTGGCATATACTTTCTCAACATCGAAACGTGAAAAACATTGTGTACCTAAGATAAACTCGGAGGTAAATCCACTCAGTATGCAACTGATCCAACTCTCTCCAGAATTTTGTATGTTACAATGATCCTCGGACTCAACTTTCCTTTCTTACCAAATCTCATCACACTTTTCCAAGGAGAAACCTTGAGAAAAACATGATCACCTACCTCGAAAGATAGATCCTTCCTCCGGTTATCCGCATAACTCTTCTGCCTGCTCTGAGCTGTTCTCATGTGTTTCTGAATCAGTTGAACTTTTTCTGCCATCTCTTCTACCAATTATGGTCCCATCAACTTCCTTTCACCCACCTCATCCCAGAAAGCTGGAGTTAGACACTGCTTCCCATATAATGCCTGAAATGGTGCCATCTGTATACTGGAATGAAAATTGTTATTATATGAAAACTCAACCAAAGAAAGATGTTGGTCCCAACTTCCCTAATAATCCATAGAACAAGCTCGTAGCATATCCTCCAATGTCTGAATTGTTCGTTCTGACTTCCCATCTGATTGAGGATGAAAAGCTGTACTAAAATTTAATTCAGTACCCAACGACTTCTGAAGGCCTTTCCAAAAGTTAGAAGTAAACCTGGGATCACGATCCGATAAAATGGAGAGAGGAACTCCATGTAACCTGACTATCTCTTTAAGATACAAACGGGAAAGTTGATCAAGAGAGAAAGTATCTCGTATAGCAAGGAAATGAGCAGATTTGGTCAAGCGATCAACAATAACCCAGATTGCATTATTATCTCGAGATTTCTTCGGTAATCCAACAACAAAGTCCATGGATATATTCTCCCATTTCCACTCTGGCACTGGTAAAGGCTGAAGCATCCCTTTCGGTAACTGCCGCTCTGCTTTAACCTGTTGACATGTCAAACACTTCACAGTAAAATCAGAAATATCTCTTTTCATTCCATCCCACCAGTAATACTCCCACAGATCTCTATACATCTTAGTACTGCCCAGATGAACTGAAAACTTAGAACTATGAGCTTCACATAACAACTCTCTCTTCAACTGTGAATCACAAGTCACACACAATATCTTCCCAAATCTAAAAACGCAATCATTATCAATGTTGAATTTAGGCAACTTACCTTTCTGAACCAGCTCTACCTTTTTCTGCAACTCACTGTCTTGCTTCTGCGCTTGCTTGATTCTATCTGATAGAGAAGATCTCACTGATACCTGAAACAAAACATAAGGACTTCCTGCACCAACAAATTCTATGCCAAAGTTCATCAAATCGTTAACCAAAGGATCACGTTCCAAACGCAACATTGTTAATGAAGCATTACTTTTTCGACTCAAAGCATCAGCCACTTTATTTGCTTTTCCCGGATGGTAATGAATTGTACAATCATAATCCTTGATTAATTCCAGCCATCTCCTCTGTCTCATGTTTAACTCTTTCTGAGTGAATATATACTTTAAACTTTTGTGATCGGTATATATTTCACACTTTACTCCATATAAATGATCCCTCCAAATTTTTAATGCAAAAACAACAGCAGCTAATTCCAAATCATGTGTAGGGTAATTTACCTCATGAGTTTTCAACTGTCATGAAGCATAAGCAATTACCTGATCATTCTGAATTAGGACGCAACCAAGTCATTTCAATGAAGCATCACTGTATATAACAAACTCACCATTCCTGGAAGGTAGTGCCAAAACTGGAGCATTCACCAATCTTCTTTTCAATTCCTGAAAACAATCATCACATTCTTTTGTCCAGATAAAATTAACACCCTTCCGAGTTATCTTAGTCATTGGACTAGATAAACGTGAAAAATTTCTAACAAACCTTCGGTAATAGCCCGCCAAACCAAGGAAGCTACGAATCTCGGTTACATTTGTGGGTCTTGGCCATTCTTCCACAACTTTTGTTTTTGCAGGATCAACAGTTATTCCATCTTTAGAAACAATGTGACCAAGGAAAGAAATTTGTTGCAACCAAAACTCACACTTGCTGAATTTCCCATACAGTTTCTTTTCTTTTAAGGTTTGCAAGATAACCCTTAAATGTTTTTCATGCTCCTCTTTACTTTTAGAAAACACCGAAATATCATCAATGAAAACCACCACAAACTTATCCAAGAACTCATGGAAAATTCTATTCATTAAGTCAATGAATACAGCAGGTGCATTGGTTAGCCCAAAAGGCATTACTACAAATTCATAATGGCCATATCTCGTACGGAACGCGGTCTTCGGAATATCTACCTCCTTTACCTTCAGCTGATGGTACCCCGATCTCAGGTCAATCATTGAAAAAAACTGAGCTCCCTGGAGCTGATACAACTTCATTTGATGGCCTGACATCTGCTGAAGTAGTTGCAAAGGATTTCACCACCCCTTTCTGTTTGTAGTCTAACTGCTTCCCATCACTCAAGCTCCTTGTCGGACACTCGTTTGCATAGTGACCCATCTCATTGCACTTATAACATTTCACTAACTGTAAATAAAATTTGTTCTTACCTTCACCTTGATCTTTTTTAGTGCAATCACGAGCCTTATGTCCCATCTTACCACATCGGTAGCACTTCCCAGAATTCAAAAGACATTCCCCAGCATGCCTTTTGCCACATTTATCACAAACTGGAAACTTAGTTCTCTTACCATCAGACTTTTTTGAAGAATTCTTACCTTTCTCCTGCCACCTCGGTCTCTTCTTCTACTGGTTGTTATAGAACACTTGGTCATCGGCAAACTCCATTCCCACCTTCTCAGCACATCGAACAAGCTTTTCATAACTTTTAAACTCACGAGAAGCTAATGCCCTTCGATATTTTGGCTTTAATCCTGAGTAAAAATGATTGATTTTACTATCATGGTCCCGGATAAAATTTGGAGCATACCTTGCCAATCGAGTGAACCTTTCTTCATAGGTAGCCACTGAGTCTTCCTCTTGCCTCAATTCCAAGAATTGCTTTTCCATCCTAAGTCGAACAGCCTTAGGAAAATACTTCTCAAGAAACATACCTTTGAATTCATCCCAGTCAAGAGCATCAATCTCATCGGCGTCCCTGATATTTTTAACCATAGACCACCACTGATCTGCTTCACCCTCCAAACGGTAAATAGCAAGACTAACCTTTTGATTGTCTGAACACCCCATGACATCAAAAATCTTCTCTAGTGCTTTAATCCACCCTTCATCTAGAACAGGGTCAGATGATCCTCTGAATGATGGTGGATGTTGCCTCATGAAATGTTCCACCACTGACATGTTCCTCTGCGGTTGATCTGGCAGATCTCGTGTATGGATACCACCACCATTTATCGCTTGAGTCAACTGCGCCATTACTACAACAAACTGTTCAGTTCTAATTCCGACCATCTCAGGATGCTGATTCGGAAGGTTATTTCCATCTGTATGCCTTCCTAGCACTGCTTCCATGTTTCCTCTGCGGAAAACCATTCTGAACAAACATGTCTTAGATGAAGCAACATGGTAATCTTTAAATGCAATATCATTTCGAAAAATATATATATATATATTTTTGGATAATCATTTAATAGAATTCTAACTCCTAAAGTTATCTAAACCGACCTTTGATACCAACTATAAGGCCCCAGCCTTAAACCTTACTTAATCTTGAGTTATTACAAGATTACACATTGAGGATCTTTTCGGGTTTAGAGTTTTAGAGAATTAGATCATAAAACTTGCATTACATTCCACATATAAACAAAGTGGTTACATAAAGATCGTATTCTTCATTCACATCAATGGAAACACATTTAAAATAAAACATGGATTATTTCTTGACACATCCTTGACTCTATCATCTTGTCATGTACCTTTCCCTTTACCTGTGAAAAACATTTCAAAAACTTGGGATGAGCATAAAAACTCAGTATGGGTTATAAAAAAACATGGAAAGGAAACATGAGTTCATATATACATAAGAATGAAATCATACTTTACCCATAAAACATAGGCACTTTAACATACCTCATAAAATCATGAATAAATCATAGAAATCATAAGACATAAAGGTAACTTGAGGCATTCATAACATTCTTACGTAGGGAGTAACCCTCTTGGTTACATTTGGAATACCCATCACAGTATATTCCCTAAAATCTCTTCGGAGAAACCTTAACGTTTCACTCCTTCGCGTTACCCAATGCATTGGAGATCTATAACGGGATCACCCGCCCTTAGTTTATCACGTAACCACCCGTCTTCATAATAATGCCCAAGAACCATAACATAATCGTATCACATAAAACATGCATAAAGGAAACATAACATTTCCACATTTCAATCACGAGATATCAATACAACAAATTGATATATTATCATTATGAAAACCATTTTCAATACTAAAATAAAAGAAAAGCAAAACATGATATTTATTATTCTTTTAAAAAGAAGGTATGGCTTGTAGAGGAATCCGAAACTCAAATAACGGTCATGACGGCGGAGAAGTCGTTATCGCCGCATACGTACGAAAAAAACATTCCCTTTTTTAGTTTAGTAAACGCTTCGTATAAAAAGATTCCTTTTTAATAAACGTAAAAGTCAAAGGGGTTCATACACCGTATAAAAGAAAGTTGTGTATAAAATAAAATATGCCTCAACGAAAGGAGATTGAGACGAAGTCCCATACCTCGTATCCGACTTGACCCGACCGTTCTTTAATCTCCTGAATAATAAACATGAGTTAATCTATACTTTCTTATGAATCTTTTTCAAGTTCATTATTCCTTTTATACCATGTTATGAACATCATGTAATCGGTTAAGTTAATAATGTTCATTTTGTCGGTATTTGGTTCTTAAGTCAAAAATAGACTTCTTACACCTACATGTTGTTAATTTGGTCAAAGGTTCATTATATACAGAATGGTATTTATGATGTAGATATCATATATGTCATATATATCCAGTACATAAATGCATTTATAATATTACATCACATTTAGAGGTATGAAATGAAATGCACCGTTCATGGAGACGGTAAGCCGTGCGTACGCATGAACGCTACTTTCATTTCTATTTCGTATTTTATAGAATGGAATCATAATGATATAAAGGTATATTATAATTCCAGTATAATATCATATATAATATTATAGTTCCATCCTTTATATGTCCCACATATGGTATTTAACGAATCAAATCACTTTGAGGGGGCGGTAGTCCACACTTCATAAAATGAAGATATCATGTTTACCCATAATGGAAACCATAAAGGTATGCCTAAAATGAAAAAAACAGAAGCTCAAGGAAAACATAAACATATTATATATCATATATAAAAATAGTGACATCATAATGTCCACCTTTTAAGGTGTTAAATGAGTGTTGAACAATCATCGTTTCGGGAGGCAGAATTTCGCCATCCACGGAAACCGTATGTTCTTTAACCATTTGATGTAGTTGTGTGAGAGTGTAGCTCAAATAAATATTATAACAACATCCTTGTATATTTAATATACTGGTGTTGTTACAAAATAAGTAAATAAAAAGAGTTTAGTGGGTTGGAGAAGCAAAATAAAACAAATGATCATGAGAGAATGAATTACCTTTAAAAGTGTAACTCCTTTTGAGTTGAGCCTAAAGGCTTCCTTTGAAAGGATTCTGCTCAAAGGGAATCCTATAGGATGAGTAGAGGGGTGTGGAGAGAGAAAATGGGCAGGGGTTGGCCGATCCAAAGGCTTGAAGAGTGTGTGAAATGAGGTAGAGGTGGGGGCCTTTTATAAGAGGAGAGGAGGGGCACTTTTGGAAAGTAAAGAAATATTACATTATTTGAAAATGTGTTTCGGTTTTAAAAGGTCCCACATTGATAAAATTCGTGGATAAGGTGATAAGGCTTCGAAATACAATCATCCAATAAGTTTTGTACATGTGTAGTTCATAGATTTTACATTATCTTTCCATTTTATTTAAATCGTCAAATAATGATGTCATCGCTGCATCATTATTATGTCATAAATAATTTAATTTATTTAATGTCTAAAAATCATAAAAAACTACTATGATGTAGGAAATCGTTTTAGCTTTCCAATGACTATTTATAATCAAAAATCTGATCTTTATAACCCCATGTAAAAATTGTTTTCGTAAAACATATTATGTTTGTGTCATTTTCACTTTAACATTAAATAAAAAGTAATTTATGTCATTTCCCAATAAAAGTGGATCCATGGGGTCCCCAAGTTGACCCATGGCATTTCATGGTCGACCATGACACAACCAATGAGGTTGGGACATGTTTCTAGGTCATTTCATTTTATTAAAGTATTATTTATACCTTAAACTACCCTAATTACCACTAATCGTGATTAAGAACATAATAAGTTACTATTCACCAAAAAAATTATTATAATCTCATTGAACCACATTTTACATACTAATGACAACCATGTATGTAGGATTTTCAAAATTCAATACACATTAGTGGTAAACTTTCATTTAACTGAAAAATCAGTTTGCTTGATTATCACTTAGTGGTTTCACTATTAATCAAAAATTGGAGTTTTTCAGAAAATTACCAAAAATTCACCCTAAGCTATATTTGATATTCCAAATTCAAAAATGAATTCTATTTTACAAAATTAAAAACATATAGGTCAAATTAATTAATTTAATAATTAATTCCCGCTGCCAGAGAAAATAGCGTGTTTTTACAAAACAATAAGTATCGAAAGATTGACACCAGTTTAAGTCTAATTTCAAAGTGAAATTGATTCCAATGACCACCATTTAATAAAATGGTAAAAATATATTCTAATTTCACATCAAAAACAACTCAAAACATAATATAATCAAATAAATAAATTAGATTAAAAAGCAGTTTTGATGTAAAATGCAGTATTTTTCACTATTCATTAAAAAATGAACATTGTCAGAAAAATTCCAAAAATTCACACAAGGTAAATTTTGATGTCCCAATAATAAATGATAAGTTTATTTTGACAAACATAGTTTATAAAATTGTCAAAATATAGATTCAAAAATGGTTTTCCATCAAAAGGCACTAAAACAATCTTTTAAGAATATTAGTGTATTCCATGCATAAGATTGTATTTATTTTCATTTTAAGCCTCTATAACACTATCTTAATCATTAATATACATAGATAAAAATATATATTATTAATTACATACTTGGGATGTTACAATAATATTAATTATGAAATAATGTATTATTACATGATATTATTTTATATAAAATTACATAATCAATTTTAACAAAATTCACTATGCTTGTAAAATCAGAACAAATGAGAGATTGTTATACCTATTTTATGAGTATGGTCTTGTTTTTAAATAAAATTGATATAATGTTTACATAACATAAAATTTTTCATAAATATAATTCAAATTCATTAAACTAGATTCATATAAAGATTCCTATATTATGGTGATGTTAAAGGATATTCATGGTCTGTTGAGCTTGTAGTATGCATATATGCACAATTAATGTTTCAGTTTATCAACGAATGGGGTTGAATAATATTATATGACTAATTATAATTTTAGGGTTTTAATTTTCACATATAAAAAAATAAATTCATAAAATAAATATTCACCATCATCCATTAGAGGCGACGTTGAAAAATACACCACATATTTTTGTAAAGGTGGTAGTTCATAGGTACACACAAGTGTTATTGTTTTATTTTTCATAATGGTTGGAATTGATTGATTGATGGTTTATCCATTATTATAATAAAATTATATTATATTAATAATACTTGTATACTTATATTATAGTCTATATAATATTTTTTCAATATAAATATGTTGCAGAAAATTCTGAGGAGTAAAAAATACTCATGTTCAAAACATAATATGTTTTGGAAATATTCGTGAAAATAAAGCCATAGGATATCTAATTGTGACCAATGAATTATTAAATTGATGTATTATTCTATTAGGATAAAAATTATATATTTTCCTGTTTAAATTTAAATGGATATGATTTTGATTAAGTGGTGGAAGTGATACCTTTTTATGAGTGAAGAGAAGAGTAATTTTGGAACTTCTTATTACATTTCAATAGTGGAATGACAGTAATCAATGTCTAATGGATCAAAAATGGGAGAATAATAAATCTTGGGGTGAAATAAGGTTTATAAATCCACTACCATATATTTGAACACATTTTTGAAACATGTCTCAACTATTTTACTAATATATTGTTTCGGTTTTATGATTTTTTTACAGAGGTAATTAAAATTTACCATAGTATTTTACTTTTAATGAATCAAAATAAAATGGTACTTATTAAATAATTTATAAATAATTATTCTAGAAATTTTACCCATTTAACATATTAATATTTATATTTTATTGGAATTAAATTTTATCATTATACCATTTCACGTGTTAAAATCCATTTTTTAAAAATGTGTATTTCTTTTAGATTAAAATATGTATGTATGAGAATATTATAAATGTTTTGGATTTTCAAAATATAAATAGGATTGTTAGAATATAATAAAAATTTATATCTCTTTTAGGGAAATATCAACACAAAATTAACTTAAATAATATATAATTAGAAGTAAAAAACAAAAAATAGTTTCTTTTAAGAGTAAATAGTACTTCAGTTAATAAAATGGTAAATTTTGGTTTCTAAATAAATAATAGTATTATAAATGTTCATTATTTATTCTATTAATATATCTTCAATCATGGGAAAATTTTATAAGTATTTATGTTATAATTTTTTATATATTCATAATGTTGTGCCTTTAAAAAAACTGTGTTTATCACTATTCAACATGAAATCAATTATTTTAGAAAAATCTATATAAGTCATCAAATATGATATTTTAATTATAAATCCAAAAAATAATTCAATTTTCTAAAAGTAGAAACATTATTATATTTGAATTTAACAATTAAATGAAAAAAATATATAATGAAAATAATTTTCAATGGAAAATCGATTTATAAAATATTAATTATTCTCATTGTAATTTCCAATTAATTAAAAATAAAATTTTGTGTTAACATATATTTCAAATAAATAGTATCTATTATCCATAATATATTTAGTATCTCTAAATAAATCACATAAAATAAAATTTTATAAGTTTTGAATATAAAATCATAACTAAATCTTATTAGTTATTTAGTTACGCTAATTGAATATTATAAATTCCTTAGTACTAATAATGAAATTTATTTTTAGTCCTATATATATTTAATAATTTTGATACTATTATTCATACCCACGAATTCTAACAGTACATTTTACAGGTTATATAATATAATACATTTTATATTGATTTGATGTTGTATGTGAAGAAAGGTATCAAGGACATTAGGTTTCAAAGAAAAATATTGTTTAAAATTATATGATGTTACATTTACACACTTAAAAAAATTATTTCCTTAGAATTTAATGTATTTATTACTAATAATATAAGTTAAGTGTATCTAAAATCTACTAATAACTCAATATATAGTATAATAAGAGGTGTATTCTTTAATATCATAGGTAATACTTGAAAAACATATTTTATCTAATCCTATGTTCAATGGAATCATTTATTCATTGCAACTTGTTTTTATACATACTCATTTGAGTCATTCCTATTGGTGACTCTTAGTAATGTTTTTACGAGAAGGAAATTGATTCTCCTTTTAATTGTCATCTTTATCATCTAGATATTCATGGGGATTCATACTTAATTTCATTGGTGTGTCTAGGGAACTAAACTATGTTCATGTTGTTAATTTAAAATCAAAATATTTGATTAGGCTTGACCCTAATTTTTCTCACTCAAAATATTATTCCATTATGTAAAATATTGGGAAGAACTATGAATTTTCCATGGAACCCATCCTCATCTTGGTTTCTTCAAGACTCAGTTATTACTAAAACCTAATAGTCAATATCAATGATGAAATTATTTCAATATAATATTATTTTTTATAAATTAAACCACAATATTTCCCACTCTATGAAATAGTAAAATTATATTACATTAATTTAAGATTATGTTATATTACTCCTGATACCACATAGGTTACTTTAGGTTTGGTTATTTAATTCACTTAATAAATAGAAATTATAGTCTCATATTACAATAAACATTCTTATAGTATTCTAAACCCAAAAATATTTGGTTTATATTCTCCAAAAATAAAACCTTTACATTATCCATAAAATACAAACTAGTCAATATATAGATAAATATGTGAATTTATACATTAAATTCAAATTTACCTATTATCATTCTCAAATTTGGTTCTTAAAATGTATTTAAATTCTTTATAATGGTTTGTTTGATAAATGTGAATCATACAAAGTATATCCATTAAAATTTTATAGCTAGGTAATTAGTCTTACTTACAATCATTATGCATCATATTATGATCAATTCAATACTCAAGTATCCATTTTTTGGTTGATAATTACTCTATGTATCTATTCCATAACCAAATATGATTTCTAGTATCAAAATAGAAATTTCATTTCTAGGAGAGTACAAAGTCCATAAATTTAAAAACATAGATTGTTTTTATATAGAAATACTCATCCTTATTCTTTTTTAATTTTCTCTCATCCTAATCCCTAAACATCATGACATATTAAATACTTCCACAAACAATCCTAATGTGTTTTCAATACCATTCAAATTAATATAAACCTTAATTTATCAACACTTTTTACATTTATAACTCTAAAATCAGATTCAATAAATAACATCCTAATATCCAAATTTATCTAAACCTTACGTGATACCAACTATGGTTCCCTGTACATAGCTCTCTGAATTGGATGTGAATAAACACATTCATTATATGTTGGCTTTGAAATGAACTGAAGTGTCCCAAATTTAACTATTAATAACATCAATATGAATTAAAATTATTGAATACATTACATTTGAACTACATTTTTGGATTAAATTTTTTGTAGAGTAAAGAAAAAAATTTAACTAAGGAAGACAAAATATTTCTCATTAATCATACATTATTCCACTATATAAGAAACTATATAATCATTAATAAATATTTGTAGTTACCAAAACCCAATAAGCCCAAAATATGTGTCTCTTAACATCAAATTGGAATTATTACAAGTAATAAAATCTCAAATGATCAAATAGTTTTGTTGTCTTGGTTAACAAAATACGTAAATTAGTCTTGTATAAAACATAAATACACTAATTATAAAATAAATGTTTTCTTTATTTCAAGAATAATAACATTATTATATCTAGTGAATCCTTGAATATCTATTTTAGTAAACATGTTGGATTCCCAGGGATGGAAAACAAAATAAGGTTGAGTTAAAATGATTAGTAAGGTGAATTATATTATAATAACTAATGTATAAATGAGAATAGTCATTATGGGAAGGTAATAACTGAAGACACATGTCATGTAATAAATAAACTATGATTGAAATGCGTAAAAATATTGAATGGTAAATAACTATAAAACATTACATTTAAATAAATGGATAAGAAAAAATCAATATGGTAAGGTATGAAACTAAGAAAAAATTCCATTTAATCTGAAAACTGAGAACTGAATGCATATATATACTTTTTCATTATGAAAATATCATGGATAATAAATACTGAGTCGAAATAAAATGATTAATAATTGGAAATCATGTCTCAGAAACATGAAATCCTCTACGGTCAAGATCTGTCTGCCAAATACACTAAAACTAATGGTAGAAACATATTTAGTTTTTGAAACTAATTTGTATCATGGGAACCTGTTGATTCATCTTGGTTCTATATATATTCAAGGCCCACACGTCACTGATTTCCAAAATCATTCCTCACATTGAGTAATATGTTTAAACAATATTCCTTTTAAAATAACAATATTTATTATATAACTCAAATTTATCAATAAATCCTCATATCATGATAAGTTACAACAATTTTATGATGTCATTATTGAATATAATTACTATAGAAATATTATTAAAACATTCTTGAGGAAAATAATCTTAAAACATTCCAAAGTTTCCCATGACACTTGAAAACATTTCAATAATAATTCACTCTAAATTAAATGAAACATAGAGTAACCAGAGAATAAGTACATTCAGTATATTTCATTTCAATGTAAACACTATAGGTGGAAATGATATACACTTTAGGTGATAACCATATCCATGATAAATGATAAAGATAATCAGGGGAAGTTCAAATTCAAATGATCATAGAGAATTGACTATTTATAAGGGGTCAAAAAAGAATCAAGGAAGTTAATTTCAATATAATATTATCCCAGATAAATCACAAACTATTCATAGGAATAATATGAATAGTATCAATACAAAATATCCCAAGTGGACTAAAATAAAGGGTTTTTTTGATTGATAAAAAAAAGATGAAATTTAACAAAAGTCCTGAGGAAGGTATCATTTGGTTTGAAAAATATTTTGAAAACAATTTTATTTGAAAGTTATTTAAAAAAAAAATTAAAAATTAACTTCCTAAACATTCAATGGATTCATCAAATAAATTGTGGCATGTAAATCTGTACACACCATACATGGTAAAAAGCATTCCTTTTGCAAGGAAAAAGGGTTATAAAAAATAATTATTCAAATAGAGACAAGAATATTCCTTTGAAAAATTTTGTAAATGAAAAAAAATGGTAAAAAATAAATCAATAAATAATTTTGTAAAGGTTAAAAAAATAAAACCTTCTTAGTAACAATGGGTTTTAGATAAAATCTGGTTCTCTGACTGAAGAGGGAAATGAAATTAGGTTTTTTTGAAAACATATAATAAAACATTTTATGTAAAAAGTGGTTGATAAATGGTAATATTAAATGAAAATTTTCTTGATTAAGTATAATTTATTATAATTAAATACTTTATTGAGAATTTTTCATATAATTTCCTCAAATGGAAATTCAAGTGCATCCAATCCGAAATACAATCAGATTGTGAAATACACAATTGAAAAGACCAAAAAATTGAAGTGAGAATAAACCAAAAAATATATTATGTATTTAAAATATAAATAAACATTAAACAAGTGTAAATAAAAAATTATATTGTAATAAGTGAATATAAACGAAATAATAAAATATTAACGACCATGATCATGTAATATAACCTAGAGAAAATAAAACACTTGGTAACATTTTAATTAACCCCCTTAAAAGAAATAATTAAAAATTAAACTCAATATAAATAGAATATAAAATAATTAATGATATAATATATATAAATGGGTAGTATTTATAGCACATAAAATGTATATGTGGTGAATATGACAGTTTATCACAAAGATTTATAAAAGTGATAAGAAAATCCATTACCTTGCATTTTGTTTCGAGTTAAAATATATTAAATTACTGTATAATGGCTTAAAAATTGTTAATATATTATAAAATAGCCATAATTATTTTTATAAGATTATATATTAACTTATGATAATAAATTAGTACCCGTTTGTTAATAATCTTTCATTATTTTCACTATTTCAGGTGTTAGTTTCCTAGTTTGTTGAGTGTGTTTTAACTTGTTATTTTTGTTAATATTAAATTGATAATTATTTCATAATAAATATAATTTTCACAATAAATTAAATTTTATATTTATCCTTATATAAATGTATTTATAATAATCCATTACATTTATAGATAGGAAATTAAATGCACTGTTCATGGAGACAGTATGTTGTACGTACTCATAAACGCCACATTCATTTCATTTCCATATGTTAGAGAATGAAAATTAAGTGAAATATATTTATATTCTAATTACAGTATCATATATGTTTCATATATGTGACATCACTTTGAGGGGGTGGTAGACCAAACTTCCACAAATGATGTAATCGCATTTGCACGAAATGAAAAAAATAAGGTTATGTGTTATATATATATATTATAAAATCATAAAGACATTATAAATATCTTATATATCATATATAAATAGTTTGAACATCATAATTTCCAACCATTAGAGTTTTTAAAGGAAATCCCAATGGACATTGTTTTGTGAGGCTGTAGTTCGCTATACACATACACAGTAATTATTTTTCCCATTTTAAGGAAGTGTATATAAGTTTAGGTTAAAAAATATATTAAAATAATATAAGTATATTTAAGATGTTTTTTTATTATATAATCATATAATAAAAATATTTTTTGGAGTCAATAATGAAAATAAAGAAGAAGAGCTTGAGGATGGATGCTACCTCTTTTTTGGGTAACTGCTTTTAGTTTTCACTAAAGGGATTCTTTGGATGGATTTTTGAAAAATTGGAGGATTCTAGGATTAAAAAATTAATATTTAGGAGATATTTGGGAAGATCTTGGCTGAGCAATGTTTTTTGGGAGGTGGAATTAATTGGGAGGTTTGAGTGCCATTTTATAGGGGAGGAGGAGTGGTATTTTTGTAAATGTTTGAAATAGAAATTCAACACTCATTTTTTCTATTAAATTATGATCTAATAATGAAAACCAATCCTAAAAAGGGATCATGTGGTCATTTTATTGAAATTCAATGTATTTTGGACAATATTAAAGGTGATTTATCTTTTTTTACTTTAAGGGTATGTCCATTATAATGTAAATTTTTATCTTCATCACTATAATTAATTTTAATTACTTTCAATAATATTTTTTTAAAAAAACATTGTTAAACTATTATAAATTATAAAATATTTTGATTTGAAATATTTAATCCATTTCTAAAAATTAAAATCACATAAGTGGAATAAATTAATTTACATTAAATATCACAGACGGGACGACAAGGCAGTTTTCCAATGTAAAAATGTTTAAAAGTATTTTATGTTTGTATATCAAATTTCAAAGTGAAGTTGATTTAAATGACCTAAACTATATAAAGTTTTTAAAAGATGATCTATCTTAACATTAAAACAATTTAGAAATATAATTTACCCTTATAAATAATTTGGATGAAAAAGTAGTTTTGAATTAAGACTCAGTATTTGTTCATTATTCATCGAAAAATGAATCGTCAGAGAAATATACCAAAAATTCACATTAGGCCATTTTTTATGCATTTATTTTAAAATTTATTTTATTTTTTCCTAATACATTTATCAAAATTTTATTAGTTGTAATTTAAAATAGGTTCTCCATAAAAATCTTGTTAATGTGTGTTTCTAAAAATATGGTATTTAATGTAAAGAATTTGGTTTTTTCTTATCTTATGCTTATCAAATATATTGGATGAATATAAAATATATTTGAATTAATATAATATATATATATATTACATTAATATCATTCAATAATTTTAATTAATTTAATTTATTATGATAAATAATCTTTTTTAGCATAAAAATTGTTTTCTATAAAACAATCACTTTATATTCAATTGGTTCTTTTATTAATTTATAATTAATTTGTATCCAATGAATTAATTTTATATTTCTATAAAAAATATTTTCATAATTTAGTTAATCATATTCATAACCTCTAATTTAAAAGTTATGTTATATCTAATTATATTAAATAACAACATTTTTAATAATATATTGTTTCCCGGTAAAAGGTGGTATAGTGTGTATTGCAAGATATTGAACAAGGTAATTGTTTTGTATAATAGAATTCACCATAGTGTTTGTCTGCATATAAATCTGTATCCTATATTAAATATAATTAATTACTAATTATATCTTATTGTCTTGGGAAATTATATTCCCTAATGTGGTTGGTGTTCCGTGTCACACACCTTATTGAATAAAAATTGGTCTTTTAGAAATTTTTTGGTGTTATATTCTTCAATATCTCCACTTAATTCTCCACACATTCTATGATGCTAGACATTTCATATGTTACACTTTTCTTCATAGCTAAGTTATATATAAATATATGAATGACGATATCAAGCACTCACTATTAGAAAATGTATTCCAGATGATATCAATGTATAAATATGGAATTCATATTATATATAGAAAAAATGAAATCATATAATTCCATATTACTGCTTAAATTTTATTTAAACAAATCCATGGATGAAATAAAAATATAAACAATCTCATTTTTTTCAATAACTAAATTCATAGTGATGGAAGGAATAATGTCAAACATCTTGATCTTTATCCTTATGGTCACATCAAAAAAAGAATCCTTCCCATAAAGGCCATATTTATGAAATTATTATTCCCATAAAGGTCACAACAATTACATTATTCAAATATTCTATTAGAATACAGCAAATACCCAAACATTTTTATCTGTTAAAAAAGTCGATGCATAAAGGGGGTATATAACAATGGGGAAAACCCATTAATTTTTTAGGTATAATGAATTTACCATATAAATGATATAAATATCAATAAAATATATAATAAACACGAATTAATAATCAATAAACATATTTAATAAGATTGAAACATTCATGTCATTAATAAATTCATAGTCAATAAATGTGATAGTATTGTCATAATTTATATTGAGAAAGGAGGAGGATGGTTAAACAACATATATCCCCAGTGTAACACATGTAATGTCAAAGGATGATGATATATAAGAAAAAACCATTAAATGAGTGAATAGGAAAAAAACTCAATACTATGGTCAGTGATATTTTCAGGATATAATGTTTCCATTAATATTTATATGAAAAATATAAAATATGGTAGGATTATAACTAAAACATGTGTTAATGAATGAAATTTTGAGATGATGCCATTATAATATTGATAAAACTTAAATCAAAACCTTGTGATAGAGGAAACATGAAGTGAGAAATATAATATAATGACTAAGAAATAACAATTATATAATACATCAAATATATAGTCATTACAACATAAAATGAAACATGATGCACATTATGAAACCTATATCAAGGAAATCGAAAATAGAAACAAATAATCCTGACCGTAAATGTAACATAAGAATAAAGTGAACACAGGGGGATATCAAGAATAGAAATATAATGAAATTAAATATATTAAAGAACCTTGATTAAAAATGTGAACTGTATGTGGTATATAAAATAAAATATGGAGTTCCATGTCAAACATGTCTCACAGAATTGAATATAAAGAAAAATAAAACATTAAACATTAGAAACATTTAAAACGAACCCCTTAATGAATTAAACTTCAAATAGAACATTAGATACAATAAAAATGATAGGATAATGATGTAAAATATCAATTTATAAATAATTACACTATATAATAGAAAAATTAGTTTATAACATAAATATGTCTCAAGGAATTGAAATTTGAGACAAATAACTCCTTGTCATGTATTCATGAATACTAAAACACACTCTTCCACCATGTATAACAACCATAATTATCATAATTACTTATTATATAACATTATTCATATATATTTCTATTTATATACTTATTTTATAATGATTTATTAAAAATATGTTAATAAATTATTGTTTATTCATTCTAATCAAATGTTGTAACCTATTATTTCTATTTTAGTTAAAATTTTTAATGGAATTATATACACATGTTTGTTGTAAATAAATTATCATTACCGGGTTATTCATTTTACAAGAATAATTTTTTTTAATGATTCATCATATCACATCTTGATTTAGTGAATGATAATGTTGTGGTTTGTTAAAATGAAAATTATGATGAACTTGTTTTATTTTGTTTACTAATTGAAATGTGATACATAAATAAATATATTATATATCAATAAAACCATATTAGAATAATTAAAATATTAAATTAATTATTATTACATGATATTAATATAATATAACATTCCTAATAATTCATAAACATTTTTCACATCAGTTGTAAATAAACCCAAATGAGACCATGTTATAATAATTTATGAGTATGGAAATATTTTTATAAACTGATAAGAAAACCATTAAGGTAGCTCGAAAAAATTATAAATATCATTTAGATTCATGAAATTTATTCTTATAATCATAGATATTGGGGGTGATGAAAAATAAAATTTGTCATTCCTAGAGGAGGCAATCCACATATACATGAAATTAATGATTCCATTTCCTAATGAATGGGATGTAATGAAGGTATATGATTCATTATTATTTTATAATTATAATTTTTACATAGAAAATATATTAATTCCAAATATTATTCTTTTTCACCATCCATATGAGGAACTGATGAAAAATGCACCACATATTTTTAGGAAGATATTAGTCTTCACATACACATTTTCGAGTATATTTTGATATTCATAGTTGAGGAAAAATATTAGATAATGGTTTATTAGTTATTATAATAACACTAAATTATATTAATAATAAAATTTCTACTTGTTTTAGGGTGGATAAAAGTAGTCTGTAAGTGAAATTTTAAGAAGAACATATTATGGAGTAGAAAATATTCATGTTGAAATCTTATGATTTATCATGGAAATATCCTTGGAAATGGATTCCATAAGATATATAATTGATACAAAAAAGTTATTAAATTGAGATGTTATTCTATACTGATCGAAATTTCTAACATTCATGAGGAAATGTAAAGGTAATGGTGTAACATCCCAGGTAAATAAAGAATAATAAATTTTCATATTTATTAATATTTTCAAATTAAATAATAATTTTACTTTAAAGGGGTTTCTATGTTCGATATCATACCCGATACGCAACAAAGAGTTTCTTTGAAATCTTACATTACACACTAGGAATACAATAATATTATTTTAAATGATAGTTAACACGTATCCATTGTATTGGTAGTAATGAATAGAAATAAGTAAAATATGAGTATGTTTGTTTGTTAATTTTTTTACATTTATCTAATAAAATATTAAGGATTAAAGTAAGAAAAGAATTCAATTTTAGGCATAGATACTCTAATATTCACTAAAGGTCGACTTATCGCCTTTTGATGGTGAACCGTCTTTAAATATAGTTTTGGTCACTCTTATAAATTCTATTGGACCAACTAATATTCTTCTTTCGAATCGGGACATCAAAATTTACTTTGTGTAAATTTTTGGTATTTTTCCGATAAAGTTCCTTTTTAATGAATAGTGAAAATGTTGTATTTTAATTCAAAACCACTTTTTAATATAATTTTTTTATATGATTATATTATCTTTTCAATTGGTTTTAAAGTTCAATAAGAATATATTTTTACCATTTAATCCAATGGTGGTCATTGGAATTAATTTCACATTGATATTGGACTTAAACTAGTGTCAATCTTATGATATATATTGTTTCATAAAAACACGCTTTTTGTTTTGACAACGTAAATTAATTATTAAATTAATTAATGAAACTTAAATGTTTTTAATTTTTTAAAATAGACATCATTTTTTAATTCGGAATATAAAATATATCTTAGGGTGATTTTTTGGTATTTTTATAAAAACACTTCAATTTTTGATAAATAGTGCAACCACTAAGTGGTAGTTAAAAAAATGATTTTTTGTTTAAATGAAACATTACTAGTTTTTTGAATTGAATTTCAAAAATATGACATACATGGTTGTCATTAAAAAATAAAATGTGGTTCAATGGGATTAAAATAAGTTTTTGGTGAATAGTGACTTTTATGTTTTGTTAATCGCGATTAAAGGTAATTAGTGTAATTAAAGGTAAAAATAAAGTTATAACAATATGAAATTACCTAGAAAGATGTCCTACCCTTATTGTATTTGTCATGCGCGACCAAAACAATCCATGGGTCAACTTGGGGACCCCATGGAGCCACTTGGGTAAGAAAATGCCATTAATAAATTTTAATTTAATGTTAAAATAAAAATTTCACAAACATGTATTGTTTTACTAAAACAATTGTTCATTGGGGTTTTACAAGTCATAATTTTGACTATAAATATTAATTGGAAAGATAAATAGATTTCCTACATCATGATATTTTTTTATTATTTTTAGACATTAAATTAATTAAATTATTTGTGACACCATGATGATGCAGGGATTACCTCATTATTTAACGATTTAAATAAAATTAAAAGATAATGTAAAATATAAGACCTAAACATGTCAAAAACCTATTGGATTGGTGTATTTCTAACTCTTATCACCTTATCCTATAAATATATAATTGTGGGACCTTTAAAACCCGAAAATCATTATATAATAAAGTAATGTTTTATAACATTCCAAGAGTGCCCCTCCTCTCCTCTTGTAAAAGGCCCCCACCTCTACCACAATTCCCACACTTCTAAATCCATTTTCTCGGCCAAGATATTCTCCTTTTATCTCTCCAAATCCCTCTCCTCATCCTAGAAGCCTTACCTTAGGCAGGAAGCTCTTCAAGAAACCCTTCTGGTTCAAACCAAAGGGAGTTACCCGATTTAAAGGTAATGTCTTCTCTTGTGTTCTTATGTTTTATTTTGCTTCTTCAACCCCCTAAACTCATTTAATTACTTTATTTTGTAACAAAACCAGTATATTGAATATATTAGGTTGTTGTTATGAGAATTATTCGATCTACACTTACACACACCTCCTTCTAATGGTTAAAGAACATACTGTTTCTGTGGTTGGTGAATTTCTGCCTCACGAAATGATGATTGTTTAATCTTCTTTTAAAACCTTTAATGGTGGCCATTAAGATGTCACTCTATTTATATATGATATATATTATTTTTATGTTTTCCTTATTCTTCTTTATTTTTCATTTTTGGAATACCTTTTTGGTTTCCATTATTGTTATACACGATAATTTCATTTTAGGATGTGCGGACTACCGCCCCCTCAAAGTGATTTGATTCGTTAATGCCATATGTGGGATGTATAAAGGATGGAGTTAATGATATTATATATGATATTATACTGGAATTATAATATACCTTTATATCATTGTGATTTCACTCAATTAAATACGAAATATAAATGAAAGTAGTGTTCATGCATACGTACGGTTTACCGTCTCCATGAACGGTGCATTTCATTTCTTAACTCTAAATGTTATGTACTATTATAAATACATTTATATTATGGATATATATGGTATATATGATATATAAAACATGAATATAATTTTGTATATAACCAACCTTTGACCAAATGAACAACATGTAATTGTAAGAAGTCCATTTTTGACTTAAGTACCAAATATCGACAAAACGAACATTGTTAACTTAAATGATTACATATTATTTATAACATGAAAATAAGTTATATAAAAGGAATAATAAACTTGAAAAAGGTTCTTAAGGAAGTATAAATTAACTTTAGTTTATTATTCTAGAGATTAAAGAGAAATCGAGTCATGACGGACACGAGGTAAGGGACTTCGTCTCAATCTCCTTTCATTGAGGCATATTTTGTTTTATACACAACTTTATATTATATGGGGTATAAACCCCTTTGAATTTTAATTTTATACAAACAGAATCTTTTTCTATTAATCATTTTAGTAAATGACAAAAAGGAATGTTTCTTTTAACGTACACGGTGACAATGACCTTTTCCGCCGCCACGAGTATTTTTTGGTCTTTGGATTCCTCAAAAAGTCGTAATGTTTTTAAACTGAAATAAATGCCATATACTCTTTTATGTATTTTGGGATTGAAAATGGTTTTTATAATCAATTTGTTATGTCAATATATTTAAGTGATATATTTTGATCGAAATGTGGAAATTTTTTCTTTCCATTATATTTGTTTCATGTCTTATGATTTTATAATGGTACTTGGACATTTGATGGGTGGTTACATGATAAACAATATGACTGGTGGTACCGTGAATACCAAGACGGGTGGTTATGTTATAATCTCCAATTCATTGGGTATGTAAGTCATTTGTATGGCTATTCCATTTAGTGATATGTGTGGAAGTCGACCGTATTAATATTCCATTTAAGTATGTTTATGTCCCAAGTTACCTTTATATGTTATATGTTCTTTATAAGGGTTTCCTGGTAATCTTTTGGTTACAAAAGGGTAAGTAATGGTCTTTTATTTATTGAAGAGTATTTGCTACTTCCTAATGGTGAAAATTATTACTTTGATAATTTATTTATGGTTTAAATGATGTTTTGAAAAACTAACAGTTTTACTTCTTTGTGTATCCGTTACTAAGCTTTTTATGCTCACCCCAGGTTTTTTGAAATGTTTTTCACAGGACATAATGTGTAATAGGGTCAAGGATGAGATTAAGTAAAATTCATGATATCTTAAACATGGAACTAGACATGAGTATTTTTTTAAGAGTTCATGTTTTGTAAAAAAAGGGGAAACATTGTAGAAGTGTCTATTGTGTAATCTTTTGAGATGTAATAGTTATGATCTAATTCTCTAAAACTCTAAACCTGAAAAGATCCTCCAAGTGAATTATTCATTTAGTTCAATATTAATCAATGTTTAAGGCCAGGGCCTTATAGTTGGTATCAAAGGTCGGTTTAGACAAATTTATGATTTAGAAAATTGTTAAATTATAAATAAATTTATGGTATTATTGAAATGATATAGCTTTTAAAGATTACCATGTTGCTTCGCCTAAGATATTTTTGTGTTTTGAATGGTTTTCCATAGAGCAAAAAAGGCAGCTATATTGGGAAAACATCAAGAGGAAGACCAGATTCCAAATCCGTAACCTGAGATGGTCAGAATCGGAACTGAATAGTTGGTTGCAGTGATGGAACAGTTGACTCAGGCAGTAAATAGTGGTGGTATCCATGAATGAGATCAGCCAGATCTACCGTAGAGGAACATGTCAATGGTGGAACATTTCATGGGGAAACATCCCCCATCATTCAGAGGATCATATGACCATGTTCTAGATAAAGGGTGGATTAAAGCACTGGAGAACATTTTTTATGTCATGGGGTGTTCAGAACATCAAAAGGTTAGTCTTGCTCTTTACCGTTTTTAAAGTGAAGCCGATCAGTGGTGGTCGATGGTGAAAAATATCAGGGATAGTGATGAGATTGATGATATTCACTAGGACAAATTCAAAGGTATGTTTCTTGAGAAATATTTTCCTAAGGTGGTTCGTCATAGTATGGAAAAACAATTCCTAGGATTGAGGTAGGAGGATGACTCAGTGGCTGCTTATGAAGCAAAGTTAACTCGACTGGAAAGGTATGCTCTAAATTTCATAGGAGATCTTGATAGTAAAATCAACCGTTTTTACTAAGGGTTAAATCCAAAGTATCTAAGGGCTTTAGATTCTCGTGAGTTAAAAAGTTATGAAAAACTTGTTCGATATGCGTAGAAGGTGGAAATGGAGTTTGCTGATGATTGGGAGTTCTTTGAAAAACAACAGAATAAGAGGTCTAGTTGGCTAGCAAAGGGGAAGAATTTATCAATGAATCAAGGAGGTAAGAAAACCAAATATCCATCCTATGAGAAGTGTGGTAAAATGCATCCTGGGTAATGTTTATCCAAATCTGGAAAGTGCTTTCGGTGTGGTAAGTCTGGTGATATTTATCGTAATTGTAAGGAAGATGATTAAGCATGAAATGATAAGTCATCAGTAAGATGTTTTAAGTGTAATGAAATGGGTAATTATGAAAATGACTGTCTAGAGAAGAAATCAACTGAGGTAAAGAAGCCAAACTACAAGTAGAAAGGGGTGGTGAAATCCTTTGCAACTACTTCAGCAGATGTTGGGCCATTGAATGAAGTAGAATCGGGTACACTGTTTGTTTGTTTAGATTATGCCAATGTGTTGTTTGATTCAGGGTCTACACATTCTTTCATTTCTGAGAAGTTTTCTAGTAAATTGGGAATTCTAACTCAAGATATGAATCCTGAACTTATGGTAAAAATTCCCGGAGGAAACGTTGATACAAAAAGAAATTATAATAACCTTTTTATCCTTGTGTGCGGAAAGAATCTACCTGAAAACCTTATTGTTTTGCGTCTAGTAGAGTTTGATGTTGTTTTGGGAATGGATTGGATTTCTGTTTATCATGCTAAGATTGAATTCAGAGCTAAAATGGTTTCTTTTCAGAAAGATTTTTAGTTTGTGTACAAGAATGAACAGCTGCTTTTGATAACATATCCAGAAGTTGAGAAACATGTAAAAGATGGAAATGCAGGTTACCTTCCACATATTGTTGAAAATAAAGGAACTATTCAGATTAGTGATGTACATGTGTTAAATGAGTATCTTGATGTTATTCCTAATGAGTTTCCTGGTATTATTCATGATCAGGAAGTTGAATTTACAGTTGACTTAGTTCCTGATTCTAAGCCCATTTCAAAACCCCCTTATCGAATGGCTCAAGTTGATCTTTTAGAGTTAAAGAAGCAATTGCAGGAATTATTAGATAAAGGTTTCATTCGACCAAGCACCTCACCATGGGGTGCTCTTGTCCTATTTTTTAAAAAGAAATATGGTTCAATAAGACTTTTCATTGATTATAGTGCCTTGAATAACATCACTGTTAAGAACAAGTATCCTTTTCCTCATATCGATGATTTGTTTGATCAGCTCCAGGGAGCTCGGTTTTCTTTAAGATTGACTTGAGGTTGGGGTACCATCAGTTGAAAGTAAAAGAATAAGACGTTTCGAAGACTATGTTCCGTACTAGATATGGCCATTATGAATTTGTAGTTGTGACCTTTTTGTTAACCAATGCCCCTGCTGTATTCATGGACCTTGTGAATAGAATTTTCCACGAATTCTTGGATAAGTTTGTGGTTATTTTCATAGATGATATTTTGGTGTTTTCTAAAAGTAAAGAAGATAATGAACGTAATTTAAGGGTTATCTTGAAAACCTTACAAGAAAATAAACTGTATGAAAAATTCAGAAAGTGTGAGTTTTGGTTACAACAAATTTCTTTCATTGGTCACATTGTTTCGAAAAAATTGCATAACTATTGATCCTGCTAAAACAAAAGTTGTTGAAGAATGGCCAAGGCCCACAAATGTAACTGAGATCCGTAGTTTTCATGTTTTTTCAGGTTACTACCGAGGGTTTGTTGCGGATTTTTCACAGTTATCTAGTCCAATGACTAAGCTAACTCGGAAGGGTGTTAAGTTTATCTGGACTAAAGAATGTGATGATTTTTTTCAGGAGTTGAAAAGATGATTGGTGAATGCTCAAGTTTTGGCACTTCCTTCAAGGAATGGTGAGTTTTTTATCTACAATGGTGCTTCGTTGAAGGGAATTGGTTGTTTCCTTATGCATAATGATCAGGTAATTTCCTATGTTTCACGTCTGTTGAAAACTCAGGAGGTAAATTACACTACACATGATTTAGAATTAGAAGCTGTTGTTTTTGCTCTAAAAATTTGGAGGCATCATTTGTATGGAGTAAAGTGTGAAATATATACTGATCACAAAAGTTTAAAGTATATATTCACTCAGAAATAATTGAACATGAGACATAGGAGATGGCTATAATTAATCAAGGATTATGATTTTACTATTCATTAGCATCTGGGAAAAGCAAATAAAGTGGCAGATGCTTTTAGTCGAAAAAGTAATGCTTCATTAACCATGCTACGCTTGAAACAAGATCCTTTGGTTTTTTATTTGATGAACTTTGGCATGGAAGTTGATGGTGCCGGAAGTTCTTCTGTATTTTTTCAGGTGTCAATGAGATCATCCCTGTCAGACAGAATTAAGCAAGCACAGAAGAAAGACAGTGGGTTGTAGAAAAAGTTAGAGCTGGTCCAGAAGGGTAAGTTTCATGAATTTAACTTTTATAATGATTGTGTTTTGAGGTTTGGGAAGAGGTTATTTGTGCCTTGTGATTCACAGTAGAAGAATGAGTTTTTATGTGAGACTCATAGTTCACCTCTTTTAGTTCATCCTGGAAGTACTATGATGTGCAAAGATCTGCGGGAGTATTACTGGTGGGATGGAATGAAAGGAGATATTGCCGATTTTACTTTGAAGTGTTTGACTTGTCAGCAGGTTAAAGTAGAGCGGGAGTTACCGAAGGGGATGCTGCAGTCATTACCGGTTCCAGAGTGGAAATGGGAAAATTTATCTCTGGACTTCGTTGTGGGATTACCAAATACATCTCGAGGTAATAGGGCAATATGGGTTATAGTTGATCGATTGACTAAATCTTCTCATTTTCTTCCTATTCGAGATACATTCTCTCTAGATCAACTTTCTCATTTGTATCTTAAAGAGATTGTCAGGTTGCATGGAGTTCCCCTCTCCAATCTATCTGATCATGAACCCAGGTTTACTTCTATCTTTTGTAAAGGCCTTCAAAAGTCGTTGGGTACTGAATTAAATTTTAGTATAGCTTTTCATCCTCAGTCAGATGGACAGTCATAATGAAAAATTCAGACTTTGGAGGATATGCTACGTGCTTGTTCGATTGATTATCAGGGAATTTGGGACCAACATAATTCTTTGGTTGAATTTTCATATAATAACAGTTTTCATTCCAGTATACAAATGGATCGATTTGAGGCATTATATGGGAAGCGGTGTCGAACTCTATCTTTTTGGGATGAAGTGGGTGAAAGGAAGTTTATGGGACCAGAATTGGCAGAAGAGATTGCAGAAAATGTTCAGTTGATTCAGAAACACATTATAATAGCTCAGAGAAGACAGAAAAGTTTTCCAAATAACCGGAGGAAGGATCTATATTTCTAGGTAGCTGATCATGTCTTTCTCAAAGTTTCACCATGGAAAAGTGTGATTCTATTTGGTAAGAAAGGAAAGTGGAGTCCAAGGTTCATTAGACCATACTAAATTCTGGAGAGAGTTGGATCAGTTTCTTATCGAGTGGCTTTACCTCCGAGTTTATCTCAGGTGCACAATGTTTTTCATGTTTTGATGTTGAGAAAGTATATGCCATATCCATCTCATGTTTTGAGCCCAGAGGTAGTTCAGTTGGAAGATAATCTCTCTTATGAAGAACAACCAGCCCAGATTCTTGACCGTAGAGAGAAAGTGTTGTCGAATAAGGTAATTCACCAGGTAAAGGTTTTGTGGAAAAACCATATGGTCGAAGAGGCAATGTGGGAATCTGAAAATTCTATGAGGGATAAATACCCCCCACTTATTTTGATAAGTGAATAAAATTGTGAGGACGCAATTCCCAAAATTGGGGAAGGATGCAACATCCCAGGTAAATAAAGAATAATACATATTCATATTTATTAATATTTGCGAAGTAAATATTAATATTACTTTAAATTTGTTTCTATGTTTGATAGCGTACCTGATACACAACAAAGAGTTTCTTTGAAATCTTACGTTGAAAACTAGTAATATAATAATATTATTTTAAATGGTAATTAACACGTAGACGTTTTATTGGTGGTAATGAATAGAAATAACTAAAATATGATTATATATGTTTTTTAAATGTTTTTACATTTATCC
This sequence comes from Viscum album, assembly GCA_963277665.1. Classification (NCBI taxonomy): domain Eukaryota; kingdom Viridiplantae; phylum Streptophyta; class Magnoliopsida; order Santalales; family Viscaceae; genus Viscum; species Viscum album. Next base: position 1,535,098,376 of record OY728156.1, on the reverse strand, counting down.
AATAAAATATTAAGGCATAAAATAAGAAAACAATTCAATTTTAGGCATAGATACTCAAATATTCACTAAAGGTCAACTTATAGCCTTTTGATGGAGAACCATCCTTAAATATAGTTTTGGTCACTCTTATACATTATATTGGAACAAATAAAAATCTTTTTTAGCATTGGGACATCAAAATGTACTTTGTGTAAATTTTAGGTATTTTTCCGATAAAGTTCATTTTGTAATGAATAGTGAAAAATGTTGTATTTTAATTCAAAACCTCTTTTTAATCTAATATGTTTATATGATTATATTATCTTATTAATTGGTTTTAAAGTTCAGTTAGAATATATTTTTACCATTTAATCCAATGGTGGTCAATGGAATTATTTTCATTTTGAAATTGGACATAAACTAGTGTCAATCTTATGATATATATTGTTTCATAAAAACACGCTATTTTTTTGACAAGAGGAATTAATTATTAAATTAATTAATGAAACTTATATGTTTTGAATTTTCTAAAATAGACTTCATTTTGTAATTTGGAATATCAAATATTTCTTAGGGTGATTTTTTGGGTTTTTTCTGAAAAACATCAATTTTTGATGAATAGTGAAACCACAAAGTGGTAGTTAAAAAAACAGATTTTTCGTTTAAATGAAACATTACCACCTTTGTGAATTGAATTTTAAAGATCCGACATACATGGTTTTCATTAGGAAGTAAAATGTGGTTCAATGGGATTAAAATAATTTTTTGGTGAATAGTAACTTTTATGTTTTGTTAATCGTGATTAAAGGTATTTAGTGTAATTTATGGTAAAAATAATGTTATAATAATATTCAATTACCTTGACACATGTCCTACCTTTATTGTATGTGTCATGGCCCACCAAAACAATCCATGGGTCAACTTGGGGACCCCATGGAGCCACTTGGGTATGAAAATGACATTAATAACTTTTTATTTAAAGTTAAAACAAAAATGTCACAAACATGTTTTGTTTTACTAAAACAATTTTTACGTGGGGTTTTACAAGTCATAATTTTGACTATAAATATTAATTGGAAAGATAAAAATATTTCCTACATCATGATATTTTTTTAATAATTTTTAGACATTAAATAAATTTAATTATTTATGACACCATGATGATGCAGTGATTACCTCATTATTTAATGATTTAAATAAAATGAAGTGATAATTGAAAATATAAGACCAACACTTTTAAAAAATCTATTTTATTGGTGTATTTTGAACTCTTATAACCTTATCCTAGAAATATATAATTTTGGGACCTTTAAAAACTGATATTCATTATATAATAATGTATTATTTTATAACATTCCAAGAGTGCCCCTCTACTCCTCTTATAAAATGCCCCCACCTCTACCACCTTACCCACTCCTCTCAAGCCATTTTCTCGGCCAATATCTGCTCCTTTGATCTCTCCAAAGCCCTATCCTCATCCAAGAATCCTTAATTTAGTCAGTAATCTCTTCAAGAAACCCTTTTGGTTCAAACCAAAGGGAGTTACCCGATTTAAAGGTAATGACATCTCTTGTGTTCTTATGTTTTATTTTGCTTCTACAACCCCCTAAAATATTTTTATTTATTTCATTTGGAACAACACCAGTATCTTCAATATACTAGAATGTTGTTATGAGAAGGATTCGATCTACACATACACACACATCCGTCTCATGTTTAAAGAACATACTATTTCTGTGGTTAGCGAATTTCTGTCTCACGAAATCATGGTTGTTCAATCTTCTTTTAACACCTTTCATGGTGGCCATTAAAATGCCACTCTATTTAGATATCATATATATTATGTTTATGTTTTCCTTATTCTTATTTATTTTTCATTTGTGGCATACCTTTATGGTTTCCATTATGGGTAAACACGATAATTTCATTTTAGGAAGTGCGGACTACCGCCCCCTCAAAGTGATTTGATTCGTTAATGACATATGTAGGACGTATAAAGGATTAAGTTAATGATATTATATACGATATTATAATTTAATTATAATATACCTTTATATCATTATAATTTCCCTCCATTAAATACGAAATTGAAATGAATGTAGCGTTCATGCGTACGTACGGCTTACCGTCTCCATGAACGGTGCATTTCATTTCTTACCTCTAAATATTATGTACTATTATAAATACATGTATATTCTGGATATATATGATATCCAAATCATGAATATCATTCTAGATATAATGATCCTTTGACCACATGAACAACATGTAATTGTAAGAAATCCATTTTTGACTTAAAGTACCAAATATCAACAAAACGAACATTATTAACTTAAATGATTACATATTGGTTATAACATGACAATAAGTTATATAAAAGGAATAATAAACTTGAAAAATGTTCTTAGGAAAGTATAATTTAACATTAGTTTATTATTCAGGAGATTAAAGAGCAATCGAGTCATGTCATACATGAGGTAAGGGACTTCGTCTCAATCTCCTTTCATTGGGGCATATTTTCATTTATACACAACTTTCTTTTATACGGTGTATAAACCCATTTGACTTTTAATTTTATACAAAAGGAATCTCTTTCTATGAAGCGTTTTACTAAACGACAAAAAGGAATGTTTCTTTTAATGTACGCAGTGACAATGACCATTTCTGCCGCTGCGAGTATTATTTGGTCTTTGGCTTCCCCAACAAGCCGTAATGTTTTTTAAAATCAAATAAATACCATATACTCTTTTATGTATTTTGGTATTGAAAATTGTTTTTATAATGGATTTTTTATGTCAATATATTTATGTGATATATTTTGATCAAAATGTGGAAAAGTTTTCTTTCCATTATATTTGTTTTAGGTCTTATGTTTTTATAATTGTACTTGGAAATTTGACGGGTCGTTACGTGATAAACCATATGACGGGTGGTGCCGTGAATACCAGGATGGGTGGTTATGTTATAACCTCCAATGCATTGGTTATGGAAGTGAGCCGAATGGCTATTCCATTAAGTGATATATGTGGAAGTCAACCGTTTGGTTATTCCATTTAAGTATGTTCATGTCCCAAGTTACCTTTATATGTTATCTGTTCTTTATATGGGTTTTCTCGTAATCTTTTGGTTACAAAAGGGTAAGTAATGATCTTTTATTTAATGAAGAGTATTTACTACTTACTAAAGGTGAAAAGTATTACTTTGATAATGTATTTAGGGTTTACTTTATGTTTTGAAAAACTAACAGTTTTCCTTCTTTGTGTATCCCTTACTGAGCTTTTTATGCTCACCCCAAGTTTTTTGAAATGTTTTTCACAGGACATAATGTGGAATATGGTCAATGATGGGATCAAGGAAAAGTCATGCTATCTTAAACATGGAACTAGAGATGACACTTTTTTTAAGATTTCATGTTTTGTAAAAAAAGGGAAACTTGTAGAAGTGTCTACTGTGTAATCTGTTGAGATGTAATAGTCATGATCTAATTCTCTAAAACCCTAAAACTGAAAAGATCTTCAATGAGAATTATTCATTTAGTTAAATATTAATTAATGTTTAAGGCATGGGCCTTATAAATTGTGTATTATGTTGTGGTGAAAGTGATCCCTCTTCATAAGTGAAGAGAGGGGAAATTTTGGAAGTGATAATTACGTTTCAATGATGCAATGAATCTATTAAATGTCCAATGAAACAAATATTGGTAAACAATGTAATTTAAGAAATTTTTAGGGTGATAAAGCCTATATAATTCACATAAACACTTGTTTTGAACATGTTTCAAACCATTTATTTATAGAATTTCAATTTTGACATTTTTTGTTTTAAATGGATTAATTAGATTTTACTTATGTAGTTTACCTTTAATGGATAAAAATAAATTTTTATTATTATAAAATTTGGACCTAATGATTTTAAATAAAAGGTCTATGTTATCACATAAAATTTCTATGTCAAAATAAACATTATTTTTATTATTATATCATTTCACTTGTAAAAAACAGTTTTCAGAACAAGTATACATTTAATATTAAAATTAATGTGCAGGATTAAATTATCATACATTTATACAACCAAAATATATTTTCGTTTATTATAAAATAAAAAACTATGCATCATTCAATGTAATCCAAAATTAAATTTTACAAAAATAATATTGAATTAAAAGAAAACCCAAAAAAATCTTTTATTTAGAAATATGACTTAGGATTTTAACATTTTAAACATAGGTTCTTTAAATACATAATAGTATTTTGAATAATAATGTTATTTTAATTTCCCAACTGAGGTTATGCACACTAGTTCCCCAAACAATTTGGTCACATGACCTCAGGTGTGCCTTCCTCTACGAAAAGGCTGCCGACTAGTAGTGAGGGTCTAATATGAATCACGGGGAGACTATACCCTCTTTATCAAAGAAATAATCTATTAGAACTAAATAAACAATATATATATATATATATATATATATATATATATCCATAAACATTAAGGTACAAATATAACATTATGACCAAAACTGTTGAATTAATATCAAACTGAACAATAAATGTTTCATGAAAATGTACGTTCCAAAAGTTGAAGTTAAAAAAATTAAAGACACTAGTGACCCCCAAAATAGCCATAAACCATTAATAGTACCATTGTTAATGATTTATCCCTAATCATGCATCAAACACATGGCATTTTCCCTTAACATGTCCTTAAAACATAATGTTTATTCAGGTACTGATTAAGTATCCTGAGTAGGGTGTAAGTACAACTAAGTAGGTCACCACCAATAGTGTACAAACAATATCAAGTCAAATAAAAGTTTATCTATTTGTATAAATAAAATAATATAAATTACTAATTGAAAGGTTATCACATTATCAATTACACTTTATTTGTCCATATATCTCCTAGGTTCTTGTATTCAACCATGCCCCAATCCCTACATCAGCTAATGTCAGAGCAAGATGTATTCCCAAGTGATATTATATCTCAAAATTACATAGTTACCATTATATAATTCATACTATAATTCTCAAGTAACCATTCACACATTACATAATAGAATTACCTTGTTGTCTTTTTTTAATTCACAAATAAATGATTGTGTTAACATTCATGCCACATGCATTTGAATGACTGTGTTACCATTATTTAATTCTCAATTTAATGACCACATTATCATTTGAACCTCACACCTTATAATAACCTTGTTACCATTATTTATTTCACAATTGAATGACCATGTTACTGTTCATTCCACAAATATTCGAATGACTATGATACCATTTTTTTAATTCACAACTAAATGACCTTGTTACCATTCATCACATAATTAATTCAATAATAAATTATCCAAATCAAGTACATTAATAATTCAACAATTAGATAAACAGAAGAATTTCCATTTTTTAACTCAAAAATTAAAAAATCACATAAAACCCATTAATTAATTCCATAATTAATTATGTAAATCAAACCGATAAATTAGTTCATCAATTAATTAATCAAAACCTATAACATAAAATCCTTTAATTAATTTTAAAATTAATTATCTCCAATCTCATATCTGGGTATTAAATTAATTATAAATCAATTAAATATCCCCAATCAAAAATCTCGATATCTCATAAATAATTCTACAAATGATTATTAAATATCTCATAATTAAGTAACCAATTAATTATCCCTAAATCCAAAATTATATAATTCCTTTAAAAAATAATTTTCCAAATTAATTGATTCAACTAGGAAAATAAATTTATAATCAAATACAGTGATTATAAAATTTTCATACAATTAATAAAAATTAGGACTATGTGATTTGAATTTTATACCACAATCCAAAATTCATTGATGAATGATATCCCAATGGAAATACCAAAAATTGGAGTGGAACAATGTCATATAGAGAGATCCATATCTAAAAACCTAAATCAATATCAAATAAATAAAGATATCTATTATTAATATCTAGATATATATTCACATAACTAATACAAAAAAGAATGAAAAATTACTCCATTCAAAGATGAGAGAATAAAGGAGAATGAATTGGAAACCAATGGAATGAGATCCACTTTCTCGGAAGGGAGAATATCCATGACACATGCTTCAAATCACAACGAATGGAGGTTGGGAAGTCTTGGTTTCTATTTGGAGAGCCACAAAATCATGAAATTGGACCTAGGGTAAAATGGGTGTAAATTTAGAATTAAAATATGTATTTATGAATTTTTTAAACTATTTCCATGCTAAATTAAATCTTTCACAATATTTTCAAGGAATGGGTGAACAGTTTCCCCTAATAGCGCCTAAGATGTGCTCTTGTTTTATAGGTGGGCATGGTTTATCCAAATAGGGAACACAGTTAGACAAACCATGTGTTAACCATGCAATTCCTCGCTCTCCAGGATTTCATGATTTTATAGGTTGGGGTGTACTATTTTCCATAACAATTTTCTAATTGTACACTGTCATATTTCTTTCTTTTTTCTAAAATTTTCACCCAAAAACACACCAAGGTAAAACACAAATGAAAATTACTCAACCCTAAATAAAATATAACATGTAAAAGAGTCTGAGAGAACTCTAAAAAAAGTGATTATATTAAATTAATACCCCTTAAATAATAATTTTATAACTGAGTGTTTTATATTAATTAATGTTATAATAGCTTAAGGATATATCAATAAATGTTATGGATTTTAAAAAAAAATTATTATTCACTTAGAAATTAATTATTTCAAAAAACTATAAATTCATATACAATTAATATTTTCTTTCTGAATAAAAGAAATAATTCATTTTCGTCAAATTAAAATTTGAAATTTTGATAATTTAACTTTTAAATAAAAACATAAACATATAACGAATATTGATTTCATTGCAATATAACATTTTAAAATACTAAATATTCTTATTCTTATTTCATATTAAATACTAATAATAATTTTTCATAACATATTATTTATATAAATATCATCTTCTTTCCTTAATATATTTAGTATCATAAAATAAAGTTCATAAAATAAAATTTTATAATGGTTAAATTTTAATGAATAAATCTTCTTTATTATCCACATTGCTGCACTAATTGGGTTTCTCAATATGTTAGTATTAATAATGAACTTTATTTTGGTTTTTATATATATATTTCATAATTTGGATATCTGTATTTTTACCTTCCAATTCAATAGATACATTTTAATGGTTTTATATTATTCTATATTTCGTTTTGGTTTAGTGTTTTGTTTTATAAAATCTATCAAACACATTATGTTTAAACAAAAAATATAATTTAAAATTTCAAGGTGTTATAGAGTGTATCTTCAATTCAATAAGAGAGTTCCATTTAATGAAGTAAATAGACCTAATTTTTTGATATAATAGATCAAAATATTACATGATGAACAACTTTCATGTTTTCTTATATTAATTATCTTTGGAGGTTATTCTAGAATAATATTCTAAGAAGTGGTTATTTAATTTATGTGTCTCTTAATTCAATTTTTTCTATTGGATAATTTTTTTGGAAGGGTTTTGTCACACCCCAGTGTCACCATTAGGTATTTATGACCTTTAATTTGACAAAATTTCATTCCTAGATTTTCATGGGTTATATAACGTACTTTTTAGTCTTTTGAGGGAGTGTTTGTGAAGGCTCTAGGGTGGCATAAGTTTAGTGAAAACCTTTTTAATTTCCCTAGAATCAATGATTCATATTGATGTTTATATGATGGAGACCATGGGTTGTGCATACTTGGGTAAAACCATGCATTTTTATCTATCAAAATGTACTCCTTGACATATTATTATCATTAATGGTTAACAAAAATTTCATATAACCATGCTACCAAACCATACAGATCTCATAATAGATAGCAATAAATTCTTGTTTGTTTCATAGTTTGAGGTGACAATAGAATTTAATACATATATATATAATCATATTAGTTAAATATTCAGTACATATCATAACAATACATTCCCTATAACTATGAAGATTTAGTTTCTTTGAAGAATAGATAAATTAATAAATTATTTCATAAAATAACTTAAACATCTCCCAAAATTTTCTTCTAACATTTTACACTTCTTAGACATACCCTACTTAATACCATTCTTTATAACATTAGGAAAGGAAACATAAGAAATGGTGATACAAGATACTCCATAGAAGTAAACCTAGAAGATATCGAATCAATGATCATAAGTGGTAATAATATAAGCATTAATTTATGAGAACATGATCATGAATTTTGATAATTTTACCCAATCAGTCAATGTTTATAAATCATAAATCTTGGTAAAGGTAGTTTTCAAAAACAAATACATAATTAATAAGTGTGTGGGATCATCAATAACCATTCATGATCCCTGAGAACATATCATAAGCATAAGATATAAGTTTTTGGTATACACATAATTATTGAAAATCATTTCTTTAGTCATGGATCACTGCTAAATATATACTTGTGGATTGGATTTATTCCACATCCCATCATTAACATATACAATGTTCACTCTTAGGACTATAATAGTGCAACAATGTCCCTTGTTGCACTGGGTTCCCTCCATATTCTATTCCTTTTTATCTAATGAAATATCTATCATTACACAACACATTTGACGAATATCTAATTTCGGGCCCACCTATCACATTATCATAATCTATTCTTATGTGTTCCATAAAATCCTAAACCATTCACCATTTCATTGTGTCACAACACGTGGAAAGTAAATGAGTTTCATAAACCATTCATCATAGCATTAACCTAATAAAATTGATGGGTTTCATAAACATATCATCATTATAACCATATACCATTAAGTAAAATAATAAATACAGTATCAATAAATAATGGGCTCAATAAATTATAAGTAACATAAAAGGATATTATCCTAGATTAAAAATTACTTTAAATGATCACTAGAATATTTCATGAGGAAAATTCAATTTTCATTTTGAATTATCTTATCTAAAATTGAATATTTTCCAAACTATTAAGGGAAAAATATCATTGAAAATAAATATAGAAATATATAAAATAAACTTCAAATATAATAATGTTAACGATGTAAAGAAATTATATTCCTTCCATATACATTTAAATGACACTTTCCCATCACTGCATTATAAAAAATATCAAAAATACTTATTCAGAAAGAAATATTTAAGAAGATTACTTTTTGAACCTTTCTAAATAAATTAAATGGTAGAAAAAATGAACTTTATAAAATATATCTACTATATGTAAAGGCATTCAAAACCCAATGTAGAATAGAATGGACATGGAAGAAAATATCATCGACCTAAGAGGAAATAAGGTTTCTTTTATTTAAAAAAATATCCTCAGTAATTTTGAGTTCCCAGGAGAATAAAATTTTAATAATACATAGAAAATATATAAATTACTAGATTAGAATAAAATGTATTGGTTTTAAAGGGTAATATTCTAATAAATCCATCAATGTAAATTTATTAATAATAATCCAAAAAAGAAATGGGATTATAAAGTAACCCTTACCCAAGTCTCATATTACTACATAGGCATTAAAATATATTGTATAATAAATTATGATTTATTATAAATATATTTTAGATCCATATTACTACATAAATTACAATGTATTATTCATTTATAACTTCCAATTTTCCTTTTATTAACAATTTCGTCATTAAAAAGAAAATTTGGCCGAAAACTACTTTGCTTTCTATGCATTTTAATGCTCGATGGTTCCAATATTTTAACATTGGTCATGGATTAATGTTCTCTAAAAATTTAATCATGAAATAATTTTCATTTTAGTTTATGACATAAACTTTTATAAATAATCATATAAATCATTGATGTAAAAATGATCACACAACTTCATAGAGGCCGTAGTGCACACGTATGCACAAACAATATTGTCACTTTCCAAATAATGGAAATATAAGAATATAGAAAATAACTAATATTTCTAGAATAATAATTATATCTTAAATATAATATAAAAATATAAAAATAAATAATAATAAATAGATGTGTGAGGTGGTGGTGGGGAATGATCTGTATCCCTATGTGGTGGTGGTAGTCCACACATATTCACGATCAATGCATTCATTTTCCATTTGATTGAAAGGATGTGGAAAATGATTGATCGATCATTATAAAAAATTAGTATTTTTATTATGATTAATTAATTTATTTATATTAGATACCATATATTATGAGGATAAACAGTAATAAATAAAATTGAAACTACTTGGAAATGAGTTATACCTCTTCATTTAAAAATTCCTCTAACATACACATTAATTATTTAAAGGATGGTATTCTGGTCAAAATAGGACCTATGTGAAAGGGGGTTTATTTTTGAAAGGAATTGGGTAGGAATTTTCTAAGATAGTAGGCTCAATAATTTTTCATAAGAGAGAACAATTGGTGTCTTTTAAATGGGAGGGAGAGGAAACACAAAAAAAAATTTAAATGATTAAAATTTATTAATATCTTACTCATGTCGAGTGGATTAAAATTATAAAAAGTAAATATAATAATCATATGGTACATATCCATTAAAAAAATAAAATTATTGTAGTTTTTCTGTGATATTTCAATCCTTATCTCTGAGGCTACCCCCTCTCCCCTCAGAATACTTTTTTAACCATAACCATGGAAATAGAATTTCACCATTTGAATTATTCCTTAAAACTAAAAAATATATTTACGTTATCAAATAATATTAATTTTTATTATTCTAAATATGGAAACCATTTTAAATGAATATATTTCAATAACTTTTTGAAATTGAGTTTGAAATAAATGCTTAAAACGCATGGAAAATGATTTTTAGCCTCATGAATTTCTATGTATAAAATTGATTTTACCTTCATTTAATTCTATGTAAAAACTATGAGATGGGTGTTAAAAAAATTATTTGATATATAATATAAAAATATCATTAAAATAGTTCATCAATATTCCTTAATTTAATTTATTAACATAAACAGACATTGTGTGTATCAAAATAGTTTTCAGAAAAATGTGTTTATAATGTTAAAAATAAACTTACAAAAAAATCATGTATAATTATGATTAATATGAAATTAATTTGTTTTTTAAATTAAAGTATTATAATGATACATTAAGATCATATTTATAATAGAATTATACTTTAACTTGAAGAGAAATGATTGTTTGAGAAAAAACTTTATTTTCACTATTCACTAAAAACATTCAAAAATGAAATTCATTAACTCAATTAAAATTTATAAAATGGTATAAATTAATTATATATTTCATAAATATTATGTGATAAAAAAGTTAAGATTTTTTTTCTGAAACATTAATTGACATTACAAATAATTTTGTACTAATTAATTATGAAGTAATGGATATATTTTAATTATTTAAAAAATTATCCATATTTTTAATAATTTTCCCATTATAATTCCTACAAAAAAAATTAATTTCTAGTTTATAATTTTTCACTATATAATGATTCATATATAATTTGGATTTCATATAATTATCAATGAAATGAAATATATCATAAAATCTCAGGGTATTACATTCTATCCTATTCTAAGAATTTATCCCCAAAAATTACATAACATCTATATAAAAAAATACCGATTCATTAGCATCATCACATAATATGGTTCCCAAAAAATATCCTAAAATTTAAAAAATTTCAAAAAAAAATTTCTTATGTTATTAGTTGTGTTCCATAAACCTTTCTCACTTTTATCTTCAGTATCCATCGGTTATTCCTCAATAGAGTGATCATTCCCTAGTGGTATGATTTCAGAGTTAATTAAATACGATGGATCATGTATTTACTTCCTCAAGAGAGATCCAAGGAATATGTCATTAATTTTAGAAATATTCAATGGGAGTGTCGAGTGATAAGTAATTTTCTTGATACTATCAAGAGTTAGGAAGGGAACAATATATCTAGTGTAACATCCTCTTCTTAGTATCCACTACACACAGTGCTCTATACTGGATCTCTACAAGGCCTCAAGTTCCTCTCCTTATAAGAAAGAGTATACTGATTGGTAGTTGGGGTCCAATGGGGGAAATATTACGAGACTATACTCCATATATGAGTGAAAAAGGAGATGTAAATAATCGAACACCATACACAAAAAATAATGAGGAATTATAAGTAAATATAAACTAAACATGTTGTTATAAAATGAAAATACAGGAAGGACTTGAACATCTATGTAAAAAATACACCGAGGATCACCCATTGGGCTGATCATAAATAACAAATAAATAACGGAAAAGTAAATATAATAGTCCCTACTTCAATATTTGGGATGTAACACATACCCGGTTTTTAGCACCCTATCATGTTGCTCCAACGTGAGCAGTCTACTTTATACAAGCGTCCCAATTGGCCAAGAAATATTTCACCTCATCCTAATCCATCATTTGTCTATGATCAACCTAAAAGAATACATTAGTTTTACATGCATAATGAAGTGTACATATAGGGGCAGAGAAATAAATCTGAGTACACCACCCCCGATAGTGAACCTATAAACTGATTCTATGATTTAATTCTCATGAAATATGATCAACCTAGTCCAAAAATATTCAAAAATAAATATATGTAAAAAAAACATCGATACATAGGTCTATGAACTTGATCTACCATACCTACCTCGACAAATTCCAGGGTGTCTATTATCATTTATCAAACACAATGCATCCTAGATAACATGCTGGCTTCATATCCATGATATCTAAAACCAAAACTAAACAAACTGAGGACTCCTCTTATGTTAGTTCGAATTTTTGTGATAATATTTTATTTTACTCATTACCATCTACTCATGTCCAAATATGATCTCATACTTGGCACCTTGCCACATCTATCCCACTTACTATACAATGTACCACTAAGACTAGACTACTAGGTGGTCATCTATCTCATGACTCATAAAAAATAGTGCTTAGAGAATCAGTCTAGAACCTAGGACACATATCATGTCATACATGTTAGGATAATCATTCCAGTGCTTAAAAATTTTATTAATCTAACATTAATATATCATCATTCCAATTATCCAACAGAGTTCTAAAACACTATGTTCATATATCCTAATAACAATTCAAAATATTTATTGGTCAACACACAAAGGGACTTAGTCTATTTCGTTAACTAAATTCTAGTATAACATGCTCATCCATCCCAACCACTAGAAAAATGTCAAAAAAATGGAGCACCAGTCTATGAGTCCAACCAAGACCTCGTATGCACTATTTTTTCATCCCAACCACTAGGTCACAACTTCGAAAAAACAGGACATCAGCCCATGAATCCAATTAGGAATTAGAAGGCCATTTCTGACCATCCAAACCATAATCTAGAATTTATTTTTCCATGCCCTTGGGTTAGAGGGAATCATTCATTCCACCAAAAAAACCATGTTTAACTATAGAGTGTTTCATTATTCCAACATCCCAAAAACAACTTTCAAAACATTTTTCCTAGAGTGTTACTCTGTCACCTTAATAATGTATCATTCTAAACATTCCCAGAACCTTAGTCCATCACCAAACCACATACATGTGTTTTTACATCTACTCTACCCAATAGTATAAAAACATTCCTAGAACCTTAGTCTAACACTCAAAACATATTAATCTATCGTTACCGATATAGAACCTTAGTCAAACACTCTCAACCAAGGAATACATACAACGACTCTCTATATGTATATATCATAAAGAAAACTCTCATCCCTAATGAATCAAACAAACAACATATTTCTATGGTATCACCAATAACCACTCTACTAATGAATATGAGCCATATCGGGGTCATCTCATCAATCAGGAACACACCAGGACCTCTAAATTCAAACAAAAACCATTTCATTACCCTGGATCCTCAAAATTATCACTCAAGTTGAGGCATCCCCTACCAAACCTAGGTAGAAACCAAACCCTCATAAAAATCCCTATAACATACAACTTTTCGAATCATCCCTCAGTGGCCTCCATCCGATCCTCAATCAACAACATGCCAATCAGACATCCCAAAGGAAAAACATGTCATGTGGACATTCTCAACAATCAACTATTGAATCTAACCCTCACAAATCCAAAAACCATACAGCTATGGGAACCCTCATTAGTAATTCATACTCAAATTAACATCCCAATGGAACTCAGACATAAAATATGTCATATGATTTAATAAAATCCCAAATTCACTAACCAACCAGATCCTCGAACATAGGACCTAAACCCCAACTACACTATGAACGAGAAATTGTTCCCAAAATGCATGAAAAAACAATAATTTCTCAAAATATACCACTTGATCCCAAATCATTGGATACATCCATGGAACCACAAGATAAACACCATGGAAATCATAGGACCGTCAAAACATAGAGCTCATGATCCTCAATTGGCATCAAAACTCATAATCCAACGGCTAGAGGATTATGAATCCAACCTCAAGAAAAAGCTCCCAATAAAATGTATCAGTCCAAAAATACATCTGAAATACCTATATATCTTAATGGGATCCCACTATTATTATCCACATAAAAAATACTCATAATGGACTCCTATCAATTGAAAATATGACTTTGGGGTGTCAAAACACCCAAAACACTCAAAAAGGTGATAATGGTGTAGTGCACAACATGTCTACCAGATAAAACGGCACGTAATAACACCATTCAACATGGGTTTGTACTTAACATGAATATTTAGTGCAAAATCCATGTAAAAGTCATGTTAACCAAGTACACGACAAGTACCCTTCATTGGGTACCTACCTGTGTACCTCACATGGCCTGGTCATGTGACCCTACCTGGTTGTGTACTCGCACACAGCATATCACCTTCATGAGGTATGGTCATGTACCCTACATATTTGCATCTCCCACTAAATAGTCAACTGGCCATTTACATAGCCACATTCTGAGTGACACTGCATATTATGTACTCCAGACTACACATAGTATAGTATTCTTCCACTTGTATTCCCTGAACAGGAAGAACACATGACATGTGTTCTTTAAACAACATACCATGCACTCAGTATTTTCAAAATGGGAAACCACTATGAGTCTCAAACCCACCCACCCCCCATTATTCCCCAACAAAACATAGAGTGGTCCCCGTGGGTCCTTATCCAAAATAATACATCAATAAATATGGAAAATAATTAATCAATGGGATTTGTGGCATAAAAGACAAAACTCATCCAACCTTAACGTGTAACCCCCGAATATTTAGGTCTAAATCTACCCCTTGATCCACAAAACCTCAATACAATCCCAATCAAAATGATGGATAAATTAAGGTGGTGTATGCCTTCTCGTTCCCTCTTTGTGAATCCATCACACAGATGAAGACCCTCTCCATCATCCCTACTGAGAATGCGAGCCAAAATTGGGGGGGGGGTATTTAAATTATTTAATTAAAAAAATGAATACCTTTTTCAATACATATCCGGAGTATCGAAACACAAAGAGTGTTTATAACTCACATATTAATTCACCCTAGTCCAAACTCAATTGTAATGTCATAATCTCAATC
This sequence comes from Viscum album, assembly GCA_963277665.1. NCBI lineage: Eukaryota > Viridiplantae > Streptophyta > Magnoliopsida > Santalales > Viscaceae > Viscum > Viscum album. The sequence goes on along the minus strand of OY728156.1, from coordinate 1,535,082,849 downwards.
CAATGCTCTATTCAAAAGATATAGACAAATCAACCCACACTAATATTTTAAAATATAATTAACAAAATATTAAATATTAATTTAAATCTATAACTTCTCATAAATCCAAAAATATTATTTTTATGTATGAAAATACTATTTTGGGAGTAAAATTGTAGTCAAAATATTATTATAGATCATCTACTAGAGTAAAAATGAAAACGTTAACCCTCTTGATCACCCAAGAACAAAAAGTAAAAATTATGCACATATTTCAATACATGTAATAACTTGTGTCTCTACATCTAAGTCTTAGAAAGACCATTTTTTAAAATCTTATAACCATATTCAAATGATATATTCATGGGAATACCCTTTCAAAAACTTTGGATTATATATACCACTAAAAATGTTATGAAAACAGTTTTATTAAATTTATGCTAACTTTATGTGAATCTGAATGGATATGTTGTTCCATGAAAGTTCCTCACCTATATAAGGTTACAAATACATTATTAATCCATATTCATCCTACTACATTGTAGTTCAGAACATCTTACCATAACAAGAATCATAAAGAGTGATCTCTATTCTTTATTGAAAGCTAGGGTTTAATGAAAGGTCTTCCAAAATAATTTTTTGATAAGATCCTTCTTCAAAATAAATATAATATTCTATTAAAATTTATTCTAGGGTTTGAATGTTACCTTCATACTAACCATTAATCTAAGGATTCTATGAAGTACTAAATACTATGATTGTTTTAAAAACAACCTAAAAACATCTCTAAAACATCGCTGCAATACTAGGACCTTGATAAGTACAATATAATGTGGTACTCCATGAAACTTCAACACTTTCATAATTTATATATTAGCAAGATAATCATGAAATTAATATTATTGGATAGAAATGAAATGTATTTATTTAATAGGTTGATCGATTATAAGACAAATATTATTATTCCCTTTAGATTTCATGGGTAGTTAGATGATGAAATCCTTGGTAATGTTTTCTCATTTTTATTCTTGTATGAAGAATGGTTGTAACATCCCCTTAAAATTATGCTTCTAAATCATATGGGACTGATATTCTAGGAATTGAGATACATACCCAACAATATCCCATTTTCGGTTATCCTACCAAATATACTCTATCAGATCACTATAAATCATTATACATATGATATGAATAGAGGATGATAAACTTTGAGATTCATCCCATATCCCCTCCTTCATGTTATGTATTAATGGGGTACTTGGTTGGTAAACCCTATCATTCATCCATAATCATGGTTTAAATCATGAAAATTTCTCACCATATTTATTATCTACACATCTTCCTTCTTTTCCTCATTAATCCTCATAGAGATGGATTTTTGAACATTCATTTATGAATGATTTGATATGTACATTTTCCTTATGATTTTATGATACATATTTTTTAAATCCATAAATACTAGATCTCTTTCAATCCTCATCATAGAAAAACTAGCATGTTCTTATATACATAAATAATCATCAACCTTGTTTGCCTTCCTAGGGTGGTAGTGTATTGAGTATTCATAATCATTATTAAATTCCCACAAAATCATTTAGCACATATTAAAAACTTTCTATGTGAACATATACTTCAATATTTTACTATTATTATATATATTACACTTTTGACTATAATGATTATTTTATTTTATTTTTAGACCAAACAATACTACTACCAACTTCAAGTCATGTGTTCAGTAATTTTTTTCATAAATTATTAATTCACACAAGGAATAAAAATCATCATATCAGCCCACATAAAGACACATTATATTACCTTCCTCAATGCATCCCAAAATATTATAAACCCTTCCTCGCTATAGGGAAGTGTAAGTACAGTTGTCTGTGCCAACTGTATATATGAAGTTACTTCAAATTATCTTTGCATTCATCTATCAAAGGAAACATTAATCCCATCTTAGTAAAATTTTTAATTGTATTAGATAAACAATATAAATATATTAAAATGATTCTTTAGTATACAAAAAATAAAAGATAACTATAGATATCAGTTACCATGGATGGTCTGAGATAGTATATAATAACATCCATCTTTAAAGGATCCAACAATATACCCTCTCTAGAAATTACACGGCCTGCAAATGTGACTATCATTAACCAAAATTTGAACATGTTAAATTTATAATACAACATCTCATCACACGAGTACATCATTAAAATCATCAAATTTACGTTATGTAGTTTCTTTCTCTGAAAATACATAAGAATATTATTACTGAACAATACAATAAACTATCAAAGGAAATCTCTAAAGATTATATTCTTTAGATCTATAAAGAATCTGAGGAAACTATTTTGCCATAAATATGTCATTATGTATTCGTAATTACCATACCAACTGTGAATGGAAATAATTGAAATTTCTTTGTTCTTAACCATAAATTGATGATATCCATAACAATGTTCAATCATAGAAAATTATTGATCTCTACATATTTGATCACAAAATTAATCAATAAAGGATAGATGATATTTTTTCTTGATAGTGATCTTGTTCAATAATTGATAGTCAATGAAAACAAGACTAGATTCATCATTCTTATTAATAAAAACAGTTTTTTCACCCAATGGTGATATACTAAGCCATATGAATCCATTATATATATTCTCAAACTATTGATTTGTTAATTTATTCAACCGAATCTAAGCTATACTATATGTAATTTTTTAAATAGGTTTAACACCAAGTATGATTTCCATTTAAAAATAAATATCCTCATTAAGGGTAGTACTATGCTAGTCATCAGGAAATATATCTTCATAATCCAAAAAAAATATACATATATATTATTTTTAATTTCTCCCCAACACTTCGAGATAGATATCCCTTATGAGTAATTCTTAAGACAGATAAAATGGAAGTAACATTTTTTATATGTTCATATTATTCCTCACACTGTTAGATGATCATAAGATCATTTAGAATACCAAATTTTATTACCTTATTATAGAAATTTATTTCGGATATTCTTAGATAATGATGTTCAATTCTCAAAAATTATATCAAATTTAAATAGTGGGTATGTAAAAAAATCATAGGGAACATTCGTAAAAATTTTACATAACAACTCATACTCTTTAGTGAAGGATAAATTAGCCTTAATCATTATGAGCCACATCTATAATTTACATAACATATTAACATCCTTGGTCTATTAGTTATTTATTATATTATTTAATTGAATCAGATAATTCCCATATTCCCCACATAAAAGGAATTGAACTATTCGTGGTTCCCAAATTTGAACATCATTTCCCTCTAGTGAACTCTACATTTTTCCTTGACAATTAGTTATTTTTTCTCTTTCATTACACAAACAAAAAACTTCTAATTACATAGGGACATTTCCATATGTGATTATTCTTGTACTCCCATAATATATGAATATGAATCTTTTATCCCTTATAGTTTTCATGAAAATATATTTTCTCATATTATGTGGGTTAGAAAACTCATCCAAGTTGATTTTTGAATCATATATAATGTTTTTGGGTAAGTAATAACCAAAATATTTCTCATTATAGCTCCTATATCATTTGGTTTCTCATTAATACAATCATAAAATTGGTTATCACATTTGTGGTTCACAGGATTCCTCTTATTTCCAACAATTGGTTAAAACCAAAAAATAGTGTTAGAGAAATAATAATTATAAATAATCAGGAAATCATAAAAAATTAATTTTTGTGATGTTTAAACCATGATACATTATTTTAAATTTATTACACATTAATTTTTACTGAGGTCATTCATGGTCATTACCTATTCAGATATTTATTAATTTTTTATAATAGAAATTAAAATTAGCCTAATCATATCCCTAAGGATCATCTATGAAGATATACATTCTTAGGCTCACTCATAATGAACTATTGAAAATCAAGTTAACATAAAACCCACATGGTTTAATGCTGTTACCCATAAGTGAATTTATAACATTGTTATATCAACATTCAAATATCTAAATAGGGATGTATTTTTTTTTGGGAAATCACACAATGTCAACATTATCTAACCATTAGGACAATATATGTATCACCCCAATATTTAGTGAATTTTTTAAAAATAAACATAACCTTTTAGATATTTTTCATTGCACAAATCCATAATTTTATCTTTAATTACATGAAAAACTTCTTTTAGATTTTATTTCATGAAACACGGAATATTAACAAAAAAATAACCTACTACTAAAGTATTATTTTTTAATATGGTTGTTATCACATAGATATTATAATAAAGTGTATTAATAGGATTAAAAAATTATTAAAAGACTCGATTTACATATTTATTTAAAATTAATTCTTTAGTGACGAATTCATTTGGAATGAAAAAAATCCTTTTAAAAATAAAGTAAATCATGTTCTAAATGACTACTTTTATGCACACAAATGTGTTTTACATCAATAAATTCAATATATCACTTTTGGGGAATTATTTTAATGAAATTTAAATATTATATCTTCAATCATATTTTTAAAAATAATTTTATTTCTTTTCGTGACAAAAGATATTAATAAATCCAATTTTATGGATCAAATAGTATTTGTTTTCTTAAAAATCAGTTATGTCACCGCTTTTACGCGAATATAAAATTTAATTTTTAATGATTTTAAGAAAATTTATTTGAAAGTTTAAAATTAATTTTTTTTCAACATGTCAAATTTATTTTACATTGAATTTTTTAAAATTATCTGAAAAAGAAAATTTTTTCAATAAATTGTTGAAAATATTGGTTTTTATTAAAATTTTTCATTTCCATTGAATCAATTAAAAAAACTAAAGAAATTTATTTGGTTTTTAAATGTAAAATTAGTTCCATTTTATATCTATTAATCTAATTTGGTTCATTTGAGTTATTTTTATATTTAATTTTGATCTTAAAACATTCTCTAATTATGAAAAGTTTCCCATTGAAAACTCGCTTTATCATCACATCTCTGGGATTATTTTTAAATAAAATTATTCCAATTATTTGAGTTAAATTTGGCCAAATATATTCCAGAAATTAAATCATCATAATTTATGTTATCTAATATGATGAAGATAATTTCATTTCTAAATTAATAGTAAAAATAGTAAAAACTATTTACCATGGTTGAGGATAAAAAGGTATACTAGGGGTTAAAAAATATATTGTAAAATGACTTGAAAAAGTTCCAAACCCAATTGGATGGATATATTTTAAAATTTTATCTTCTATTATTGAAAAATAATCACATTAAATCATTTTTATACATGTAAATTGTGGATGTACCTTTGTCTTCTCTAAAATTACAAGTGTTCCACTCATGTCACTTATATATGGCTATGCACACTACACTCCTATTCACACTTCAAAAACTCATTTTTTCATACAATACCTAATCAAATCACATACTTAGTTTACTCATATCATCCAAAAAGACTTGTTTGGGTCAAAAATCAAACCGAAGAATCATTTTGGTTTAAACCAAAAGATGTTGTCTGAAGAAGAGTTAATCTCCCTAATCGAGTGTTCAAATTTTTTTCATCCTCCACCTCCATAAGTTTTTATTAAACTATGATGATATAATACCATTTTTATTATTAATGTATTTATATGTTGTTATGTTAATGAAATATCCAAATTCATTCTCCTCTTCGATGAAATGGGTTACGAAATCATCATTCTTTTGTACGGCAGACTATCACCTCAAAAAATGATGTTATTCATTTTTATTCAAAACTACTCATGGAATTATATAATGATATATGATTTTTAATATGATATTAATGATATTATAATGATTTTATAATCATGGTATCACATATTACCTCTTACATTCCATGTTATGGGAATATGATTACACTGTTCATGTGTACGGTGGACTGCCGCCTCAGAAAGCATTTTGATTCATTCCGAATTTTCATTGAAGGTAATAAGGATGGTTATAATAAACATATGTTATATATATAACATAATAATCAATCAATAATTTTAATATGTTATATAAATTTCTTTTTTCAATCTATCAAGAAAATTGAAACATCATTCAAGTGTATGTTTGGCCAACCATATCCATGTTGAGAGTATTTCATTTTATATATATAGATTTTATGGAATACAATAAATTAATATGTTATGGATATATATGATATTTATATCATTGATAAAATTAGAGATATTATTTTTCCATGATCAAATTAGGGGTACCAAAAAATAACAAATCAATGGAGACATGAAAAACAATGATGTTTTCACCTAAATGTGAATTTAACAAGGAATTTTTAATAAACAGGTATTAAAATGTTATATATAAATAATATATTGTATTATATATATAAGTAAGGTTCTGTGATATATTTAAATTAAACTTATATTTATTATTAGTTACGATCATGTAAGAATGAATTTGATACTTTAGGAAAGGGGTTTCAAACTCACTTTTTACTTTTGTGAGACACATGCCATATTCACCACCTATTTCATTTATGTGGTGTATATAATTCCATTGAATTTATTTTATGGTTCTAAACCTAAAAATTTCTTTTTTTAAAATTTATATTTTAGTATTTATCTTTTATTTGGTTTATGGTTAAAAAGTTTCCAAAGTGGTATGTGATTGTTTTTCTAAGTTTTCTTTCTTTGAGAAATATGTTATGTTATGACCCTATCTTATTTTATGAGGTGAATATATAACCCCTTTGACATTAAATGTCATTTATTTATTTATTGTCATGATATTATATGTTTCATTAAATTTTACTCATTCATGTGTCTAAGGATTAAATGTTACCAAAGTGGTAATGGTTTGAGATACAATCTCATAGTTTATCATGATTATTTATGTTTATTATTTTTATAAAGAAATATTATGATCTATGACTCAGGATATAGAAAAATATTATTCTCTTATATTTATTTCAAGAGAATACATATTATCCCTTAATTTATCTCTCTTTATATACCAAATATTATGAGGTAATTTTTTTATTCAAACCAGACTTTATTTCTCTATTTGGTCGACAATAATATTTCTTCCATATCCATGTTTTCTAAAATTGTTTTCAAAATTGGATTAATGTTATCTGGAGGGTCTATTGAAGAAATATTTTCCAATGTTTTAATTTTTTATTATTTTTATAAAATGGAATCATTGTGTATTTTTTAAAAACAGGTTATGTTTTTCTTCAACCTAAAGTGTAAAAGGAAACATTGGTTTAACATGTACGACGTGAATGTGATTTCCACTATTATGACCATTACTTAATTTTATGATTTCATTATTAATTTCATTGTTTATTTAAAATTAAATGGAATTAAAATATATATTATCATTTTAAAAAATTATTTTCAAAGTGGAAAAGATAATTTTCTCAACAAATTTGTAATATTTTAATGTCTCTTTTATATGTTTGGAAATGATATTTCCAAAGAAAATGATTTTTAACATGTTCTATGTTTTAAAAAGTTTTTCTAAAATTTGAAATTATATTTTTCTCTATAAATTATAAACATTATATTTGAAAATAATTTCCCATCTAAGGTGACATCCTTTATGCTACCTATGTTTTACTGGGAATATGATCTAAAGATATCATTCTTATTATTTACCTAAATAGTTTATGATAATTAGGTAATATATTTATGAATCCCATTTATCTTAGATGGGTTATACCATAATAAAATGATTTTAAACCCCCTTCTTTCTCTATAGTTTATTCAATGATGAAATAATTAAATGATTATGAAACCTTATTCATTTCCATAGGATGTGTTATAATGAAATGTTTATAAAACCAATTTATTTTCTTATGTTCTGATAGTATGAATGTTTTATAATATTTTGGAATTAATATTTATGGTTTCCATTATATGATGGTGGTTAAACTATAACCGAGGATGGTGGTAACATTATTACCAAATACTAGTGGGACATATATCTCACTCCAATGAATTAGGTAAATATTGATATATCAAGAGATATAAATGACTATAATTGGGATTCATCCTATTTCAATAAGGGAATTTTTTCCTTATGATATTATTGGGAGTTAAACATGAATAATATTATGGATTGTGAAGTGAAACCATTCAACTATTCCTGTCTTGGAAATCAGTAATCAACTACTAAGTAAATGATTTTCTATAATTATGTTCATGCCAAAAATCTATGTATTTTCCAATGTTTTATTCCCATGGATCATGTTAATTGTGTATATTATGTTTCATTCCTTTTGAGCATTAAACATTTATTTAATGAAATGTTATTTTGTTCATTGATATACAGGGTATGGTGTTGATTTTTTATTATCACGTTCTCATACCCATACACTCATGTTCTTTTTACATATTTCCAATTTTTATGCTTACTAAGAATCTTATCTCACACTACCATATGATTAAATTCTTTAATAATAAATATATAGATTATGTAGGGTATTTTTATGAAGAGTAAAAATGGGAAGGTCTTTATGGGATATTTAGGAGATCTTTTACTAAATAAGAATATTATATACCTCCCCTTTAAAGTAACTAAACCATTTTATTTTCATGTGTGTGTTCATATAATGTAATGCATATTCATCTAAAAGACATAATATCTATGTATTTAATTCATGGGTCTCTACAGTTGGTATGAGAGGAAAGGTTTAATTATACTTTGGAAAATATTATGAGAAAACATTAGTGAGATCACTAGAGATATTTATATTGATATCTATGGTGATATATCTAAAGATAAGTCTAAGGATGAGTTAATGTACATGAAAATGTTATTCAATTTTGGAAAATGATATAATGTGTCTTACATGTAATTTCATCCATGTATACATACTACAAGTGGATGTGGATATGGCAGATAGGTACATAGTGGTAATAAATCTGAAAATGATGCATTGTGTGATACTCACTCGTCACTTGGTGCATGAAAACGGCCCTTCCTGCACACTGGGTTTGACTCTCCTGGCCGATATGCATTGTAAATTCACAAAAATAATAGGAAACATCATAAAGGATTTAAAAAATAACCAGGTTTATGTCTAAGGTGTCATAGATTAAAAAAAAGGTGTCCTGATTTTGAAATCATATAAATGATTTTTCATGATTTTGTGTTTTTCCAATATTATTAGTGGTTCTACAATAATTTTTTGGTTTTAGTAAATATATCGGACCAAAAAGATCATTAATAATGCTGAATGGAACAAAAATGAAATTATTCTCCCACTAAGATACTAGATGTTACAAGAGATAGAATTCAAATCCTCATTTATATTCTCACAAAAGATTCTCAAGTTATGAATCATGACGATCATACAAACAAGAAAATGAGGGAATAAAATTATATTGAGTCCATAATGAAGAAATTTCCACCCAAATATAAGGGATCCACTAGTCCACCAGTAACTAAGCAGTGGATATGTATAACATAAATGATATTTTCCATTCTCCAGGGTCTAGAGAATGAAAAATTCAATTTATTTTTATATCATTTTAAAGGTGAATCAGATCAATAGTGGAACCTTATTAATGCAATGATTCAAGAGAAGGTAATTGAATCCATTTAATTGGATTAGTTTGAGATAACATTTTTTTAGTTTGTACAATCCTCATATTGAATGAAAAAGGATGGGGAAGGAATTTATCGAGCTCAAACAGAGGGACGGAGAAACTATTTGTACATACAAAGCTAATTTTACAAGACATTTATGATGCATATATTGTTTAATAATTAGTCTAGAATATAAAATTGATCAATTATTTGGTGACATAAGGCCATGTGTTTTAAGGGTGTTGGCTATAATAGACTTTAGTATCTATAAATAATTCATTCAATTCCCATTTAAAGTATAAATGTAAATTAGATATTATAACAATTCCAATGGTTTTGATAAGAAAATGAAGATCAATCTTCATGAAAAATTGAATAAATAACATGGTGGAAATAAATTCCAGTCACCTACATTCTATATTTTTGAGAAGAACAACTATTTTGAATTATTTAATGGAACTAGTGGGTATTATAAGTGTGGAATTCTTATAAAATGAGAAAAATAAAATATAAGTGATGTGAATAAGACATTCAATGAAGTTAATAGAGATAGATATATCAGTAAAATATACCACCCACACTCTATTTTTTCATGTTTAATGTGTTTTTGAATTATCTAAATGAATTCCCCAATCTATGGGATAATTTGGATGATAATCCCAAACAATATCTAAACATGAACGAGCAATATTATCTTTATGAAATCCTGCTGAATGAACTGAATCTTGATAATTATGGAACTCTTATCTTAGCTATCTTAGTTAAGAATTTCATGGATTATTTTGTATGAATGAGCCCAATTAAAATATTATTTTTAATAAATCATGTAAATTTGATTTTATTATCTCACTCCATATGAATAATGGAATAATGAAATCACAATTTTATATTTTATCGATACAAGGATAAACTGAAGATTCAAATGAAATTTTTTATATAATATAAGATCATATATAATGAATAAAGGGTGAATTTGTTATTGTAAGTGTATATGTATCCTTGTAATATTAACTTAAGATTTATTGATACCATCATGGGTTTATGAATTTTATGTTGATTATAGGTTCAAATATTTTCCCACCCTTTTTGGTTTTTTGTTATTGGAGTTTATCATGATTATATATATTTTTGGAGAAATTTATCTTAATAAAAACCTTTGGGTTTATATATATATTATTGATAAATATATATAAGGAGGAATTTATTCAAACATTTTAGACATATAATTAAAGGTATATTTATACTTTATAGTTTATCTTCACTGTGATGTAGATATGATTATGTGTAATAGTAAATCACCTTATGAATCCATCACACTTTAAATATGTTAGAGAAGATTTATATCTGGATACACTTACTAAAATGTACTTTAAGACCATGTTATGGTTACAATGAGTACGTCATTAAATTTTATCTAATCTGGATTCGTGGTTTACAATAATGTTCTAATGAAGTATTTAATATTATTTGGATATAGAGTTATGTATCAGCATTGTGTATAATCCTATATATTTAGTTTGTTTGAGGGAAATATTCAGAACCTACAATATATGTTAAGATATTACTTGTATTTAAAATGTTGGAGGGATAAAAACATTACTCTAGTTGTTTTTTCTAATAATAATACAGTTAATTCAATCATTATATCATCTCCTTATGAATCCATTTATAGAAATCATTATATTGATCCAATGTAAAGAAATGAAGTTGTATAGGGAATTTTATTGGAACTTGAGATATTTGATGAATTTAAATTGATGATTACATCCCTTTGTTACCTTATAATATATTTATAATTTTGATAGAATTATAATGTTTAAATTTTTTTACATGATCTAGAATTTGAATTTGGGGAGAAGATATTTATAAAAATACATATTTGGAAGAATGAATGGGAAAACCCCATAGGTATATCGTACCATTTGAAATTATTTATCACAACAAGATGTTATCCTTATTTGGTTCTTTGATAAAATCTCTCTTAAGTACACATTGTGTTTCGTGTATCTCTCTTGAGGATGTAAATACTTAATCAATCACATGAACTGAACTCAGAGGTCAAACCACTGGAGCAAGAAATTTTTTATGATGAAAAGCCATTAGAGATTATAGATCATATAATGTTCTATGAGTCAAGAGCACTCACTTGGTCATTGTTTTTTGGTAAAACCACTAACTTGAATAATTTATGTGGGAACCAAAGGATATAATGACGTAGAAGCATCTTTGGTTGTTGGTATGCATGTAACGAATTTTGAGGGAAAGTTCATTTCAAGGGGTGTATAATGGCATATCCCAAAATATTTTGAATTGTTTTTTTCAAATAAATTAAATATTTTTGATATTTTGCAATACATTAAACACATATTTTATCTTTTGTTACATGTGACACATATTTATTTGTGCATTACACACAATATATTTTTTATAAAATGTGACATGTAATTGAAATATTACAATTTATTGTTATAGTAATAACCTTGTCATTTGAATAGAGGGTATGAAAATGATTAACTAAATTACAAAAATATATCTTTTAAACATGTAAAATATATTAATTATTAAATGACAAATTAACAAAAAAATTATTTAAAAATTATGAATTTATTTTTTGAAAATCTATATCTATGCACACAAATGCATTTAACAACAATAAATTAAAAAATAACTTTTGTTTCAAAAATTTTATGAATTAAATATACTATATAATAATACAAAACTTTTTTCTTTATTTTATTTGTTTTCGAGACATGTGTTAAGAATAAATCCAATTTTACTCTTAAAATTTTATTTTTTTTTTCAAAAAAGTTGTTTTGTGCATTTTTTCACACGTATTTTGTAATTACTTTTTTCCAATTTCTGAAAATTTACTTAAAAATCATTTTTTTAATATAAATTTCAAAAATATATTTGGATTATTTTTAGAGGATTTTTTGAAAAGACAAATTTTTAGATGAATTGTGGAAAATACTATTTTTTATTAAGGTTTATCATTTCTATTGAAGATTTTAGAATATAAAAAATTATATGGATTAAAAATAAAATTATTTCATAAATATATCTACTAAAACAATTTAGTTCACTAGAATCAATTCCATTTTTAATTTTTATATTGAAACTTTCACCACATATGAAATGTTTCTCTTTTAAAACATATTATCTAATCACATCTATTAGTTTAATTTTAAATCGTATTCTTCCACTTCTCTGAGTTTAATTTGGTATAATTGATTAATTATTATCAATAATAATAATTTATATTATATAATATGTTCAATATTATTTTTTATCCATATTTAATTGTAAAAACAGTAAAAAGTATTTATTGTGGTTAAGTAAAAAATGGGCTTTCCCAGGGATCAAACAAAAAATATAATGTTTAGAAATGACCCAAAACATCTACAAAATCAATTTAATGGAAATATTTCGACCATATAACATTAATTTAAATAATGTACCATTTTATATTCTTTTGGAATCTTAAAAACGTGGGTAAGTCTTTGTCTTTTAAAAATTTACAATTTTTCCACACACCTCATTTATAAAAGTTCACCCAGTCTCCCCACCTATTAATACTTCCAAAACACATAGTTTCATCCTTTAACTATCCAAGTAAATCCATTAATTCCCTATAATAATCTTATAGGAATTATTTTTGATATAAGTACATCCTAATAATCCTTTTGGTGTAAACCAAAAGAAGTTATCTGAAAAATAGGTAATATCCCTAATATAGTGTTTTATTTTATCTCTTCATCTACCTCAATAAATTATTTTTAATACGTGCTAATATAGTAAACATAGTATCTCTAAAAAATTAATATTTTATTATTTTTGTGTAATAATCTAAATCCTTCCCATTTTCCCTCAAATAGTTTATTAAATCATCAGTTGTGTGTACCGAGGACTACCGCCTTGCCAACCGATGTTATTCATTTTCCATAACCAAATATTATGTTTTCATATTATGATATATTTATTAATTATATATGATATTTATGATATTATTGTTCTTATGGAGCCATTGTATGAAAAATTATTCATACTTTATTTTATGTGGGAATATGATAACATCTTCCTTGTGTACAAAAGACTATCACCACTTGAAGTGATGTGATTCATTCATGATTTAAATGAAATGTAATAAATATTGGTTTAATGAAAATATTTTATATATATAACATAATAATTATTAAATAATTTAATTACATTATATAACATTCTTTCATTCGATTTTTCAAAAAAATAGAAACAACTTTCATGTGAACATACAACCTATAATCTCCATAAACAATTTATTTTATATTATATCTCTTAATTTTATGTAATATTATAAATACATATTATTATGGTTCATTGTTGTTTGTATAATTTACTTATATTAATTATTCATTAGTTATGAATGTGTGTGAAGAAAGTTGAGGATTAAGGTAAGGAATTTATTTCTCACATTTTACATATGTGAGAAACATTACATATTCATAAAAAATTTATTTTATGTAGTGTATATATTCCAATGACTTTATATTATTATTATTATTCTCCTAATTTTTTATAACATATCCATTTGAGTATTTCACTTTTATGGGGTTTACTGTTAAAAAATTACCAACACAGTAATGTTTTTTTTCACAATTTTCCTGCTTTGACACATATGTTATGTTATGAAACTATATTATTATATGAGGTGTATATAAATCCACATTAACATGTAATATAATGAATTAATTTATTCTCATTATATTATACATTTCATTTATTTTTATTCTTTCATGGGGATTGTGAGTCAATGTTACCAAAGTGGTAAGGGTTTTGTGATATAATCTCATCGTTTATCAATTATATTTAAGTTCATAATTATAATAATGAAATATTATGATCCATATCTCAAAAAAACACATTAATTTTATTACACTATAGTTAATTAATAATAATATATGTTTTCCCATAATTTACCACACTTTATGTACATAATATTACAAAATAATTATTTTAATAAAAACTGACCTTATTTTTCTTTAGTTGAAACCATTTTTCTTATATGTACATGTTTTCTAAAAAAATAAAAAATGTATTGAAATTAGAAAAAAGATTTATTAAAGTCATATGTACCCATTATTTATGTTTACAACTTGTTTTAGAAAGTAATCAGAATTTTAATTTAAAAAACCACGAACATTTGGATTTTACTAAATATAGAAAAGAAATATTTTTTGTAACATGTATGAATGGAATGATATTTCCACTATCATGAACATTATTTAAATTGAGTATTCATTTATAAGTATTCAAAGGTTAATTTAAAAAAAATGTGTTTCTAAAATGTTTTATGTTTAAAAAAATCAAATTGGAAAATATTTTTCCCTTAAGAAATGTTTTTAAATTATTTTCAAACCGTCATTTATATGTTTTAATGGTGTTTTTTAGGAATATTATTTCTAAAATGATTAATTATTTTAATTTTTTTTTCAAAGTAGAAATGTTATTTTCTTCTTGAAAGGTTCTAAGTGATCTTTCAAAATAAATTTCTCTCTGAGATGATATCATTTGAGGATAATTATTCATTACTAGGTATATGATCCAATGTGTCCATTCTTATCATTTATATAAATATATTATTTTTGTGATACATGACTTTTCTTGAACCCATTTATTTCCCATGGGTAATACCGTGATAAAGTAATTTTTAAACTCACTTATTTTTTCATGTTTTATGTTATGATTAAATGATGAAAAGAATATGAATCATAACTATTTTTCACATGTTATGTAATGATGAAATGTTTATGAACCCTAGTTCTTTTCTTGGTTTTTGATACGGTGAATGTTTTAGGAGATTGTGTCATACCTATGTATGGGTTTCATAATCTAAAGGTGGTTACGTTATAAACAAAATTTTGTGGTCATATTATAAAAATAGATGGGTGGGACCTATATCTCCCTCAAAATAATTTGCTAAATATTGATATATCATGAGATAAATAGGAAAAGAATAGGAAGTGAACCTAGTTTAGTAAGGTACAGTATCTAATATAATAGTATTGGGAGTGAACCTATACTTCTATGATGGTTTGGGTAGTAAATTTATTCAACTATGATAGTCTTGTAAATAATCCTTGAACTAATATGGAAATGATTTTCTATGCTTATGTGTACGCCATGTATCTATGTCTTATGACTATTTCATGTTCATATATAGTATGGTATTTGATTGTAATGTGATTTATTTCTTAATAACTACCAAACATTATTCTATAAAACCAGATTTTGATCATTGATATGTGTGGTATGGTTTTCATATTCTATATTCATGTTCTCATACCCTTATACTCACGTTATATTTGTAAGTTTCCTATTTTTACCATTACTGGGTATATGAGATCACAAATTTTTTTGTTTCTATCCCTGGTTATAAATAATGGTTTTATATAAGGTATGTTTCTAAAGTGTACTAAAAGGAAAGATCATTATTGGAGATGTTGATGATCTTTCTCTAAATAAAGAGATTGTTTACATAGTCTTGAAAGGCACTAAGCCATTATGATCCTCAAGCATGTGTTTCAATAATGTAATGAATATTCATCTAAAATATGTAATATATATGTATCATATATGGTAATCCAGGGTTTTCATTCATATATTTTAGATGATTTTGTTTGTTTATTCATTACATTACATAAACACATGCCTATGGACCGAAATACTTTAGTTTCATTGGAAACATGGAAACACAAATAACTACTTCAAATGTAAACTAAATCATATCCCGCTAAGATCTTCATAAATGGAACACTTCTTAGCAATATCACACATAAAACATTTCTTCAAATCCTAGATAATGGAAACAAAATAAATGGTGATCTCAAATGCTCAATAAGAATAAAAAAGTTTGATAAATAATCATAACATGAACATAATGGTATGAGAATATGACCATAACATTTGAAAGTAATACCCTACATGTCAAAAATCATAATCATGAGTCATGAAATAGTGGTTTATATTTTTCAATACTTGAATCATAATGGAATCAATGAATCTGATCCAAGAGAGCATAAAATTAGGATAATGCATATATTTTTGGAATACACATAAGCATAGAAACTATTTTACATTGTAATAAAGGATCACTACTAAGGCTTTTATAGTTAAATGGGTTCCCTCCCCAACTGTCATAGTATTACAGTTTCACTACCAATACCATCATAGAGGAAAATGTCCCTCACTAAACAGGGTTCACTCCCTGTTCCATTTCTCTTTATCTTATGAGATATAAATCATTACGCAATGCATTGGGAGAAATATAGGTTACATCCACCTCAAAATAAAAACAATATTTACTTGTTCCACAAGATCATTAAAAATAATCATATCATAACACATGAAATTAAATGTGTTTCAAAAACATTTCATCTTATCATAAACTATATAAAATATATAGGTCTCATATTCATTTCATTATTCCATTACTCATTGAAAAAGAAGTAGGTTTCATAAGAATTTTATCATGATATAACCAAGGAAAGAGAAACCATTTTCACAAACATCATCCCTTCAGAAACATTAACCCTTCAGATAATTAATAAGAATGGTATCCTTGGAATATATCCCTAGTAAGAAATATGTGACATCAACTGATGTTATATTATATGGAAAATTATTTTGATCGATCATCAAAATCATTTTTTGAGAAAAATATCCTTTCAATTTTCAAAATAAATTTTTAAAACATAAAAAGTTTTTTAAAATTTTTTCCTTGAAAATATAATTGAAAATATATTAATTGATCATAATTAAAAATAATGGTCATTACCAGGGTATTTTTCATTCATGAGTTGCATGTTAATAAGAACTTCCATTCATATTTTTGGTAAAATCCAAATATACATTTTTTGTAAATTTACATGAATATTCCATTAAAAATTGTTTTTATAAAATTAAATAATAGGTAAAAATGATTTTTAAAAACCATTTGACAACAATAAAACATTTTCTATAACATTTTAATAAAACATGGTTTTTGATGAGAATGAAATTCTGACCGAGGAAGAAAATAATGTCAGATTTTATTAAAAACATTTTCCTAATTATTTTATGTAAAAATGTGTATGAAAAGAATACTATTACAAGAAAATATAATTAATAACCATATGAGATATAAATACTAGTTTTTTGAGATATAAATCATAATATTTTAACCTTTGGAAACAAAATCATAAACAATCCTCATAAACAATGAGATCATAAAATGAAATCATTAAAACTTCGGTTACATTGAATCATAAGCCCCAAAAAGTAGTAACATAAAATGGAACATAAAATATAATGATTATAAATTAATTAATTATATTTCATGTCAAATATATTTAATATACACCTCAATAAATAATAGAGGTTTATAGAATAACGTACGTCTCAATAATGGAAAAGTGAGAAAAAGTCCCTTACATTTTGTATTTCTTCAATCGTAATATATATGATTTTTTTATAACCATCTTATTATGTTTGTTAATAATTCAATGTTAATGTTATGTTTTTAGGTAATAATAGATTTTTTTTTCGTGAGTATTTTGACATTCTATTTCTGGTCCTCTTACTTTAATAATGATTTATTACCATAAATAATTTTTAACATGATATAAATATAATATTTATTCAATAAATATTTATTTTGTTTAATCCATAATATTTAGTGACATAAAATTAAATACATCATTCATGGAGACGGTAAGAAATACATATATAATAATGTTGTTTCCATTTTCATGTTGGATTGACAAAAATAAATATAAATGGTATAATATCTTTTCATAATCATTTTATTTCATAGATATCACATATTTTCATTAATCCCATCCTTATTACCTTCAATTAAATGTGTAAATGAATCGCATCACTTCTCGAGGTGGTAGTCTTCTATACGCATGAGGGTCATTATCGTATTCCCGCAAAAGGGAGATTATGAAAGTATGTGTGATATAGAAATTCTATAAGTATGGTAAGATAATAAAATTTATATATAAATAATAAATCAATGATTATTATAAGTATTGAACAGTATTAATGTAAAAAATGAATGTCATCAGTTTGTGATGTGGTTGTCCCCCACAAAAACGAACGATGCTTTGTAACCATTTTGATGTATGTAGAGATGTTTTCAAGTCATTAAAATAACATAAAAACGTCTAAGTATATTTATGATATTTATTTTACTATATCGTAAATTTATAATAATATTTTAAGGGGTGTATGATGAAATAAAACAAAAAAATCATTGAAGAATGTTACATCTTATTTAGGTATCATCATCAAGTTTTCACTAAGACCCTTCAAAGGATGGATTTATGTCCAAAATAAAAATTCTATGATGAGTGGGGGGATTTTGGGAAGGTGTTGGAGTATGGTTGGGATGAAAAATAAAGGTTTTTCTATTGTGAGGAGGAAAAGATAAGTGTTGGTATTTTATAAGTGTGGTGAGTGGAAAACATGTAATTGTTTTGAATAAAAACATTACACCCATGTTTTTTCATGTTATAAGGCTCCAATAATAGGCCATTCTCGAGTGAAAAAGACATAAGGTTATAATATGTGCATATAATAAATTTTTGAAATGTTGTGAGATATATATAACACTGATCTTTTTAGTTTAACCATCGGGGAACCCATGTTTACCTTAACAATAGTTAATATTTTATTTACTAATTTTTATATTTTGTTGCTTTAAATTTAAGTTAACCTTAATAAATAATGTAAATTTTTTTATTCAAAATATAGACTCTATTTTTTCAGTTTCCTATAGTAATAAGGGAAATTTTTAATTTAAAATCAATCATTTAGACATATTGAGAAATCATGTTTCTAAAGAGAAAAAAAGTTTGAATAGTTTGAAATGTTTTTAGATAAAAATTAAATATAAAATTAATTAAATTGACCTAAATTGGTTTAATAGATATTTATTTAAAGTAATGGTAATTTAAAATCAATTTAATATGTAATATTACCTTATAAATAATTTGAATGAGATGGAAGCTTCCTACTAAAATTTAGTATTTTTTCAGTACACATCATATAATGGAACCTTTCGAAAAAAATCCCAAAAAACAACCCTAATATAATATTCACAAGCTGGTTTCAAAAGTAAATATTATTTTACAAAATTAATTCATTTTGATTTCAATAAATTAATTTCATTATTATTCACTAAAATGAATAATTATAATCATTTTTTTGAAAAAATAGTATTTTTGTAACATATATTGATTTAAATGAAAAATAAGTACATATTTATCATTAATTTTTTCTCATATAAAACCATTATATATAATAGCTAAAATATATTATTACTATTAATATCTCTATTTATAATACTTTATTAATAATGTCCTATTTTGAATAATTTTATTAATAATATATCATGGTTTTACTAAAAATGAGTGTCTAATATAACACGGTCTGGCCTAGTAATTCATGTATCATAAGACTAGCATGGTTTTTTATGTAATAAAATCTTTACATGGTGTTTTATGTTACATGGTCTATCGAATAAATTTTAATTCTTAAAAAAATAATATTTCATTAAAACATGAGGTGTTACATTATACCCCAAATGAAATTAATTTCTCCCTGGAAATAATTCACATAGATACAAAAAATGTGGATACTTCTACCTCATCATATATTCAGGTTCCCACATTTCATCCACAAAAGATGGCTTTTTTACCAAACATTGACCATGTTAGATGTCTAATTTTGTAGATATTTCTATGTACGGTCTTACATCTCAACAGTTTTTTCCGAATAAGAAAGCTCCTGATCAAGTGATATGACCTCTGAGTTCAATACATGTGAAGTGTTAGGAATTTATTTCCATACTAGATATAAACAAAAAACATCATGGACATCAGATAAATTTGGAGAAATATTCAACTGATAAGCTATGGTCTCTATATGATCTGGAATTTTAAAGGGTATGATATACCTAGGGCTCAGTTTCCCTTTACTTCAGCATCTCGTTACCTTATTCCATTGAGAGATTAATATAAACAACGTGTCTCTGACAATAAGTTCATGATCAAAATGGTGATTATCTATATAACATTTCATCTCACTCTGATATACATTGATGTGTTTCTTAATGGATTTAACATTCTCTATAATTTCATTAGTTATCTAAGGTCCCAATAGATTTGATTTTCCATCTTCATTCTAGCATGTAATATCTCTACTTTTATTTCCATAGAGGGATTCCTAAGGATCTATATTAATGCTTGATTGAATGATATGGTTGTCGGAAAGTTCAACTGGAGGAAGTTATTGATCCCATCCACCTTTAAATCCAATCAAAATGATCATCCTCTATGGTTTGATTTTTTCTCTCAAACATACCATTTGTCTGAATAGGATACATAGTTCTAAAACTCAACTATGTATTAAGGTCATGTTTAATATCTTACCAAAAAATCTGAGGTAAACCTTAGATCCCAATAAGACACAATGAAATATAGTACTCAATGAAACCATACTACTTCATTAATGTATATCCTTATAAGGTGATCCATAGATAAGTCTTATATGATAAATATGTAGTGTTATGACTTTGTATGGTTATCACTACAACCTATATTGCATTATGATCTTTTGATATATTTAAGAGGCCAATAACATAATACATGGAGATTTTTTCCCTTTTTTATTATGTAACAACCTATCATGGAAATTTATTTATTAATTTTATCTCATGACCTTCGATTATTTTGGTTGTAGTTTCGGTTGAGTATTAGGTTATATTTTTTAGTTCTTATTGAAAAATGGAAATTGTTGGCCTTTCATCATGTGGCACACGTTTAGTGCATGGTTTAGGGAAACTGTGTGGCATCACCCATTTGACGATGCATATTTTTTTGAACCAGGGGAAAGGTGCCTGGGTTTCCAATGATTTGGGAAACTTTGTAGTAACCATGTGTGAGGCTCTCTCTATTTGTAATGTGGAAACTGCACTATTTTCACAAAGTTTGGAAAACCATGTAGCCAATCTATGTGAGTTTCCCTGAAATTTTAAATCTTAAAAACCCTAAATATCCTCCCCTATTTTTACCCCACATTGATCTTCCTCCCCTTTGGTCTTTTTTTTGACGCATTAAGGGGTCTCAAAACCCCTCCCCCTTTGGGTTTTCTCCTTCCGTTGATGTTCCTCCAATCTTCCAAGTATAGATTCATTGAATTTTTGATTGATTTATTCTTCTCCTATCTATTATCTCTTGGTTTTTTATTCATTCATGGTGGGTTTCTCTCTTCAATGAACCTTAGTGTCTGGTTTGTTTTTATTTTTGTTGATTTATTTTGTTTTAGGGTGTGTGTATTGATCCTTGGGTTATTTCATTCCTTCTCCAAGGTTTTTGTCGCATCCACACTCCATTGGGGTAGTTGTTTCCACTATTTTACTTTTATCCACATTCTATATAATTTTGTATCATTCATAGATTCTTCAAAGTAATATAATCCTTATTTTCACATATTAGTATAAAATTATTTTGAATTATTATAATTGAAAATTGGAATTAACTGGTTTTTAAAAGTCTTTTATTCAATATTTTTATGTGTCATGTGTGCAATGTGTTTGATAATATGTCACTTGGTACATTTTTATGAAATTTAGTGGTTTAATAGTATGTCTGGACTTGGTTTCATTATGGTAGTTTAGTTTGATGATGATATGAACCATGACTGCATGTTTCGGTAATTTTGAATAGTTTTGGATGCTCTTTGGGTATTTTATGAGTGTGTAATTGGATGTAGGAACATCCATATGTCCATGGGGTCCATGTATGGATATACCAAAAAATATAATATCATTTTTTACTTTAAACCCTCGTTTTCAAAACACTCAACCATTATTTATCCCATTTTTATTAGTTTTCTTTGAGAAAAAATGTTTTCTAAATGGTTCATGGTCTCAAAGTAGATTGAATATGGTTTTAAAGGACATGTTCATAATTATGGAATGTTTGGTACCTTGGAAAATATTGTTAGTTTAAAATTTATATTAATTCTCAATTGGAATATTTATGCATATTATGTGTTTTCACTTTGTTTTGAAGTTGTGTTGGAAATATATTTATATTTGAAATATATGGTCCTGTTTGGAATTTTGGACATGAAAGCGGTGTTTTTGTTGTTTTTAAAATGGTTAAGAAACATTTTTTAAATATTTTTGAACATTTATTATTTAAGTCGAGGTATGGACATAATTTTTTGGAAATTAATTGTGGATTTGGAAGTGTAAATGACCAGTTAGCACCATATCCTTTTTTGAGAAATGTTTTAAAAGATAATGTGATTTGATGGCATGGTTGTCACTTTTGAATGGATTTTTGTGAGATGGTAAACTCTATATATGATTCCCTATTGACATGGGTATCAAACAAATGGTGTTAGTTGTCAGATTATATAAGTATGGTGGCGGTAGTTAAGAAGATTCACACATTTAAGGGCCTCCTACTTTTAGCATATACTATTACTATGGATTTCCTAGGAATTTTTTAGTGGTTCAAGGGATGGTTTCTTTTCAACCACAGTTAGATGGTTGGTACCCCCCCCCCCCCACTTTATAGGGTTCGTGGGATGTTTCACAAGATTGGATAGTTAGAATTTTCATTTTCTTATTACATATAAAGTTACACAATATTCTGGAAGGTGAGTCTGATCGGAGTAGGTGTATGGATCTCTCTAGTGATGTTAAAAAAATTCCCATGGTTGTTATCCTTTTGTTCTTGTTTATATTCTTTTTCACTTGGTTGACTATTTATACTACTTATTTTTTTTAGTTTAGCTTTTTAGTTCTTTGTTTATATTTTATTTGGGGATTTGGTTTCAAAATAGTAATCCATTTTGAAAATAAAAATGTGGTGTGTGTTGTTTTGAAAAAGGGAATGAAATGTGTGTTTATTAAGATATGAAAATCTTATTTTTATATATGTATTACAAACTAATATTTATGGACTATTTTGGGAAATAAAATTTATGAATTCTGTAGTAGTTTCCTACTGATCTTTTTAATCTCACAGCCTACTTGTGCCACTCGCCTTCGATAGACCCATGCTATTTTTCTGGTGTGGGTTTTTGATTCAGTTTCATTCCTTAAAAGATGATTGGTCTTGGGATTGGTGGTGACAAAGAGGTCATGTTTAGATATCATTAACATCATCTACTTTTATTTTTTTCATTTTCTTTTAGTTTAACAGTGGTTTTTTTAGGATGAGTTTGAATATTTACTGAGATTTCATTATTTTTAGTTCTTACACTTATTCAATTTATTTTATTTAATCCTAGTTTATTGGGAATAATCATTCATATAGTTATTAATTTGATTCCATGTACCAGTTTCCAGAATATGTGAATCAGGAACGCCCTTCTGGCCATGTCTCGAATCGGTTCAGATATCGGGTTGGATGGAATCACGCCTTGGTTCATGAAAAAATGGTATTAGAGAAGGGCCATGAAATTTGTTGTGTTAGGTAGTTAGAAATTATTATTTTTGGGTCTTGAGAGGTAGGTAGAGGAAATATATAAGAAACCTTGATTTTTTACCTCATGTTCCTAGGGGTAGTTCAGGATTTCAGTCTACTGTCCTTGTTTTGGAATTAGGAATGAAAAATAGATGTGAGCTAGTGTCATTTTGTGATCTCACATAGAGTAGTGACTGATGTGGAGTCCAAGTTCATGGTTTATGTTCTTTATAGTTGTTAATGCCTTCTTAGGGCATGGCCCTCTAACCATTTCATTGAGTTAGGTATGAGAACTAGTTCATCTTATCAGTAGTTTTATGTGAGTTGTGTTTTGTTTATGTTTTCATTGGTGTGATTATATTTCTATTGAAATGAAATAAGTTTTTGAAATGTAAATTATTTCTTTTAATTTTTTTTGAAATTATAAGGATGTATTTTAAAATAAAAATTGATTTAAATTGAATAATTGTTAAATAAATTTGTTTGATGATAGAATGGTTTGTGTGGCCATTGGTAGTACTTAAGGACACTCACATATGTGTGGGTATTTAGTGTCGGTGCATGTTGAAACATGTGATTATAATAAGATTATGTGTATAAACACATATTTCATGGTTTATAGGATTCCATTGGTGGGTATTTGAAATTGATGTTTTTTCATGGTTTATTAGAGTTGGTTTTTGAAATGGAAAATAGTTCCGGAAAATTTTTTTATCTTTAAAATGTATCTTGGAATTTGGGAAGTGTCCTCAAAATAAGCCTGTTCTGATATTGGAATATTAGTGGTGGTTTTTTAAAATAGGTTTTTGATAGTATTTTTATTTTTTTGGATCATTATCCTATTATTTTGAATCAATATGTTCTTTTTCAATTGTTCTTTGGTTTGTTGTTGGTTTGGGATTTGTGCTCTTTGTGTAATTCAGAATACACCCATAAGAAAGGTCTCCAAAATTAATCGTGAGTCTTATCTAGTTTTGGGTTCTTCTCAGTTCTTTCCTATCATTCATGGTGATCGAGGTCTGTTAGAGGTAATAGAATAGATTATGAAAGCCTAGAGTTTCATCAAATCATTGGGAACTCTTTAAGGTATTGGAGTTTTTGTTGTTCTAGGTTTGTTTGATGGTCCATCATTGGTTTAGTGAAAGATGGTTACTTTGTCATCAATATAAGTCAAGATTATGTGGGAAGTGTTCATGTTTATTTTTTCCAATGATTTCCAACTAAGGAGGTGGACATGAGGAATGTGGAAGAGATCATGGATGTTCAGCAATGTTAGTGGATAGTGATGGCTTATGTTGAACATTTCAAGAAATTGGTTTCTTTCTATATAGAGATAGAATCAAAAGATATGATGAAAGATTTTTTTTTCAATTTTCTTACTTCATCCAGAAATCAAGGAGCGATCACTCTCTTCCAAGGAACATTGTTTTGGGATGCTGGTGGAGGAATTTTTTTTAGATGAGTAAGTTTTTAGGGTGTTTCCAGTGGTATTTGATGAACCAGTATTTCTCCACACCAGTAAAGGTTCCTTATATGTTAAGAGGTATATACAAAAGTAAAATGTTCATAAAGAGTCTCCATTATTGGTATTGACTTCATGTTCATCGTATAGTTTGATTATATGTTTCCATTCTAGCGAGTTCGTTCACTCAGATTTGTCTTGTCTCAATTCTATAAATACTTTCTATTATTTTGGTTATTTGGGTCATCTGGAGCAGTTTTGTAGGAAGAATTTACCGGAGAAGAATTTTTTATCCTAGGATGTCATCTTATGGCTATGAGGAAGTAGATTCTTCAAACATTGTGGATCTATCCACATGCCTCAAATTAAAGCTCATGCATAGTCATAAAATCTATAGGGGTGTGTGTGGGAACCATGTTTCAGTTTTTGTCTCCAATTATGTAGATGATACGTCTAATGTTTCTATGTCGTTGTTTTACCTACTATTGTATGTTCATCCTTCCATTATAAAAGAGTGGTGGACTTAGTATTTTGTATTTTTAGTGGTTTTTTATCTAAATGTGAATATTTAAATGGATGTCCTTTCATGATTAATTTCCTACTTTCAAGCTGTGTCTATTTAGAGATACTAATTCTTGTGAAAATCGATGTTTGTCATTTTTTCACAGGTTTTTTTGAGTTACTTTCTTGGTTTTACCAAACTATTGGGGGTTTGGTATGTGTGTTAATTTTCAAATCATTGTTGCAGTATTTTTTATCTTGTGCAAAGATGATTTAAGAAGTATGTTTTGGCAGTTCCTATACTAGGCCTGTGAAAATTTGTTCCAATGTGTTAATCATGTTATTGTGGCTGGGAAAACTATATCGATTTATCCTATTGATCTGTAGACTATGGAGTCCACCTTTCTTCGATCGGTGAGACTTGTAGAGATAAATTTCACGCTTAGGTTTGTAGTTCTATTTGGTTTATTTCAAATTTGGGGATGAATTTTTTTATCTTTCAATAGCCTGAATTTTGGGCGGTATAATGAATTTTTGGTGTGGGAAAATATCACACCCTAACCTAGAAATCCATTTATTTTTAATTTTTTTCATCGACCTGGATTTTTTTTTGTTGTTTATTTTTATTCCCATTTTGAAATTTTTATGTTCTATTGAAAAATAGTATTTTGGGCTTGGCAACCTTTGCTGCACAGGCAGCCCACGATTTAGGGAAACTGTGTGGGTTCACCCAGGTAATCGTACATCTTGTTTTAGGGTTAAGGGTCAAGTCACATGGGTTTTGAATGGTTTGGTAAGCCATAAATCAACCATTCATGAGGTTCCATACCTTTGTTTAGTGGAAAACACAGGGTTTGCACAATTCTTTGTAAACCACATTGAAAAACAATGCAATTTTCTAAAGAAAAAAAAATTAAATCTAGAAATCCTTAATCTACCCTCTCCTCTTTTTAACCATAATCGAGTCTCCTCTACTTGGGTCTTATTTGGTGAGTAATGAGGTCCCAAAACCACTCTCCCTTTGGTTCTCCTCCCTTTTTGATACTCTTCCAAGCATACAAGGTAGAATTTATTGAGGTGTTGGTTAATTTCTTCTTCCCCTCTCTCTCCTCTCTTGGTTCTCAGTTCTTTCATGCTAAGTTTCACTCTCATTAAAACCCTAGACTTAGGGTGATCTGATTTTGGTTGATTTCTTTGGTTTTAGGTTGTATAGATTATTCCTTGGGGTTTTTATGCCTTCTCTTAGTGTTTCATTGCATTTCCCACTCCGTTGAGGTAGGTGTTTAATTTTTTCCCTTTCATGAAAATTCCATCGAATTCTAGTGCATTCCTAGTTTCTTCCAAAGTAATATAATCTTTCTTGTGACATGTTAGTATAAATTGATTCAGTGTTTCAATTATGGAAAATTGGTGAAAATGGTTTTTAAAGGTTTTTCTTAAAAACACATATGTGTTCATGTGTGGAACGTGTTTGATAAAATGTAACTAGGTTTCTTTTTATTAAATTTAGTGGTTTAAGAGTTTGTTTGGCCTTAGTTACATTATGGTTATTTAGTATGATGATTATATGAACCTTCTTGTGTAGGTTGTGGTTCTTTTAGATGGTTTTAGGTGCTATATTGTGATATCATGAGAGTTCCATTTGATTTAGGATAATTTATATATGCATGGGGTGAAAATATTGATGTGACTACAAATCATAATGTCCTTACTTAAAATAAATAATTGGTTTTCAAAACCCTAATCCATTATATCCCCCATTTTTCATAGTTTTCTATAAGCCTAAATGTTTTTTAAATGCTTCATGGTATCCACGTGGATTGAATATGGTTTTCAAAGTTATATTGAAAATTATGTATTTTTTGGTACCTTACAAAATATGGTTGGTTAACAATGGTTATGAAATTCTATTTTAAATCATTAATTATGTTGTGTTTTTCCCTTTGGTTGGAAGTGGTTTTGTAAACGGAAATTGATATGAAATATAAGGGATTATTGTGAATTATAAACATGAATTTGGTGTTTATTTTGTTCTTTAAATGGTTAGGAAACATTTTGTAATGTATTGAACATTTTAATTTTTATGTCATGGTTGCAACCATATAATGTCTTGGAAATGAAATGTGGTTTTGGAAGAATAAAATCCTTGTTGTAACCCAATATTATTTTGAGAAATGTATTTAAATATCATGTGATGTGAGAACCTATATGGAACTTGTGAATGTATTTTTTTGATATGGGAATCTCTATAGAGAATTCCCTGAAGAGAGGAATATCACATAGGTGGTATTGGTGTTTGGGATACGAAATTATGGTGGCAGGATGTAATGTGATTCATATGTGCAAATGACTCCTCCTTTAACTATGTACAATTACCATAGGCTTCCTGGGTGCCTTCTAGAGGGTTTAGTGACTACTTCTTATCATCTCCGATTAAATGGTTTGGTACCCCAAATGAATTTATATTTTGTGGGTGGATATCCCTATGGAATGTCTTGTTAGAATATCTATTTGTTTATTGACTAAGAAGATGCTCCATGTGTCACACGTCAGTCCGATCTATGTACATCGAGGGATATCACTAGGGATGTTTAGGAAATGATAATGGTTTCAATATATGTGTGTTGCTTTAAATTTTGTTTCACTTAGTATCCTATTTATAATAGTTATTTATTTTTAGTATTTCGTGGAATTTCTTTATTTGGATTTTGGTTTGGGATTTTCTTTTTAAATGGTAATTCGTTTTCAAAATAGAGATGCGGTGTGTGTTTTTTAAAATGGGAAAGATTTGTTTGTTTATTAATGTGAGAAAATATATTTTTTATATATGTATTCCAAATTACTGTTTGTGGGATGTTTCAAGAAAGTAAATGTATGGATTATATGTTTGTTTTCTACAAAGCTTATTATCCTCACACCCCACATGTGCCACTCAGTGTCGATAGACCCATGCTATTTTACATGTAAAGGTTTCGGTTTCGATCTCTCTAATTCAGAGTAGGATCTTCTTGCTATTGGTGGTGACCAATAGGTCACATGTACATCTTGTTGGTGTGGTCTAGTTTTTGTTTTTTTTCATTTTGGTTTTGTTCAAAAGTTTTTGAATTTTAATTAGTTTGAATATTTATTGAGATTCAGTTGTAATTAGTTCTTATGCTTTTTCAGTTTATTTTATTTGATTTGGTTTATTTTGAAAATAATTCACATAGAGATTACTTTGATGCATGGAACTAGTTTCCAGCCATTTGGGTTTAGGAACGCCCTTCTTTCCATTTCTTGGACCGGGTTAGATGTTGGGTTTGATGGAATACCAGCTTGTTTCATGACAGATAATAGTATGGGTAATTGATATAACATCCACATAGAATTTTTTTTCTCATTCTTAACTTGTTGACATACCAAGAACTTAGATATGAAATTTGTGATATCTCTCTTCATTCCATCATACCACTGGTACTCTTTCAAATATCTATACATAATCATACATCCTGGATGAATAGAGAATGAAGAACTATGATAATACTCTAACTACACCTTTTTCAAATCTTGTATATAAGTAAAACATGCATGGTTACAAAACCTTACTATTCTATCATGATCCAAATTAAACTCGAGAACATTTTTAAGCTTCTTTTATAGCTCTAAATCCTTCTTTTAAGCCTATTTATTGTTTACATGGATATATGGTTGAATATTCTACTTAAAAAGATAATATTTTTCCATTCCATAAGGATTTCCAAATCTATACTTCAAAAATCCAAAAATATTTCACATTTTGTAATCTTCATCATGGATAAACTAGCATGATCCTTTAAACTAAATTCATTGGGATCCTTGTTCACTTTTCTATGGTGGTAACGAATTGAGAGACCATCATATTTAATCATCTATGTATATATTCTTTGGTGAATATTAAACTTCGTCTATGTAAATATATACTCCAAACTTTTATGATATGTATATATATAACACTTTTCTCCATGAAGATAATGGATCAATATCATTAATTAAAAATTTACTAAAATTAACACCAGGTCATGAGTTGGGAAATTTTTCTCGTGAATCTTAAATTATCAAGAGTCATAAGCTAAAATATGTTATTATGTATAAGAAAATCTCCCAATACCTTCATGTTTTCATCACTAAGGATTCCAAACCCTTATCTGGTGTATGTTAATAAATGAATAGGTGTGTTGAATAATTATTTCTTCATTCCCCTGAAATTTTCCTCACATTCATTAGTCTAGAGAAGCTTGGATCCCTTTCAAGTTAACTTGTCATATGATTAGATAGTTGTGATAAATTTTCCACAAAATATTGATAATAAGAAGAAGAAATAAGAAAACTACATAGCTCAATCACTATGGTTCGTCTTGGTCGATATTCAATATCATCCTACTTTGATGGATCCACCGATATACCGTCTCTTAAAATTATATAACCCAAAGGTAAAACCTATTTTTATCATAAATTCACTCTATTTAAATTTTATATAGTTTATCCGTCCTTAGGGTCTTCATTATAATTATCATGTGGTATTAATTCACTCCATTACTCTTATAATAGATAATCACAACTTATATAAATGCTACAACAAATTGATCCATGTAGTCTCTATAAAATATATTCAATAAATCTATAATGATAGTAAGGGAAGTAATAATACTAGATGGAATCGGTATATATTTATATTTTCCATATCTTGTATATATTTTTTTTATTCTGTATATCATCAATATTTACCCATAATTGATTATATACAAAATGAAGTTCAATTATGGAAAATTATTGTGCTCTGCACAGTTGATAAAAAAATTCATCAATATGGGGAATAGTATAAAGTTTCTTCATTGTTATCTTGTTAATATCCCAATAATAAATTTATATTTAAACTGATAATATTTTTAAAAAAATAACAAATTCACCCCAAGGAGACACATTTGTCCAAATCAATACATTTTCAAGGAATTTTATTAGTTACTTCATTAATTCTTACAACATTCTATATGTTTTCTTTGAAATTGGTATGGAATTTGGTATAAGTTTTTTTTAATAAATTAACATCACACTTTAGTGGAAGGATATGAAACTATTTCGGTAATACATAAAAAAATGCATTCCCAATAGTAATATCATTAATGTTATGTTTCTCCCTATCCATTTTTTATAAACAATCCTTTAAATAGGAATAAAGACGCATATAATGGTTGTTATCTCAATCAGTAGTTCATACTTATCCTCACATTGAAAGATGATCATTGGTTAGATTTTAATATCCAATTTATATTCCCTACCATGATAATTTTTCTAGGACTTATATATATAAATCCAATCTAATCCCAAGATGACATCAAATTAAACCAACTGAAGAATGAATAAAATTGCAGGAATCAGATTACCACCAATGTCAACTAGATAGGAATCATATAATAGAAAAATAATAATCATACCATTTGGGGTTTTCTCTGATAATTTTACATCCAATAATTTGGTTAGAATATTGATACCATTTGAAAATTCTTCATAGATAAATGAATGGGTATATTTAGACTCAAATAAGTCATTATCAATTCTAAGGTGGATTGTATTTGTTCCTATCTCCAAATAATTATCATACCCCTCCTCATAAATAGTGATGAAATTATATTTACCTTTTTCTATCATCTTAATATGTTGGTTACATCAATCATCATCATTAAACTTCATATTTTTTTCATTAGTTATCATAACACCCATTTCCTTGCATTTGAATCACTGAAGTGTGGGTGGTTCAATCTGTGTATCTTTCTCTCTATTCACATCATTAGCTAACTTCTTCCCATCACATCAGCAATCAATTTCTTGATAACATTAAATTCGAGACAAAAAAAATTATGTGTCCCCTTAATACAATTTCCCCCATTATTCTTCACATTCTTTTAGAAAAAAGAAAATCTCATATTATTCTCTCTTTGGATCATAGATTTTTCTTTTAATTCCATTTTTCACTTCTTATCAAAACCATGAGATTACTATATAGCCACAACCTCTATTCCCAATATGAGATAATATCATACAATATATTCATATATGTTGAGGTGTCTTATGGATAACACCCTTTGTATACTTTTTAAGCCAATGAATATTCGATCAGCCTTTTTTGGTTGGATTACAATACCATAAGTGTACATCCCAAGTCATGTAATTATTTTCTCGTAGGTAAATTTGAATTAATTATCCTTTTCATTTAGCCCAATGAAAATTTACTCC
This sequence comes from Viscum album, assembly GCA_963277665.1. Classification (NCBI taxonomy): domain Eukaryota; kingdom Viridiplantae; phylum Streptophyta; class Magnoliopsida; order Santalales; family Viscaceae; genus Viscum; species Viscum album. The sequence goes on along the minus strand of OY728156.1, from coordinate 1,535,050,579 downwards.
ATATTCAAATAAAGAATTCAATGAAATTTCTTATTGAAAAATAATTTGATGAACTCATCTCATTACACTGATTCAATTTTATTTATTTTCCTAATATTCAAGATAAGGGTCCAACATTTTTTTCATCCCCTTAAAAATGGTATATTAAAAAAATTACATTTTCATGTTTTCAAAATTGATTAATTGTGATTAAATTTTCAGTGGTTCTGACCCATTTTTTCGAAACATTTATATAAGAATACCCACACAAAAATGTGGGTTTTTTCTCCTGAAGAAATTGATAGAATGGCATTCCCTCTTTTGGTCGTTTAGTAGTCTAGCATCATTAATATATTGATAATTTTTTGTTATAATGGAATGTAGATTTTATATTCTATTTCCTATAATGTTTGGATTTTTAGGAAAATAATCATTGTTTTTCCTTTATACATATAATTAACACGGTTTATATGGGTTCCAAAAATTTACTAAAACAAAAAAAAATCATAGATTAAAAAGTAATAATCATGAAGGGAAACCATATAATCATAAAAAATGACAAATAGGATGTATCAATCCTCAAACCGTTAAAAATATATGACAACTTCGACAATATATTACACCTTAGGTTTATAATAGTTCATTCATAGTGACCAACTTTTTAAATTCTTCATGATGGTTCATATAGATTTTGTGAATTTCCAAATCGTATCACCTAGGGGTTTCAAACAAAGAGTACATGAAGGCCCATTATCATGCAATGGGTGGTGATCAAGTCACACTCAATGTGTTTCATTCTTTGTTATTACCCCTAGTTACCTAAATTCTTATACCATGTCCACTTCTAGTATCCAAATAGAGATATAATTGATTGGAAACCACTCTATCAATCCTTTAAAAAATTCATGAAAATTTTCTTATACCTTAAATCATCCTTCAAATTATCCTTAGACATGTACATAGGGGTCTCACTATGGTTTTCTCATCATATATTCCAATGTATAATTAAACCAATTCTCTAATTCCAGTTAATGTGACCCAGGTTTATCATACGTAGATATTTCATCATTTTTTAGGAATAATCGTTAAATTATACAAACACATGCATAAGGACCAAAATAGTTTAGTGTCTTTGAAAATATATAAACATAAATAAATATTTCATAAGTAAAATAAATCATCTCCCACTAAAATATGCATAACTAACCCCCTTCTTAATCCTATCATATGTAAAACAATTCATTATGAATTATGGAAATGAAACACAAGAAAGTGTGATATCATATGCTTAGTAAGGGTAAAAAAGGGATATGTGTAAGAATAACAGGAACATAAGGGTACAAGAACATCATTATAAAAACCTGAAACCATACCATGCATATAAAAGATCCAAATCTTGTGTCATGGAATAAATATTTGTAGTTAATAAGATAATAATAATAATTAAATTAAAGAACATGAGTCATGAGATTATAAAATTGGCATAACTTGTAGATTTTTGGCATACACATAAGAATAGAAAATCATTTACGTAGTTTTCAAGGATCAGTACCAAGTCTATTATAGTAAAATGAGTTCACCCCCCAAACCATCATAGTAGTCACGGTTCACTCCCAGGACAATAAAATTTGAAAAAGACCCTTACATAACTAGGTTCACTTCCCATTAAAGTCCTTCCTATCTCATGAGATTTAAATCTTAGCCCAACAGATTACAGGGTGGTATAGGTCCCACCAATATCATAATGAAAACCTCGTTTTTGTGTTTCAGAAGATGATAAAAAGTATTCATATAATAATCCATGAAATTAAACATGATTCATAAAAATTTCATTATTTCATAGCCTATAATAAATTTATAGGTTTCATGGTCATTTTATAATTTCATTCAAGCGTAACCTGTGAAACAAAGTGTGTTTCATAAGAATTTATCATGGTATAACCCATAAAGGATAAAAGGGTTTTGTAAACATCATTCCATAAAAAATATAAACCATTATTAGAAATAAAAATAATGGTATCTTTGGATTATATCCCAAGTGAGTCATAGGTAACATCAATGTATGTCATCTTATATAGAAAAAGACCGTTATCGATTACTAAAATATATCTTGACGAAAATATCACTTCCACTTGGAAAACACTTATTTAAACATATAATGTTTTTGAAAATATTTTAATTGGATAATAAAATTGAAATCCTATAATGGAATGTTGAAATAAAATAACAACCATGATGAAGGGAGGTTCTATTCATGTCTTACAAATTAAAATAATGATTTTTTTTTCACATATTTTGTAAAAGAAAAATGAGTATTGTTTCAAAAATTACATGAATATTCCTTTAAAAACCCTTTTTATGAAATAAAAAATTATATAAATGAATTTTACGAATCATAGTATAATAATAAAACATTTTTTAAAATTTTTTAAGGAATCATGGTTTGGGAACCAAAAGAATGTCTGACTGAAGATAGAAATAAAACAAAATTTTATTAGAAACATTATCTCAATTATATTAAGTAAAAAAGATTGAAAAATGTTAATATAACATTAAAATATTATGAATAAAAATATGAGAATAAAATTCATGATTTTATTGAGATATGGATAGTAGTATTTTATCATCGAAAACATAATTATAAAATACCCCCCATAAATGATGAGATTGTAACATAAAATCATTACCACTTTGGTATTAGTGAACCCTAAGCCCCATGAATTAATAAAAAAAATGGAACATAAAATATCATGAGGATAAATAAATTAATGATAATACATTTCAAAGGTTCCATATATAAACCTCATGAAGGAATATAGGTCCATAACATAATGCACATCACAATGAAGGAAAATTGAGACAAAAAGCCACTACCTTTGGTCTTATTGTTCATCGTAAATGTTAAAAATTTAATTATAATAAATAAAAATTTTTAATAAATCTATTATAGAACCCTATTTTAATATATCATACGATCTATTATTTTTTTCATTACATTTAACCACACTTTTATTAAAAATTCCACGTTAAATTTATGTTTCTAATAATAATCAATTTTTTCATATATGTTTTGATTTTTTATTTTTTTCATCTCACATTGATCATGATTTAATCATATTAATAATATTAAAAATGGTTTAAATTTCATATATATTCACTATATATGTATTCAGAGTAATTCGTAAAATTTAGTGATAGAAAGTGAAATACATCATTTGTGGAGATGGTTGGTTGTACGTACTCATGGTCTTTATTTCCATTTTCTTTTCAAATTGAATGAAATAAAATAACATTTCATATTATCATTCTAGAATACTTTTTATCTTATATATGTAAAATATTTTAATTAATACCAATGGTATTCCCTTCCATGTAAATCATGAATGAATCGCATTGCTTCGTGAGACAATATTCTTTGTTACACATGAGGGATGTTGTCGTATTCCCACAAAAGGAAGAGTATGAATGTCTGTGTGATATAATTATTCTAGAAGTATAATAATATCATAAAAATAATATATATATATATATATAATAAATCAATCATCATATCCATACTTGAGATTTGGTAATCAAAAAACAAATGAAGTCAGTTTGCGAGGGGGGTAATCCATTGTGCACACAAATATTGATTTCATAACCCATTTGAGGGAACTGGAGATGATTTTTAGTTAGGACCATAAAATAAAATTATAAAATTATATATAATATATTTTTGTTATTATATCATCATCATATAGCAAGAATTTAAGTAGTTTTGGGAATAAAGAAAACAAAATTTCTCATTGATTAATGTTACCTCTTCTTTGGTTATCCTCATTAGGTTTACACCGAAAGAGTTCCTAGGTTGTATTGATGTCCCAAATAAAGATACTAGGATTATCATAAGTAATTTGGAAAGGTATTTTCATATAGAATTTTTGAATAAAAGGGGATTAAATGTGAGAATAGCTGGGGAGAAGGGGTGACCTTTTATAAGTCAAGTGAGTGGCACACATGTAATTGTTTTGAAAAAAAAGAATTTCACCAATGTTTTGTTCATGTCACAAGGATCTAATAATAGTCTATTATATATAATAGAAAATATAATATCTAAACATATTGATAATATTTTTTTGGTTATTTTTAACCTTTATTATATTATTATAACCCCCCCCCCCCTTGTGAACCCATTTTTACCTTAACTTTGGTAACTAATTTTTACTATTTTTAATATTAATTTTGATGAAAAAAATAAGTAAAACATATTGGATAATATAAATTATTCTGATTAAAAATATGGATTACATTTTTTTCAAATTAAATTTACCTAGCTAGAAATTTTAATTTAAATGTAATCCTAGAGACATGATGAGATAAGAGGTTTTTAAAGAGAAAACTGGTCAAATGTTTCATTTTTTTAAAGAACATTTCAAAATAAAATTGATTAAATTGGTGTAAATTGGATTAATAGATTTATAATTGAACTTATTTTACATTAAAACTACTTTAAATTATAACCAACATTATAAATAATTTAAATTAAAATTTAATTTTTAATAAAAATTCAATATTTCTCATTATTCATTAAAAAATGAAACATTTTCGATAAATCATTTTAAGTCACCCTAAGATAAATTGGAAATTTTGATTTAAAAATTAATTTTATTTTATAAAATTCATTTCCAAGAAGTTTCATATTTCAATTTTATTATTTTTCACAAAAATAAATAATAAATATTTTTATAGAAAATAGTTTTTTTCGAAGCATATAATGATTTTAATGAATTTTTTTAACTTTTTTAGTAATATATTATCTTTATATAAAACCATTATAAAAAAATATTTTAAATTAGTTATTACTATTCATATCACTAGGTTTATTCTATTAGTTATAATGGTAGCATTTGAATAATTATATTTATGGTAGATCGGTGTTTTATTAAAACCCAGTGTTGTGTGTAACACAAGATCACCTAAGGATTACTTCTGTAAATGATTATCTTGTTGTTTCATATAATAAAATTTTAACATGGTGTTGTGTGAAATTCAAGATATGAAATAAATTTAACCTATTTTAAAAATATAAATTCGTAAAAAATTAGGGTGTTACAAGAAAAGCCCACATCTCTATAATTGGTATCATAGGAAAGCATTTGTTAACCATTTGAAACTAAGATGATAAATATTTTGTGAGACCTTAGGGATGCCTATAAATATATATCTAGAGATATGTATAAGGATAATTTTAATTATGAATCAAACTATATGACAATATCATATAATTTTGTTAGAGGATGGAGAAAGTGGTTTATAATAAATTACATCCCTATCAAGATACTATAAGTTGAGGTGGATCTGGTTGAGAGCTGACTAGTAGTAATAACTAGAAAAATAAATCACTGATCTAGACTCGATCATCTGTTGGCTTATGTGAAATGATCTTGCTACATACCTAGTTTTACACTCTTTGGGGATACACTTTAGAAATTTAAAAAAAATCTGAACCATCATGAGGGATTGAAATAATGACCATGAATGACCTAGTTTTATCCTAAGGTTTTATATATTTAAATTAAGATATCATGATTTAGAAATAATATAAATTATTTTTCATAATTAGTTTTTTTCAACTAGGATTATGTTTTCTCACACAATGCTTTGTTGTTTTAATTAACGGCTGGAACCTGGTGAAATTGTTTTAATACTAAATATAATGGGAAATAAAATTATTGTCCTTCGTAGAATCCAATTGTTATTAGAGATGGAATGAAAAACCTCATTTTTATGATCACACAACGTTCTTAAGCTATGAATCATGTTGAACTTACAAACAAGAAAAAGAGAGAACAATGTTCTGTTGATTCCTTCATGAGGAAATGTCTACCCACTTTTATTAGGTCAACTATTCCATTTATCACTAATAAATTGATCATTTACACTAAAAATATATTTTCCATTTTATAATGATTGGATCATGAAAAAATGATGTTCATTTTCTATCATTTTTAATGAGAATCATATAAATGGTGGAAGATCATCAAGAATATGAGTCAAGATGCATTAATAGAAACCATTGAATGAGATGAGTTTAAAGGGATATTTTTCAGAAACTAATTCCCTTTTAATCTACAAATACTGATATAGAATGGGTTTTCTGAGATCAAATTGAAATACGGTAAACCTATTTGTACCTATAAATATTTTTTTACCAAACATACATGATACCCTCTTGGTTTAATGATCAACCCATAATAGAAAATTGATTGATTTTTTGGTGTCATAAGGTCATGCCTTCGAAATGCGTTGGATATAAGAGAATTTATTAGATATAAATAAGTCGTCTAACATGAACACAAGGTATAATTGTTAATTATAGTTTTTAACACATCCCATGGTTTTGGAAAGAAAATAAATATTGACATTCTTTTAGAAGTTCAAATAAATTACTTGATTGAAAGATATTTTAGTCACCAACATGATATAAATGTGGTATGAAGCACTAATTTGAATTATTAAAAGGAATAATTTGGATTTATAAGTGTTTTAAGGCAAACCATAGAGAAAAAAATGTATAAGTAATGTAATGCTTCCTGTAAATGAAATAAAAAAATAGATACCTAAAAAATTCACCACCCACACTCTGGTTCATCAATTGTTAGGAGTTTGAGCATTATTCATATAAATTCCCTATTATAAGGTATAATGTGGATGATATGCCACATAAAATTATAAAGAAAAAATTCAATAGTAAATCTTATTAAATTATAATGGATGATGTGAATGATGATAAATATGGAACTCTTATCCTCACCTCCTTAAATGGTAAATTCATGTTTGATTTTTTATAAATGAGCCCTACGAAAATATTATTTTATATCCTTTAGTAAAATTTCATATGATTAAATACCTTCACATGAATTCTAGAATAAGGAAATAAAATTTGATATTTATTGGTACATGAATAAACTGAATCCTCAAATAAAATATTTTGTATAGGATAAGAGAATATATAATGAATAAAGGGTGAAATATATATTGAAAATGTGTGTTTATGTATGTAATATTACCTTAAGAGTTATGGATACTATAATCAGTTAATGATTTTAGCTTTTATCATATGTTAAAAGTCATTGAAACCCATTTAGAGATTTTATGAAATGGGTGTTTATCATGATTAAATATATTTTTGGTAAAATATATCAGAATACAACCCTTTGGTTTTGTAAATGTTTTCATTATAAGGTTAATTGAGGATTAAGGACTTTACAGTTTGTGGAAAAATGATTACAGGTGCTGATAAAGATTAGGTATTATATTATCATTCATGTTGAGGAAATTATGGGTTGTGATTGATCATCTTACAAAGTCAACACATCTCATTGCTATCAGAGAATATGTATATCTGTATTAGATTTCTAGAATATAGATTATGGTAATGGTATGGTTTCATTTAGTACAAAATTTAATTGTATAAATTTTGGATATGAGGTTTACCTCGAATATCTAATGAAGTATTCGATATGCTTTGGGTTCATAGAAATGTTTCATCAATGCATATCATCATTAGATAGATGTTTAGTTTGAGGTAACTATAAGAACTCAATAGTATATGCTAAGATCTTTTATATATTTCAAGGGTGGTTGGGATCAATACCTTACTTCAGTTGATTTTTCTTATAATAATATCTTTCACTTGAGCATTAATTTTGCTCTATATGATCACCATTATGGAAAGAACTATAGAAATCCAATAAAAGTATATTATATTGAAGGAATAAAGCTATTGGGACCTGATCTAGCAGATAAAAGGGGATAAAATGTTTGGGATATTTTGGAAACCCATAATAGAAAAAAATTGAAAATAATTATGTTCATAATTATCCACATGATCTATAATTTGATATCAGCAAGAATGTGTTTCTAAAAATATCTCCTTGGAATAAATAATTGTAAACTAATCCATGTGTATAATGTCCTATTTGAAAGTCTTGGTCATATTGAGATAGTAGCCTCACTTGGGGATTCTATAAAACCTTCCTCAAGTCCATGATGTGTTCCATGTATCTCTCAATAAAAAAGTGAATACCTAATCAATCACACATTATAAACTTTGAGGTCTTCTCATTGGAGAAAATTTTTTCTTATGAGGAACAACCAGTGGAGATTCACAATAAGATATAGTTTTATGATATAAAACTACTCACCTGGTCAATATATTCTATTGAAACCACCATTTTGAGTAAATTACAGGGTAAACTAAGTATCTAATAAGGAATAAGTATCATTATTCATTAGTACTGGGGTGATGAATTTTTTTTGGGGGGGGAAGTCATTTTATAGGGGGTAGAATATTACACCCTAATATTTAGTGGAATATCAAATAAATTTCGTCTTTTTAAAATTTTTCGTCCCACATATCACCATGTTTAGCACTCATTACTTGTAACACTAATTTCATCTTTCATTACAGAAAATGATGAGTTTTAACAAAATGAAACATACTATAAAAGTATTGTCATTTAATATGATGGTTCAAACTAGACATTAGAATTAAATCTTTCTATAGGACTAGAAAAATTTTGAAATTATTTTATTTACATTGTATATAAAATTAATTCTTTAGTGACCAATTAATTATTAATTAATATAAAAAATATTTTTAAATAATGGAATTCTTTTTTTTTAATATTATTTTTATGAACCAAAATAGTTTTACCTAATTTAATTATGAAAATAAGTTTTATGGAATTATTTTAAGGGAAATTATATATTTTATATTCATAATACTTTTTGATATTCATATTATGTGTCTTCTATACAAGCTATATGAATAAATCTAATTTTACATTTAAAAACATTATTTTTTCTAAAAAATAATTATGTCCCCTTTTTCACAGAAATATTTAAATTAAATTTTCCCAATTTTCGAATATTAATTTTCAAAAATAAAAATTATTTTTCAAATCTACATTTCAAATTTTTTTAGGGTGAATTTTAAATAATTTTATTAAAAGGTAAATTTTCCTATGAATAGTTAAAATACTTATTTTAATTATGAATTTTCATTTCTATTAAAGAATTTAAAGACATCAAAATTGTTCTAATATAGTTTTAAAATAAAAATATTTTATGAATATATCTATTAATATTATTTAGTACATTGGGATCAATTTTATGTTGATTTTTGATATTAAAACATTATCTATTTATGAAATGTTTCTCTTTGAAAACTCATTTTATTGTCGATATGCAGGTTTAATTTTATATCAAATTATGACACATCTATGAGTTTAATTTTTAATAATTTATTTCATAATGAGATTAAGAATAATTTATATTATATAATAAATTAAAAATAATTTTTTACCCTAATTAATATTAAAAGTAGTAAAATTTATTCATTACGGTTAAGGTAAAAAATGAGTTTAATATGGGATGTTACTAAAAATACAAAGGTTAAAAATGACCCAAAACATTTATAATTCCCATTTTTTGGAATAAATTACACCTTATTAGTATATTTTATATAATGGCCCATTTTTTATCATTGTGGAATGTAGAAAAATGTTGGTACACCTTATTCTTTACAAAAATTACAAGTGTGCCACTCACCTCACTGATAAAAGAAAACCCCCTCTCCTCTCTTCTTCACATTTCCAAAACCCATTGGATTGGCCAATAAATTCCTAAATAAATTCCTCAATTACCTAACCTAATCATATAATACATATTTTATTCATAAATCCAACCTATTAATCCTTTTGGTTCAAGCCATAATACGATGTTCGAATAATGTGAAATATCCCCAATTGAGGGTTTTATTTTATTTCTACCTCCACCTACTTATATTATAATTAAACTATGAAGATATAATATAATATTATTATTATTATATTTATATGTTATTATGTTTATTTAATATCTTAAATCCTTCTTATCTTGCATCAAATTGGTTATGAATTCATCAATGGTGTGTATGGAGGACTACAAACTCACGAGAAAATTTTAATTATTTTCCATCACATCCTCTCATCGATGGATATAATGATGAATGAATTTTTTATATATTATATATATGAAATTATTATTCTTCAATAATCAGGATATAAAATATTTATTCAAATGATATAATTTTTGAGAATAAGATAATGTTGTTCATATATATGGCGGACTACTACCTCGCGGAGTGATGTGATTCTTTCACGCATTACATGGAAGGTGATAATGATAGGTCTAATTAAAATATGTTATATATATAATGATATTTATTCATAAATTGAAATAAATTAATTAACTTTATTTATTTTAACCCATCTTGAAAATGGAAACAACATTCATGCATACATACGACCTATCGTCTCCTTGAAAGTTGTATTTTATTTTCTATCTCTATATTTTATGGATTAAAATAAACAAATATATTAAATATATATATGATATTTATATAATTGATAAAAAAATGGATATTATTTTACCATAATAAAAATAATAGGTCTAAAAAATAAAAATAAAAATCAGAACATACCTGAAAAAACTAAGAAGTTACTGCCCAAAACGTGACTTTGACATGGAATTATTAAAAAATGTGTAATAAAAGGTCATTAGTAAATAATATATGTTATGATATATAAAATTTTTATTTTATAATAAATATAAATACTTATATTTATTATAAATTATGTTTCGATATTGATGAAGGAAGTCGAAACTCGACGTAAGGGATTTCAACTCATTCTTACTTCTGTGAGATAGATGCCATATTCACCACTTATTTATATAATGTTTTGAATACACATAAAATTACTGTATTGTATAATTATTACCATGATAATTATTATGATTAACCTATCCATTTTATTATTTCTCATTCACTGTATTTCGGGTTCAAATGTTACAAAATTGGTAAGTCATTTTTCCCAATTTTCCATTTTTGAGACATATGTTTGTATATGAACTTATATCCTTTTATAAGGTACATATCAATTCCATATTCTATATAATATCATTAATTTATTTATTCTTGTGATATTATAGGTTTCAATTGATGTTATTATTTCTTGGGCATATGATTCATTGTTATAGAAGTGCTAATTGCTTAATGAAACAACCTGATCATTTATATAGATGTATATTTTTATACTTTTGATGATGAAATATCAGGATATATATCTCAATAAACTCATAAATTATCTTATCCTATAATTATGTCATTAGAATAAATTTTTTCCCTTAATTTTCCTCTATTTATTAATCAATATTCTGAATAATTATCTAAATAAAACTGACCATATTTCTCTCAACAGCCAAAACCCATTTTATCTTCCATATCCATGTTTTCAAAAATGTTTTATCAATGTAATAATTATTTAAATAATTCATTTTGACCAATTATTTTATTTTACAAATTGTTTTAATATTTAATTATGATGTCATTTTTAGAAATAATTTTCATTTATCTTTTACAAAAAAAATTAAAGAAATCATTGTCTAAAGGTGTATGACATGAATGGGATTTCCATAGTCAAGACCATTATTTACATTAAATATATATTTTCAACTTGAAAATTTTTATTTTCAAAGAAAATGACTTGCATAATTTTTTATCTTTTATGAAAATTCAAAGTGGAGAGGACATTCTCCCCAATATATGTTTTAAATTATTTTTAAATCTATCATTGTAAATTTCAAACAATTATTTTGATAAAAAATTATATCAAAAACATTTTACATTTTGAAAAAAAATAAAAGTGGAAATTCGTTTTTCTACCAAAAATGTTCCAAATGATCATTCAAATAATTTTCCATGTAATTTTAAATCCATTAATGTTAACTATTCTCTACTAGTAATAATATCCGTGTATGCCATTATTATTCTTTCTTTTAATGGTTTGTGTTTATAATGTCATCATGTTTATGAACCCTGTATATCTTAACCTATTCATACCATGATAAAATAATATTTAAACCCACTTATTTTCAATATGTTATGCTATGATGAAATATTGACGTGATTATAAAACCTATTTATTTTACATAGGTTATGTTATGATGATATTATTATGAAACCAGTTTTATATCTTGGGTTGTGCAGTCACAATTGTTTTATGGTATTATGGAATACATATGTATGGTTTTAAATATGTGATGATGGTTATTTAATTAACAAGGATTGTGTTCATGTTATAACCAATGATTGGTGGTACCTATATCTCCCTCTAATGCAATAGATTAGTATTGATATCTTATGAGACAATCTGGAAGGAATGTGGATTGAACCCAGTTATTTAAGGGTCTTTCTCCACTATCATAGTCTTGGAGGTGATACTTTACTACTATGATGGTTTTCGGAGAGAACTCATTACACAATTATAGTCTTTTAAATCATCCTTAAACTACTAAGGAAATGATTTTATATGATTATTTTTATACCAAAAATATATTTCTTATTAAAATTTCATGTTATCTTGTGTCGTGTTCATTCATTCCATTATGATTTATATCATTTAAATATCCATCATTTATACCATTTAGTTATATATTCATATTTGATATGCCGGGTACGGTTTTCATATGTTATTCTCATGTTCTCATACAATTATGATCATGTCATGTATATATATTTCCCAAATTTACCATTATTAATAATTTGATCTCACATATTATTGTGTTTAATTTCCTAGATTATGAATAAATATTTTTTGTAGGTATTTTTTATGAATATTACAAAATGGGGTGATCATTATGGGAGATGTCGAATATCATTCACTAAATAAAATTATTATTTTTTCTTTGTATCCAATGGAATTAAACAATTATGATCCATAAGAATGTGTCTATTTTATGACACAAATATTTATCTAATTGTCATAATATATATGTATTAAAACCCTAGGTCTCTACAATATCCTATAATTATACATATTCCCAGAGTATTCTACAAATATTTCAACACCTAATATCCAATGATTAACTAAAACCATTTTTGATACCAACTGAGGTGACTTGATCCCTTCATATATATATATATATATATATATTACATCATCGTATATTAATATTGAATACATATCATAATAATACACATCCTATAATCATATAATTTTTGTGTTCTTCAAGACTAGATATATAATCATCAAATTTCATGAAATATCTTGAATATCTCTAATAAAATTTCTTCTCACATTCTTAAATTCTTAGACATAACGTATTTAAAACTGTTATTTATAACATGGGGAAAGGAAATATAATAATGGGTTGGATCATATTCTCAGTAAGTGTAAACAATGGGTATTTCCAATAAATGACCATAAGTGATCATAAAATAATAATGATGTTATAAGAACATGATCATTGCATTGGATAATCATACCCAATCCTTCAATGTTCATTAATTATAAATCATGGAATAATGAATTTTTATAATGGAATACATAATTCAAAAGAATGTCGAATCACCAATAGTCAATCATGATCCTAGAGAATATATTATAATCATAAGACATAAGTTGGAGGCATACACTTTAGAAGATAAAATCATTTCTTTAGTTAATGATCACTTCCAAGGCTATCATAGTGGATTTGGTTTACTCCCATTTCATTAATTTCCTTATTCATGGTAAACTACCAAGAAAATCATAGTGGAAAAATTCCATTATTAAATTGGATTCACTCATCATTTCAGTCTATATTATCTATTAAAATATTCATAGTTACCCAATAAATTGGAGGGATATGTAATTTTGGTAACACCCATCACATAATTATAATCCATTTATATGTGTGCAACAATATCATAAAACATTCATCATCACATCATATCATAACCTGTGGAAATTAAATGAGTTTCATAATCATTTAATCATAGCATAACCCATGAAAAATAAATGGGTTTCATAAAAATCTCATCCATATAATCATAAAACATCCATAGAAAGAATATTTCTGGTATCATTGAATAATATATATAGTAAAACTTAAGTAATAAGAAAGTATGTTATCATATATCAAATTTGGCTAAAAATGGTCATTGAAATATTTCATGATGAAAATACCATTTACATTATGAAATCATGTTTAAAAATTATATAATTTCCCAAAATACTATATATATTTTTAAAATTAAAATGAAATATTACAAATAGATATTCAACGAAATGAAAAATCATGATGAATAGAAAATACTTCAGGTTGTATACGTTAAATGAAAAAACTTCTTTTACACATTTATAAAAGGTAAAAAATAACTTGATAAAATAAATGTATATTTAAAAATATTACTTTTGGAAAATTTGTATTTAAAGTGAAAGGTATTGAAATTTTACTTTATAAAATATTTAATGTACATTTTATAACTCTCATAAATTAGTTTTGAAGAGTGTGGACATAGAATAAAGTGTCCATGTCTCAAAGATGAAATAAAGTCATCATTTCATTAAAATAATTCCTCGATCATTTCATGTCATTAAGAAAGGGATACTGTAAAAATAAATGAAAACTATATAAATAACAAGAGTAGAATAAAATAGATGGAATTTAAAGAATAATATCTACATAATTTCCCATAATGAAAATTTATATTAAAAATTATGAAAAAGCAATGTGATTGTAACATAAATTATTCCTTAAGACTCACCATGCAATGTACACATTCAAAAAAACCATATATTGAATATATATTTATAATAAATGTATTATAAAACCATATTGAAATATAAGTAACCATTTATTATTATTTTTGGATTTGAAATTATCATTTTATTAACAATTTTTTCATGAAAAATATCATTTCGGTAAAAAGATGTATTTTCTAAATTCAAGTACTAGTTTGATGATTCCTATAATTAGATATTGTTCATTGTTTAATAATATTTAGAAACATAATAATAAAATAAGTATCATGTTAATTCCTCATATTCAATTTTATATTTATTCATATAAAATGCTAATGAAAAACAGATGACCTTACTATGTGGATATGGTAATCCACATGTACAAACGAATGATGTTATCGTTTCACAATGAATGGAAAGGTATGTCGGTTGAAAAGATAATATAATTATAGAAGAATAATTACATCATTGATCTAATATATAAACATAAAATATTTTTTAATATATATAATCTTAAATTGGTGATTAAAATAAATAATATCACTACACAGGGGTGGCAGTCTAAACAGAAAAATGAGTGATGATTTCATTTCCTATTTGGTTGAAATATGGTAAAAAATGGTTTATCTGTAATAATAAAATAATTATTATTTTAAATATTTTAAATTTATTAATTTATAATTAATAGAATTTATTTATATTAGGTAGAAGAATAAATTCAATATAATACACTCTATTAATATTTATACATCTTTATTTATAAACCACGTTTATCTTATACAATAAGCCTTGAAATGATGTAATTATTATCAAAATAAGACTTCAAGGTTATGATGTGGGATTTTAGTATGGTATTACGGTAGTCTATATCTAAGATAGATTCCCCATGAACTTTTAAAAAGATATGATAAGGGGTGTAAATTTATAAGGAAGGGGTGGGGACACTTTTTTTAAGGGTGATGTCTTGGCTAAAGGCCAAGACACAATTTATTAGATAGAAAAAAAAGAACTAAAAAAGTTGGAAAGAGGGGATATTAATACATTCCTTTTCATGTAGAGGGAGAATCTGTATAGGAATATCATCAATCAAAGAGAGGGCCTAGATGATTCCCTTATATACCAGACCATCTGCAACCTTATTCACTTCGCGAAAGGCATATGTCATGATGTATATGATCTCCCAAAAAGAATCTAGGAATCTCATCCAACAGGTGGTAAGCAGCCACACAAGCTGCACCACACCATTCCAAATAGCATGGAAAATTGTCATAGATTCACTTTCAATACATATTTTGTTCCAACCCTTTTTTTAACAAAATCAATTGCATGAATGACATCCAACATTCCAACTTCTAATAAGGAGGCGAAACCGCAACTGCCAAAGAAACATCCATGACAACGACCAAGAACATCTCTGAAGATATAACCACATCCTTCCGGTATCGTATTTCCTTTGGAATCTCCATAAACATTGATTTTGATCCAACCTATGATTAGAGCCTACCAGAAAACTACAAGGGTGCGCATCGAATGCCTGTAGATACCTTCAATTCGAAGTTGGAGGAGGATCACAAGATCTCCAATAGTGTTGTCACAATAAGAATTTTGAATCGAGGTCGCTTCCCTAATGGCGATAATAATCCGTATCCAATATGAATTAAGATTAAATGAGAAGTTTTTGTGGATAAAAGCATTTCTATCATACCAGATAATGTGGAGGAGCTCTGCAACAGCAGTTATTAGAAGATTCTGGATTTGATGTGAGAAGTCATGCTACACACAACTAATTATTTGTGAACTAATGGAGTCGAGATGAAACCATCTGTAGTAAAACATGTTAGTAATATAGTTCCAAATGGATGAATCTGTAGCATAAGAAAAAAAATATGTGGTTGATATCTTCACTATGTTGATGAAATAATGGGGAATTAGAATAGAGATGAATACCAAAAGCTTTAAGAACAACCTCAGTAGGGATGCAGTTGTGGGAAATATATCAAACAAGGTTAAGCCTCGAGGGTTTAATCCAAGTTTTGACAATGTATTTCATCAAAAAATATAGAATCAGCATTCATCAAGTGCGTGTTTGTAAAAAAAATTGTGTCAAGCACACCATTATGAGCAGGCTCCTAGATAAGGAAATCATTAGTGCGAGAGAAATGATAATTGTCAACCACATGCATGATGTTGTAAGGAAAGTTGGAAGGACTAGATTGCATTGCATCCTTAATAACACAAGTGGTTTTAACATGAGGGTAGTGAGGAGATAAAATGGATAAAAGGGGGTAGCTATTTCGGTTATCCAGCCATAAATTCAGGGAAAAGTCAATTCTCACCATCCATCTAGAATAGTTCCTGATATTTGTGAAGGAAAATCTAATGGATTGATAGATCATGGAGTTCATATAATTTATATTTCCATTATTTAGCTTCATAGGGAAATTATTTTTATAAAAGTAGATAATGTTGCAGTTACTATTAATCAATCACCAGGTCAACCTGGCTTGAATAGCTTCATTGAAAAGTTTATGGGTTTTAATACCCATGCCACCCATCTCATGAGGTTTAAAACAATCGGACCAGGGAATGGATACCATCCCTATTTCGAGATTCCTTCGAGACCAAAAAAATTTATGTAAACATTAATTTTTTAAGGAGACCTATAGGCCATTTATAGACCATCATAGAGTAGACCCTTTTAGAGAAAATGGTTGATTTAACAAGACAGATACGGTCAGCCGTAGATAAGGATTTTCCTTTCAAAGAGGAAAGTTGATTGATGACTTGGTCAAAAATTGAGGTAAAATACAAGGATTTAGTCTTTCCAAAAAAATGGGATGTCCCCAATAGGGGAAAGAGAAAGACCCTTCATTGATGCCTAGGCTATAAATGATTCTATTTTTCTTAATAGGATAAAAACTTTTACCAAAGAAAACAATGGATTTTTTCCAACTAATTGCTTTCCCAGAGATCTCTTCATAATGAGAAAAGCTATTTTTAAAATTTTGAATGATTCTTTTTTAAATCATGAATGAAAATGATGATATCAATGGCCTATAAGAGATGCGTAAGAACATGAAGATTTCTGGCCACCAGAATGGGTTTGATTTTTCTTTTTCCCAAAAGGTGGGATGGAAATCTACTAAAATAATCTTCCATAATAAAAAAATGAATGGCAGATAAGGGGTCACCTGGTTTGACACCCTTTGTTCATTTAAAGTATCCTTTTGGTGAGCCATTAATAAGGATGGAGATATTGGTCGAGGAAAATAATGTTCATATTCTACGGGTGAAGGTATCATGAAAACCAAATTCCTGGAGAACATTAAGGATTAAAGTCCAATTGATAGTATCAAAATCTTTTCTAATATCATGTTTGATCGCAATACTTCCTCCTCTTTTAACATTATTTAAAGAGTTAGTGAATTTGGTGGAAAGAACAATCCAATCATGAATAGACCTCCCCTTGAAAAAACCAAACTGATTCCAAGAGATGATTTTACTATATATCGATGAGAGACGGCTGGCAAAAATCATGGTAATAATTTTGTAGAGAGAGTTAATGAGAGCAAGAGGTCGAAAGAGATGAATTTCAGATGTGTCAGCCACTTTAGGTATTATGGTATGGAAATGAGCGTTAAGGCCATGAGGGAGGACCTCATTAGTAAAGAAAGATCTAACATGTTTAAAAACATCTATGTATATGACCTCACAAAAACGTTGGAAGAAACCATTATTGAAGTCATTGGGATCCGGAGCACTATCAGAAGTGAGACTAATGGGACACTTGAATATTTTCAAAATATAAAAATATATTAATGTATCACAACATTCCAAAGGGTGAAAAATAGAAAATATTATAATAAATGATGTCTATGATAAACATACCTACAACCAATAAAATAAATGTAATATGTTTTTGAAATTTTAAACCAAAACTCTTGGTCAAACCCCACCCCTAATATAAACCATTTTTAAACCTAAACATGATAAGAAAATTTTACATTTTTTATTATTAATTATGACCAAAAAATAATTTAAACATATTAAATTATATTATCTATTCTGATAAAAAATATTAAATCTGTTTTATAATTTTTAACTTCTATAATTTGATGAAATTCATTTTAAAATAAATGTTCAAAATGCAATGGAAACTTCTCTAAGAAAAATGTTTTTCATTAAATATATCTTACCACCATTCCATGCAATGAGAAAAATATTATATGAATGTCCAAATATTTTATTGAATATATAATTTATAAATTTCACTAAAATAACTCATCAATAGTGATTAATTTAATTTAATATGATAAAAACACCTTGTGCAAATAAAATTAATTTTTTGAAAATTGTGTTTATAAGACCAAAAAAACTTATAAAAAAATATAGTATAAGGATGATTGATATTTTATTAATAACAATGTTTCCAATTATAGGTGATATATTTAAATTTATGAAAAAATTCAAAACTTAATTTTACTTAAATATGAAAATAAATTATAGTTTTACAAAAAACTGGTATTTTCTAATATACACTAAAGAAATATTTTTAGAAATATCTGAAAACTTTAATCGATGATATTGTTGATGTTATGATTTAAAAAATTAAATTAAATTGCTATAATAAAATTTCTATAATTGGTAGAAAATATTTATAATATTTACACATAAAATCTGATAAAACCCCTTTTTTTAGGAAAAGTATTTTTAATCCATAAAATTACTTTACTAAAAAAATTGATTACATATTAAGAATTTATCAACACAATTTAATTACATAAAAAATTTTAAAAAATATCATAATGTGGTTATTTTTACTCATTCATTTCAATTAAATAGAAACATTATAATGGTTTACTATATTTTGGTTCATATAGAATAAGAATTTCATTTAAGGAAAGATATTAAAGAATAGAAATATGTCATAAAATATCAGGGAGTTACAAATTCTATCTAACTATATGTTCAAACTATACTAGTGACATTTAATAGTCTAAATGTTAAATTTTTTATCTAATTTTCTCCCAAATCCCTATTTGTTTCTCTTTTATTATAGGGTCTCAAACTATAGTCTCTCGTATGATGAATTTTGTGATTTCTTCCCCACCATAGAGATATTTCATAAATTTTGAGGGTTTTGGATCTTGAAAACTAATCTTTTTTCTTAAATCACTATTTCTTTATTACACTATTAGATCTCCTATTATCTCCTTGAAATGGACAATAGATCTAGATAATCATCATCATGACTTCGATTTTTGGTAAGATTTAATGGAATTTCATATAGATCATCCAAAGCTGAGGGAGAGGTAATATAGGTTTTCAAAGATCGTTTTTTTTTTCAATGTAAATATGATCATTGAGGTATGTTATTTGATAAATTTGATTTACTTTTATAAACATTTGAGTCTTGTTCTTGTTTTAATGGGTTTTCTTAAATTGTTCTTGAATCATGAAATGGTTTCATGAGATTGGATTTGAATGATGAATGTATTTCCTGAATGTTTCTTTGAAAATGGCATTAAATTTAAATTTAAAACATTGTCAAAATGGTTTTGGGGTTGTTGTTTTATGATTGATGAACATTTTGTGTTTATTGAAATTATCAAAATGAAATTTTTTAATATTTGATGATAATGGAACATGGGAACCTAGTTATTTAGATGGTATGGCAATAAAAATCATGCTATGATGGTTTTTAGAAACTTATATATGGATTTACACTAAAATAATAACAAAATTTTTTTAGATGTGATGGGTAGCCATTATCCTGGGTGGTATCCTTCCCTATTATTTTTGGTTCCATATCCTAGAGGGTTTGTGTTGTAACATCCCAAGTTTAAATAAAATAATTTTTTATTTAATTATTATTATTTTATTTAAATATTAATTTAATTTTGTAATATTAATATTAATAAAATAGAATTTTAAATGAATATTAAATTATCAATTAAGAAAATAAATAAATAAATAAATAAATTATTATGACAATTTACTAAATAATATTTTTAACAGTTGATTTTATTGAATTAATTGACAATTTTACAATAGCTAAAATTTGTTTTAATCTAGATTCATTAAGTATTAAATTATTGATATCAAGTAATATTTTGAATATAAATTTTTTTAAAAACTAAAATTAAATTAATTATCATTTAACAATTAATATAAAATGACTTATAATTATAAATAATTAAATTTATGTAAATAAATTTTATTAAGTAAATTTAGTAGTTAGTTTTATACAAAATATATTGTTGTTATTATATTTTATTTCTAAATATATAAAATTGAAAAAATGGTAAAGTTATGTTTAAAAAATATATGTGATGAGAATAATTAATTTAAGCAAAATTTATAAAAAAAATACAAATGATATTATGAGAATTATAAAATATATATAAATGATTGTTATTTGGAATTATAAAATTTATGTAATATTTAACTATGAATGTTTTCTTTATTGATTAATTTTATTCTTCCTGGAATTTTTTTGTTGCAATGTTTTAATTTTGGCTGTGTAGTTCGTGTTTAAGGTAACTTTCAACCATTTCAAGTACATTGTGGTGCTCCAGAGGGGGATCAGAGTAGAGAATTCCCTTGGTTATTTCTTTTCTAATTCAGATGTTTGAGAGGGTGTGGCATTACCATTGGTATCAGACCTATGCAAACTTATAGAGGATAGCTTTCCAAGTAGTGATGAGGATGTCGAAGCTGGTCATAATGATTTTCATGCAGGGTAGTGGCCTTACTTTGTAGCTTTGAATGATTTGTTTTTTGGTCTTAAATTTATAATGGAGGATTTTTTGTTGTAAAATACTTTGATGTCATATTGGGTTCCCCTTAGACCTCAAAAGGGGGTCTATGATAATAATAAAAATTAATTTTCACTCAGTAATATTTTATATTTATATATTATATATATATTATCATAATTAGTATTAAAAAATATATTACATTAATTTATTATCAAAATTTTGATATTATAAATAAACACAATGAATAAAAAATGGTGAAAATTTGGTGAAGGGAATCAGATAATAGGTCCTTGAGGTATAGCTCTTTTGGGGAAATCATTTATAGGTTTCTTATTTAGGAATATTTATGTGTTATCATAGACCATGGGTTTGAGCTCAACCGAAGTAAGGGTATTTGATCTATTTTGGGAGGTCGAGCATGGAAGAGTGAGTTTGAGAATCGAGATTTGATTTATAGATGATTTTTTAAAGAGCAGATGGTGGGAGTAATTGAGGATTGTAGGATTGAGTATAGATACGATGTCAAATGAACCCCAAATATGAACCATGAAGATTTTTTAAAACTCTCATGGAATTCAAACGACCAAGATAGTTTGATTTAAAGATCATTTTTCGGTATGTGTATTGATTTCTTATTAGGTGACCGAAAATTTATTATTAAATACCTATTTTTTGTATTTTTCTATGTTTCTTCTTTGATAGTATTCAACTAAATTAGTGTTGTATTCATATTTTCTTTCATTTCTTCTTCCTTTACTCATATGTTGTTCTATATTAGTCAATGCTTTGTTTTTGCCAACGATTTCCCCTAATATTTCCTCGAATCAATTTCAAATTCCAAAT
The DNA here is from genome assembly GCA_963277665.1 of Viscum album. Lineage (NCBI taxonomy): Eukaryota > Viridiplantae > Streptophyta > Magnoliopsida > Santalales > Viscaceae > Viscum > Viscum album. The sequence continues at coordinate 1,535,028,405 of OY728156.1, read as the reverse complement.
ATTTATTTCTTTAATTTCTATTCCCAACCATTTGAAACAATATATATAAATATAATCTGAGTTTATGCTAGCTCATAAATCCTTATACCAACACAACACAATCTGGAGAATTGATATTTCTTATCGACATGGTTTCCTTTATGTACTACAAACAAAAATTATAAATTAATAAATTTGTCTTGTATTTTGAATAATAATTTCATTCATGAATTGGTTATAGAGTGTATTATTCTATTGAATACACAATGTGAAATATTACTGAATCTATCACCTTTATTTCATTGGATTTTCCTTTTTCTTCATTCTCCAACTCATTATTGGGACTCAAATTTCATCATGAAATGAAAATATGTTATATTATATATATCATGATCTGATATAGGTTCATAAATGTATATTTTTATTAATAGAACTTTTTATGTCTCTACATGCACCATCTTCTCATCATCTACTACACATAAAACTAATTTATATAAGATACTTCCTATTATTATCTCATTTATCCATAATTTCCCTATCTCTCTCTCTTATTGATATAATTAAGAGGATTATAATGCCTTGACCCTAGATTCCTGGAATAGTTTCATTACATTTTTACATTTTCAAGGATACAAGCTTCAAATCCCAAAGGACAGAAAATTTTAGCAATTTTTGGAAACCAGATTACATACATGATACCCATAATACTTTGGCATAATAAAATTAATCATAACATAAGTAAAAGTTCATAATCCTTGAAATATCATTCAAATATTTCTTCTTCATTTCCTAGTGAATAGAAACAAAATAAAGGTGAGCTCAAATTCTCAATAAGGGTATGTAAAATAAAATAAATAATGAATTTATTATATTAAATAAACATAGAAAAGAAAAATAACATATAACTCATTCAATTAAAATAACTAGATAAGTCATAATCAATATGGAATGGGGAGAAACTAAAATTCATTCCATTTAATCAATAAATTGAGAATTAAATGCATCCATATATAAGTTGATGGGATAATCTCATGGATAATAATAATAAATTATTTCTCAATAAAGGTAATTATAAATTATTAGATTTCATGTTTCATAGCAACATGGTACCTTTACTATCAATATAACATGGTTTAACATATTCTAATTTAGCTAAAAGATTTTTTCTTATGAGATTATCGATGCATTGAGGGGCTTGCATTAACCGGTACCCAAACCATGGGTATTTTATTACAAAGTTCCAAACAAAAATATTTCATTTCTAAATAATTCCTCATATCTCAATAAAATCAATTTAATTCAAAAACAATATGCCTCATCAAAATTTATCTGTATTAAATAAAATATACTGATTTATCTATAATTCCACAGTTAATGAAATAAGTATCAAAGTTAACATCATAAGTAAATATGTTATATGATTTATGAAATAATAATATCTATTAATAAATAATTTGGATATTTAATGATATATCCGTTTAAAAATGATTATGATAATGTTATTGTCTCAAAAAAAATGTAAAAAATTACAAAAGAAAGTGATATAAAAAAAGTAAATGTTACCCATTATAAATTTTCAAGCTAAACCCTTTGGGTGAGATAATTCAAGTTAAAATATAAAATACCATGAATTATGAGTTAATAATTATATTAAATGAAAAAGGGGTAGTATTTACACCATAATAAAGTGAATTTGTGTTTGGTAAAAAATAAGTATCAATGTAATGTATATTGAGACAAAAACCCTAACATTTATTCTGACTTGTCACGTGTTTATTTATATTTAATAATAATAAAATTTTGTTAAATATTTACTTTCTTGGTAAGCTTTTTCACTTTTATCATTAATTATATTTAAATTATTATAATTTTTTAAACAACTACTTAGAAAATTAATCTTATGTCTGTTGTTTTGACTATATTCTCTTTATATGTTAAACATGATAATGGCAGGACAACTATTGTCAAAAGAGTCATTACATAAACATATATAGAATAATAATCATGAAAAAATTGTCATATATATACATAAATTACACTTTTAAAACCAATAATGAAATATTGTTATGAAAAATGATCCAACATTACAATCATGAAGACGGTAGGTTGTACGTATATAGGAGTGACATTCCCATTTTTCAGAGATTGTTACAAAAAAAGGTAAGTAACAGTATAACATTTTAGAATAAACATTATATCACAAATTAAATTTCATTTAATAATATATACAAATATATATGATTTTGGGGATATTAAAAAAAAATTACATTGTGTCAGAGAGGCAGTAGTCCACAACTCCACGACTGACGTTATCACCTTTTAGTGTGTGAAAAGTGTAATAATAAAATTGATATATTATGTTTTCAGAAAATTAATTAAGTCATTAATATTCATATATATTCCATTTATGTTAAATTATTTTAATTAAAACCATACTTTATATGTTCTATGTATAGTGTTATCGAATCACATCGCATTGAGGAGGTGGTAGTCCACACATCCACAGGCGATGATATCGTATTCGCGCAAAATGGAGTGCATAAGGGTATATTTTTATAAAGAATTTAATAACAATAAATACATTATAAATATTATATATATTATATATAAATATATTTTCCCTCATAATCCCCACCCAAGAGAGGTGGTAATGTAAAAACAAATAACACTGTTTTGTGCGGCGGTAGTTCATCATACACATAAACAGTACATTTGTTACCTATTATATCGAAGTGTGTGTAATTATAGGTATAACCCTTATAAATAAAATACTTGAGTATATTTAGGAAACTAACTTTATTATTTTATTATAGAATAACAATACTTCTATGTGAGGATAATGAAAATAAAACCGAAGAGCATAAGGAATGGTTTACCACTTATTTCGGTAACTCCTTTTGGTTTCCACCGAAGGGCTTTATAAAATGGATTTTCATACAAGGTGAGCCATATAGGTTTATGGATTGAATTTTTGGGGATTATTTGAGTAGACTTTTTGATATCCAAATTGCTTGATATGTGTGAAGAATTGGTAGGGGTGAGTTTCTTTTTATCTTGGAAGATGAGTCGTATTCTTGTAAATTTTGATAAAAGGAATTTCACCCACATTTTCCAATATGTATTTTCTCTAATAATGGAAACAATTATATCAAAGAGATTTTAGGGTCAAAATATTAACATTAAATGGATTTTGAAAATTTTTATAGGCCATTTTTGAACATATGTTTTAGCTTTAGTCCCTTGTTATACTAAATTTCCTACTAATCACTATAATTAATTTTAATTACTTTCACTGATATTTTAAGTCAATAACAAATTTTACCTATTAATACATTATAAATTATTTTGATTTAAAATATGAAATCCATTTTTCTAATTTTAAATCACATAATTGGAAATTATTAATTTATAATTAATCCCATAGATGGGAAGAAAATAAGGGTTTTTAATGTAAAAATGTTTAAATGGTTAAAAAGTTTTTATATCAAATTTTAATGTGAAATTGATTTAAATAAGATAAATTTTATAAAAATATAGCAAATTTATCTAATTAATATTTGAAAACAATAAATATTTTAATTTAACCTTATAAATAAATTAGATAAAAAGTAGTTCTGAATTATAATTTAATATTTTCACTATTCATCAAAAAATTAACTTCCTAGAAAAAATACCAAAAATTCACCCCAACATATTTTTTACATTTCACCTTCAAAAATTAAGTTAATTTTTTCATATTAAATTCATTAATGTGTAAAAATTCCTATTAAAATTATGTTCATTGTTAAAATGCGATAAAATTGCCTTTAAAAATCATTTTTTATGTGTAACATTAGGTATGTTCTCATCCTATTCTATCAAATATATTTGATGAATGTCAACAATATTTTATTAAATATATTATTTATATTATATTAAAATAACTCATTAAAATTAATTAAGATAATTTATAAGGATAAAATTTCTTGTTGATTATAAAAGGATGTTTTTATAAAAACATTCCATTTATATTCACTTGGTTTATATATTCATTTATAATTAACTTGAAACAAATGAATTAAACCATATATTTTCATAATTTGGTTAAAAATATTCATAACCATCAATTTAATGGCTAGGTTGTATATTATTATATTGAATAGGAATATTTTTAAAAATAATTTTTTGTACTATAAAACTTGGTATTGCAATTATGCAAGACATCGAGGAAAGGCATTATTTCATGTAATAAAAGATAAACTCAGTGTTCCTTGTAGAGAAAGATAAATTTACTTTTTAAGTAAAGTAATCTTAACATAGTGTTTCATGTAAATCAATATTGGAAACAAAATTAAATGTATTCAAAAAGAAAAATATTGTTTTGTCTTGGGGGGTCACATTCTCACCACCTAAAATAATTTTTATCCTCGCAATTCAAGATTAATTATGTAATCACGGGGCTGAAATTTGAAAATAAACTATTGTTGAAAAATAATCATTGTGAATATAATTAATAATACATATTCTTAACATGAGATAAAGGGAAGTAAAATTGTGATATAACTAGGCCCATAGTAGAAGAACATATGCGGGAAATGGAATCATGGATACGAAAGAAGAATTTGAATATGATGTTCAATTGAAGAGTGGTTGAAAATATATTGAGCAGAAAGTTTATGAATACAAATCCTTTAACCACTATTATGAAAATTTATATTCATATCATCAAAAATTATGATCGGAGGAAAAAAATTTGTTTTCAAACCCATTTTGTCTATAGTTCAGGTGTTATTTCACTATTTATGAATATATGTAAATGTACATTTCTATTTCATAAACACAATTGTATTCATTTTTTTGAATTAAACCATTTCCACATAATTTCATTTCATAGTATTCTTCATATGGTGATGTAATAAATTAACCTCTAAAACCACGTCTACTGTTCAAATTAATCTAATTTAAAAATGGTTAACTTTTCCCAAATATTATCATCCAACACATTGGAAGGTGGGTCACAAAATTTCCAAAATAATATTATCAACACACATGAACTAGAATTTAATAATCACATATCAAACATGTGAATATCTTAATAACATGAATTACCATAATACCTTATAGAAGATATGCATTCTTATTATTCCTTAAATAAAACAGAGATTATAGGATATATTCTTTAAATATGAAAATGATTTAAACTCCATCAATGATAGCATATACCACTTCATTAAATTATTACTTAGTTCTATGTTTTTCAGCACTTATGTAATTTCTATTATCCAAACTAGTCATTTCATTACCCCCAAATCATTACATTATCATTAGGAACATATTAATAGTTATCATTCCCTCAAACATGTTTTTTAATAATTTTTTTACTTTATACTGAATAACATTATTAGTACCACTCAGCATATGATCTCAAATACATAAAATAAATATTTTAGTAAAATCATCACATATTCCATAATTCATATAACCATTACATCATCGATAAAATAATCAAACAACATAATTCTTGAATATAAAAAATCAAATTAATCATTCTTCATAATATTTCACTTTAGCATATTCATGACCATGATCCACTAGCTTTTTTTTGGTATATTTACTTGATGAATGATAAATTAAAATGTGTATTGTCACATATCCATGCTGTGGAAGAATTCAACATTGGAATTTTCATTCTTTCCCTTTATATCAAAAACTTTCTGGCCTTTTTCTCCACACTTATAAAGAACTCCCATTCCTATAAATCAAGTGATAGTGTTTTTATTTCCTTAATTATCATATGATGGAAAATACTTCTTTCCCTTCTTCCCTTTATACATCTTTTTACCTTCATTTCTATTATTTTCTTTCTTTCATTAAATTCCACTGGAATAGGATAATTCTTTACCCATGCCATTATCACATGATACTATGCCCTCAAATAATATGAACGATTGGGAGACTATTTTCCTTTGAAATATTAGATTAAGGACATAAAATATATGATCCTTCATACTTTTTGGATCTTGTACATTGGTGAGGTTCATGTTCCATATACTAGGCACCATTTAAAAATGAATACATTAACTAAATTAGTTCATATAATTATAAAACATTTTGTATAATTAGAAAACCAGAAAAAAAATACTTAACAAAAAATGAACAACTTATTCATAAATAATCAAATGATAATAAACACAGTTTTATTGGGGAATTTTTACTTCTAAATTAATTCTAATGGTTTTTAAATAGAATTTTAATTATCCAAAGAATATCACCCATCATTTCAGGTCATCTGATTAGTAAGTATCATTTTCATGTACAAGGTTATGCTATAATTAGACCTAATAAACCTTATAGAAGTTGTTACCCATAGGTACATCTATACCAGAACCACACCCACCTATTATTTCTAAATTTAGATTTATATAAACTAAGAACCACATAATCTATTCCATAAAAAATATCTCGAACTTTTTTTAAAAAAAATTACTAAATTTAAATCTTATGGTTATGTTCCCTAATATACATTTTCAAAATCTAGATTCCAAGGCAGCTTCTAAATCAGGCTCTGATACCAACTATAATGACCCTACCCAAGAAACATGGTGCCGGTGCATTATATTATTACATTAGAAAAGATAAAATCATCAAATTTCAAAGGACCAAGAAGTTTAGTAGTTTTGGAAAATAGTATTTCTAAAATTATACCGATAATAAAATGGGAAAAATAAAATAAAGGATAACATAAGTGAAATATCATCATCCTTGAAAGACCATTCAATGATTTCATCTTCATATACTAGGTAATAGAAAGAAAATAAGGGTAAGCCCAAATAATTAGTAAGGGTAAGTATAGTGGATGAAATTATTAATATATGAGATTAAATAAGCAAGGTATTTTAAATAACTGATAACACCTACCATTCAAATAACAATATATGACATAATAAATATGGAAATGTGAGTAACTGTAACACATTTGATTTAATCAATAAACTAAAATTTAATAAAATATAAAGATATTTTGATGAAATAATATCATGGATAATAAAAAAAATTAATTCTCAATGAATAAAATACTTAATTATTGGACTTCATGTTTCCCTGTCACATGATACATTTATCATCAATATATGATAGTATGAAATATTTTGATTTGGCCGATTAATTCGTCTCATGGGATTACTAATGCATCAAAGGGATTACATTAACTGCTCCCCAACCTGTAGTGCCCTCAATAAATAGTCCCCAACCCATGCATTTCATGTTGTAATAATTCCTCATATATCGAGTAATAAATTTAATTCAAAACCAGTGTGCCTTATTTAAATGTAACTATATTGAATAGAAGATCTAGATTTACCAATAATTCCACATTTAATAAAATAACTGTCAAAGTGAACATAATATATAAATGTTTTATATATATTAGGAAATAATAACATCCATCGGCTAATAAAATAGATATTTAATTATGTATATAATGAAAAATAATTACAATAAATTGAATATCATAGGACAGAGATAACAATCACAATAGATATTTAAGATTAAAAAGGTATCTTTTATCACATGGAAATTTTCAAGATAAACACCTTGCATGAGATAATTCAAAGAAAAAGATAAAATACCCTGAATTATGAGTGAATAATGATATTTAATGACAAATTTTTATTATATACACCGTAATATAATGTGTTGGTTAATAGTAACAAATAATACTCAATGGAATGTAAATTGAGACAAAAAGACTGAACTTGAGTCGGATATATCAAGTGTGTCTTTATATTCCTGAATAATAAAATTATGTTAATTATTTAATTTCATCAGAAATCATTCATGATTATAATTACTTTTATTTCACTCATTAAAATTTTGTAAATAACTACTTATATAATTTTTTTTACATCGGGCGTGTTGAGCATATTCGGTTTAAGTGTCAAAAATGAATTTGGGAAGCCAGCTATGGACAAAGGGGTCATTGTATAAACATATATAGAATAATAATAATGACAGAATTATAATATATATACATAAACTTTAAAATTTAAAAATAGTCTAGATTTATTCTTTTTAAAAATTAAGCAACCATACAATTATAGAGACGATAGGTCGTATGTACACATGAGTAACATTCGTATTTTTCATTGATCATTATAGAAAGAAGGTAAGTAACACTATATCATAAAAAATGATAATTATGTCATAAATAACATGTTATTTAATCATTTATAATTATATATAAGTATTTTTATGTAAAATTAATCACATCATGTCGAGGAGGAGGTAGTCCACACGTCCACAACCGATATTATCACTTTTTAGTGTTTGAAAAGGTTTATAATGAAAATGATATATTTTAACCATTAAATTAATTATCTAATTAATATAGAATATATTTCATTTATGACACTTATTTTTAATTATAACCATCATTTACATTCTCCACGTATAGTGTGAATGAATCACATCGCATTGAAAAGGTGGTAGTCCACACTTTCACAAACGATGTTATCATATTCACGTAAAATGGAGTGTGTAAAGTTATAAGTTAATAAATAATTACATAATCAAAAGGAATTATAAATATAATATATATCATATAGATATAATTTTTCCATCATAATTACCACCCATGAGATGTGGTAATGGAAAAAACAAAAAACATCATTTTAGGAGGTGTTAGTTATTCGTACACATAAATGGTAAGTTCATTATCCATTGGATGGATGTGTGTGTAAGATTATGTAGAAAAATTAATATTAAAACATTTCATTTTTTTAGGAAAATTTGGTTATTTTTATACATGGAATAAGAGGATTTTTAGGGTGGATGATGAAAATAAAACAAAAGATCTTGAGGAGGGGTGTTTCCTCATCTTTGGGTAACTCCTCTTGGTTTTCAAAATATGGCTTCCGTTGATGGATTTATGTCAAATATTGAGATTCTAGGTTTTGGGTGGGAATGTTGGGAGATTATTTTAGTATCTTTTTTTTTTGATCCAATGTTCTTGAGATGTGTGAATAGGTATGGTGGGTGGGTGCCTTTTAATAGTAGATAAGGATTGACATTCGTGTAAATTTTGGAAAAGGGAATTACTCTCCGGTTTATCCCATGTAAAGTGGATCCAATAATTGGAAAACATAGAAAAAAAGGTATTATAGGCTCTAAATATGAATACAATATGTATTTTTTATAAGTTTCTAGGTCATTTTGGGACTTATTTTTATAGTTTCGTCCCTTATTAAGCTACATTTTCTCTTGACCGCTGTAATTAATTTTAATAAAATTCTCTGAAATTTATGTAAAATAACTATTTTTAACTTTTAGAAAATCTAAATTATTATGATTAAAAATATTTAATCCATTTTTTCAAAATTCAATCACATAAGTGGAATAAATTAATTTAAAATTAATCATGCAGACGGGTTGACAATGTGGGCTTCTAAAATAAAGATTTTTAAAAGTTTTATATGTTTTTATATAGAATTTCAAGTTAAAAGTGACTTAAATTATAGAAGTTGGATAAATATATTTAAAATTTATAAAATTAAAATTTAAAACCAAACCAAAATGTAATTTTACCTTATAAATAAACTAGACGACAAAGCAATTCTTAGTTAAAATTCATCATTTTTCACTATTAATCAAAAATTGAAGCTACACAAAAAATTACCAAAAATTAACCCTAACCTAACATTGAATATTATATTTTAAATATGAAGTTTATTTTGTAATATTAAATACAAAGAAGTTTTGAAATTCAGATTTTATATGGGTGTTCCATTAAAAAGTGGTAAATTTGCCTTTAAAAAAATATAGGGTTTTATGTGTAATATTGAGTTTTTTCTTATATTATGATTATAAAATCTCTTTAATGGAATTAAAAAATATTTTATTCAATATATAATATATATATTATATTAATATCAATCAATAATTATATATAATTTAATTTATTTGGATAAAACAACTTCGTGAGCATAAATATTGTTTTTAGAAAAACATTTCCTTTATAGTCAATTGGTTCTTATATTTATTTAAAATTTATTTGTAACCAATGAATTACACCAATTATTTTTATAAGATATTTAATCCTATTAATAACAATAAATTTTAAATCTGGGATTTGTCTTATTATATTAATTAACAATATTTTTAATAATATATTATTGTTCGATAAAAATTTGTCTTGCATTTATGGAACTCATTGAGGAAAGTCAATATTGTGTGTAACAAAAGCTCTCCTATTTGTTCTCTGTACAGAAAGATAAATTTTATATTTTATGTAATATAATATTAGCTTGGTGTTTCTTATAATTCAATCATGGATCAAAAATTTCATTTATTCTAAAAGGAGAATATTGTATGTATTGGGGTTTTACATTCTCCCCACCTTAAATAAAGTGTGTCTTTAAAATGAAAAATTTATCTCTGTAATCAAGTGATTGATATTTGAAAATAAATCATTTTTGGAAAACCCACATCATGAATAGGTTTAATAAAAAATCTTATTAATAAGAGATAAATTGAAGTAAAATTTTCATGTATATCCCCTTAAATGAGAACATGGTGGGAAATGAAAACATTGATACATAAGAAAAATCTAACAAAAAATTCATGATAGGGAGTGACAGAGAGCATGTTCAGCATAAAGTTGATGAGCACAAAATCATAAAGCACTATTATGTAAATATTCATTTATATCATAAAAAATAATGATTATAGGACAATATTATTGTTTCAAGACAATTTTTTCTGTAGTTGATAAATTCCTTCAATCTATAAGAATATAAGAAAATTTACATTTCAATTTCTTAAACACAATCTTATCATTTGGTTGTTACTTGAATTATTTCTACATCATTTCTTAGGAGAGGATGAATCATATGGTGAAGCAAAACATTAAAAACTAAAACCTCATCTAAAGATAAACCTAAAAAATTTAATAAATGACTAACTATTCTAAATGATTATGATCCAACACTTTAGGAGGAGGGTCTCTGAATTTCCAAAATTAACTTATCAAATAACATGGTTTAGATTTTAATAATCTCATACCAAAAATTTGAATATGGTAATGACATGAATTCCAATAAAATATTATTAAAATAATTCATGATTATTATTCCTTAAATATAAAATTTATTTTATTTATCCCCTAAATACAAAAAATATCTAAACATTATCAATAATACAATAAACCATTTTTTCAATAAATCATTACACTATTCTAAGGTATCAAACACTTATCTTATTTATGTTATCCAAAAAAAGAATGATCTTAATCCCACATATTTATCTTAACCTTAGAATCATATTAATTATTATATTTCCATAAACCATGTTTTTTAAATGTTTTACATTCTACTGAATAACATTTCTTGATACCATTTAGTATTTGATCACAAATCCTTAATGAAAAAATATTGGATTATAGTCTTCATATATTCCATAATTCTTATAACAAGTAAATCATTTATAAATTACTCAAACGAATTGGTTATTGAATCCAAACATAATCCCATTAATCATTCCTATTTATCAGTGACTGTAGCATAATCATCACGACAATCCATTAGCCTCTTTTAAGATATATTCTATTGATGCCTTAGACATTGATTTTCAGAGTGTCCCATTTCCATGTAGTGGATTCCATTAACATTGGTATTTTATTTATTTCCCTTAGAATGATGAACTTGGTGGCCTTCCACTCCAAAATTATTAGAAAGTCTCCTTTACTTAAAGAAAGTTCCATGGGGTTTCATTCCAACATTATCACATGTGGGAAAATACATCTTTCCCTTATAAAATTTATACATATTTTAACTTGATATCCACAGATTTTTATTCATTACATTGAATCCATATGAATTAGAGAATTATTTACCCATATCATCATCAAATTATACTATGTTCTCATATGATGAGAATTCTTGGGAGAATACATTCCTTTGAAACATTGTCCTGAGACTATAAAAGATATAATCATTCTTAATCATTGGATCATGCAGATTGGGGCGGTTCATGTTCTTTCTACGATGAATCATTTTTAAATGATGACATACACTATATTAGTTCAAATATTTAAAGACATGTTTTATAATAATAAATTAGTAAAATATTAAACAAAAATTGGCGAATTTATTCATTGATAATTTAATAACCATTAATAAGATTTCTTTGGGGAAATTTTTTCATTTAAATACTTACTTATGGTTTGTAAATAAAATGTGATTTATCCTAAGAAAATACCTTATTTTTTATCAAACCAGGTTCATAGTAAGTAATGTTGTCATGTACCAGGTGACTCTCAAGTCTAGAATGATGCACCATGTTAGATTTTTTACCCCTAGGTACATCTATTCGAAAACAAAACCCACATATTGTTTCTAGATATGGATTTATATCTACAGAGACCCACATACTCTCTACCATACTAAATTCTCTAAAGATCCTATACACTTTTTATCAATGTATATGATAGGTCTATGTTCCCAGATCTATGATTTATAAATCTAGATACCATTATTTCTTATAAACCTAGCTCAAATACCAACTGTAATGACCTAACCCTAGAAGCCCGAACCTAGTGCATTAATTTCTTACATTAGAATAGATAAAAGCTAAAAATCTTAAATGACTGGACTGTTTATTAGTTTTGGAAAAAAATATTACACACATGTTACTTATAATACATTTGTAAATTTATATGATTAATAACACAATTAAAAGTTCAACATCCATGAAATCACATTCAATTATTTCTTCTTCATATCTTGAGGGGAGGAAATAAAATAAGTATGATCTCAAATACTATGTAAGGATAAGTAGAGTTGAATAAATAAGGAATTTATGAGAATAAATCAACATTTAAAGTTAAATAACTTGTAACACATTCCATTCAAATAAATAGATACAGCATAATCATTATAGAATGGGGAGAAACTAAAACACATGTCATCGAAATAGTATCTAGAGAATAAAATAACTCTTTTGATATATCGACACAAAAATATAAAGGATAATAATAATAAATTAATAATCAATAAATTAAATTATTAATTATTTTATTTCATTTTTTCCAATAACATGATACAAGTACCATCAAGATAGGGTAGTTAAAAATATTCTTATTTGGATAATGGATTCATGTCCTGAGACTACTGATACATCAAAGAACATGCATTAAAAAATCCCAAACTCTTAGGTAATTCATTAAATGGTCCCCAACCCATGTATTTCCTGTATAAATAATTCATCATATATGTAATTATTTATTTAATTCAAAAACAATGTGCATCATCAAAATGTATCTGTATTGAATATAATATAATGATTTATCAATATTTCCCCAGTTAACCAAATAATATTCAAATTGAACAACATATGTAAATCTGGTATATGGTTTAGAAAATAATAATATCCATCGCCCTTTAATTTTTATATTTATGGATATATCCAATGAAAAATGATTACAATAATGTTTTTGTCTCAAAATAAAGTTAACAATCACAAAATAATGTAAAATATTGTAAATGTAAATTTTAACACATGGAAATATTAAAATTAAACCCATGGGGTGAGATAATAAAAATTAAAACATAAAATACCTTGAGTAATGTGTAAATAATTACATTAAATATAAAATGGGATTTGCATACACCATAATAATTTGAATTGATTTATAGTGACAAATAAGTCTCAGTGGAATGTAATTTTGGATAAAAACACTTACCTTGAGTTTGACTAGTCATGTGGGACTTTTTATTCCTAAAAAATAAAATTATGTAGAGAAATTACTTTATTCATTAACGTTATCATTTTTATTTTTACCTTTATTTCACTTATTATAATATTTTGAACAACTACGTAAATAATTATGTTTATATCAGGTGTTTTGACTATATTCGGTTTATGTGTCAAAAATGTCTTTGGTAGGTCAAATAAGGTTTATGGGGTCATTATATAAAAATATAAAAAAATAGTTATAAATAAATAATTTTCATATATAAAATTAAATTTTCTTTTTAAACTATCATGACCCGTCCCTCAGGGCCCGTGTCGTGACTACCCCAGGCTCATCTTCTATAGGCTAGGGGTTGGAAACTAGCACCAAAAACGAATTTCCCTAAAATGGGAAGGCATTGTCTGAAAACCTATATACATGTAGATAGGGCACACTGTGAACAAGTAAAACACGACAGAATGAGAAAGGTACAACCACAACTTAAAACCACCACAAAGTTTAAAAATATGTACTGAAGTAAAGGGGACAGAATACAAGCCCAACTGAAATGGAAATACATAAAATAGGGAAAATTGCACCTGAGGTTGTCCGTTAGGGATCCAACCTAAAGCGTTGGTATAGCTCATCACTACAGCTCTCAATGTCCACCGGTCACCTTTGTAAACCATCATGTCATGGCTCCTCGAGACTCGGTCAGAAATGCTCATCGTCTGTATAAGACAAAATAAGGTGCGAACGAAACCCATGCATGGGTGAGTATAACAATATCCAGTAGGGACCCTGACACCCCTGAAGGTCTCTCATAATTATACAAAGAGAAACCCACAAAGCATGATCTCAATCACAAAGAATAAACAAAATACACCTCACACCAGGTATATTCTAGGGTAGTAATAGTTTTATCATCAGTCTCATTGTAGGACACCTTAGCTACTGGAAAACTCCTCCTCTATCGAGTACAGTGGTTCTTCCAAGTCCCACATATGTGCTTCCCACTAACCTTGAACGGCTTAGGTACTCCTCATCATCATGTACCGTGGGTCTGTTGAGTCACACAAAGCTGCTCCCCACCGTGGCCAGTTGAGGTACTCCTCCTCTTGTGTACTATGGGTCGGATGGGTCACATAGAGCTGCTCCCCACTGTTGGCTTGCAAAGTCACACAGAGGTTCTTCTCATTGGGACGTCGAGTCACACAGAGTCGAAAGCCATCTATGTTTAGGTCTCAGCAAGTCACAGGGTTTTGAACATAGCACACTTGGGATAACCAGTCCCCAATGCATAGGTCATATTTCAATAGGCACAAAGTCCCTTGAAAAAGTAACTCGGTGATATGTCATGTCATAACGGTTCCATTGAAACAGACAGTACAACAACCGGATGCTCGGTCTATAAGTTATAAACATTTTAGTGTCGAGGTCCCAGTTGGATTCTCATACAATCCAACTTGTCCAAACTCTAACTTTCTCTGAGTCTCTCGCAGATTATCACAAAATAACCTCCTCGTCCTAAGGGTTCTGGCACCATAGAAGGTTCATCATATGGACATCGGAATTAGAAGATATGCCCATTTAGGCATAACTGGGAAAAAAGGGGTCCGGGTAGGGTCTGAACAGTTGGCCAAACCCAGCCTAAGGGGGTAGGATTGGGCTGGTCCGGCCCACTGGACTGCAGGTTTAGCCTTCTATTCTAGGGGCGCGCCCCGCTGGCCCCGGGCTAGGTCCGCTGGACCATGGGTCTGGCTCGGCCCTCCCGGCTGGGCATGTTCTACCGGGCCGCGGAACCTCTCGACCCACTGGCCAAGTGTGGGGGGTCTTCTTCCCTCTCAAACGACTTCATCCATTTGGGTCGTCAATACCACGGTGCCAGTAAGTGTCGTACCTCATAGCCATTCTGTGAGGACTGGCAATTTAAAGACTCATGGACGCAAGTCCACCATCCTCCATAGCTCGAAGTTGTGGCCCTCCCCCACGGCGCGCCACCCGGCTCGGTAGTTATGTTGGATGGCATCACACTACCTGTCTAGTCCATGAGGACTAGCCTGTAATAGACCTGCGGGTGCAGGACTGCCCTCTATCATGGCTTGAAGTCATGGCCCTCCGTCGCAGGGCACTGCGGCAATGCGCTGCCCCTCTTCAATGTGGTCAACGATGGCCAGCCGCTCCCTTTCCTTCCAAGGAACCTTCAGGCACCATTGTTGTTTTTTTGCTGGCAGATTCGAACCGATGTCGTGTCGGTATAGCTTCTACAAACCACCAGTGAAGCTCTAGTGGTCCATTTTTTTAACTTCCATGCCTATTTTCCTCCTGTAATGATGCCTAAGCATCATAGATCTTGGTTCCCCCTTTCCGCGATATCTTCCGGTTTCCCAAGAAGAACGCAATCATAACCGAGTTCAGCTGACATTTGGCACTTGTTCATTTAGAATGCGCCCTCCGTATTAGCATAATAACTCGAGAAGCATTTCTAGAAGGAAACAACTCATATGTTAAAAATGAAACCCCTACCTTTTTTCTGTTGTAAGCCTCTGATGATGAGGAAGTAGTGTCTGCGTTTGAAGGTCTTCATTGGCACTTGTTGTCATCCATCGATACCTCCAACGACAATCACTCGAAAACTATTCTTAGTTATATTAGGATGTCGTTGGAATTTTTTCAGAGCTTCCTCTAAAAGCTCTCCGAAAACCCAATCCTGGGTATTGATTAAATAGTGGAAAAGAGGGGAACAATGCACTGCACAATTAATGGGGTTCATTAATGAGTTTTATTAACGAACCTATTAATTATCCCAACAATGCGGTCACTCGACCTATTAATTCTCTCAGCAGTGTGGTTACACATCCTAAGGATCAATCTATTAAATGGTCTCATTTTTACCTGTGGTCCCACCACCATTTTTCCAATAGTTGAAATAAAACGAAATAAAATAATCATAGTTTGTTTATAATTTTTTTGTATAGTCCAAAAAAATAACATTTTTTTCTGACCCTTTCCTTTCAATGTTATGCTTCCCTTAAGTGAATCTCAGCACTATGGATTTGATGGTTCCCTTTGATTTTTAATTTGATTACCAATTCTAATGATATGAAACACTGCCCGCACATTTACTAAACGTACCAAAAAAAGTTTAAAAATCAGTTACCGGCTCTTCAGTCCTCGGAATAACGTGCCACCAATTTTTACAGACACATAATAATATGAAATAATTAAAATATATATATGGAAATTTTGTGACTTAATCTTCTATTCACCTTAGTGATTTTCTCCCTCAAAAGCTACCGCAAAACTAGAGAATCAAATGGGGGTACTGAGCACGTATCTGAGCCTCCCTCTCTCATGTGCTCTCCTAGAGATTCCCATGTACCAACGAACTCACACCAGAGGAATCGACTACCCACAATGGACCCAATCCTGTTGATCTTCTATCTCTACTGAGAACTCTGAAAACATCACACCATCATCGATGTGCAGTTCATCCATGTCGATAACATGCAATGGATTATGCATGTACCTCCTCAGCTATGACACAGAGAAAACATTATGCCCTCGATGCATCATTGGGGGATGTACTAGATGGTATGCCACCTCACCTACTTTGGTGAGGATCTGTAAAGGTCCGATTAACCTCAGATATATCTTTTCTCCGGCCAAACCTCCATAATCCTTGTCAGGTTAAGACCTATAGGATGACCTGGTCTCCCTCCTCAATCTCCAAGGGTCATCGTCTCCTATCAGCATAAGACTTTTGTCAGATCTATGCAGTCTTCATCCACTCCCGGGTGATTTTCACCTTCTCGGTGGTAGCCTATACCATCTCTGGACCCATAAGTGTTGACTCTCGTCGGTCTCTCAAGCATAGAGTTGATCTGCAAGTTCACCCATACAGGGCCTCAAATGGAGAAATATTGATGGGGGAGTGATAACTATTGATGTATGAAAACTCCACTGGTGGTAGGTGGTCCTCCCAACTACAGCTAAAATCAAGGACACAAGCATGAATCATGTCCTCGAGTGTCTGTATGGTTCGCTCTATCTGACCATCTATTTGAAGGTGAAAGGTGGTTCCCAAGTATAGCTGAGTCTCTAATGGCTCTTGAAATCCCTTCAACAAGTGGTATTTAAAACGTGTGTCATGATCCAAGAAGATTGTCAATGGAACCTCCTAAATCCATATTATCTTCTATACGTAGAGACACCTCAAGCCCTCTACTTATCCTGGATCTTGGATTGGTAGGAAGTGGGCCGACAAGGTGAGTCATTCAATGATCTCCCATATAGAATCATGGCCCCTAGACGTATGTGGAAGCCCTATCATAATGTCATTGTAGACACCATCCCCCTTCCATAGTGGCACCACAAGTGGATAAGCTAGGAATGCTTGTACATAATGTTAGGACTTCACTTTCTGAAGAGTGAGGCATCATGATACGAACTCTACCGCAACATTCATCATCCCCAGCAACCAATACTAATGCCAGAGGTCCTGGTACATCTACGCCACACCCATTTGTATCGCCAAACGGGATATGTAGAACTCCTTCAATACCTCCTCTCTCAGCATCACCGGTACCATGGTGCATCCTCTAAAGAGGGTGACGTGCTCCCTACCATCATAAAATCCTTCAAGATATTGTCTTGAGGATATCTGAGCATGTCGGGCCTCACAGTCAATGTCCCCAAGATGAGCCTCCAGAACTCGTAGAAAAAGTGTGGGAGTGACAGTCATAGATTGGATGTAAGATTCTTTATCTCCATCCACAAATCATATCTACAACACGGCTACAGCTCTGTCACCTCACTCAGAAATTACAGTCCAAACCTCCTGCAGAGTGTGTCTACTACTACCTTCCCCTTTCCATGAGTGTAGACTATCTCAAATTCATAGTCCTGGAAGAAATCCATCCATCACCGATGTCTTAGGACAAGTTCCTTCTATGAGAAGATATACCTGAGACTCTTTTGATCGGAGTAAATAGTAAAATTTTCACCCATCAAGTAGTGCTGCCACATCTTCATTGTGAGGACCACTGCTGATAACTCCAGGTTATGGGTAGCATAGTTTTTCTCATGCTATCTCAACTACCGTGATCTGTAGGTGATCACTTCTCATTCCGGCATCAGGAAACAACCATGTCTGGTCCCTGATGTGTTACACTATACTACATACCCAACTCCCTCTTCTAGTATTATAAAGAAGGGGCACTCGTCAGTCACTGCCTCAGCTCATGGAAACTCTACAGAAATTTTTTAGTCCACAAGACAGGATTACCCTTCTCTGTCAAAGAAGATAAGGGTTCTGCTACCCTAGATATGTTAGGTACAAATCTCCAGTATTACTCGACTTGTCCCAGGAAGCTTCGCACCTCGGTCACACTCCTAGGTGGCTCCCAAGAAGGCACTGCCTCTATATTTACCAGATCCACTCCAACTCCAGCCTCTGAGATAATATGCCCTATGAAGTGGAATTCTCGAATCCAGAACTGGTACTTTGAGAGAATTCCATAAAGATGGTGGTCTCAGAGTGTATCCAAAACTTTCTGCAGGTGCGTGGCATGCTCCTCCTCTATCACCGAGTACCCTAAGATGTCGTTAACGAATACTACTATAAATAAATTGAGATAAGTCTAGAAGATCATGTTCATTATACCCATGAACATTGTCAGAGTGTTGGTCACACTGAAGGGAATCACCAAGAACTCGTAATAGCGATACCGACATCGGAATTTTTTCTTCGATATGTCCCCTCCCGTAACATGAGCTAATGATAGCCTAATATGAGGTCTATCTTTGAAAACCACCATGCTCCCTTCAGTTGGTTGAAGAGATCATCGATCATCGGCAAAGGATACTTTTTATTCATGGTCACATGGTTCAGGCGTCAGTAGTCCACACAAATACTCAGACTCCCATCTTCATTCTTGGAGAATAAAATCAAGGCTACCTAATGAGAAACACTAGCCTTACAAACCCCTTCCTCTACAGGTCTTCCAATTGTATCGTCAGCTAAAGAAGCTCCATGGGGGCAATCTAATATGTTGGTGTAGATATCAGTGTCCTCTTGGGGTATTGGTAAATGTAAAAGTATACTTATCTACGATCGGGTAGTCTCAGAACATCATAAGGGAATACATCATCATAATAGTCCACCACTCCAGGATAGATCAGAATCCTCTCATTTTCTACACCGATGGTGAGGCTAGCCAACTTCTGAGTGATTGGATTCACCCTTCTCCGAAAAAGTCCCTCCTGTGCTACAAAGGATTTCTTCTCACATTTGAATGAAAACAAGATTCCACCCTCGTAGATACACCTTACTTTGCACCTAAAACAGTTGATCTGAGCATGGACAATGAATAGTCAGTCCATACCTAAGAGGATGTCGTAAGGCCTCAATGGTACTAATAGAAGATCTAATCTAATGCTCTCACCTCTTATAGTGATCTCAAACTTTTTTCACCAATGTGTAATCATTGAATCGTCTCCCGTTGAGGTCTCTAATCGTAAGGATTGGGCAAAAAAATCTATCAGAATCTCTGAGCTCTGAATGACTGTTGTGGAAATGAAATAGTGAATGGAACATGTGTCTATAATAACTGCAACTAGGGTGTGATAGAAACAGATTGAACCTCTAATCCTATCTGCAGCGCTGTGGTTATAAGCCACGGTTTCCTAGAGCTGTGCTCCCCCTGTCTTTCTAATCCCTGAGGTCGGGGTGGACCACCCTGGGGTGGTGGCGGTAACACCTCAAATAGTCACCCACCACATGTCACTCGGCTAGCTCCCATACCACATAAACCATCCTGAGGACCTCCTCTCTTGAACCACTGTCATTGTCTCTGCAGCCCCTCAACCATCTTCTGGTCATCAGTATTCCCAGTCAGCCAATCATGTGATATGTGTCCATGATCGCCGCATGAAAAGAAAATCCTACCCCCGTATGACTCCCTTTGTCCAGGGAGCCTCGCATTGATGACTCTGAGTCCCGGGGTTAGCCTCTGATAGACCTAGCCTACTTTGGCTAACATTTATGTTTTTAGTTTCCTTCGGAAGACTCTGTCGCCTTGGGTCTGCTGGTAACTCTAACAATGGGTGCCTGCTCTGCCAAGAATCTCTCCATTAGAAGGTATCCCACCTGCTCCACGTCCTGTATAGAATTACTAAGATACACCACTGAATCCCTGATCTACCACCTGAGTCCCTACTCAAAGGCTCGAGCCCTAAAGAATGGGTCTCACACCATGTATGTGTAGTGGAATGAATGTTCTGTGTACTATATTGTGTACTTGACCACTATCATACAACCCTACTATAGGTGTAGAAGCTTCTGAAAATGCACAGAATGCAACATCGCGGGGAAAAACTTCTTCCAGAAAAGCCTCTTGAAGTAAACCCAAGTGAGAGTCACCTCATCGTGAGTCTGGACGGTCAAACTCCACCAACTTCCTATTGATCTCTACAGAAGGCTCGTGGCCACGATCACCATCTCGTCAGGCGGTGTCCTCACTAAGCAGAAGACTCGCATCAAAACCTTTAGAGATCCCTCAATGACTTGAGAATTCATATCTCCCCTAAATATGGGAGGTTTTTGAATCTGTAACTCAGGTAGGTTACTAAGCCTATGAACATTCTCTATTGGAACTGCCGGCAGTAGATGCTAACCATTAGGTGGTGGTAGCACTGGTGCTCCACCTGGTTGGCCATCTCAAGCACTGGTCCTTGAATGGACGCCTCAATTGTTGGCGAGCTATCCTCACTACCTCATATCAGGATCCTCATTGGTCATCCACATGGAGTCATCCAGAGATAGATCAAGATGTACCGTAGTTAGAAGGTTATACCTGGTGAGCTAAATTTTATTCAACTAAAGGAGGAACTTAAGAAACCACTATCTTCATGTATTAAGCTGAAAACATAATTCATGGTCTTGGTGTATGGATGCATCGGCCACCACACAAACACTGGATTCCCCAAATCTGGAAGTTGGACTTGGAACAATTAACACTGTTTCCCCAAAACAAAACATTTGACTCCGAGTTCTTTTATAGGGGGAACTGACCCCCCTGTGATACCACATTTCCATGACCCGTCCCCCGAGGACCATGTCCTAACGACCCCAATCTCGCCTTCTATATTCCAGGGGTTGGAGAATAGGACCAAAAATGAATTTCCTTAAAATGGGAGGGAATTTACTCAAAAATAGTTCATACACAGACATCGCATACTACACACAATTAAAACACATCAGAAAGAGAAAGGTACCACCAAAAGTAAAAACCACCACAAAGTGTAAAAGTAAGTGTGGAAGTAAAGGTGACAGAATACAAGCCCAACTGATTTGTCATGACCCGTCCCTCGGGGGCCCGTGACGTGACTACCCCAAGCACGCCTTCCATAGGCCAGGGGCTAGTGACTAGCACAGAAAGGCATATTCCCTAAAATTGGGAAGACATTGCCTTTATAACCTGTAAACTAACACAACTAAGCACAAAGTAGGATACAAGCTCAAGTAAAACTATATACTAAATAGGGTGTGTACAGAAAGTAAAAGGGGATAGAATACAAGCCCAACTATAAAGTACAGGTAAACTGAAAAGTACATGTAAAACTGAAAATATCTCATATGAACACCTGCCAAGGATCCTACCTGAAGGGTAGGTACAACTCTCGAACAGTCCTCTCTATGGTACGCCTCTTCTAAAGTCCACCTCTGAGCTACCTCTAGTCCTGGTACCCTTGTCCTCAATCAGTGTTGTCCATCGTCGGCACCAAACACTAAAATGTGTGGGTATAGCCTGTGTAGGGGTGAGTATAACGATACTTAGTAGGGACCCCGAAACCCCAAGGGTTTCCTAGAGTTCCACAAGGGAAATACCACAAAGAAATATCCCAACTCAACTCAGGTTTTTGCCCATAAATATTCCTATGTTATCAAGCTATACTCATCTCATACAGGTGGGATTTATAACACGAAGGTAACACCACGATGTTGAAGTATCACACAGCATAACCTCAATCACAAGCACAAAGTAAAGACATCCCACTCCAAGATTTATTCTTGGGTTAGTTACAAGTAACATCCCATATCAAATCGTTAAACACCTCCTATGCTAGAGATCTTATCCTCTATCGAGTACAGTGGGCCTACTACGTCACACAGAGGCACTTCCCACTAATCTTGGACTGCTAAGGTACTCCTGTCGAGTATCGTGGGTCTGTTGCATCACACAGAGACGCTCCCCACCATGGGTCTGCCTCGTCACATAGAGGTGCTCCCCCTTGTGGCCTAATAAGGTACTCCTCCTGTCAAGTACCAAGGGTCTACCACGTCACACAGAGGCGCTCCCCACTGTGGGTCTGCCGCGACACAGAGAGACGCTCCCCACTGGGCCTGTCGAGTCACTCTGAGTCATAATGGTCAGCAGTCATCAGATCTCTGCAGTCCCAGGGTTCCGCATGTAGTGCACTTTGGAGAACCGCTCCCAATGATATCGGTTATAACTAACCCAGAATTAAGTCTCACAAAGAAGTAACCCAATGATATGCCAATTCATAAGGGACACAATGCAATAGATGGTGAATCAATTGAACGCCCGGTCTTTAAGTTATTAGGGTTTCCGCTCCGGGGGCCCAACTGGATTTGGGGTCTGATCCAACCCGACCTTACTCCAACCATACCCAAAACTCAAGTGGATTATACCAAAGGAACGACATGATCCATGTATTCCAGTGCCACCGATGGTTCATCAAACGGATGTCTGGTTCACAAGTTTTGGCCATAAAGGCATAATTGGGTCCAGATGGGCCTGGGTATGGTCCGACCCGGTCGGACTGACTAGGCCTGACCTGGCCTTGGACGACCCAAACTTGATAGGGTCGACCTGGACCAATTCAGGTCTAGACCAGATGGCCTAGTCCTTGGCGGGCCCGACCCATTGGCGCAGCCTGGTGGCGCGGCCCCCCGAAAGACGCGGCCTGCTGCGGTGTGCCCTTCTCAGCTGGTGGTCCGCCAAGGCGGGGTCCGCCATGACCGACAACTGGGGGGAGGTGCCCCCTGGTCTTCCCAAATCGTTTTTGGACCATTCAGTTTCTGGAACGTGGGACCCTCCAAGGGTTCCCTCCTGGTGTGGTGTGGCCTACCGAAAGGCCAGCCAGTCTTCCTCCCAGCGGTGTGGTTGCACGTCGTTTCTCCACCGTTGCTGGCTGCCTGTCAGCCACTTTCAGCCTCTGTCGTAGACACTTGCTTCATCAGCGGCATGGATGCGCACTTCCGCTCTGCCACATGGTCGGCCAAATGCCAACAACTACCTAGCTCTGTCGCGGCCGATGGTCTGCAGCCTCTTTCTCAACAAGTGGCGCAGACACGCGCCACCGCACCTTCCTCACGGCCGACCGGGTGTTAGAATCTGATTTCTTCCGTGATCCATTGTGGCTTCATCCCAATCCCGGAAATTTATACGATTACATATTCGCAATCCTTGTGTCGAAGGCTCCATGTCCATATATCATGCTCAGTAAAACTCTATGTTTTCATCATCAATAAATATTTGGTAGCCTCCTTCCGTGAGCCATTTTTTCTTTGTTCTAAGCCTTAAAAATTAAACGATTGTATATTTGTGATCCTTATGTTGAGGGCTCCATGTCCATATATCACACTCAGCAAAAGTCTTTGTTTCTAGAGTAAATAAATATTAGGCGTTGAAGAACGCATAAAGAACACACGAAATATAAAAAGAAAGTGGATCAAGGTTTATGTGTGAGAAAATGGCCATGTTCGTTTGGCCATCGTAGATGTGAATTGAGGATATGAAGAATAAATAGAATAAAATTCAATGTATATAAAACCCCTACCCTGATTTTTTGTAGGAGGTGGCGCGAGAATCTAATGAAGTTCTTGAATATTCAGTGTTTGTCTCTCCCGCAAGACACTCTAAGGTAGGCTACTCGTTCTTCATTTCCAAAAGATGTTCTTTTTTGGAGGTCCTCCTTTGTTGGAGAATGTTTTTCAAAGCTCTACCCAATTCTCCCTTTGTCAACACTTTCCCAAACTCAAGAAAATGAGGATCCAACCTATAGAATTATGTTTATTAATTTAATTAGAGTTGTCACATTAATTAATTTGATGTTGGTACAATTAATTAGAAAAGAAACCAAGAGTCACCTCCCTCATTAAAGTGGGATTTCAAGGGACTAGTGGTCCCCACCACTGAAATCAAATCGGGAGTTTTCAATATTGGATGGTCTCCACCACCAAAAACAAATTGGGATGATTAAATTTAAAAAATATAATAAATCTACTTTATTTTATTTTCTCCCATGAAAAGTACAAAAACTAACATTCACCCTTGACCTAATACGGTCGAGGTTAAGGTCTCCTTAAGCAAATATCTGCACTACGGGTTCAACGGTGTCTTTGGATTTCAATTCTGTGCACCGGTTCAAAAGTTACAAAATGCCGGTTGCGCGTTTACTAAACATACCTGAAAAAAAGTTTGAAAAATTATTAACAATCACCCTCAACCCGCACCAGTCGAGGTTAGGCCCTCCTGAGTGAAACATGCCCCAATGAACCCAATGGTAATCTTGTATTTCCATTCCATGTAACTGTTTAAAGGTTATGAATTTTACAATAAAATAAATGACAATTAATTATTTTATTTATGTCCAAAAACTAAATTTCACTAGTGGCTCGTGCCGGCCAAAGTTAGTATCTGCCTAAAGAAATCATACCCTCACGATTTCAGCGATGGTCTCAGATTTTTAATCTATGTTACCATTCATGGGTTATTAGCATTGGAAAAAATAAAATAACTTTATTTAATTATTTTTTTTACAGTTATACCATTTTCTTGTTTTCTCATAGTAATCTTGCACCGACTAAACTTAAGTTGCGCCTAGGGTAAACCCACCATCATGAGCGCAATAGTGACCTCATATTTCTTATTCGGGCAACCGTTAAAGAGTTATTCAAATTTTTTAAAAAACAATCTTACGCACGTTAATTAAATCTTAACAAAACAATGATGGTTTATTTCGGGCACATCGAGACTCGGAATCGCTCTCTGTCAGATTTTGTGATATTGAAATAATTCTATATAATTAAAAAAAATATACGGAATCTCTGGGACATTAAATTCTCCCAATATTAGGGCTTTATGTCCCTGAAAGACACAATATAGACTAAGGGAAAAATGTGGGTACTGAGCACGGATCTGAGCTTCCCGCTCCCATGTGCTCTCTTAGAGGTTCCCTTGCTGCCCGCAACTTTTCACTAGAGGTATCGACCGCCCACAAAGGACCCACTCCAGTCGATCCTCAATCTCTACTGCAAGGTCCATAAATTTCTCCCCATCCTCTATGTCCATCTCTCCCCAGTCAATGATGTGTGAAGGGTCATGCACGTATCTCCTCAACTGGGATATATGGAAGATGTCGTGCGCCTGGTGCAGGTGAGGAGGAAGAGATAAGTAGTAAGCCACCTTACCAACTCTGGTGAGGAACTAAAAGGGTCCGATGAACCTCAGAGATAACATATCTCCCTGGCTAAATCCTTGTAAACCACGTCATGGTTTGACCTGTAGAAAGACGTGGTCACCATCTTCAAACTATAGTGGTATCCATCTCTTGTCGGCATAAGACATATGCCTGCTCTATGTAGTGTTCATCCACTCCTAGATGATCTTCACCTTCTCCATGGTATCCCGTACCATCTCTGGTCCAATGAGTGCTGACTCGCCTGGGTCAGTCCAGCACAAATTCGATCGCCAAGGTCATCCATACAGTGCCTCGAATGGTGCCATCCTAATGGTGGAGTGACAGCTGTTGTTGTATGAAAACTTCACCAAGGGAAAGTGATCCTCCCAAATGTGACCGAAGTCGAAGAATCAAGAACGAAACATGTTCTGGACTGAAGGGTAGGTATTTCTTGTCACTATGGATCTCCATGTCCAATGGTCACCTCCGTACACCATCATGTCCTAGCTCCTCGAGACTCAGTCAATGTTGCATGTTGTCTGCACAAGACATAACAAGGTGTTGGCGAAGCCTGTGTAGGGGTGTGTATAAAAATCCCCATTAGGGACCCCAAGACCCCCGAAGGTCTCTTATAATTCCATAAAGGAAAATTCACAAAGCATGATCTAAATCGCAAAGCACAAATAAAAGACAGCTCACAACAGGTATATTATAGAATATTAATAGTAGCGTCATCAACCTCATCGTTGAACACCACAGTTTCTGGAGAGATCCTCCTATATTGAGTATAGTGGGCCTACCATGTCACACAGAGGTGCTTCTCACTAGCCTTGAACAACTTAGGAACCACTCCCCATCGCGTAACGTGGGTCTGTGGAGTCACACAGAGACGCTCCCCACCATTTCCTGTTGAGGTACTCCTCCTGTCAAGTACCATGGGTCATCCAGGTCACACAAAACAACTCCCCACTATGGGCCTACACAGTCACATAGAGGTGTTTCCCCCTGGGCCATCAAGTCACACAGAGTCGAAAGTCAGCAGTCTTCAGTTTTTAGCGAGTCGCAAGGTTCTTCACATAGCGCACCTGGGAGAACTACTCCTCAAGACACTCGTCATATTTCAACCAGAATTAAGACCCTCTAAGAAGTAACATGATGATCATCCATGTCATAAGTGTTCCATTTCAACAGACGGTGCATCAACTGGACGTTCGGTCTGTAAGTTATAGGCATTTTAGTGTCGAGGGCCCGGCTGGATTCTGGTATGATCCAACCCATCCAAACTCCAACTTTCTCCGAGTCTCTCGTAGAGTTTCTCAAAATAACTACCTTGTCCTAACGGTTCTGTCACTACATACAGTTCTTCAAACGAACTTCCGGTTAAGGGGGTATGCTCATTTAAGTGTAACTGGGAAAAAGGGGTCCGGGTATGGTCTGACCTAGTCAGACTGACCTGACCTGGCCCGAAGGGGGCTAGGGTTATCCTGGTAAGGTTGGGCCAAGCCAGGCCTGCCGTTCCGCAGAACCGCTTGGCCCATTGGATGAGCACGTGGGGTCTGACCCCCCCCCCCCCCCAAACGACTTTGGCTGTTTGGATCTTCAAATCCATGGTGCCGGTTGGCGTCGTGCCTCAGAGCCGACCCTCCTGGACCAGCCCGTTATAGACTCACGTGCACAGGTCCACCCTCCGCCGTGACTCAAAGTCGTGGCCCTCCTCTGTGGAATTTCGGTCGGCTCTGCAGTGGCGTCGGATGGATCCCCACCACCTGTTTGGTCTATGCGGACCGGACCACAATAGACTCACATGCGCGGGTTCACCCTCTTCTAAAGATTGAATCTACAGCCGACCTTCGTGGTGTGCCGCTCCGCTTCAACGTGGATATCCGCTCCTTTTTCCACTATAGCGCCGCCATTCTTTTGCAGCTGGCGAGGGTCGGCTGCCGCCTCCCTCGGTCACTGGTGCCACTGCACAGGCGTAGCTTCTGTGAGCCACCATTAAGCCCTTTTGGTCCATTTTTATTCCTGATCGTGCCTACAGGCCTTCCGGGATGATGCCTCCAATGCGCGGCCCTAGTTTCCACCTTTCCACCATATCTTCAAACATCCCATGAAGAACGAAATCATAATCGAGTTCGGTGGAGGGTATATGCCTTGTTCGTTCGTTTGGAATGCACACTCCACATTAGCATAATAACATGAGAAGAATTTCCAAAAGGAAATAACTCAAAGGTACACAACAAGACCATCATACCTTGTTTTCATTGGAAGACACTGCAGATAGAGAAGTAGGGTCTGCGTCCTTCGGTGTTCGTTGGTGCTTGTCGTTGTCTATTGATTCCTCCAACAACCATTTCTTGATCACCTTTCTTCATCATAGAGGTAATTCACCGTCATTTTTTCAGACATTCCTCTCATAGCCCTCCGAAAACCCAAGCCAGATCATAGATAAAATAGAGGAAAAGTGGGGAACCATGCATCACACAATTAATGGGGTTCATTAATAAGTTTAATAAGTGAACCTATTAATTCTCCCAATTCTATGGTTACTCAATCTATTAATTCTCCCGGTTGTGAAATTAAACAACCTAAGGGTCAAGCCATTAAATTTTATTCTGTTTCATTGTAGTCCCACCACCATTTATTCAACAGTTGCGAAAACGAAAATAAAATAACATTATTTTTTTGTAAATTCTATGAAAATATCTTTTTCTTCTAATCTATACATGTCAAAGATAAGATTTCTTTAAGAGAATCACGGCACTATGGATTCAACGATTCCCTTGGATGTTATATCTTCACACCGGTTAAATACATATAAAACATCACCCACACATTTACTGAATGTGCCAAAAAAAGATCAAAAATTTGTTTCGGGCTCTCCGGGCCTCAGAATCACATGCCACCAATTTTCAAAGACTTGTAATAATCCCAAATAATAAAGAAAAATTATATGAAATATTCGGGTCTTTACATAAAACAGTCATGATGGATTGTTATAAAAAATTAAATAATTTTACAATCAGGAAGATGGTAGGTCATACATACACATGAGTAACATTCCCTTTTTCAGTGATCATTATGTAAAGAATGTAAGTTACATTATATCATTCCAAAATATTAATTATATAACAAATACCATTTTATTTAATCATATATTCCTATATATATAATTATTGTTATGTAAAATGAATCTCATCGTGTAGGGCAGGCGGTAGTCCACACTTCCACAACCAACATTATTACTTTTTAGTGTAAAAAAATAGAAATAAAGAAAATGATATATTATATTTCTGGAATAGTAATCATGTCATTAATATAATATATATTTTATTTATGTGAATTTTTTTTAATTAAAATCATCCTTTATGTGTTCCATGTATAGTGTGAACGAATCACTTCGCTTTGAGTATGCGGTAGTCCACACTTTTATAAAAGATGTTAATGTATTCTAATGAAATAAAGGTGCATAAGTGTATATATTACTAAATAATTACATACGCATAAATTAATTATAAATATAATATATATCGTATATAAATAATTTTTTCATCATAAATCCCACCGAAGATATTTGATAATGAAAAAAATGGATGACATCATTTTGTGAGGCGGTAGTTCGTCGTACATGTAAATAGTAAGTTTATCACCCATTAAGTGGATTTTGTGTAAATGTAGGTAAAATAATTATAATTAATAAAATATCCATATTTTTAGGATATTGATTATATTATTTAATCAGGGTTTAATACTATTTTAAGTGCTGTATAATCAAAATAAAACAAAAGTTTATGAGGATGGATGTTACCACTTATTTGGGTAACTCCTTTTGGTTTCCACAAAAAGGCTTCCATGGATGGATTTATGAACATGTTTAGGATTATAAATTAATGGGAGGTATATTGGTAGATTATTTCATCATAATTTGGGTGACAGAAAGAGGATGATATGTTTAATTAAGTGGGAAGTGTGACTGTCTTTTTATAATGGGGTAGGATGGGCATTCTTATAAATTTCTGAAAAGGGAATTCCGCACAAAATTTTCCCATTTAAAGTGGTTCTAATAATGTAATAAATAATATAAATGCAATTATAGGGTATAAATATGAATATAAAATGGATTTTGGAGAATTGTCTAGGTAATTTTGGGCCTTAAGTTTAAGGTTTAGACCATTGTTAAGCTAAATTTCTTCTATATCACTGTAATTAATTTTAATTACTTTCACAAATATTTTCTATAAAAAACTAATTTGAAATTATTAAAAACAATAAATTTGGTGATTTAAAATATGGAATCTATTTTTACTAATTCCAATTACATAAGTGGCAGAAATTAATTTGAAATTAATCTCGTAGATGGAATGCAAAATCCGGGTTTTTAAAGTATAAACTTTCAAAAGTCTAAAATGTTTTTTTATCCAATTTCAAGGTAAATTTGATTAAATTACATAGATTAGATAAATATATATTAAATTATTCTAATTAAAATTTAAATCCAATCATTAATTTAATTTATCATTAAGAAAAAATTATACAAAAATTAATTTTAAATTAAAATTTTGTATTTTTCACTATTCAATAAATAATTAAACTTTACAGGAAAATAAAAAAATCACCCTAACCATATTTTGAAATTTATATTTGAAAAGTTATTTCTTCATGTCAAATTCATAAAATTTCCAATGTTATTATTTAAATTTAGTGCGCTATAAAAATGCTGTAAAATTGTTTTTATAAAAATATAGGTTTTTATGTGTAATATTTGGTTTGTTATTATAATATTATTACACAATACATTAGATTAATTTAAAAAATATTTACTGAATATAATGTATATATATATGTATATTAAATTTATATCACATAATTGTTTAATTGATTTATTTTATTCGAGTGAAATGCCTTAGTTAGATTAAAAATAGTTTTTTATAAAAACATTCAATTTATATACAATTGGTTCTTATAATAATTTCAAATTAATTTTTAACAAATAATTTTAAAAATTAATTTTCTTAAGTTAGTAAATCATATTCATAATCATCAGTTTAATGGATTGGTTATATAATATTATATTAAATAATAATATTTTTTAAAATATATTGTTGTTTGTTAAAACATGATCTTGTATGTTACACAACCCATCAAGGAAAGTCAGTCTTGTATGTAATAAAACCTCACCATTTTATTCTTTATAGAGCATGATATACATAATTTTGTGTGTAACATAATATTAATATGGTGTTATATATAAAAAAATCTGTAAAAAAATTAAATTTATTCTAAATGGAAAATATTATAAAGTCTTAGGGTATTACCACACAAGTATATTCTTTGTCAACAAATAATAAAAGGGAAACAATAATTATAAAATATTTATTTCCATAAAATTTTAATATCTTGATGAAAATTTTTGTCATGAAACTCTTCCTCCATGCTTATTTTTTGAAAAATATAACTGGAAAGAAATTTCTTTTTTTCATTAAACTTATAAATTTTAATTTTTCATATGATTTTATCAAGGTGTTATTCAAATATAAAATATCATCTTATGATCTTAATTTTTATAATATTATTATTCTAAATAATGGATTAATATTTTTAATCATTATTAAATTCATATATAGTTTTGGTTATTTTTCACTTGTATATTAACAAGATTTAGTTGTTTGAAAAAGTGAGTTATGTTTTCAATATAATTTTAATAGTTTATGTGCATGAATAATAATAGTATTATTACTGTTATTAAAAAATATTATATTCTAATTTTATAAGTATTATATTCAAATGAATATTAATATCATTAAATTTTATTAAATATTATTATTATTTTATATAAATTAATATTATAGAAATTTCATTTTCATATCAAAATGGTCATGCATTATACATATCACTAAAATTATATGATTAAATAAAATCATTGTTTGTAAATAAATTATGAGGTCTATCTATATTTTCCTTTGAATTTATTAACATCATGGATTTCTACAAATTCTAAAAGAAATTTTGATAGAGTTTATTTTGATAGTGAATTGAGATTTTAATAATTATTTTCTTCCTTGATAATAATTCAATTATATTTTCGAAAGAGATTTGATGGGTTGGGAATCAATAATAATGATTGTTACAAAAATTATTTCATAAAATTAGTTCAATTCTTGCACATAAAATGAAAAAAATAAGGAATGGAAGTGAACCAACAACATTAAGAAGACATTGTCCCACCATTGATATTACTAAGTGGATATAATTGTTTTATATGTTATATCATTTATCATTATAATCCATTAAAATATTATTAAATTTAAATGATTTTAAGGAGAAATCTAATTTTTTTACAATGAATTATTTTCAAAATAAATTTTCAAAATGATAGAATTTTTCAAAAATTACTTTTGAAATTTATTTTCAAAATGGTAATTATTTTTAATATGATTTTTGAATTATTTTATATGTATCAAATATATATTTATATTTGATATAAAATTATTTAACAGGTTTTAAATTAAATATTTTTGAAAGTATTTTTAAGTGGTTTTAAAACCCCTTTATAGGGAAATTCAATGCAAACCCCATGTTTTAAAAGTATTTATATAGGTATCTTATAAATTCTAATATGGGTGAATTTTCTTTTGGACATAGTGCAAAAGAGTGAGATAGTCATTCTATTTTGACTTTTTTACAACTATGATAAATTATATGGTGTTGTCTAATTCTACATTACCATGATCAGAAAAGGTCCTTGATTGTATAAAGAATTGTCTATTTTTATATTGTATTTTATAAATATAATAAACATCATATTTTAATGATGAATCCAAAATTTTATTTTTTGGGACTTTACAGTTCGTATCAATGGAACGGTCTAGACAAATTTAGAGATTAGACATTGCCATTTAAGGAAAACAAAATCCACATGATATAATTTTCATTAAATATCTTTATGAATATGAGGTTATAGTTATTCTAATTATGATGATTTAAATTCATAATTTTTTCAACTGTGTTGAATGAATTGTAAGGCTGTAGTTCAATTTAGTGGGGGAGAATGTAACATCTCGATTTTTCAAAAAACAGTTATTGGTTTTATTATTAGAATTTGGATTTCAATTTTAATTCAATTTTATTAATAATATTATTATTAAAAAAATAAATGAATATTAAATTATCAATTAATAAAATAAATATATTAATGAATAAATTATTTCGAAAAATTATTAAATATATTGATTATAATTAATTTTATTGGATTACTCGACCATATAATAACAGTTAAAATATATTTTAATTGAGTTTCATTAATTATTAAATTATTGGCCTGAAACAATATTTTGATTATAAAACATTTGTTTAAAAAACATAAATTAAAGGAATTTTAATTTTACATTGAAAATAAAATGATTTATAATAATAAATACATAAATTTCTATAAATTGATTTTACTAAATACCATTAACACTTAGTATTTTATACCATTTATAGTTTAATTGAAATTTTTTACTTATATATACATATTAAAAACTTTAATAAAGTGATATTTGAAACATATAAATGAAAACAATAGTAAAATATAAATTAATATATAAAATATAGAAATGATATCATCATAATTATAAATATATGTATATGTATATTAGTATTTGTTTGAATTTAAACATTTATGTAATATATTTTTGGATGAAATATTGAAATTGTAAATGTATTACGATAATCCTTTTATTATTAATATCTCAAAATTACAAATATTGTATATACTTTATCATAACTAGTTTTAAAATAATAATTTAATTTCTTTTAAAAAAATATTGACATTACAAGAAAAATAAAATGAATAAAAATAGGATGCAAATCCAGTGATGGAATCAGATAAAGAGTCTGTGAGGTCATGCTATTTTGGTGAAAAAATTTTGGATTACATATTCGGGAGGAGTCGAGGTAGAGTGTGGAATGAGAGTTCGAGCTCAATCAAAGTCGAGGGCTTTGAATCATTTAGGAAGGCTAAGCTTGGAAGAGGGAGTTCGAGCACAGATATTTAACCGACTTATAATGGGATCGAACACAATTTATAGGATCGAATGAGGATGAAAGAATTGATTGTATATGTGAGTTAGAACATAAACTGGATCTAAACTATGGAGGGTTTTTTTAAACTCAGATGGAATTCGAACATCTAATATGGTTCGGTTTAATGGTTATTTATAGGTAGGGGTATTTTATTTCTTGTTAGGTGTCTGAATATATCATATTAAACACTTGTGTTTTATATATTTGGATTTTTCTTCTTCTTCCATTTTATACCAAATCATTAGAATATTCATCATTTCTTCAATTTATTATTCATTTCTTTATGTTTTGTCATATATTTTTCAAAGATTCCATTTTTTCAATGATTTATACAACAATTGTCTCGAATTTATTTTATTTGTTGAATATTTATTTATGGGTGATCTGTTTCCAACCAGTTACAACTCTATATATATATATATATATATTTGATCTGAGTTTATTTCTTGTAATGCTTTATACTAACACCACATAATCTAGAGAATCTATATCATTCCCAATTTGGTTGTTTTTATCTACTCCACAAAACAATTAAAAGTAAATACAATTTTCCAATATTTTGAATAAGTAGATCCTCCCTTTAATTTCTTATCATGTGTACTAAATGTTTGAATACATAATGAAAATTTTAACTGAATCTATCACCCTTATTTTGTTATAATTTCTATTTTATGTTATTCTCCTACTCTTCTTGGGGACTCCAATTAGAGCTTAATATGAAAACATATTACATTTTTTTTATATATGATGATCTGATTGGGGTTCTTAAATGGTTTTTATTAAAAACAAATGTTGTTGTGTATCAATTTTCAGCATCTTCTCACCATCTACTTCACACAAAATATCATCATATATGACACTTCTTACACTTATCCCATTTTTCCAAACGTTTACTCTCACTTCTAAATCTATTCAGAACAGTAGTAAATGATTTTTTTTTCAAATAATGTTATAGAAAAAATTATTTTCAAATACTTATTTCATTAAAATTATATTATCATAAAGATAAAATTTATTTTTAAAACTCTACTTCTATTATTTTTTTAAAAAAAATACCAATGGAAGGAAAATTTGGTTTTTATTTATAATTAAAAATGTATGTTTTTTGCATAATTTTGTATCTTAGCTATTCTATTATATTAAATCATATTATGATTTTAGTTTTTATTAAATTATTATTTTAAATAAGGGATTTATATTTTTAAATTTTTTTAGTTTCAAAGAGAAATTTGATTATTTTTTACTCCTATATTAACAAGATTTAGTTGTTCAAAAATAAGAGTTATGATATAAACATAATGTTAATATTTTATATGTATAAATTCTAATTGTATTATCACTATTATTAAAAATTATTATTTTCTAATTTTATCTATATTTTTTTTAAATGAAAATTCAAATAATAAAAGTTTGTTAAACGATATTATCATTTTATATGAACTGAACATATGGATGTATAATTGGGATATTGATATGGCCCTGCATTTTGATTATCAATAACATTCTATGCATTAAAAAAATATTTTTTTAATTTAATTTTTTGGTATTTTTGAAATTATACCTTTTAATTTAATCAGATCACATATTTCTCTAAAATCTAAACATTTTCTATGAAAAACTAGTTTTTCACAATGTATTGATATTTTAAAAATTATTTTCTTACTTGAATAGAATTAAAGTATATTTTGAATGTTTTTTGATGGGATGTGAATGAAAAAGATGGATCGTCGAAAAAATTCATAAAACTAATTTTGTTCTTGTACATCAAATGATAACATGAGGAATGGGACTGAAACCACAACTAGAATGGGATGATAACCCACAAGGGATATTTCTATTTAGACATAGTGGTATTGTAAGGTCTATCGAGTATCATCATAATCCCTAAAAATATTATCATTTTCTAATGATTTCTCTAGACAAATATAGATGTTTTCAAAGAATTATTTTTTAAATAAATTTTTTAAATGATAGTATTTTAAAAAAATAATTTTGAATTTGTTTTTCATAATTTTAAGTATATTTTAAATGTTTTCAAAATTATTTTACAAATATCATTGATATATTTATATTTTTTATAAAATGTTAGAAAGGATTATATATTTATAAAATTATTTTTCACTGAATTTAAATCCCCTTACTAGGAAATTTAAAGCTCACACCATGTTTTACAAATATTTCCACATGTATATTAAAAATTCTAAGAGGAATGACATCAATTTTAGAGTTAGCACCCATAAAGTGAGTTATTAATTTTATTTTAAATTTTGTTAAAATCTGATAAATTTTATCGTGTTGTCTAATTTCTAGGAACCTATATGGGAAAGGGTTGATGATTCTATAAATAACCCAATATTTTTTAGTTGTATTTTTTAAAAAAATACACATCTTGTTTTAGTACTGAATACATAAATGTGTGTTCGAGACTTTACAACAACAAACACCTAAAATTTTATTGATCACCAAGTTATGAGGAGCCTATTTATCCAACATATAACTTATTTTTGGGATTTTCCCCATGGTACTAGATTGATGAAATTATTAACTATTTATTTCTTTTAAAACTATTTATGAATTTCTAATTGAAATGTGGAAATTATATATATATATTATTAGAAATAAATACTCATTCATGGTTTGGGAATGATTATCTATAAATATTTTCTCTAAATGATTTAAAAATAGTTATTTCTGTATGTTTTATGTAAAACTATGCAAATAATGTTTTTATTTTATTTATCTCCTTAAAATTATGATAGTAGACTTGTTTATTGAAGTCAACTTATAGAACACTTAGTGAATCCCTACTTGGATTGTGAACCTATGTATACTATTGGGTATATATATACCATGTTTTTTAGTTATAGGTAAAGTTAAGGGGCCTATAAGTGATGGTGGGTTTGTGAGGTAGAGGGTTTGTGGTGTTGGTGGTGTCATAGTGGAATGCAGACCATTATATCACATGGATTTGGGATTCTGGTTTTTATTTTATGATTTCCTAGACATGTTATTATTATTTACCTTTATATTTTTTCATCAGGGTTTTTATTTTTGTTACATTTTTGTTTGA
Organism: Viscum album; assembly: GCA_963277665.1. Classification (NCBI taxonomy): domain Eukaryota; kingdom Viridiplantae; phylum Streptophyta; class Magnoliopsida; order Santalales; family Viscaceae; genus Viscum; species Viscum album. Next base: position 1,534,991,101 of record OY728156.1, on the reverse strand, counting down.
TATCAATTATCATATTTTGAAAAAAATCATTTTCAATGGTATTAAATGATGCATAGGTACTAGTTGGAATCCTCTAGGGATGAGGGATACCATTTGTGCCTTATTGTGGGCCAATTCAATTTCCTAGTTTGATAGGTGATCGGGGTTGGTTCATGAAAATTTTATATCAAATTAGGTACATCGTTTTTGGTATTTGGTCAAGGTAGATATGAAATTTTGAATTTGGGACATAAGGGGTAGGTTATGAGTGAGTGTATTGCCAGCTCGTGTAATAACTAGCCTTAATTTGCTATAGGGTGTTAAAAAATGTTTTTTTAGTAATATCATAATGTGACATCAATTTCATTAATTTAAAAACACATATTTAATGGTGACTTGTAATTTAAGTAATTTTGCAATTTTTCCCTCATTTTAATTAAGGTTATGTAGTAGTGTTCCACCCAGAAGATGACTCATGATGGTCCAGGGGGGTTTGTAGAAAATAATTCAAGATATAATCCCCCAGTAGAGAAAAAGATTATTGACTATATGGTGTGATAGATCTATATCATGGATTATGGTTCCATATATGTTCTAATTATAGCTAGGGAAGCAAAAACATAAACTGTAAGGGCTGCTTTCAACACTTGAAACCACCATCATTCCAAGGGATGAATAAACCATAGGAAATAGAGGATTTTATGCCAAATAATAAAAGTACATGAAAATTCATGGAATCCAATGATAAATTTAAAATTCGTTTAAATGTTTTCATACATTATGAACTTAACATAATATGGCAGGTTGTGATATTTTTGGAAAAACAACATGACGGATTAGGGTGGAAAGAATTCATGGACATATTCTCTCAATAGTTTGCCTTGGTAATGTTGAAATTTATTAGAAATATGGAGTTCGTATCCCTTCATCAAGGTCATCATGTGGTTTTATATTATTTTAACCACTTTTCTAAACATGCACATTCCTCACCAGATGTTGTATCAAATGAGTATCTAAAGGATGGACGTTTTATGATAGTCATATTAATAGACAACCATTCGCATGAATTCATACTAAATATTCCCCAAATACTAATCTTGTTGATAGATAATTGATTGAAGTGGTTAAAAATTCTGGAAATAGTGGGCTTCATAGTATTTCTCCGGCACTTGGTGAATATTCCAATGGATCACTATAAATAAAATTAGGTATATTGAGCTTTTTAATGGAAGTATTAGTTTTGTATAGAAGTAGTTTTATCCCATATATTCCACAAAAATAAGGGGGAAATTTCTTTCTACTAGTTTTAAAAAGAAAGTGAATGTGAAATTAAAGTGAATGATCACTCTAGAAATCAATCTTTCATGTGGTAATTGAAAGAATTTTTGTAACTTTTGTTAGGCTATCATAGATCCACATAGTAGAATAGGTTTTTCAGCACCAAGATAGTTTATAGTATATTCTGATTCCTCTCACATGGAAGGTTATTATTTATTGAGTTTTTTTGGGAAATATTATAATTTTGGGTTAAATTACTTAAACACAATATAATAATCCTTGGTTGATGTGGAGCTAAGTCATGCAACAATTGGAGGATTTTTTTCATTCATTTATCTATAGATATTTGTTGGTTTGATATGATTTCCTCTTCCCCAAGATATGGAGGTGTTGTTCATGATATATGTAATACTAGTATATATATATATGTGTGTGTGTGTGTGTGGATTATTACAAAACAATACCAATTGAGTTAAAGTTGTAAAAGATACAGTTATATGATTTGAAAACCATGTGTTTTTTCTATCTATGCTTATCACCTTGGGTAGCCCAGATAATTTTTACAAAGAAGACTAATCAAAGATTCTTTTATGTGACAATTATCAAAAACACGAGAAGGTGATGATCAATAATACATACCATTTTGCCATTATCATTGATAAATTTGATTAGATAAAGGTAAAATATGTTACTCAAAAATAGACCATTGATCGGTGTATCTCCATATTAATGTTACGAATTCTAAAATATCTATTATATCTTTTATGAGAAAGTATGTACATTTTTTAAATCATGTTATGCCATTTGGGATGGCTAATTATTATTTAGTTTTCATTTCTTGAATGAATTTTATATTCCACCAATACCTTATTTCCTTCATTTTGGTATTTTTGGATGACATTGTGGTTTACATGAGAACTAGGGAATAGAATGAGTTATAGCTTAAGAATATGTTGAATCATAAAATATTTCCAAATTTATTCAATGTTTTCAAAATTTCATTTCTAGATCTAGGATGTTATGTTCTTGGTCACATTGTCTTATAATGTGCCATCTTAATTTACCAAATAAAGGTGAGAGTTATCAGGTTATTGGGGGAGCCACAAAATAACTTTCATATTCATAGTTTCTTGGTCTTAAATGGATATTATTGGAAGTTCATGAAGAAATTATCTAAGATATATTAATCATTGAGAACTCTATCCCAAAAGGGTGTAGTTTTTATGTGGAACCTGAAGTGTCATATTTATTTCAATTAGTTGAAATAATTTCTGATCTCACCACATATAATTATTATTTTTTAGATATTGGTCAAGGATATTTGGTCTACTATGATACATCAGGCATATTTTTGGGTTGTGTTCTTATTTAGGGATATCAAGTTGTGGTGTATGATTATTTAAACATTAACCACATGAGAAGAATTACCACACTCATGAATTATAAATTGAAGTGGTTATACATGCTTTAAAGTATTATCAACACTGACTTTTGGGAAAATGTTCACTTTTAACTCAAATCAAAAGAGTTTGAATTACATTCTTATATAGAAATAACTAGATCATAGGTATATTTAATGGATGAAATATCTTTATTTGTTTGATTTAGATATTTCATATACACTAGAAAAGTATAATTTTGTTACAAATTCTCTTAGTAAGAAGTATCCCACTCAATCCATTAAATAATTCAAGTATGAGTGGAATGTCCTAACCCCCTTTTCTTAAATCAACCTGGATTCAAAGTTGAAAAGAAACTAGTATCTTTTTTGGGAGCTTTTAGCTAAAATTATCTGTCATTAGGTGTTTTGAAAGATAAATAATGAGACAATTAATTCAATATTGTCAATGAGCCTTTATATTATGGGGAGACCATCCATTAGTGGTCTCCCTCCCGAGAAGTTGTTTTTTATTTCGTAAAACATTGGTTAGTTCCATAATTAATTTGATGGATCATGTTGGAATCATTTAATTTCTTCAAGGGGTTCTTCCATAGGATAATAAAAATATATACTATAAAAATAATAATTAGTTTTGTTGGATAGGTTTGGGATGACATATATTCGACTTCTTATCTCATTGATTTTTCTGTCAATAAATTAATGGGAAAACCCAATGAATATTTGGGTTAATTCAACTAAAACTAAAAAATAGGATTTAATAAATGCTTGGATTTATGATTACTAGAAAAAGTTCTGATAAAGTCACCCTTTATTAGTGCTACAAAAAAGTACGGATAAAGGCCTCCTTCATCAATGCTAAAAAAACATTGATTAAGATGGATATTTGTTTGTATTAATAAAAAACACTAAAAAAGGGTGTTCTTTATCACTACTAGAAAACATTAATGACAAAGTGGGTCCCATAATTAGTTCTAGTAAAAAAGTGTTAATAAAGAACACTGATTTATCAATGTTATCTAAAAAATGTGGTCAAAGGGGGATTTATCCGTGATAGTAAAAATGTGATGACAAAGGGAGTATTTATTAGTGATTTTTTACTAGTGCTGATAAAGGGTACGTTTCATAAAATAATTAAATCACTAAAAATAAAATATTAGTATAAAAATATTCTTATATTGACATATATATATATATATTATTTTGTTAAATTTGGTTTATATATGGATAAATATACATTCATATTTAATATATAAGATATTTAGTGAAACATGAATTATAAAATAATTAAAAAATATTAATTAATAATTTGAATATTATTATCCAGTAATAGTCATTTAATAATAGTTTGAGGATAGAAGAAATAAAAAAATTATTAAAGGATCTAAAATAAGTTGATCTCAGGGATTGAACATAAAACATTAAAAACATTGGATCTAGGTGTCTATTTTGGCTCAACTACATGTCAAATCTAATCCAATGATGATATCTAAGAATTAGTAAATTGGGGAAACCCTCGGTCACATTTTTCAATGTCAAAAAAATCCTAGAAGGCCTTCAATAATGATTTTTTAGTCAGGGAATCCCAAAATTTATACATTCGATGGAATTTCAACATCATTTAAGGGGGTCCTCTATTGTTTTTTTCTTAAATTATGAATTTATTCCCATGTCCTAAAATCATATTGATATTATGGTTTTCAAGTTTCATTATTTTTTATATTGTACTATTGTTTATAATCAAATATATAAAAGTATATATATATATTTTTTATATACTCGCACATAAATAATTATTTTTATAAATAAATATGTAAATATATTCACATATAAAATATAGTTATAAATATATAAATCTTATCCAAATAAAAAATAATATCCATTTTATTTTGAATAAATATGTATGAAATTATATTCTTAAACAATTAATGTATATATAATGTTTATATATATATATATATATTTATGTATGAGTGTGTTTCAAAAAAATAGGTTTACATTTATGTATATATTCTAATATTTGTATATAAATATTAATATATATATACGTATAATTATATGTATAGATGCTCACAAATATATATAAATAAATTAATATTTATTTATTTATTTATTTATAAACACACACATAAACACACACACACACACAAACATGTTTTATATGTGAATTTAAAAATATATAATTATATAAAATTATATAAATAGATAAAAAATTTGATGAAATATATCTAAATATATAGATATATCATAAAATATTGAACCAATAGATATAAGATAGTTGGAAAGGCATGGGAATAAGAGGGAGAGGACTTAGGATTGAACCTCATTGGAGGGAGGGGCACACGATGAGGCTAGAATTATGTAAATCATTGAAAAAGTATGGGATCGCCTGGGTTTGTGGGAAACAAAGATAGATAAAAGTTGGATGGGAAGAGGTTCAAAGAAAAAATAATTTTATCCCCATTTATCAGTGCCTAAAATAGTGCAGATAAAGGGGTATATTATCAGTACTTTTTTAGAATTGATAAAAGTTGCCTTTAATAGTTCTAAATAAACACTAATAAATTCCCACTTTATCAGCAAGTTTTACAAACATTGTTAAATCCAAACCTTTAACATAACTCACATTATCATCACTTGTATAGGGATTATAAAGCCTTATTATTGGACCTGTTGAAGGCCATATTTTTTCTAGTGAAACTCTCTATATTCCAATATATAAATATGATTAATTTTCCATGGATTTTATTGTTGGAATCCCTGAGGGATAAATTATATATTGGTGGTGAATTAATAACACACCATGTTGGCTCACTTCATTCCAATTAAATATGAAACTATAGTTAAAAGATTACAATGTTGTATGTGTAAGAGATTGTGAGGATTACTTGAGTTCCATCATCCATCATATTAGATAGAGATCCAAAGTTTTTATCCTAGTTCTTAAATGGTCTTTTGGAGGTGATAGTATCTCATACTAGTTTGAGAACAAATTATCATCCCTAGATAGACAGACATACAGATTGATCTCTCATGATTCTAGTAGACATTATATATTATTGTATCCTATACATTGGAGAATCTTAGGATATCTATTTGGTAATATATGATTTTACTTATAGTAATTTTTACCAATATTCCATCAAAATGGATCCCATTAAATCTTTATATGGTCAGCCTTTCAATAACCCCTTAATTGGTTGGAAATGGGTGAAACTTGCTCGATATGGATAAGAAATGTTCTAATGATTTTCATAAAGATCCAGTTCATACATTGATAGAATATCATTACTTAGATTGGGCATAAATACTATATAGATTTTTTGAATCGATATTTCGAGTTCACGGTTAGTGACTATGTATTCTTGAAAGTTTCACCTATGTTAAGACACCAACTGTAAGGAAAGTAATAAATTTGACTCTAAGATTTATCGAGCCTTTTGTGATCATTGATTATGTGAGAACGGTGTAATATTTTCTCACATTACCATCTAAATTAAGTTCACTTCATAATGTATTCCATGTATCTTAACTATATAAGTATCCTTTGTACCAATCTCATATTTTGAGTTGGGGGGTATCAAGTTGGGACTAGATTTATTTATGTTTTATAAATCTATTTTCATAGTTGAATCTCAGAAAAAGATCTTGTAGAGGATGTCTACCTCATTTGTCTGAGTGCTTTGGCAATATAGACAACTTCTAACAAGACTTGGAAATGGGAATATATGATATGGAAGAAGTGTACTCAGCTTTTTGATAGTCTAACTTCTTATAACTAAATTTATATGGGAAAAGAATAACATGATGGAGAGAATTTTCATACCTATGTGTCATGGTCATGTAATTATGACATTTATTTAGAAAATATTTTGTATTTGTCCTTTCATTTTATGTATTATTGGGAGTTTTGGACATGTTTTAGAAGGTGAATGGTTGTTGCAAATTTAGTGGAAACTGTTTGAATTTACAAAGAAACTATGTGGTTGTTTGAGGTTTCTAGGTTGGGAAAAGTTTTTTAATACCTCTATATTTTATAAAATAAAACTATGTTTGATTGCATGTTTGACTCGCAAAATCAAGAATAAATGACAGGAAAAATATATAATCGTTATGAAATATCAATGAAATTGGTGTGTATGAATAGTATTAAATACTTTATGAAAAATATTTATATTAAAATAAATAAGTGTCCTACCTAGTGTAAATTATTGACAATTTCTTAGTAAATAATCAATCAATTTTTAGTAAAATAATTTTATTCTTCAAAAATAGGTTTTCTTTGAAATGGATTTTTATTCTTTTTCATAAGGATATATTTAAATTATTTTTAGAAACTTTTAGAAAAATTATTTGATTCAATTCTATTCATTTTATTAATATAAATATCAAAATTTAAATAGGGTAAAATGTTCAGACTTTTTAGAAAATATTGATGTTTTAATGAATAGTGAAAACAATTTTTTTGTAAAAAGGTAAATAATTTTCAATAAATTAATAATATAGAAACACCCATAAATATTGAATATTATTTTAGGAAATATAATAATTATTTTTTTTATTCAACCCACTTAATTAATTTTGATTCAACTTTATATTGGACATTAGAATAAGTCTGTTTTTGGGATTATAAACACGATTTCAATGAAAAATATTTTAAAGTGAATAATGATTATAATTATTAATTAATTAAAATAATAAATAATGGAATAAATTTTAAATAAAATGAATATATTAAATATCAAAAAATATTAATTAATATTTATACAATGATTATAATTAATCCTAGAGTAAATATAGTATAATGTTTTCTTAAAAAATACACGTCTTGAAAACCCTCTTTTTCATCACCACTTTGGGATTAGTTTTAATTTAAAATTTTCCAATTATGAGGATATAATTTTGTAAAATATATTCCATACTTTTAATCCAAGTAAGTTATATTTTCTAATAAGTTCAACTTAATTTTTAACATTATTAATAGTTAAAAGAGAACAAAGTAATTTCCACGATTAAGGTAAAAATGAATTTAATAGGGGTTAAAATAAAACATAAAGTGTTAAAATGACTTAATAAAATTTCTAAAATATATTATATGGATATATTTATACATTATCAAATCTATGGATTCATAATAGTCAGTTTTGGATCCATTTTTCAAGTGAAAAATGTAACATTTTTAGTTTTTGTGATCCTTTTTTCAAAAATATTAATATCCTGTAATGTCATTCATTGTTTTATAAAATAATTAATTATACCATTATATGATACACCAAGGTAATATAGCTCTACATGATACATTTAAAAGGCTTGTGTTACATGCAACACCGGGTTTCTGTGAAATAACACTTTATTATTATAATTATTAATATGAGATAGTTAGAACTTAGACATCAAACATAGTAAAATAAATATTAATTAATAGCCATTATATTTTATTTACAATGGTTTCATATAATTAAAAAATAGTTATAATGTGATATATTATTTTTTTGTAAAGTCATTATATGTTTAAAAATATGATTTTCTTAATGAAACTGGTTTGTATGTCCTTCTAGGAACAGTAATAGAAATTTTTTAGACATAATTAGACATTGAATTTATTACAATAAAAAAAATTTAATGTAAAAAGTATCTTAGTCTAATGTTTTGGGATTTTTATAAGAATAATCATTTTTGGATGAATAGTGAAAAACACTGAATTTTAATTCAAAATTGATTTTTTGTCTAATTCATTTATATAGTGAAATTATATTTTACGTTTGTTTAAAAGTCTAAATATATAAATTATACATTTATTAATATATTTTATTTCATTTTAATCATATTTATATTTAATTTAGATAAAAATTCTAAATAAGCATTTGAACATTCACACTTTAAAAATCCTCTTTCTCTACAAGTCTGCATATTCAGTATTAAAATTAATTTTTTATATTATGTGAATTTAATTTTTAAAAATAGGTATAAAATGATTTAATAAGTATAATATTTACATTATAATAACATAAACTTAGTTTCTTATCAAAAATATTAGTTATAGCGATCAAAATAAATGACAGTTATTAAGGTGTAATTAAGATTAACAAGGGAAAAAACCTTAAAATTAAGAGAAAAAATTAACTTTTAACTTTTAAAAAACCCATTATATATATATATTTCGTCCATAAAACTTCTATTATTGAGTTTTTATGGATTTTTATGAGTTTTTTAGATAAAAATGTTAGTACACCTAACTTTTTTTAAAAAATTCCAAGTGTGTCCCCTCCCTCCTTTGTAAAAGGACACTATCTCTCCCCATCCCTAAAACCTCTAAGAAACATAGGTTTGTCAAATTTATAACAAAAATAAACTTCAAAAAATCCCTATGTTCCACCTTTTATCCAACCTTTTGGTGGAAATCCAACCATAGAGTCCCCTTTTTGAAAACCAAAATGAGTTACCCAGTGAAGAGGTAGTGTCCTTCCTAAAGCTCCTTTATTTTATTTTCTTTCTCCACCACCTCCATGCATATATAATAAAACAATAATCAAAAATATACTCTTATGTTTTTATTATAATGGTTATACCTGCATATAGACACACTCCCATTTAATGGGTAATGAACTTATCATTCTTATGTATGGCGAACTACCGCCACACAGAACGATGTTGATTACATTCCTTTAACACATATCATGGTTGGGAATTATAATGGTAACTGTATTTTTATATGTTATATATGATATTTATTATTTATTTATTATTATATAATTACTGATTAACTCATAACATTATGCTTTCCATTTTTTTTAAGTACGATAATTTAAATTGGGGAAGTGTGGACAACATCCTCCTCAAAGCGATGTGATTTTTTCACAAATTACAGAAATTTATTATTGACATGTTTAGAGAATTAATATAATATATGTTAAATAATAATTCTAGTAAAATTATAATATATATATATATATATATATATTCATATGTCATTAACATTATTTCTTTCAAGACTAAAATAAAATTGAAATAGTGTTGTTAAAAACGTACAACCTACCGTCTCCATAAACGGTGTATTCCATTTCAGACATTTATATTATATAAATTACTATAAATATATATATATATATATATAATATATCAAATTTATATCATGTTTTAAATAATTTAAATAATTAAATCATGATCTAACTAAGAGAATCAAGAATATAAATTCAAAATATATATAAGAAATAAAGCAGATATTACATAATACGTAACATTAACATGGAGTTGTTAAAAAACGGGTACGATAAAGTCATAATAAATTTATGGTACTATATATAATAATATGTTTTTGATCATATATTTACAATAATCTTGTAATTAATTCAAATTATTGTATAATGTGTACAATGAAATTCAAGACTGAAGTTGAGGGACTTTCACCTCACTTTTTATTTCTTTGAGATACATACCTTATTCACCACTCATTAATTTTTGTGGTGTTTATAATTCCCATGGATGTATTGAATGATTATTATACTTAAATTTATTTTCTTTTACATATCTATTTTACGATCTTTATATCATTGGGTTTCTGATTCAAAAGGTTCCAAATCGAAAAAATAATTTTTTCTAAATTTTCCTTCTTTGAGACACATACCAAGTTATAAACAAATATTTTTCAATGAGGTATATATTCTACCATTTAAATATTATATGATGAATATAATAATTTTAATAATATTTTAAGCTTTATGTAATGTTACTTTTCCAATTTTATTTTGATATAATGTTACCAAAGTTGTAATGGTTTATAGCTACAATCTTATCTTTTATGGAGCTTATTTATGATAATGCTTATAATTATGAAATATTATGATATATATCTAAAAAACGCTCATGAATTTTCTTAAGCTGTAATTACTCATCTTAAATATAAGTGATTGTATAATTTTTCCACTCTTTGGTACTTAAGATAATTAAGAAAATGATTTTATGAAAATCCAAATTTATTTATTCATTCTGTAAGAAGTCTATGTTCTTTCAAAACGATGTTTTCAAAAAATGTAATAAAAAATATTTTACAATTAAGCTGTGATGTTTGAATAAATTTTTTAACAATGTATTAACATTTTAAAAATTGTTTTTATAAGTAGTTTTCTGGTAATTTTTTGATCAAGTCACTTTTCTATTCTTTTAAGGTGAAAAATTAATGTTTCGAATATACGGACTTACCCCCCATCAAGACCATAATTTATTTTATGCTGCCATTATATGTATATAAGGTTATATTTTATGAATATATTTTTCCCTAATAATCTATAATCTTATTAATTTTTTAATGGTTTTCATAGAAAAAAGTTCTTTTTTCATTATTTTATGTTATAAAAATGTTTTAAATGTTTTTCAAATATTCATTTATATTTTTTGAAATGGTTTTCTTGAAAAATAATGATTTAAATGATTTAAAATAATCTTTTATAATACATGAATTTTTTTTCAAAGAAAAAGGATTGTAAAATTTATTTTAGTCTCTTTATAAGATTTTAATGTTATTTTCAAGGAAAATTGACTTGAAATGTTTTTTGATTTAAAAAATATTTTTTTCAAAGCATAAATATTATTTTCATCAAACAATGTTTCAATAATTTTTAATTTTTAATTTTTTTTTCAATGTTTTTTCCAGGAAAAAGGGCATTGAAAATGTATTATTTTTAAAAAGTGATTTTCAATGAAAATTGTTGTTTCTAATGATTTGTTAAAATAATTCTATATCTAAGATGACATCCTTGGTTTTTGTTTATGGTTTAATAAGGATATGATCCAAGGATAGTAATAATATTATTTCACTGAATGTTCTATTTTGATGGATTTATATTTATAAACCCAATTTCTCTTTAATAGGTTATACTGAGATAAATTCATATGAAAACCACTTCCTTTCACAAGTTATTCTATGATGAAATGATTGTGAAAACAATATATTTTCTATTGGTTATGATATGATTAAAGGTTTATGATTTCCATTTTATTTCATGGGATATTACATGATGTTTATAATACCTATCTCTTTTTATGAGTCATGATATTATGAAAGTTTAATTAACTTGGGGTATATGTATGTATTATTTTATTATTTGACAGGTGGTCCCTATATCTCTCTAAAATACATTGGGTAATGTTAAGTGGTATTAGAGCTCAAAGGGTAAACAAGTTTGAGCCCAATCATGAAAACAAGTGGGTACATGGGTTGTAACCCAATCCTGAAAACAAGATGGTACATGAGTTGTAGCCCAAGCCCAAAACAAGAGGGGGTATGGGTTATATCCCAATCCCAAAAATAAGAGGTTGAACAAGTTGTTATCCCATGACCAAATGTAGGTAAAAGGGTTGTATCCCAAGATTAACATGTCATGAAGGTCTTGGAAGGTATCCTTGACATAAGTTTTTCTATTTCTATGTGTATGAAAAATATTTCATATCATAGTCTTCGGTTATGCTTTCATGGATTATGCTCTTTATCCCATTATGATTCATTTCTTATGATCTGCCAATCTTTATTATATTATTCATGTTTATGATCATTGATATGTAGGGTATGATCTTTGAATTTAATGATCATCTTATTGTACCCTTATATTCATGGTGTGCTTACACATTTCCTTTATTTTCCCTTACTGGGCATTCAATATCACACCATTCATATGATTCATTTCCCCATGATATGAATAAAGGTTTTTAAGTATAATTAATAAGGTGGAAGATCTTTTTAGTAATCATTGACTATATTTCACTCAGTTAATGGATTTTGTTTTCATATTTCTAAAGGAACTAAACTAACACGATAATTGAGAGTCTATTTTCTTATAATGAATTAAGTATTCTGCAAAAATGACATAATGAATATGTATGTTAAGAATGGTTTGTTATATTTAATATCAGAGAAATATTTTGTCATAATTTTGAATAAAGGATGAGAAAAAATTAGTGAGATCCCTAGGGATGTTTCTATGGATATGAGTAGGGATGTCTCTAAGGAAACACCTGAGGATGGGTCAATTTTTAAGAAAGTGTCTATGAATTTTGGTAAAGGGTAGAGTGATCAGTTTCATAGCATTAAACCCTTGTATGGACACTAGAATGGTTTATGGATCTTGAACATACATACCTAGGAGTAATAACTCCAACAAGGTGTGTCGGACCAGACTCAAATTTAACCTTATGCACGACAATAGACCTTGTTGCACAACTAGTTTAAAAATCATGGGGATATGATTTTGAAATTCATACACTTTATGAACCATCATGAAGTATTTAAATGGAATTTGGATATTAATAACCTAGGATATACGTAAGGTTTCATTAATTAAGGAAGGTGTCGTAATTTAGACATCTTATAAATGGTTTATCATGAATATTTGGTTCCTTAATCTGATAATTGTTTCTTACTCAATGATTTCTAGTTTTCATAAATGTTGGTAACCAGAAGGAATTGTGTAAATGTTGAATGTGATTGTATTTTTTTTTATAAAAAGCCAAATGGGAAGGTTACTATTGCTAATGATGTTTTGATTATGCCTTTCCATTTTTCATGGAACATAATTAACAACGTGTACCTTAAACAGCTCTCAAACTAACCAAGGAATAGAGGGAAGGTGTTTGCTAAGATTTCGGGTAATGGAGACCATAGAGGAAAGATGATTCAGTTTCCTTTATGTCAGGAATGTGGAATGAATAACCTAAGTGAATATCTTATAGGAACAACAAGATGTTTTGATAGTGGAAAAGAAGGACACAAATAAATTAACTACAAAGTAAAAATGAAGGGTTTGGTTAACAAAATGGATCATAGTATTAGACTGCCTAATACATCATCAAAGGATAAATTCATTAACTGTGGAATGAATGGTCATAAAAAAAAATTGATGTACCAAATGGAAAACTAATAATAGAATCAGAAATGTATTATGAGTAATAGTTATATTTATGAGGATAATGAAACTACATATTAAATGTTAAAACCAAATTGGTATTAAGTAATAGGATGATATATATTTCTTATAGATTATGGTTGAAGTGGAATAACTGATGTTTTTATGTATTTGGATTAAAGAATCATGTTATATGATTAGTTAAATATACATGTATTGTTTAGTTTATGTTTTTTCACTCTGGATTTAGATGTGTATATTGAAATTTTCTAATGGGATAGAAATGTTATTTAATAGCAAGGTGAGATTTTGACTAAAGGGAAGATTACCCTTAATATATTCATTATGATAAGATAATTTTTTTGGATAAAGATATGTTGTATATGAATAAGTAAATTGGACAATGTTTATTACCTTTGAACAAATTATGGACTTGTTGATAAGTGGTCATTCTGTCATTAATGATGTTTGCAACATTTTTGGATGGTAGGAATACATCATGTAGAATTGGAATAAGTAAAATTTCATGTATTCAATAAGTAATTTTAGTAATTCATGTTATTACCATGATTTAATAAAATAAATGATAAAGTAATTCTCATGTTTGGTATGCGACAATCAAGAGAAACTCTATGATATATGATGGATTAATGCAAATATATTATTAAGAAATTGTGTGACTATCATTTTTGGGTCATGAAATTTTATATTATGAATGGTTTTTAAGGATACAAATTTACAAAATAGATTATATTAAACTTGAGATAATTTTTTAGAGATTAAATTAGTATCTCATCATATAAGGATTTATGAAAATTTGATAACATGTGATAGCCTTTTCATTGAGATAGATGGAAACAACTATCATTAAATTTATAGAACTCATGATCATTAAGTTCTTTTGGATTAAAAAATTCACCTTCATTCCCTGAAGTAAGATATGATGTGAGAATTTATACATTCATAAATAAACAATGAGACTGTGCATAAGGAATGGAATGAAGTCCATTAAGTATGTTTTCTTTATAGAAGCGGTCAATAAATTAAAAGTTCTCCAATTATCATTATTTTTATAATGATACCAATGACCTATTTCACGATTCTTTACTTTATATTTATTTTATTGTTAACATTCTATGGAAAATCCACTTTTTTTAAACGATCTTTATCAATCTTTGTGATTATTTATGCTTTTCCTCGATGTCCAATATTCAGTTCCCATCTATGCTCTCCTTTGTAGAAACCTAGTAATGTGTTACATTAGGTAACCATTTTGTTTATAACAATCCCTCTTAAAAATAAATTTTTAGTATTCAATATTATTATTTGGCTTTTTCAATAAAGGAACATTCTAGTATTAGACCTTTGATAACTCAAATGAATGTTGATGGTGAAATTAATTTTAGGGGGGTAGAATATAACACCCTATGATTTTGTAAACATTATTTTCAATCAATTAAATTTTTTTATTGATTTTTACAGTACACTAATTCATAATTTTTTATATGATACATCATGTTAATCTAGCTCTACACACAACATGGACTAGGATTCACTTATATGCATCCTTGAGTTTCAGGAAAAACGACTTTATTATTATTATTATTTGAACGAGATATCTATAACCTATCCATTAAACATAGTAATTTGTTTAGTAATAACTGAATTTTAAATTCAATTTATAGTGGTTTCATAATAATAAGACATGTTGATAATGAGATATATAATTTTTAATAATGTCTATATATGTTTAAAAATACTATTTTCATAAAGAAAATTCTTTTTATATCCTTCTGTCAAAAATAAGAAAAGTAATTTTATATATTCATTGAAATTTAATTTTATAAAATTAAATTCATTTTTTAATTAATAATTTTAAAATTATATTAGGGTTTGTTTTTGGTATTTTTCTGAGAAACCTCATTTTTTTAGGAATGGTGAGAAATACTAAATTTTAATTCAAAACTTTTTTTCATCTAATTATTTATATAGTTAAATTATATTTTTAGTTGTTTTCAAAGTGACAATTGATATATTATACATATATTAATATAATTTAGTTAATTCGAATAATTTTTATACTTAATTTAGATATAAAATCTTAATTAACTTTTGACCATTCTCACTTCAAAAACTCATTTTCTTGCTCTCGATGCGGGATTAGAATTCAACTTAATTATGCCTCTTATGTGAATAAAATTTTGAGAAATTTACATAATTTTTTTAATAAATTTAATATTTATATTATAATAATACCAATGTAATGTTTAACAAAAAATATTAGTGAATGTGATTAAAATTAATTAAAGTGATTAATGTAAAATTAAGTTTAATAAGGGACTATACCATACACTTAAGGGCCAAAATAAACATGAAACTTGTCCAACACCGATTTTATGGTCATATTTCATCTACAAAACTTTTATTATTTAGTTTGGATGGTTTTTATGACTTTTTTAGTTATGAACATGAGTACAACTAACTTGTTTTCAGAAATTTCAAATCTATCTCCTCCCTCCCTTATAAAATGACACCACCTATCGCCCTTATTAACACCTCTCAAACCACTTAGGTTCAGAAAATATCTACCCAATTCACATCCAAACATCCATAACTTCCTCTTTGAATCCTACCTTTTCTCATAAATCTAACTAAATAATCCCTTTTATTCAAAGCAAAAGGATTTATCTAAAGAACAGGTAACATTCATCCTCATGCGCCATTATTTTATTTTATATCTCCACCACCTCATTTCTATTTATTCCATGCATATATAAAAAGAATAGTGTAGTAAATATTCTTGGATTTTTTTACTATAATGGTTTTACCTCCACTTACACACACTCCCATATAATGGTTAATGAACTTATCATTCTTGTTTATGGTGAACTACCGCCTCATGAAATGATGTTATTCATTTTTCCTTTACCGTATATCATTGTCTGTAATTAGGATAGAAAATTTATTTATAAATGATTTATGTGGTATTTATGATGTATTTATGATTATATAATTATTATATAACACATACCTTCAAGATTTCCTTTTTGTGTAAGTACGAAAATTATGTTTTGGGAGGTGTGGACTATCACCTCCTTAATGCGATGTAATTCATTAACAGATTTCCTTGAATGGATTAAATATTATTTTAGTAAATATGTATAAAATATAAGAAATATTAATTTTACAATAGTTATAATATATATATATTTATGTCATTTAATTTCTATCTTTCAATATGATAATAAAATAGAAACTTCAATCATGTGTACGTACGACGTATCGTCTCCATGAATGATGTCTTTCATTTCATACATCTATATTTTATGTATAATTATAAATACATATATAATTAATATATATCATATTTACACTATTTTTTAGATTATTTAAATTAGTAAATCATGATCTAAATTAGATTATCAATAATATAAAGTAAAAATATATACAAAAAATAATGCGGATATTACCCCATACGTAACATTAACATTGATTTGTTAATAACTAGTTAAATTAACGTCATAAAAAATTAATATATGTTTTTAGATATGGTAATATGGTTCTTTAATTGATTTATAGAGAACTTATATTTATTATACATTATGTTTGAACTAGTATTAAGAAATTCAAGTCTTAATGTAAGGGAATTTCATCTCACTTTTTTTTTCAGGAGATACATGCATTATTCACCACTCACATATTTTATGTGTTGTGTATAATTGTAACGTCCCGATTCCAGTTTCCAACTAGAAGTGGGGGGATTGGGTGTGATAGTTGGAAAACTATTCCCTCATTGGTAGAGTAATGTAGCCGAAAGAAACAGATAACAATAGAGGAAGCAGTAATAACATGGAATCAGTAAACAACGGAAGACTAAAAGTAATAAACAACTGGAGCACATATATAACTGCGGCATGATACATATGTCTAGGAAAGTATCCAAACAAGCCACAATGTCATAATATAGTACTAAACCAAATTACAAAGAAAAAAATAAACTCTAGCAGCATCCCAAGCCTCAACATAGTCCCATTCTCTCCAGCTCAATAGCAGTCATGTACCTGACGTAGAAGGGCACTTACCGTTATCTATACCTGCAGAAATATAATTTTTTTGGGCCTAAAAGCATGACCCAAGAAGGGTGTGAGACAAATCCCAGTAGGAAACCACCAAAATATTTGTTCCTAATAGTCAGTGAATATATATGGCAGGCAGTAGGCAAAATGAAGCAGTAAACAAGGATGTACTCAGAAGTAAATAGACCTAAAGTTGCAATTGAATTCATTTTCACACATCAAGTAAGTAGAAAATCAAAAACAAGTAACCCTTTGGGAAGTACACACAACCTAAAACATCTGGTTTATCCAAAAAACACAAGAAACCCTTAAGGAAGTACTCAAAGTCTAATCCCGCTAGTTCAGCTTTAGCAAAGACTCTCTGAGGAAGAACTCATCATCAATTCCCTAAGTAGTATTTTATCAGTATACTATAGAAACTCTGGGGAAGAACTCAATGTCCAATTCCCCTTTTTTTCTCACAACATGGATCTAAAGACACTATGAGGGATAACTCACATCTATCCCCCTTATGGTCTCACAATATTAAAAGTAAAGAGATGCTCTGGAGAAGCCAGCAACTTCCATTCTTCATATGGTCTACTACACTCGGTTCCCACAGCCCTATGTATGTCAATCATGCACAAAAATGTTTAATAGCCAATGTAAAACTTAAGTAATACTTGGATAACATCGTCTATGAACTACTTAGCTAGCAGCTACAAGCATAAAACACCATCAGATAAACACTCCATCCTAACAACACTATACATGGAAAGCAAGCAACATAATAGGAAAATCTAGGCCCAATGGACAATATCAATTAAATAATGGGAAAAACATAAATAACAAGGTAAATAAACCTATTCACAATCAAAAAATTCTTTACTCAGACACACAAGGCATGGAAAGAATTATCATGGCTAAAATCCCTAGACATGCAATGCCCCATTCTAGGGTATTGGGCACTTTTGCACATAATTTTCTAAGACTAACTACAGAAAGGCACAAACCACCTACCTCAGCGTTTTATGATCAATATACTCCGGTGTTGTCCCTTCAATCAACCATGAATGCAATAAATATATAAAAACGTCAAAAATGCTCAACCGAGGATATCTCACGAAAGGAGAGAAATCAGGAAACAGGGATATATAATAAAAAATAGCTCACCATGTAGATTTCAATGCAATCGATGGTGGTTGAATCAGAGAACAGATGATCAATCGGTGGCTCAAAGATGATTTGTCATCTTCGGTCACTCCTGGATGAGATGGGCCAAGAATATGTGCTTTCTATGATCGAGACACGATCCCGGTTCAATATACCAGTTAAAAAGAAATGTACACAGTGTGTCTTTTAAAAGTACATGGCATGTATATGCCTTTACCATGCCTAGATTTAGGTGGTCTCCATGTCACCCCACACATCCATGTACTTGGCCATTACACGGCCAGTACATGGTCACCCATGGAAGTCGATTGCATGGAACGTACTCCAATGTACTTGGTGGGTACTCCTTAAATTTACAGAAACTCCTCATTTTCTCAAAATAGCAGAAAAATATGATCCATACCTAAAAAGAAGCTCCATGTTCTTACAATAATGTACATGGATGTATTCAACGATTATTAAACATTAATTTATGGGTATTTAAATATCCATTTTATGATCTTTATTTCATGGTTTTTATGTTTCAAGAGTTACCAAATTAGTAAATAAATTTTGTGTCAATTTTCATACTTTTAGACACATGTCTATTATGAACCTACATTTTTCTATGATGTTTATAAACTGCCTTTGAAATGTTATATCATGAGTATCCTAATTTTTATGATATTTTATGCTTCATTTAATTTTAGTCTCTCCATTTTGTTATAATTAAAAGTTATCAAATTGGTAAAGGTTTATTACTACAATATCATCATTTATCAAGATTGTTTATGATTATGCTTCTGTTGATGAAATATTATGATTAATATCTCAATAAATCTAATGAATTTTCTTAAACTCTGGTTATACATGTTATATACAAGTAATTATACAATTTTTACACTCTTTTCTACTTAATATGATTACATGAATGTTTTAATGTTAATCTAACTTTATTTATCCTTTCAGTGGAAATTCTGTATTCCTTCAAAACCATGTACTCTAAAACTATTTTAATGTTTTTATTATTATCTTATGTGGTTGAAAAGAAATTTTTACCCATGTACTACCTTTTAAAAAATGATTTAAATGTAATATTATTTTCATTTTTAGATCAAGGAACTTTTCTAAACTTTTACAGTGGAAATGGATTGTTTGGAATGTATGGACTTACCCGCCATCATGACAATCATTTCCTTGATGCTTCCTTTTTTAGTTTAAAAGATTATATTTTTTGAATAAACTTTTTCCCTGATATTATAGAAATTTATATATTTTCAAATGGATTTCAAAGAAAATGGGTTTTGAAAAAAATTATTTTTAAAAAGCGTTTTAAATAATTTTCAAATATTAATTTACATTTTTTCAAAAGGTTGTTTTGAATGAAAAATATTTTATTGATTTCAATTATTTTTTATAAGTTTTAAAATAATTTTCAAAGAAAAATGATTCCAAAAAAATTCAAATCCTCTTTATAATTTTTAACGGTTATTTAGAAGGAAAATTTTATTAAAAATGTTTTATGTCCTAAAAAGTGTTTTTTCCAAGGTTAAAAGATATTTTCCTTAAAAAATGTTTTAAATGGTTTTTTGGATTCTTTTTTATGATTTCAAATTTTTTTATGGAAAAATGATTTCTAAAATTATATATGTTTTAAAAATTGATTTTCAATTAAAATGTATGTTCTAATTGATCTTTGAAAATCCCTCTCTATATAAGATGACATCCTTTGATATAATATTTCACTTAATATGGATATTATCCAAGGAAACCATTCATATTATTTCTCTTAATGGAATATGTTTAATTTATTAATGTTTATGAAACTTGTTTCTCTTCAATGGGTTATACAATGATAAATTCTCATGAAACCCGCTTACATTCATAGATTTTTCTTGGATAAAATGATTGTAAAAACAATATATTTTACATAGTTTATAACATGATTAAATGGTTATGATACTAATTTTATTTATTTGGTTTTGATATGATGTTCATGAAACCCATCTCTTTTAATGAGTCAAGATATGGTGCATGTTTTATTATCACGTGGCATATGTATTTGTGATTTTTTTATGTGATGGGTGGGACCTATATCTACCTACAATAAATGGGGTAATGATATGTGGTTTATAAGATCAAAGGTTACACGGGTTATTGACCATGTTTGTAAAAAAGAGGGTACACGGGTTGTATCCCAAACCCAAAAACAATATGGTACATAGGTTGTAGACCAAGGTGAAAAACAAGAGGATACAACAGTTTTGTCCCAAGAACAAAAACAAGAGGGTATATATTTTATAGCCCAAGACGAAAAAAAGAGGATACATGGGTTATTAGACCACAATCGAAGTAGTTACATGAGTTTTTCCCAATCCTAACATATTATGAATGTCTTGGTATGTGTCCTTTACATAACATTTTCTATTATTATTTATATACAATAAAGTCCATGTCATACTCCATTGTTTTTCATTCAAGGATTATGATATTCATCCCCTTATGATTCATGTATTTTGAACTCCCAATCATTATTCCATGACTCATTTTTATGATCTTTTATATATAGTGTATGATCATTAAATGTTATGCTCATGTTCTCATACCCTTATGTTCATGTTATGATTACATATTTCTTTTATATTCAGTCACTAACCATTTAAAAAACCCTTTATTATTTTTCCAGTCTCCGATTAATGAATAAATATTTTGATTTATAATTTATAAGGGGGATATCTTTATGGTTAACATTTGATATCTTTCACTGAGTTAGAAGATTATTGTTCAAGGTTTCCAAATGAACTAAACTAACACAGTCTTTGGGAACTTGTTTTTATAATATATTAATCATTATGTAAAATTTATGTATTATCTATTTACATTATGACTGGTTTTTCCTAAAAAATTTGGTTACAACTTTTTATTTTCTAAAATTTCTAGTGCATCACTCACCTCACTTATAAACGACCACCCCCTATACTCTCTTCTTCACAACATCAATGATCATTTTAATGAGTCAATACATACCCAAATATCGTTCTAAATTCCCACCAAAGGATATATATCTATAAAAATTTTACCCTAAAATGGGTTTTTATTCTTACCTAAGGTGGTTTCTGGAAGAATAAGCAGATAAAGAACCTATGTGACATGTCATATTCAAGGTAAGGGAATTCGTATCAATTTCTATTCATTGAGGAATATTTTGATATTATTCCCCTATATTCTTTTATAATGTGAATATAAATCACATTTTACACGTTATATCATGAATTTATCTATTCCTATGATATTTGTAGTTTTTTTATTTATTCATTCATGGTTCTTACAATTCAAGTGTTTCCAAAGTGATAAGGGACTTTTCTTTTAGAATACCAACTTTAAATTTTTTCCATACAACTCTTTCAATTCAATGTCTGTGATTTTAAAATAGTTTTATTATCTTTTATATATGGAAATAAAATATATATAAATTAAATTTTATGTCTATTTTTATTTTATTTGAATGGTTTTCAAAAGGAATATCTTTTCAAATTTTATATGAAACATTTTGAAAAAATGAAAATAAAAATGTTGTATTTTTAACATATACAGTGATAATAAACTTTTTGACACCATAAAATTTAATTGATTTTTAGATTCTCCTAAAAAATTTCTTGTATTAGTCAATAAAAACATTGTCTCCCATATTATGGTTATTTTAGTTTTAAAAAATTGTGTCGAAAAATAGACTTTTGTATCCAAAAATGTTTCTTATTTGGGTTCAAAATTTTCTTTCAAATGTTTTTATGGAAAAAAGGTGAAATCATAAAAATATTTATTCATCATATGTTACATGAGAATTATATGAATAATAGGTGAGCTCTATGTAGGTTATATAATGGTTTGTGCCTAATTATAGCTTATGGGTGAGCTAGATATATCTTATGTGAAGTGATGTGCCTCGTTATAGCACATGAAAAGTTGGTGATCATGATACAAATTATACAATAGGTTGGTATCTATGAAATATCATGGGTGTTCCCAATATAACATATATGAATGTTTGATCCCCAATATAGCTCATGGAGAACAGTTGATCTTGATACAGCTTATAAAACTGGTTGAGCCCCATGTTATCTCATTGGTGATCCAGATATAGCTTATAAGAACAGTGAAACCCATTTTATATCTCAAATGAATTAGGTTATTATTATATTGGAAGTTGATTATATATTTCTTTCAATAAAAATGGGTTTTTAATGTTTTTGGGAATATGATTTTATAAGATCCAAAAAAGGATTTTTAATTACACACTATGGGTTTAAGTGGTTTTCATTATGAAAAAAAAAATCTTATTTAATATGAGAATAATTAATTTCATTCACCCAAATAATAGTGAGATAAAGGTAAAAAATTATTTTTTCATGTTTTTGACTAGAACAATGGTTTTCCTTATTTTTATGTCACTTATAGATATTTTTTCATATACCATGTTTGAAAATGTTTTTCACATGGTTTAAGGATGCGTAAAGGAATTGAAAAAGAAAATTTTGAAAGACATTAATATTTTCCATGAAATGAAATCATGCTTTACTATAAAAAATATATATTATATTAAAAAATGGATACTAATAAAAATAGTCCATGTTTTGTTATATAGTCTAGTAATATATGATTTATGACATAATTATCTAAAACAATAAACCTAAAAATATCCTTAAAGTGAAATAAAACGAGTTTTTTTCTAAAACATAATACTCTGTTATGTTTAATTCTGTATCCTTTTTGATGGTATCATATGTAAGAATAGGTAACATTAAAGATTTTTATAATGATAATAGCATACTTTTGAAGGATTTAACATTATGGTTCAGTTAAAATTATATAGTATTTTATTATAACAATTTTTATTCGACTAAATATATATTTTCAGAGTGGTTTCCACTGGGTAAATAGGAAAGATGTAGTGGTAGGGCATCAAAATGAAAAACTCATTCCAATCAGCATCTCAATATGGTTGGAATAAGAGTATAATTGTTTGATCCAGTGATATATTAGTTGAAATAGATATAAATTGTGGTAGTTTCTATACTATAGATGAACCCAGTGGACCAAATTGAAACATGTATATAAAATATAATTTCATGAGGCAACATCCCCCAACATTTAGTGGATCATCTGACCATGTGGTGGTCATATGATGGATCAATTCCTTAGAGAATATATTTAAGGTAATTAGATGTTTGTAATGTCAAAAGGTAATCTTATCCATTTATCATTTTCAATGTGAATAAGATAAATTTGGATTTTTGGTTAATAATACTAAATAGAATGTAAATCATTATTCCATTGAAGATGGACATTTAAGATTCTCTACCTTGATAAACATTTCCTTAATGTTTTTTGGTATAGGATGGTGAAATAATTCATGAAATTGAACAAAAGGATGAATAATGTGTTTCCATGTATGATGAAAACTTATTAAGATTATCCATGTATGTGATGAATATTATTTGGGACACTAATAGTTAAATTAATTGGTTTTACTCTGGATTGAATCATGGATTACAAATAGCATTGGGCACATGGGAAGCTAAAATTTATGAGAAATTAATTTACTGTGATGAAAAAGATAATTCTATGGTAGGAGAAACTTATGATCCCCAATATGAAAAGAGTATGAAATGTTCAATGTGGAAAAAAATAGAAAAGGAACCAGCTAAAAATTATAAAGGTAAGGGAAAAAATTTTCAAGTGAGGTAAAATATATTTTGGTGAATATTTTTCAGGTTCTAAAAATTGTTTCATATGTGGTATGTCTGGTCATAGGATTCTTGAATGTGAAGAAAAGAGTCTTTAACTATAAAAGAATGAGATTAAAGATATCTAGTCACTAGTTAGTTTTTTTAGCTACAATAATTTAGGACATTATGATCATGACTATTTGAAGTTGTTTACTTGGGGTGGAAATCATCTTCATCCAAAATATAATAGTGTCGAAAAATAATTTGTTTCCACTATAATTGATATATTTCCATATTGTGAAGTAGTGAAAACTCCTGGAAGATTAGTATTTTTCAATTTTTAGTCATGATTTAGAAATTTTATACCGATAATTAATGTTTTAAGTGATGATATATTAATGTGATTAGTGGATTTTGGGGAGACATTTTGTTGGGTTTATGTATATGTAAATATTTGGTTTAATGTAAAGTATGCCTATACATTTTTTAGACATGATTTTTATGGAATTGATAAAATTTAGGGTTTATATGATATTTGATGATTAAGGTTATTTATAATTATTTTCTACATATTTCTAGGAATTTTATGAGAATGAAATTTTTATGAAAAAGTACATCTCAAACTTCAGATGATTTTCCATTAAAACAACCAAGGTTGTGTGACTTAAACCCGCAACTTAATGTCAAAAAGGGAGAAATGACTACCATTGACCTATGTGATGTCTTTATTATTATAAAATCACAATTTTTTACTAATTAGTTTGAAATATACTGATAAACTTTATTTCAAAAACATATGATTTATCACATAGAAAACATTGGGATTCAAATTTGATTTGGTAATTTGGTGATTAATTTTTTTTTCAAAATACGATCACTACAATATTTGTAAAATATTAAATTTTTATAACTATTTGGTATTGGATAATGTATAAATATAAAATTAATTTCTATTCCACTTTTTTGAATAATTTGATCTGTTATATAATTATTTTAGTTCATTAGATGTGAAAAATTCATCTAGGATAGTCATCGTTGGAAAAAAGATAAGGGTGTGGTGAAAATTGATTATTTGAGGAAATTATAATAAACAATTAAGTATATTTTCTTATTTTTTTAGTAAATAAAGTTACATAATTAAAAAAATCTAATAAAATGAATAATAAAATGAGTGTGTTATCCTATTATATTTATTTCAATGAATCAAATAGTCTTTTAACTCATCACTGATTTATGTTTTTGAGGCCCTTATTATACTATTGATCATTAAATTTGTTGTTTTTAATGATATATATCACTATACACTATTTTTTGGACATTACTCATTTCATCCATGCCCAAATATCCACTTCCCCAGTATTTTACATGACTTGGAAACCTAGTTATGTGTTATTCTAATTGATCTTCGTACTTCCTTTTCTCTCTTATAAAAAATAAGTTTCAATGACCATTTTTAGGATGTGGATTCATAATAAAGTTATGTTTAATTGTACAGACACTGATTTCCAAAATGAATTTCAAATATAGAGGATAAAAGTTATCAAGTGGTTTGAATTTAACACCCTGATATTTTAAAAAATAAAATTATATTCTATATTGTGTTTGACATGAAACACTGAGAATAAACAACAATTGAAGTATATAACCATTATAACATAGATGTCAAACTAGTGGGTATGAATAATATAATATAATTTATGAAATATATAAATATTTTCTATTAAATATAAAATATGGATAACTTCTAAGTAAACAATTGATCAATATTTTGTACAGTAATTTTATTCTTCAAAAATAAGTTTTCTTAAAAATTTCTTTTTATTTCTTTCTTTAAGTAAATATTATAATTAAGTTTTAAATATTTCATAAAAATTATTTGATAAGATAAATATTATTATTTAAATAATTATATTAAATTTTACTAAGGGAATTTTTTTTTGGATTTTTTTGAAAATATTGATTTATTCAGTTAATAGTTAATAATACCGAATTTTATAAAAATATGTCATTTATTTGCAATACATTATGCAATATTAAAGTCCAATTACATTTTTAATATGATTTGAAGTAATATAATTGTAATTTATTTATAATATTTCCGTATAAATACTTTTTAATCAAAATTATATGGGACTTTATTATATGTTTTATTTGGGTTTTAAAAAATGTTTTTTCTAAAAGCTATTTTAAAGGGAATAATGTTTCTCCATTTTAAATAATTAAAATAATAACTAATTTAACATTTTTTAAAAAAATTATATATTATATATCAATAAATAATAATTTTCATTCACAAAATTATTATTATAAAACATATATTTTAAATAAAATTATATATCTTTATGAAAAATAAAATTATGGAAAACCCCCTTTTTCCTCACATCCGCCAATTTAGTTTTTAATTAATTTTTCCACTTCTGTGAATTAATTTTTTTAAAATGGATTAAATATTTTGAATCATTATAATTTATATTTTCAATTAAAGTTATATTAAATTTATACCATATTTAATAATGAAAATAAGTGAAATTAATTACTATGGTTAAGAAAAAATCAATTTACTAGGGGTTAAACTAAAGACCCAAAGGGTAAATTGACCATAAAACTTGTCAAAAATCAATTTTATAGAGATATTTAGAGCATATCATATCTAAGGATTGAAAATGGGCTATTTTTTAGCCTTTTTGAAATTTTGAAAAAAGGTTACACCTTTTTATTTTCAAAATTACAAGTGTGTCACTCACCTCACTTATAAAAGGCAACCCCTATACTCTCCACTTAAAACCTTATAAGAATTTTATCTCATCTAGGATATACCAAAATATCTTCCATACATCCCTTCTAGATACCCAGAGCCATATTTTGATCAAAAATAAATCCTAATAATGATTTTGGTGCTTCCCTAAAGAGGTTTCCCAATGAAGAGTATGATAAAGAACGTACATGAAAAGTCTGACTCATGGTATGGGACTTCATCTCAATTTCCATTTCTTGAGGAATATTTTGATTTTTTCACCTATATTCTTTTTTAAGGTGTTTATACATCCACTTTTACATGTTACATCTTGTATTTCTCTATTCTCATGATATTTGTTTTAATGTAATTCTATCATGGGGATGTTGATTCAAGCATTTCCTAATTGATAATGGAATTTTATTTAAAAAATACCATTTAATTTTTTCCTTCCAAATATTTTTATTCCATTATAATGTTATTAAATTTAATTTAGGAAGGTATTTATATATACATATAATATTTATAAAGTATATTTTTTTGTCTAATTTTTTATTTCAAAGGTTTTCGAAAGGAATGTTTTTACATGTTTTATATTGAATATTTTAAAAAATGATAAAAGGAATTCACTATTGTTAATGTATATAGACACAATAAATTTTCCCTCCTCTAGGAACATTGTTTTATTTTTGTATTCCTTTCAAAGCATTAATGTTTTATTCAATAAAAACCGATATTTTCCTTTTTCTTAATATTTTTGTATTTATAATGGGTTTTAAAATAAAATGGTACTTTGATATCTAAAATGGTTCTCTATATGGGTTAAAATGGGTTTTCCAAAAAAAATTGATAAAAATTTCAACCATAAAAATTTTATTCATGATATGGTACTTGAAAATTATATAAATAACATGTGGGACTAATATAGCTTATAATATGGGTTGATCCGCATTATAGCTCACAGGTGATCCCTATATAGCTTATATAAAGGGTTGATCCCTATTATAGCTCATGAAAAATGGGAGATCCTGTTAAAGATTATACAATGGGTTGAGCCCCATTATATCTCATAAATGAGCCTGATATAACATATATGAAGGTTTGATACGCTTTATAGTACATAAAAAATGTGAGAGTTCAATACAACATATACAACATGTTGATCCCCATTATAACTTAATATTGAGCCAGATATAGATTATATGAAGGGTGAACCCCATTTTATCACTATCAGTAATTGGGTAATGAATGTATTGGATGTTTTCCATATGTTTATTCCAATTAAAAAGTTCTGGAAATGATTTTTTAATATGAACTTCTATAATTACATAAAATATTTTCAATTGATTGATATCAGTTTCAATGTTTTTATAATAAAAAATGGGTGTCTTCTCATTTTAAAATAGTTTATTTAATTCATTAAAACAACATTGAGATAAAGGTAAAATATTTTATGGTTATTCGTGTTTTTCATTGGACTAACAGTTTCCGTTTTTATGTCCCAAAATCAAATATTTGTTCTTATCCCAAGTTTTAAAATGATTTTAATAGGGTTAAATAATGGATTAGGTAATTGAAGAAATCATGTTGAAAATTAAGAATATTTTCTATGAAAATGAATTATACTTGATTTTAAAAGTTTTATATAATCAGAAAAATGGTTATTAATTTTAAGTCTACTCTTTGAGTTATATCGTTCCATTATTTATGAGTTATAAACTAATTATATAAAACTATAAACCTAAAAATATCCTCGAAGTGATAAGAGGTTAATTTTTTACCAAAACACTTGATTATAATGTGTTTAAATTAGGGTCCTTATACAAGTAGTGAATGATTTTGGAAAACCTTTTTGCCTTCCCCAAAAAGTAATCCACTTTGATAAAATGGTGTATTTTAGGATAGTTTCATGGTTCATCTAACCATGTGACAAAATTGGGTGGGACACCTAGGAGATATTAATTCATACATCATTTGTGTATGTTTTTCTTAACTATGCATCCAAATCATGTTAACGGATTTTAATAATCATAAAATTGTCTTTTTTTTTAAATTATAGACTTGAATACCACCTTATTTATATTATGTCAATGGTTATAAAATATAATTCTTTTCCTTAATGACATTAGTTATTTATTCCACTCTATATAGTGATTCTATTGATTCTAAGTGTAGTGTATCTAGGAAGATGAAGGTATGTGCTCTTGCATCGCGTGTTCTTCACCATTATTCTAGATCTCATATTTTTCCAATGAAAGAAATTCTTCATATAGGTTGACATAGACAAGAATATTATTTTTTATGGTGTAATGATAATTTTCTTATATCAATTAATGGATAGGGAGAGACAATATAGGTTATCTTAGATCAAGGCTGTTTTCATTGAGAACATAACTGTAGAGATATGTGGTTTTGGGAGTATGATATCCCATATAACATTATGATTATTTCCCATGTATTAATGGGTTTTTCTATATGGGTTTTGAAGAATGTTATGTTTCTATAATTTTAGTTTTGAATGATTGAAATGTTTGAAGAACATTTCCTTGACAATGTTATTAAATTGAAATGCAAAGGCATGTGAAAATTATTAGGGGTTGTTGTTTTATTGTTGAAAACCCAATTTTGTTTGTTGAAGTTACCTTGATGAAATTTTTGAAAATCTAATGAAGAATATCACTTAGGAATCTTGTATATAGGTGTGAATTATTGGGTAGGAATTCTAGGAATTTTCTACAGTTACCTATAAATGGATTTATACTAGAACAATAACAATACATTGTAATATTTTATGTGGATACCTAATCCCATGTAATATCCGTACTTGTGAATTCAATTTTCTCACCCTATGTGGATTGAATGCACACAAGATATTTCAAAAATCCCTAAGGTGTGATTATCCTAGTTAACAAATTTATAACTTACCCAAAAGATTTACCCTACAGTTATAAATTGATGAAATACATAACTATTTATTTCACTAAAATCTATTTATGGATATATCATTCAAATTTGGACATCACCTATGTTATTAAAATTATTTATTCACTCATGGTCTGAAATTTTTATCTAATACATGTTTCTATAAATGATATAAAAAATTTTTTTATATAAAACTATACCAAGAATGTTTTCTATCAATTTTTTAAATTGAATTGAAAATTTCTGGGTTAGTTATTAATGTTATATTAAATAAAACTAGGTAGTACTCTATTGGTTTTTTTCTTCTCACACCCTATATATACCATGGGGTATATTATATATCTTTTCTTCTCAGATACAGCTAATGATAATGTTCCTCAATTTGATGATGGGTATGTGGGCTCCAGGTTGTAGGATGTTGGGTTGGCCAGGTGGAATGCAAACCCTCATTTCATATATACTAGGACATCTATATTGTATTATATCATAGTTTAGACATGTTTTGGTTGTGCACCTATGTTCCATTTCTTCTTGGTTGTGTTTTATATTACATGGAGTTTTGATATCTATTATTTTATGTGGGAAAATAATTCCCAAATGTGTTCATTGATTCTGATCCAATAGTTTCTATACTATAGGGATTAGGGATTCTCTTTCATCCTTCGTGAAATATGGTTTCTACCCCTAGTTTTATGGGTGATTTGGGTTGGTTCATGGAAGATTTATTAGAATTATTTTTAGGTATCTTTATCAAGCTCATAGTTTTGGACAATTCTTTGTAGAGGGTGAGGTATGACCTTTTTACATATTCAATTCATTTTATCATTTCATATCCTAATTATTCATTTGGTTTTGGTTTTCTTTTCTTATAGTATATTTGGGTATAATGATTTTCTATAAATACATTTAGTGGTATTAGAGGAAGCAATGGTGAGGAATCGATAAAATGAAAATTGAAAAAATTGAAATTAATTTAATGTTTTTCCAAAACCAGGGCCATGTTTTATATAACCAAATAATAGTTTAGCTTTGTAAATACATAATTTGTTTTTCTTCTTAATAAATTGATAATCATTTAAAATATTTTTTCAAATCATGGTTTAGACTATAATAGTTATTTTTTAGGGGAGTTATATTTCCATGTGAAAAAACCAATGTATACAAATGAAAAACCGGGAAATCATTAAGGTATGTCCATTGAATATGTCATTGGATTAAATAAACTATGAAAATAAGCTCTAGTGTGCTAAAAGTTATTCCATTCGAGATATTTTCTATCTTAAACAACATATATATATATATATATATATATATATATATATTTATATATTATCACGATTCTAGGCCATGGTTCTGTTGTTTATTCAAAAATATCAAAAATCAAGTATAGTATAGGACAGAACGGACTCTTTCAAAATATTGTAACTTTAAACCATTTCAATTGTTTTTATAGAATTAATTATTATATAATGTTTTTATAACACATGATAAATATTAAAACTTTTTATTTGAATTTTAACTCCCTATTTTATTTTCATGTTTGTAAAAAAAAATTATTTTAAATATTTGTATTCATTAGTTTAAATTTTTTGAACTACTTCTTTTAATTATAATAATATTTATATATTAATTATGTGAAATTTAAGAAAAGAGATCTAGTTTTTTTAAACAATGAATTTTATTTTTTATATGTGATTTCAAAAAAAATATGAATAATTTATATTAAATGTTAATATCATATAGGGATTTTGGGATCTTTTGAGTGTTAATTCATTAATAGTGGGACTTTGGCTCAGATGTCCCATGGGACTAGGGTCTTATTCTCTATTCTAGAAAATTGGTGATTAGATACTTGTTGGACAATATTTTCTCCTAAGATAATTTTAGTTTTATATGATTCTAAACCTTTATATGATAGGGATTCATTTACCTTCCACATAGGATTCATTTGGATATATATAAATATATTAATCATTTATTTTTGGTTAAGTAATATAAATTAATTGGTGTATAAACAGTTATACATTAATATGTTTGGAGAATATAAATTTGGTTTAATGTATAACATAAAAAATCTATATAAGTATACTTACATATAGTTATTTCATGTTATAAATTAACTATGTAAAATAAAATGATATTAATAAGACACATATAAAAATTGTTAGAATAATAAAACAAATTGAAATAATAAGTGTGAGGTTCCTTCAAAATTTTACACATATCAAAACCTCTATTTTCCAAATGGCTATGATTTATCTAAAATCAGGTTCTAGTGGGTTATCCTACAAAAGGAATGAAGGATGTACATAACCATATGATTTAGGCAATTGTGTCTCACTATATTCTCAGGGTGACATTAGTTAGATAACCCTAAGATTTAGGTATCTAAAATAATGTGGTTAGGGAAATTATTAGGAAGAATTAGGAGAGATTTTTCACCACGTGACTATAGATTAATCATACAAGATATTGTTGGAATGATAGCCTATTTAAATCATTAATATTTTAGAGGATACTGAAGTAGACTCAAAATTAAGTTAAATATATCATGGAACAATAATTGATATGTTTAATGGGTTCAAAATATTAATGTAATCATGTATAACAAAACTCATTATTTAGTTTGTATAAAATCTGTTAATATCCTGATAAAAATATCATTTTATTGATAATATCATGCATTATTCCATCATTTTATGATCAGTTATAGGTTATACATGTATTTTATTATATAAATATCTATGTTTGATATGTTTTAACTTATAAAATAATTCTAACCATAAGTATGTGAATGTTATAAAAATAAATTTTAGTATTTTAGTATCAAGTTTAGTCAATACCAGGTGTACATCATAAACTTTTGATGATGTTCATAGACATATAAATATAATTGAATTTATGAAAGTAGAGATATTTGTAAATTTATTCAGTAAGGAAATAATATTTAGAGTGAAGGCTGTAACTTATGATCAATATCATCCTACTTTATTAAATTTTTAATTATAAAACTATTTGTATGGTATAAACACAAGTTGGAATGTATTTTCTATATCTTGTAAGGAAAATATGGGATTTCAATTCCATATTAAGGTGATGATTTTTTTATAAATAAATGAATTAATATATAGATTTATTATTTCAGTTAATGGTTTATAAATTATGAGTACGGATAATGTAGACTACATAATTTATGATAATAAGTACATGATATTTTCTTCTAATGCACTTTCCTTTGGCTTCATTACCTGGGGTATATAGATGTCAAACACATCCAATGACTTCATAGAAATGGATTTTTGGAATAATTATATAATGAATAATTTTATATATTCCAATGTAATTAATTAATAAAAATCAATAAATAAAATTTTATAGGAAATTTTGAGACATCCAATGGACTATTGGACCTAGTAAATAATGATAAATGTGAATCAATGAGTATAAAAGTAAGTGATGGTTATGGGTATCTCATTACCGTTACTAATTAATTTAATCATTATGGATATATGTTTCATATAAAATGAAATATTGAAATAATTTAAGATTTTATATAATTTTAATATAAATTTTATAAAAAAATTGAAAAAAAAATATTACTATTCTTTAACCTATTTGGGGTGGTGAATTATTGAGCCAGGAATTTATTGATCATTAGATAGATTATGAAACTATTTCAAAAATAACTTCTCCTATAACACTATAGTGTAATAATTTTTGGCCAGGAGGAATTATAATATTTTTATAGTTTGAATGATGGTTATTCATTGTGACAAAACTAAATCATTTTGAGGAACCATATTTTGTCAAACTCGGTCTGGAAGGCACCATATAAAATATGTACTTTGATGCATCCCCAATGTAAACTTATGATTATTTTGTATTTTGAAGAATATATATGATGTTTCAATTAAATAAAAACTGACCTTAAATTATATAAATTCTAATTCATTATTTATCCCAAAGAAACAATGTGTTTTTAAATTTGTAATCCATTAGAACAGAATGATTTTGTGTCTTAATTTGGTGTTTTCCTTGAAAAAGATCATATTAATCAAGGATTTGGTGGGATGAATAGTTAATTCAAATAAGTTTAAGACCAAAAAGTTTGGATGAATCTTGATATGGAATATGATATTGTTACATACTAGGTTTTGGAAATATAACTATTCTAGGTTATATAAAAACATCAATGTTGTCGTGGGATTCTTCTATGGCCTGATAGATATTAGTTTCCTAGGTAAATTTAAGATTATGTTATTTTCATAAGGGGATAAAGAACTATTGTAAATAAGAGAATATATATTTTTTATTTTAATAAATGGTGAGAGGATATTATATCCTATATTAACACCATATAGACTAATAATATTTATAACATGGTGGGTTTATTTAAAGGGGTGAGACCTATAGGATGAAAGTGTGATTTTCAAAAAAAGACTGACATGGATGGCGAATTTTCTCCCATTAAATCACTATTAAGGGAAAAGGTTATAAAATGTATCATTTTATTGAAAGTAATTATAAATTTTTACCTATAGTGTTGATAAAGTTTGGTTAGATATTTCATTACATAAAAAACCTTATTATTATAAAATTCATCAAATGGATGTTAGAATTTTTTTTCCTTAATAGGAATATATCCTAGGGATAGTATTTGATTCAACCTAAATGTTTTATGTTTCCAAATGTTTTTTGTTATATAACACTTATGTTTTGGGTTTTTTATGATGTATACAATGACTTGTTTTTTTATTAATGGGTTTTTAACATGGGATTGTGATTAAATTTTATTATTTAATAATGTTATTCGTTGTTTCGTTTAACTAATGAAATTTTGTTTAGTTGAATCATAGAGAATAAATTTTTTCAAATTATTTCAATGGATTTTGAATTTTATATGATATATTGAATTATATTTTCATGGTTAATTATAGTCTAATGATTGGAATAAATATATATTGGTGGACGGTGGTCCACCATGGGTGTTACTATATAGAAATTGAGAATTTGAACTTTGTTTATGGGGGAATTTGATAGCAGTACAATATTGTTTTTATTATAAAGGAACCTCGTATTTCTATTCTTTATTTAATGGTTGGATTTAATGTGTGGATAAATAATGGGTTTTAGTTTTGAATATATATATATATAAGAATTATTTTATTTGTTTAAAGGTAGAAAATAAGGTTTTAATGGAATTTTTTACTCAATAAATTGATTTCTATTAAGGGTGTATGCTTGTATTAGATGGTTTATTTAATATGTATAAGAGTTCATTGAAATGTTACTCTATTTAAACTCTAAACATATTTTTCAATTGATGGTAGTGGATTCTTGGATAGTGGGATAGACATAAGTTCATCATAAGTTGGGAATTGATCAAAATATTAATGTATATAGAATATGTTATTTATATGTATTTTTATTATTATTTAGAGTTTAAAATTATGTGTAAAAGGCCTCTAAATACAATTTTTTAATCCTTTTTAAGAGACTTTAAATTTATTGTTTTATGATATATAGAATGGGTCATGCCACTATCTTAATTTTTTCAATTTTAGGACTTATTTTCTACATTTTGAAACTAATGTGTTACAATGGGGTTTTAAAAGGTGCATGGGGTTATACCAGTCATTGTAGATAGTTCACTCTTGTATAGATATATACACTAATATTTTCCAAATATACATGCCATGTAACAAATTTTTATAAATTATAGTTTATTTTCTTTGGATTTTGAATTGTAATTTATGGATAATTTTGAAAATATGACATGGTTGTTTACATTTAATGTATTATTATGCGGAGGATTTGTATGGAATTTAAAAAATATCTTCAGGTTATATGTATTCAATACTTTATATAAGATGGGATAATTTTTCTATTCTGTGTCAGTTGATTGTGATCTTGAAATTATTCAAACATCTTGGTTATTTGAGAATGAAATTTCTTCTTTAAATATGGAAATTTGAAGAAAAAAAATATAATACCCTAAGTAAAAGTATCATTTTATTAAATTATTTATGTATAATTTATTAGTTTTTTTAATGTTTTGTGTGTATGTGAATGTGTAAAATTAGTTTCTAGTGAGACCTATTTAGAGTATCTCAAAACCTATTACACAATTTACTATGGACACGATAATCATATGTTAAGGTGAGAAATAGACGAATTGATTGGGGCCAAATGGTAACACATCATCACTATCCATTTTTTTGTGGAGGGTCTAGGATTGAGCATGTAAATGCGAGATGAATTAGTTCATTCATGAAAATATACAGCTGAGAAATACATTAATTGGCATATATTACGGTTTATAATTCTTCTGGATAAGTGAATTTTTTGGATCTAAGTATTTTTCACTAAGAATTGAGTGGGTAGGGAGTCAATTATTTGACTTTTGGAAAATTAGGGATATTTACATTGGTTTATTATTGGATATTTATAATTTTTCATAAATTTATTTAACGTCATGGTTTCGAAATTTTTGTTTTGAGATGATTTTTCTAACTATTTGTTTAGGAATAATTGTTTTTTTGATTTATAATTGTTGAAAAGAATTTCATTTTTCATTTTTTTCTCTTCCATGGATATTTATATGAATCATTAGGGAAATAATACTAAGTTTATATGTGTCCCTTATATATGTTTTTATATGAACATGTATACATGATTAGTTCTTTTGCTAGGAAAAGATATATCTCATAAATTTTATTGCGGTTTTAGGGATCCACATTGGATATATAGTAGAAGGATTTAGTATATTGGATTTGATAAACATTTATTAATACCTTAGTGTTAGTAAGGAGCCTCGGGTGTTCATTTTCTAAATTTTTTACAAATATTATTTTTGTTCATAGAAAATATAATTGTTTTAATAGAATAATTTTTATATCAAATTGTATTTTTATACATTTAGTTTATTTATTTTGAGGGTAAATTATTCCCAAATGGTTTTCTTTTATCCCTTATCACTAGTTTCCATCATTTGGTGATCAGATAATGGTTATTGAGGCCATGTGGTATAATTATTTGAGTCTTTGGTTTCATGTTCTTGGGTTGGGGTGTAACAAATATGATATGAAGAATATAATGATCTATTTATGGATTAACGAAATATTATTAGATTTGGAATATCTATTTGTAAGATGTAACCAAAGTGTTTAATTTCATAAAAAATCTTGAGGAGTATCATGTATACAAGTAGGTTAGTGGTAGTGTTGTGTTATTTTTGGTTTTATATGTGGATGTCATACTACTCATTTGATATTATATCACAACATTATAGTTTATGAAGGTGTGTCTAGGAAAATGATTCTTACTTAAAACATGGTTGATGAAGACTGCATACTTCGTATAAATATTTATTGATATCACCAATGTGGTTTCATATTCTAAGAAAGAACACATATATTGGTAAATTGATAAATATTTCTAAAATAGAGTACTCTAAAAGGGGTCTTAATCATTATTTTCTGTATTAAGTATTATGAAGACTCTATCTCTTTTAAATGATCTAAGAGGTGAATTCATGGATGAGATTCCTTATAATTCAGATATTAGATATATTCTATATGTCATTCTATATACTTGAACTGAATTATCATATTAATTTAGAATTACCCATAGATAATAATTTATTTATGGTGGCACTCACTGGACTATAGTAAAAAATGTTATTAAGTAAATAGTAAAAATAATTTATTCTAGGTTTAAATGCTGATTAAGAGCTCATTGAAATATTTTTCACTTATGCTTGATATAAAAAATGCAATTATGATTAAACATGTAAATGTAGTTCCATTTCTTCCACCACTATTGAGATAATAAGAGGACAATTTCCCAAAAAATCCCTCCATTGTGAAGTTCCCAATCAGGATCTAAGTATCACTAGGAGGGGGAGGTGGTGAATTAGTGACGTGTTTTTATTTTATGTTTCCTTATTTTTGAAACAACCTTTTCCTCCTATTAAAGAGTTTCTTTTCTACTGAACACACAAAACCACAGGAACATAAGATTTACAAGGTTCACTACTCAACAAGTGTAGTTATGTCCTTGGTATGGTACGAAAATAATACAGTACCACACAGTCAACTAGAAAACAATCCTTTGATGTGGAATACAATGAGTATGATATACCATTATACACGTGTAGAACATGGAAAACAATCTGAAAGTGTGTGTTCACACTATTAACACAAATAGGTAATTATAGTATTTCAGTGCTTCTTTACAATTGAACAGATGTACTCTTTGAAGTACAAATCCTTACTTTCTTACTCAGAAGCCGGTAAGAACAATATTATGCACAACCGAATATG
Source organism: Viscum album (assembly GCA_963277665.1). Classification (NCBI taxonomy): domain Eukaryota; kingdom Viridiplantae; phylum Streptophyta; class Magnoliopsida; order Santalales; family Viscaceae; genus Viscum; species Viscum album. Next base: position 1,534,952,637 of record OY728156.1, on the reverse strand, counting down.
TACAAAGACCATAACTTTTTTAAACAACCATTAGGCTACCTTGCACTCAATTCAAAAAGATTGTGCGTAAAAATTTCCTTTTGGCGCGGAAAACCTTTTTCACACAGCATCCTTTTTCCGCGGAACTTTCAACTTTTCACCCAACATCCCACTTTTTCGCGCACCTTTCCTCAATTCGCGCAAACCTCTTTCTTTTCATTCTAATCACTTAGTGTATAATTTTATGCACTTAAAATGTTCATTATTTCTCAAAGTGTCGATCCACAAAAATGAGAGGGGTTCACCTCATATTTATAGGCATTATTAACTTTGCATGAAAAACCCAAATCTGTACGTGAAAGCCTATTCATTCGCATAAAAACTCTATTATACAACATCATATTTCACGCAATGCTCCAATTTTTATTGCACCCCATTACTTTGACAATTTTCGAGCTTTTTATCTTGAAACACCTCTTGCTTGAAAAACTCCATTCCTCTATTTCGTGCACCACAAAAATATTTCATGCAGCCTTTATTTTTCACGCATGTGGACCAATTTTCTACGCACTACATGCCTTTTCCATTTTTTTATGTTTTGAACTTGAATCATGCATTGGATGAAAAAATATAAACCATATTCATTTTTTCACGCAAAATCCATTTCCAAAAACAAATTTCTTCATAATACAATTTTCAGGTCCTAAAATTTGGAAAACACTGGAAAACGACACCCCCTTAAACTTTTCTTTTGTGACGCCTCCAGATTGTCCATTCCATTATCATTTCTCTCTCCACTGCTTTCTATATTCATTCTTCCACTTTCATCACAAACTCCACTATCATGATATATATCCACTGAAAGACCTGATTTAGCATCGTCATAGTTAAAATGGAATGTGTTGAAACTTCCCTATCTTCCAGCAGCATCATTCCTTCCAATCAAAACTGTACATGACTGGCATAATCATTTCTAACCCTTTCCTTTATAATTATTGCATCACAAGTTATCATAACTTATGATATTTTTGTAATTCATATCAGCAAAGCATCATATTGTTCCTAATTCCTTTACAAAGTGAATTGATTTATCTTCTTTGACAACAAAAAAGCAACACTCTGTAATGGAAAACACTTCATAATTCATTATCCATCCAACTTTGTCCCAACACAAAGACCATGGGAAAATTCCTAACATATTTAGAGAAAATAAACATTACATTGATAAAAATGCATTAGTTTATCATATTAAAGAACCTAGGGCTCATCAAAGGACTAAATCATCCTTTATGAATAGTATATGACTTAATAAATCATTAATTGGGATAATTTAAATATTTTTTGGTTCAATACAAAGGATCTTGTAGAAAATTTATTGAAAACCCCAATAATTTAGAAGATTCATAATAGCTATATAAATTCACTAGTCTTATAAGAATGAAATTTGTTTTCAACTTCTACTGTAAGGGATATTTGGTTCTATATATGTCTAAAAAATTATTAACATGGATATATAGGTGAAAATTGGATAATGTATATGTGAAATATTATGATTTAATACTTATGTATTTGGGTGGTGGAGTTGCTGATAAATGTAAGTGCAGACTAAAATAAAATCACTGGAATCATTTTGAAATATTTGTGTTTGATTGTTAAATATATATAAAATAATAAAATAAAAAAAATTAAATATTGTGTTTTAAGGAAAAATTTGTATGATTAAATTGATAATTTTTTTTCTATATTTTATGTTTAGATATTCAATATTGGTGTTATAATAAAAATATAGAATTTAATCAAATCTATGAAATATTTTAAATTTAAAAGACAAATGGACAATATTCAATTAATTAAATGATATTATTTAATGAAATTGATTTATATTATTAAAAGATTTTTAAGTGAATAATAAATAAGAAATAACTAAAAATTCACTAGATATCAAGAGTTATAATGGATAAATATCGATAAAAAAATTTGGTAGTTGGGCTAAAGATAAAAATACTCCTGTTGACATGGTATTATTTTTAGGAATGTTCAGTAAGGTTTTGTTACCCAGTGATCCAATAATATGTGATATTTTTAATACAATGAATGAAGAGAATAATTGACATTTTCTCTTAGAAAAGTAGTGAGAAAGAATATTTTTTTAAAGGTAGTGAGCCTAGTCATAGAGATCCCTTTCAAAAAATCCTGTAATAAAATAATTAGTGTTTAACAAGTATTCCATAATGTTATTATGATTATAAACCTTAGAAGAATGCTATTTTCATAAACTAATTAAATTTATATTTCTTTATTTCCTTTATGTTAGATATTATTAGTTGACAGTAAAAATATAATAAATTCAACATCATAAACAATTAATGATTCTTGTAGATAATTTAATGAAGGATGGATGGGTGACCTGCATCACTACTATGCACATGCCTTATCATATTGAGGAATAAATACCCTATCGATTCCATATGTGTGACCAATGTCATATCCTAGTTTCCTGAGGTAGATACCCTTAACGGTAGGCCTCCTAGAGTGCTTATCATGCATATATAGAGACGACATGCTACTTTTTCATATTAAAGGACCCTGAGCCTCCCATTTTAAAAACTAAGAACCACTGGGCCACACCAAGATATAATAACAGTCATTACTAATAATCTGATCTCAAATGTACATGTCTGGCCCTTCTAAACTCATTTTTTTGTTGTATTCGAAACAAGAACAAATTTATGTAATTGAAACTATGGGAATTTGGGTCATCTGAATGTTTTGAATCCCTAAACCTTCATTGTATATCATTTCACCCAAGCCTCTACCTATTCTATGGTAAATTAATACTTTTAATAAGATCCCCCAATTAATAAGGGTGAAATATTATGTTTCCTAGGTTTATCCTAATTAGATCTTCACCCAACTCTCAAGGTTTCACTAATACAATATATTCACCTAGGTTCCCCAAATTGGAGTCATTCCTATCCTTCAATGATAACCGACCATGGTCCCAAAGCTTCTCCATCAAAATTATGTCTTATATATATTTCAATGTATCACATGGCCCCCTCACCCACTCAAGTCACTAGATAAGCTAAATTGAAACCTTTCACCGTCTAGCCTTTATAAGCTCAGTAGAACCCTTTTTCCTAGGATCTCTCTTCAATTATCCTACATTACCCAAGCCTAATACTTGGCCTATAGACATACATGACTATCTATTTTTCCACATTCATATATCATATACACTCATGTATTACTTTGAAAATTAGAATATCACATACTACAAGAGATGTCCCTATAGTTTTCCATCCTAACGAATATGATGTATGAAATATAGAAAATCATGTATTTCTTTTATATAATGCATATGAAGCCTTAAGGGATCCAATGGTATACCTCCTTGCCCAACCTCCCCATATTGGTTTTTATGAACCGATCCCATCTTCACCAAGAACCCCATTTGACTCGGTGGGTCTAATAAACTAACTATTTGTACAAATTGGCATCCCAATTCATATAATCATGAATTCCTTCACATGGTTCATCTGATATTTTTTTCTTGATAGGGTCAATAAGTCCTAAGTCCCACAAAAAACTTTTTATTTCTTTCTTTTTCTTAGTATTCCATGAAATTAAACTACATAAAATTGGTCTTCATTTCATTAGATTAAAATTATCACTATTGGTCAAGTCTTCATTCCCTTAAAAGGAACAATCATAGTTCTTCTTAAATGAAATTAAAAGTTACATGACTGGTTCAAGATGAATGAATTTAAAAGAAATTACTAGGGTCCTATATGCATAAATTTTAATGTAAAAAACAAATGTTCCATGTTTTAAGACATTTGAAGGAATTCTACGAGACTTGGTTGGATAAACATAAAAGGGATTCCTTTAGTCCTACCGACTTGACCATGAAAGAGATAAATTTGGTCTTAGTTTCATTTCATTAAAAGTTATTCCACAATTACTAGACTCATGGCCTTAAAAGAAACTACAAGTGGTCATTAGTGAAAGACGTTAAAAGGTACCACTTAATTTCTTATAACATGAAGATAAAAGGAATTCCATAACTCATTCAATGACACCAAACTACATGGGTTATGATTCACATAAAAGGGGTATATAATAATCCCCTTTCATGGTCCTAATACCTCTATCAAAACACCTTATACCTCCTATCATGAAATTTCATACCTCCCTAGGAGGCTTTAAATTCTAGAGAACCCATTAATATTGAATTATACTATACAGTAATCGATAAAATATATTAATTATCTGATAGTATAATTCACTCTAATACTTTCATTAAAAATACTTGGTATCAGGTAATCACTTTTAAAAAAGGTAAACTAGTATTGTTACTAGGAAATATTTCATTAATAAATGTCAAAATCTATAAGAGAGTCCAAGTATAAAAACTAAAATTCTTTATAGGATGTGTCATCCTTTAATCCTCTTGATTTTTATTGGTAATACATAGAAAATAAAACAAATAAAGGCTATGATGAAAGGGTGAAAAAAATCTGTAAACTTGGTGTGAATTCAATGACCCTTAATGAAAGTGACTTTATATACATCCCCATCAGTAATACTATACTGATGGGTATCTAATTTATTTTACCCCATTATCCAAATAGGGTCTACAGTAAACAACTATTAAAAAATATAATTATATATATATGCTCGGTGAAAATATAAGAAAAGTTGGTTTATTATAAATCACATAACAACATAACTATGAACATTTTTTGTGGATCTTATAACTACCACAACTCCAAACCCTTAATGAACATTACCACACACACAACACCAGTAGCACTAAGTGGTGACTTCCAAGGTGCAAGAATATTTTTACAATTGAATTATCAAAAATATAGAGATGGATCAGGAAAAAATAAAGGAGATAAAACAATGACGGTCATCACCTATAAATCTAGCCTATAAGAGCCCTTATTGAAATACTGAAGCTATTTTAGAGTCTATCTCTAGAGTTAAACAACATGCATATCCTTTTCCAAAGGTATGTTGATAAGGAAATTAACTATATAAAAATTATTATTTTATATATTCCAAAATGTAATTTTACTAATCATGATCATTTTTATCACCAAATGAAACATAATTTCCTCATATTTTATATTGAGGAACTGATCCTGGTTATTTGGGAAAAGTCACCTAGAAGGGAAAACCACTAATAGAAACCAAAAATTTGAGTTTTGGAGAATTTTAATCCCTATAACACTTTAATAAACCTAAAAAATCATTAAATATAAATCTCATTCCAAGTATAATTTTATGTCACCATCAGTAAGAAGAAAACAATTTACATATATATTTGGCTACCAATAACAACTAAACCCTTACAATTTTTAGTGAAAAAACATCACATAAAAAGCATATTTAGTGATATTAAAAAAACTAGAGGGCCTCTCTAGAGTTCTATTTATAAAGTTCCTCCTTGAAAAAATATTAACATCATTCATAGTGTAGTTCCCCTGGTAATAATCAACAACCCTGAAAACAAATTTGTCTTTACTTGGTCAACCATAAAAAAGAATCATTGGAGGTCCTCCCCAAAGTCTTAGTCATGGATTTTTTCCAAATTAAAATATAAATTTCCAATGAAATTGGGATCCTACCCATGATTTATTATAAGTAAATTTTTACCATGGAGTTACAGCCTATGTTATTTAACTCAACGGACCTCCCCTTTCTGGAAATCAAAAAATTAGAAACTATATAGGTCCTCCATAGAGTCTCAATTACAGGTATCTTATCCATGGTAATATAAATATTGGTTGAAATAGTGGTCCTTGACATGGTGGTGAACAAGGAAACATTAATCTTGAAGGTAATTCCGATATAATTAGACATAAAATACCTCCATATGTGAGTGACCAACATGTTAGTAATCAAAGATGGCATTCCCATGTTTTTTCTTATAAAGTTCTTCTCCATTACAAATCAACCATTAAAAATTTTTTCCCTCCCCATTCTTAAAATGAAATATTAATCAACCATAGAGGTCCTCTCAATTTTGATCAAAAATCCACAAAAAATGGAGTTCCTCTCAATGTTTATTAAGAAATCAACAATAGAATTGGTCCTCCTCACTATGGTCAAGAACCCAATGACCATTAAAGACCTCATCATTGTGACCATGCTCCTAGAAACCAAATATTCCTTCCCATTGGTGATGAATAAAGAGTCCGTAGAGTTTATTCATTAACTATTCATCATAAAGTCCCTACTCATTCTATAATTATTTTAAATATTCCCACTTATTGTGAATTGTTTATGAAAATAAATCCAACAACACTAGGAATTCCACCATAATCATTTCAATAATCTTCAATATAAATGGGTGAGTTGAGGTATTCATCATAATTAATTAAACCAGTACTATTATATGAATATAAAGACCCTCATATATCAATGTTATAATTCTTACTTAATTTGGTCTTTAAATTACTCTTTTGGGTGTATTTAAATGTTTGAGTAGAAAGGGGGGATTTAGAGAATGAAGGAATATGAAAAGATATTGGACTTGGGTGATGGAGAATAATCATGTACCCAATAGGGAGTAATCAGGTACCTAATGGAACTCTAGTGGTATCAAGGCCACTTCTAAGACCACTGGGTACTATGTGGATGTGGATTGGGTACCCTTTTGAAATACAATCTGGTTTTTTTGTGGGGGTTCCTTTTTATCATAAAATATTTAATTAATTCCCAATTTATCTTTTCACTTGAGATATTCTCTTATTGTGGTCTTTATGACTCCATAGGATCTCCTACTTAAATCCCCAGTGATCTTCTTCAAACTAGTCTTAGTTATTATCCATATTCATCATTGAGTGGTTGTAGGAGTATATTAATGCTTAATCTAATATTAGGATACTAATAGTCATTGATTTTGGGTAATTTTTTAGTACTTCCAATTCTCCCTCAATTTATTCTTCTTATAAGGTATGAATCTAAGAACTCCCTTTGATCTTTTCTCTATAAAGTTATCATATGAGGCTATAATCAATGATCATGGAGGAATAATTCTTCCATACATGGAAAAAAAATAAGAATTAAGTAAATGACATAAATATCTCATCGGTATAACCTACTTTTTTTCATAATGTTATGGGAGAAATATATATCTTTTTAGTTATAGATATTCATAAATTTATATGATAAGGTTGGAAACATATTCTCTTTCTCCCATATTGGTATAGTGTTTCAATTTTTGGGGAATAAGGTAGAGAGAGGTATTCCCATATTAATTTTTTTCAATTAAAAACTTATAAAAATTGGATTTTAGAAAGACTAATTTGAATTTGGTTTCAATAATTAATTATTATTGCATTATGACTTGGTTTTTCATATTTCATTATACCAATGGATACTAGTCATAAATAATCTAGGTTATTACTTATCATACATATTCATTATTGGTTGATAACTTTTTAGGGGTTTCTACTTTTTACGTCCATTTATATTGTATTATTAGGTGTTTAAATGGATCTAATACACTCAAACATATCCCCTTGGTGTCTGTAATTATTTGTTATGATAATAAGACTATGTTTCTAGTTGAAAAACATACTGAGAAAAATTATTATGTGGTTAGGGGATACCTTTTGAAGTCATGGATGTTTTTTATTATGATTTTATGAACATATATAAATCTTTTCATTGAAATTTTTTAGGCTTGAGTTTGATTCCTTGATGCATGCTAGATAGATTATTTATTTAGTAGTTATGTGATCATGATTTGATGTTCTTTTTTGTAAAAATATAATTATTTTTAAATCATTTTTTGATGATATTTCATTTTTATATTAATGTATTTCAATGTAATGAATGTGAAGGTACTCATACATTATTCTATAGGTTTCAATATAAGACTATTTTACTAGATTAACCTTATATTACATATATATATTATAATTTACCACACTATGATACGATTCCTAATATATACAAGGGTAAAATGAATGTGTGTTTGTGTGTGTTTGTGTTCTTTTGGATACATATACTTATATATATATATATATATTCATTCACATGATAGGTTTACTCGCCTATTTGGTGAGAATGGAGCTATTATACATATATAGTTCCTCACTAAGAGGATAGAGTTCCATCCCCTGGGGGATGATTATATATAAATACATATATTCATATATATTGATAAATGTTTGTGTTTGAATAATGTTCCTCTAATAAATATGGGGTCTAATAGACACCCTTTACAAATAAGATTCTTATGAAGAATAGGTAACATACATAAAATTGGGGCATACCTTGAAGTAGGTTAGTTGATTCCAATAAAATTTAGTATTTTATGTTAATGAATGATATATGCTTACCTAAATTATAAAAAATCAAGTCTAATTCCATAGAAATCTATTATTTTCCTAGACTTTATATTCACTACTCATCATTTCCCTAAATTGTACTACAACATTACACAAATGGTTTTATAGTACACAACTTGTGGTTTTTTAGGGACTTATATGAGGTATTATGTACCCACACCCAACATGTGTTCCTTGAAAATTCATGTAGACCTTATTGTTCATGCCCTGAGTAAAAGAAAAGAACATGCACAAAATGGACAAATACCTTTGAGTATTAGTGGAATTCACACATAGCGTGTCGAGTCAATATAAACTCTTATAATTTTTTGTAAAAGTATACGGTGTGTATTTTTTGTTGTTTGGTGGTGTTCCACAAAATTTCACCCTCACATGGAACTTGTATTGTTTTAATTTTAGTCAATGTTTACAAATATATATATGTGTAAATTGGGTTTTTTCTTTCTTCACACACTTTTTAAAAATATAAATGATTTGTGTAATGGTCTGACCCCAGATTCCCAGAGCCAATGCATTATATTAATACATTGGCATGATTAAAAGGAATAAAGTTCTAAAGGACTGATTAGTTTATCAGTCTTGGGAAATAGATTATATACATGAACTTCACAATACAATTTGAAACATAAAATACAACATATATAATACTTTGATAATTCCATTATTCTCCTAGATTAAACCAACATATAAATTATAATACACTTCATGGAATCCTAGGGAAATAAAACATAAGAAAGTGGTGAGCTTAGATGCTCAGTAAGGGTAAAGAAAATACCAGAATCTATCATAGATATCATAAACTTTTATGGAAATGTATAAAATTGAAATACAATCCCCTTAGACCTAAACTTCATCATGATATGGAAAAGAATAATCAAATAATTCCATTTAATTATTCACATGGATATTCTTCACGTCGAATAATCTCATGTAACATTAATAACTAATCTCATAATGATGGAATGCATAATTCCGAAAATCTTAACCACAATGTCGGGGCCTCATTCCAATAACATAAATATAAATTTTTTTAAGGTCTTTTGAAAAGACACTGGTTTGTCCCATGAGACCTACAGATGCATCTAGGGTCTATAGCGGGCCCCACCCATCACTTTCTATGTCCAATGCATTCCTCATATGAAAATGTGGAAACATAACATAGACATTCGTATTAAAACTAGCAAAAGAAATTTCAATACATTAACCATAGACCATAAATGGTATAAAAATAGAGCATCCAAAGCCAAACATATCATAACTTATTCAAAACAATATGGAATATTGTAGTATAATAAATCAACCTCAATCAATAATAATATCCAGTAAATGATGTTTCCATAGTTGAAAATGATCATTAAAAATCTTTGAGAGAAATATCCCTTTTTCATGAAATCATTTAAAAGTCACACAATTTATATAGGAAGATATTCAAAGGATATTTTTGAATCAAATTTTCCCATACCAAATTTAATCTTTTGAAAGTAATTAACAATTTAAAACATTTATGTCCATATAAATAAATCCTTTAAACCATTTTGAAAACATGGACATTAATGAGAAATATTTTAAAGACTAAATATATAAAACATCTAAAATGAAGTTTTAGTTAAAGTGTACCTTAAAAATAATCCTTTTGAAAACTCTTTTATGAATCACAAACTTTTATTATAAATATATCCTAGTAAATACTTGCACATAAACCATCTTGGATAATAATGAGATTGAGGAATTTACCCTTACCTTAGGTCTGGTACTCTGAGTACGTGTCTGAAACTCTTGTATAATGTTTTTAAACATATTATTAACTTATATAAAAGTTATAATAATATTTATGATATCATATATGATTTTTTTATGACTTTATCTTACATATTTATTAACAATTTCAAGTTAATGCAACATTTAGGGTAAAATCACTTTGTTTATCGTACGTGTTTTGACTTATTATTCATGATCATATTACGTAGATCATGATTTAATTACTTCCAAAATGTATCATATGATTTATATATAATATATATTTATAATATAAATATATATAATAGGTCGATATATAAAATGGAATACAATGTTCATGGAGACGGTAGGTAGTACGTACGCTTGAACGATGTTTCTATTTTCATATCGCATTGAATGGAAGTGAATGAAATATATGTATGTATATATATATATATATATTCAAGTAGAATTATTATTTCATATATCACATACTTATTAATAATATATATTTTTATAATCATCCTTTAATGGTGAATGTGGAAATGAAACTCCTCGCATCGTGGAGACGGTAAGTCGTACATATGCACGAGTGGAGATATCATTTACTTAGTGATTAAAAGGTGTTAAAATGGATGGTATATTAATTATATAGAAACATTATCAATATATTCTTATTATTTATATACATAATACACATCATTGTATCTATCCAAATAACATAGTGTTGAATAACAAATTTCACCACGGCGTGGGGATGGTAAGCCGTACGTACGAATGCATGGTGACTTTTTCATTAATAGGATGGATAGAATAAAGAATATAGTTGTACAATACTTATAATAAAATCTCATATTGTATAAGTCAATGGAGTTGATATTTTAGTATAGAAACAAAAAAAATAATTAGGAAGTAGAAGAAGAAAATAACATTGAAAGATGTGATGAAATAATTACCTCATCTTCAGGTGATTCCTTTAGATTTGAACAAAAGGGAACCCTAGGGTGTATTTATGATCAAATTAAGGCCTCTAGGTTTCATTTATTGTATTTTTGAGGATATTTGAGCAGGTTTTGGATGATCCAAATGGATTTGGATGAGTGAATTTAAGATAAGGGTAAGTACCCTTTTATAAGAGAGGTGAGGGACACTTTATGAAAAGCTTGAAATATTATTTTATGATAAAATAATTTTCGGTTTCTAAAAGCTAAAAATGGTTTTATTCCTAATATAAGGTAGATATGGGTCTAAATCCTCTGAACCAATAGGTTTTAAAAATGTTTAGGTCACCATATTGACCATATCTTTTAGATTTAACTCTTAGTTAAATAGTTTAACTTTTACCATGGCTTATTTTATTTTTATACTACATGGTTAATATAGTTACTATAAAATGACAAGAGAAACTAGTGGATAATTAATGACATATCTAACATTATATATGTTATTTGGAAAAATCATATATTTTAGCAATATTATATCATTTAATAAAATAGTATTTTTTTTTTAAAACTCATTTTTGTAAATTTTTAAACTATTTAGTATTAGGTTTTTGTGAAAGTCATAACAAGTTTATTCCTTCTAGAAAAATGCATTTAATCGACCCTAAAATGTCATATTCACTTAGGAAAATCATGGATGGCATCAAAAGTTTCCATTTACATTTATTTTAAAAAATTTAATATCATTTATTTTTTGTCTTCCTTTAATAAGGTAATTACATCATCATCATTATGTCATAAATAAATATAATTATTTGATGTCTAAAAATTATAAATAAAATATCATGATGTAGTAAATGGTTTTATATTTCTAATTAATATTAATACTCGAGTTTATCTTATGTATAACCCTATGTTTAAAATGGTTTAGTTATTAAAATTTGAATCTAACACTTTTAACTCTTCTATAAATAAAATATAATAAATGTCCTAATCTAACCCAAATGGATCAAAGAGGGACTTTTTATCCTGAGGTTTATTTTGGTCGAAAAAAACATATCCAATAGAATCATAACATGTTTGGGTAATTTTATATTATTTTATTATTATTTTTACCTTTAATTACCCTATTTATTTTTAACTGTGGTAAAACAAATTCAAAATTTACTATTCACAAAAAAAATTATCCTATTGATCCATATTTTACTTACTGACGACACCTGTGTCTGTTAGATTTTTCAAATTCAATTCATTGAAGTAGTAAAATTATGTTTTATGTAAATTTGTAATTGTGCCTAGAAGGTTGGTAAAAGATGTTAAAAAGTTTAATAAAATTTTATATATCTAATCTTATTAAAAAATGACTCAAATGACATACATTGGAATAATATATGTAATAAGTATCTATTCTTAATTTAAGAGAAATATTCATTTAAAATAATTATTTAAAATAAAAAGTCAGTTTTTAGGTACTTTGCAGTATTTTTCACTATTCAAAAAAAAATGAACGTTTTTAGATAAATACAAAAAATTCACCCTAAGATAATTTTGATATTCTGAATTCAAAAATGAAATCTATTTTACCAAATAAAACTTTTAGGAGTGTCTTAAATTATGTTTATTTTTGTTCATAAAAAGACATAAAAACAATTATTTTAAGAAAATAGTTTTTTTAAATATATAACTATTTTAACAAAACTTATAAATTTCATTATAAATATGTTTCATTTTTGTGAAAACATTTAAATTTTTTTGTTACTTTTAATATAAAAACATTTAATTGATAAATAAATATATCTTTTAAATAATTATAATACTAATTTGTCGTTTCGCAGAAACTCAATCTTGCGTATGATGCTAGCCAAGTCGGTGTTGCATGCAATATAAGCTATTAAACTACTTTAAATAGATACTGTAATATGAAATTCTGGGGTGTTACAATTTGAACCATTATTTTATGTGTATTAATGATTGTATAATTTTTTCATAAGATCTTTCTCATGTAACTCAATGAATAGGTTTCCCACTAGTGGGTATTTTTGTTTTTGTAACCCATGTATAATGGTCTTAAGTTCCATGTTAAAATATAGACAAGACACTACACCTAATTTTCTATTTATTAATTATATAATAAGGGAAACTATCTCCTATATTTCTTTAAAATATCCCATGATATTTATTCCATGCTATGGTGATTTATAGGTGTCCCTAGGGTCTTATGGTGAAAAAATTTTGTTATGTCAGTGTATCTAAGTTGGGTAATAAAAAAATTGTATCCAACAAAATTATGGGAATTTAAGTTTGGTATTTGTAGTAATTAGGATAGATAACTATCAAGTAACCTGAAAATACTAATAATTGTTCCTCAATAATATATTTATTTTTAAAGATAGAGATATCATGGGTAGTCTCAGTTTGATTTTAATCTTCCCCAAATGTTATTCCTACTCTAAGGGTCTCATGAATCATGTATAGCTATGTCTAGGTAAGAATGGGTAGGATAACATAGTGTATCATATGTATACCAATATTTTTTATTTAATTATTTTAATCATTTGAATGTTTAAACGAATTATTACGTTAGTGGTAAATAAATTCTTTTTATTATTTACTTATTAATTATGAGAAGGTTAGTATAAATCATTTTGATTATTTAGTTATCTTTGAAACCACTTTTTAAGGACCATACATGTTACCTTAAGAGGTGAATCAAGATTAATAATCATAAATATTACATTATTTTACATTAATATTAACTATGACTCATAAAAAATCACACCACATAACCTACATGTTTCCTTCTTGGAAAATTAGATACAAATCCAACTTCTTTTAGAAACTTTTCAAAATATCCCACAAATATTATTCTCATGTGATACCCATTTAGATGCATCATATGTAATATTATTCTTAAAAACCTAGGTAATGTAAAAATAATAAAGGGAGATGCCATATTTGATTTAAGGTAAAATATAATAGATATCAATTAAAGAACATAATTATCATTATATGAGCATGTGGGTATGAGAAAATAATAAAGGTACATGGTCATAACATAATAGGATCACTCCCGATAAACTATAGATCATAAATCATGAATAATGTTATACGGATTTTTCATCACTTTATAAATTATATGTATAAAAGTTGTAACATGAGTAAAGAGTCATGTTCCATGAAAACATTGAATTGGAAAAGGAATGTGGAATATTAAAAAGTATATAAATATGTACCCTTTGTTATGACTTTACACAAATATCATCATCATAATGTGGACAGAGTCCCTTAATTGATTATGTTTACTCTCCAATCCTTGAAATGTCAACGTCTAAGGTATAATGATTTAGTGAATGAAATAGAGGGATATAATAGACCCACTCACCACTTATTTGATAAGGTCCCCTTGGGTTTTGGGTTCATTACAAATTCCCAATATGTAATGGCTCGGACCTCTCCGGCCCATTGCTTTGTCGAAAAGAGGGTCATGAAGTGTTCTGGAGGGTAGAATGGACTTTTCCCACACTTTTCAGAATTTTTTAACTACACCCCGTGTAGTGTGAGTACACATCATGTGCCACCTTGCTGGGTATACCCCTAGTTGAATATGTGTCCTTGTCATGTGAAATAAATGAGTACACGCCGTGTAGCCCATATTACACGTCGTGTAGTTCCTCCCCACGTACGTGTTACCCTCAAACCATGTGTTGACCAGTCAAAGACCATGTGCCATGTTGAAGGTGTGTCCTTTTCGCGTGAAATAAATGAGTACACGCCGTGTATCCCATACTAAACACTGTGTAGTTCCTCCCCGCGTACGTGTTACCCTCAAACCGTGTGTTGACTAGTCAACGACCGTGTGCTGCGTTGAATGTCGTGTTGGAAGCTGTGTGGAGACCGTGTGAAATGGCCGAGTACACGCCATGTACTAGAAAGTACATGCCGTGTACTTTAGTTTTTCTCACCTATAAAAGTAGGGGTCCTCTCCTCTTTTTCAAATCACTCCTCTCATCCCCTCTCCTTCGAGCAGAGCCCTCCTGAGAGACTCTAATGCTCCTTTCCCCCATAACTTCTTCGTCCAAGCTTCGATTTACGATCTGTCAGCGGCCACGGGATCATAACGACGAGGCGGAACTTCTGATATTGGATCTATTGCTTTCCCTTTGGCCTTTCATTCCCAGCATCCACCCAAGGAGGTTTTGCCGGGTTTTGACATAAGCGACGGACGCTGACGGATGTCTTCTAAAGCTGATCTGGGGGAGAATTGTGATCAGAACCTGTTGAGGTAGGGATTTTACCTTCGTCTCTCTAATTTGTGCATCATGCACGATGGGTGTCCTCTTGTTGGAAATTGGTTAATCATGTAAAGTTAGATTATTAAAATCTAGAATCCTTGTGTGATCACCCCGGTTGAACAAAATGGATTAATGAACATGTGGGTGTTGGCTTTGTTACGTGTGTGTGAATGGGGGGGTGAATCCTTGGTTGTTACAGATAATATGGGTATTTGGGATGTGGTAAATGGTATTAAAGGGGTGATGATGTGGCATGAGCCTTGATTGTGTTACGGTTTTAGAGATATGGTTATAATGGTTGCAGGGCTATAGTAATAGGTGGTGTTGTTAAAGGGAATTTGAATGTTGATAAATGAACTGTGGGGGAACGATAATGAAAAAAACATTGTAACAATCAATGGGGTTTGATTTATGATAAAAAGGTTGGTTTTGTGTTGCTTTTGACTTATCTAACTTGATTTGTGGTTGGCAGAGATGTGTTTTACGAATGTTTTATATAGTTTGTTGTGGTTAATTGCCTAGTAGTTAAGGAACTAATAAAATAAATCTATTGAAACATAAAAACCAAGTTGGGTTTGGGGTTGTTTTTTGTATGCATGCTTAGTGATAGAAGTGTTGTGACACGTGCTCAGTTCTATGATTAGAAGCCATAGGTTGGGCTGTGTGTTTGGTATATATATATATATATATATATATATATATCTGTATCTCTGTGTTTTGTCGCACCCCACCCATGTTGACCACTTAGTGCTGAACACTCCCATTTCATGGGAGAGGGTGTTCTCCCCTTAGTTACTAGCTCCTTCCTGCTCCTTCTTCCAAAGGCTATGATGGCTTCAGGAGACCTTACACCCAAGACTCTTTGGGTAGGTTTCAATTGGGGTGGTTTTAGCCCAAGACTCATCGGGTAGGTTTACTATTCCCAAGAATCATTGAGATGAGGCTGAGGAGTGTTTGGGCGGGGATGTGATTGTGGTTGAGGCCCAGATGTGTGCGGACGGGATATGTGGTTGTGAGTCCCAGGTGTGTGTGGGTGGGATATGTGGTTGAGAGGCCCAGGTGTGTGTGGGCGGGATACGTGGTTCTGAGGCCCAGGTGTGTGTGGGCGGGATACGTGGTTGGGAGGCTCAGGTGTGTGCGGGCGGGAAGAGTGTGGTAGCTTCAGGACATTTGTCGTTTGGAAGAGAAAGTAACTAGTGGGAAATGGTGTGGGGTACCCAATACTTGTTCTTATATACTACTACTTGTTGTTTTGTGTTTTTGGTGTGCCTGGCTGGTGAGTTTGGGTGGATAGAATTCCTTGCTAGGTTTTGGTTTCTTCTGTTGTTCTCACGGGACATTAGGATGTCTCCCCACATGTGCATGAGAGCTTTAGGTTTCCCTACTAAGTATACTTGTATGCTCACCCTACGTTTACTTTCAATTTTTCAAGAGGACTACATGCGCCGTGCGGGACCCTACTAGTCGGGACAGTTGGATTTTTTTCAGTTTTTGTACTGTTGTTTCTTTTGGTATTGAACTTTTGAGCTTTCTTGTACTTTTACCTTGGTTCAAAATTGTTTAAACATGCATGTGGGATTGGTTTGGGTTTATTTTCTCTTACTTGTTCCTTTTTCTTTTGGTGTTTGACTCATCTTATTTCCCGATCATAAATAATAAAAGGGTAATGCCTCCCATATTTGTGAAAACTCATACCCTTGGTGCTATTTTCCACCTTAGGGCCTACTGGAGGCGGGACTTGGGGGTCATTATCTCCCTTTCACCATTGCCAGCTAAGAAGGGGCATCTTCGATGGAAGGGGGTCATGACAGAATGGTATCAGAGGTGATGTTTGAGAGACAGGATGGAGTCTGGAGTTAGGCATAGTGAGGATTGCATGGGATGGTACGGTGACAGTGTTGGCTGATCTTGGTGCGTGACATAGGCCAGAGAGACCAGATAGGAAACCGGATTTTTAGGCCCCCCGTGATCCGATGCAAGGACTCTGAGCCTACCGAACGACCATGTGAGACTACATTGATAATAGGGTAGAGACCCTAGGGAAGGTACATGCATCATCATGATTGTGTTTTACTTGATTTGGGTGTTCTGGGAAAAAATAATGTGATAAAATGAAACCTTGAAAAAATTCCTTGCTACATTGGATTAGGCGATCTTTGTTTACTGTACAGCCTATGGCACCTGGACATCATTCCTGGGTGGCTCAGACAGCTGAGGCCCAGCAGATTCAGGAGGTCGATCAGTTGAGGATTGACTGAGAGGAGGAAGATATCCAGTGGCAGAAGACTCTCTGTTCTTTCCAGCGACAAACCCTCAAGAAGTACGAGGGTAGTACTTCGGATATGGAGATGGAGGGTGGCGTGAGGAGCTAGGGATTTCTTTTACTTTGATTCGCACTCCAAGGGAGTATTGTGTTCCCCTAGCAGTCAGTTAGCTGAGAGTTGCGGCATGTCAGTGGTGGATGCTCTACCTTGGAGAGAAAACAGAGGTAGAGGTTCCATGGGCCGACATCGAGAAGGAATTCCGAGAGGAATTCCTTTATTCCATGATCAAGGTGGAGAAGCAGCAGGAGTTACTCTCCCTCCAGCAGGGGAGTATGTTAGTGCGAGAATTAGGTATCATGTTCAAGGATATCCTATTCTTTTCTCCATATCTATTTCTAGATGAGGAGTCTCAGGTGAGACATTTGGAGGAGGCTCTTCGTCCTTCACTCCAGTATGTTGTCACCCCCTTCACCCTTCCAATGTACTAGGTCGTACAGAAGAAGGAAAAGGTTGTAGAGAGGATTCACTCGTAGGGAGGTGCACCACGAGAGGCGATCCAGCCAGGTTTGTTGAAGGGGAAGGCAGTCAGCAGCAGGTCTCCTTCGACTGGACCTTCGAGATTCAGGCTAGTGGGGAGCAGGCCCCAGCAGTTCCAGTTCAGATCATTGGGTCCCCATCCCTTTTTCACAACCCAGGACCGATGTGTTTCTCTAGTGGAGGTTTCAGTCACATTCAGAGTCGGTTCCCAACCCGAGCATAGCACGGTGGAGGGGAGCAGGTTCAGCGCCCGCATCAGCAGCACTAGTTTCCAACGAGGCCCTTCCAGCAGCAGCAGGAACCTACTCCTCTGAGGGAAAACTTTGCAAGAAGAGGCTAACTTCAGGGTTCCCATTAGGGATCTCAACCATGGCGTGGTCGGGGAGGTGGTCGACATCAGAGAGGGAGAGGAGCTAGGCGTGTATAGTTTCACGTAGTAGATTTGGAAGCCCCAGCAGGACTAGAGGTGGTGCGAGGTAAAAAAATTTTGTTCAGCACTCTTGTTTCTTCTTTGTTCGATTCGGGAGCTTCACACTCCTTTGTTGCACCCGGTCTAGCCCATGCTTTGGGTCTAGACGTAGAGAGACTTTACGTACCCCTAGTGCTGAATACACCAGTTGGAGGTCAGACCAGCGTATATTGTGTTTTCCAGGGATGTGGGATGACGTTTGGACCACTTTGATCTAGTGGGGATCTTCTTTTGATACAGATGCAACCCTACGATTTCATCCTAATCATCAACTGTATGTTTTCTGTTAATTCCATTATCGACTGCTTCCAAAGAATATTCTTGTTCTCCGACGTGGATGGTCAGCATGTAACTTTGGTTGGCGAGAGGAGCTATCAGGTGGGAATCCGGCATGTGAAGCATCTCCTTTCCTTGTTAGGCAGGTTATCTGTGGTTCCAGCTGATACAGAGATGATGGATGTTCCAGAGGTTTTTTGGGAGTTCCTCGGTGTCTTTCCCGAGGAGGTTGTGACTCTACCCCCCTGACGTGACGTTGAATTCGGGATATACTTACAGTGCGGTGCTCGTCTGATTTTGATGGTCCCTGATCGGATGACACCTTTGGAGTCGCGGGAGTTATAGATTCAGATTGACGATCTGATGGAGAAGGTTTTTTTTCGACCGACCGTGTCACCGTGGGGTGCCCCAGTTTTTTTCCTGAAGAAGGCAGATGGTGGTCTCAGGCTATGCATATACTACCGAAGGATGAATCAGGTAATGGTCAATAACAATTACCCCCTTCCAAGGATATATGATCTCATCGACCAGCTGAGGGGAGCATGTAGGTTTTTTAAGATTGATCTTCAATCTGGATATCATCAGCTGAGGGTAAGAGACAATGACATCTCGAATACAGATTTCAGGTTCAGGTATAGGAACTTCGAGTTTACAGCGACGCCATTTGGAGTTAAAAATGCTCTAGATGTGTTCATGGGACTTATGAACTTTGTAACCTGAGAGTTTCTAGACCGGTTCGTCATTGTGTTTATCGATGACATCCTAATCTTCTCAAGATCATAGGAAGATCACATTGAGCATCTCAGGGTAGTCTTTGAAGTCCTTCGACACCACCATCTTTATGGGAAATTCTCGAAGTGTAAGTTCATGACGCAATAAGTACACTTACTTGGGAACGTGGTGTCTCAGCATGGAGTGTTAGTGGACCCGTCGAAGTTGGAGGCAGTTGTTTCTTGGGTAGCACCCAAGATCATGGCAGAAGTTCGTAGTTTCCTGGGGTTGGCAGGCTATTATCAGAGGTTCGTTTCGGACTTCTCTCGAGTTGCTCCTCCATTGACAGCTTTGACTAGGAAGAACCAGATATTTCAATGGAGCGAGCAATTCCAGGAATCGTTCGACTACCTAAAGGAGAATTTGATCAGTTCTCCATTACTCAGGTTTCCAGAGGAAGGGTAGTTGTATGAGGTGTTTTTTGATGCTTCTAGCCTTGGTTTGGGGTGCTTACTGATGCAGAAGAAGGGTGTGGTCTGTTACGGTTCTAGGAAGTTGTGCCCTCATGAGCGTAACTATGCCACCCACGACCTAGAGCTTGCAGTAGTAGTGTTCGGACTGAAGTTATAGTGACATTAACTTTTTGGGGAGCACTTTGTGGTCTTCTCAGATCACAAGAGCTTATGTTATATATTCTCCCAGCGTGACCTGAACTTACGGAAGCGAAGATGGGTTGAGTTTCTCCAGGACTACGACTTCGAAATCTCTTACACTGATGGTAAGGGAAACGTTTTGGCTAATTCCCGGAGTATGAAGTCACATAAGAAAGTGGTTAGGGAATCCGCTAATGCTTAGAAATAGATGAGAGAGTTGGTTTCCTTGCACTTGGATGCAAGGGTATAAGGTGTAAGAGGTTGTTTGTTTCAGATGACGGTGCAGTCCTCCTTACTGCAGCAAGTGGAAGAGTATTAGTGGGGAGACTCCGAGGTAGAAGTAATACAGGATCGTATTGATCAGGGAAATGCTCAAGAAGGGTAGTCAGAAGATAGCCATCATCGGATGCTTTTTCAGGGAAGTTTGTTTGTTCCGAAGGCGATGCGTGAGGGAGTTCTCCGTGAGTTCCACAGCTCAGCATTTGTGGTGCTTCCGGGAGTTTCAAAAATTTACCGAGGCATGAGGGAACAGTTTTGGTGGCCCGTGGTGAAATGGGCAGTGGTAGAGTTTGTGGAAAGGTGCCTAGTGTGTCAGTAAGTAAAAGCTGAACGTCGTGTTCCCAGTGGTTTTTTGCATCCTTTAGATGTCCTCGAGTGGAAATGGGATAAAATCTTAATGGAATTCATCACAGGATTACCCAGAGCTCAGGGTGGTTATGATGTTATCTGGGTAGTGGTGGATCGGCTAATGAAATCAGCTCACTTCATAGCAATTAAGGAGTCAGGCCCGGTGAGTACCTTAGCCCAGTGGTACGTAGACGAGGTGGTGTGTCTTCATGGAGCTCCGAAGAATATTGCCTCAGATCGGGATACTCGGTTCACCTCGTGAGTCTGGAAGGGGTTACAGCATGCTTTTGGCACCCAGCTACGCCTTAGCACTACTTTCCACCCACAGACAGATGGGAAGACAGAGCGGACTATCCAGACGTTGGAGGAAATACTACGATCATGTGATCTGGATTTCGGAGGATCATGGGTGCGACACTTTCCTTTAGTAGAGTTTTCCTACAACAATAGCTTCCACTCTACTATTGGCATGGTTCTGTTTGTGGCTTTGTATGGAAGACCATGTCGTTCACCCATTTGTTGGGCAGAGGTTGGAGAGATAGGTACTCTTGGGCCACAGGTAGTACAGAGCACCCCAGAGAAAGTCCAGCTAGTGCGTGAGAGGATGAAAGTGGCTCAGGTCCGACAGAAGTCTTATGATGATCGTCGGAGGATACCCTTGGAGTTAGAGGTGGGAGATCATGGGTTCTTGAAGTTTTCCCCTCGACAGGGGCAGCGGAGGTTTGGGAAGGGGAGTAAGCTCTCCCCTAGTTTCATAGGACCTTTCGAGGTGCTGAGGAAAGTCGGTGAGGTGGCATATCAGCTGGCCCTACCACCTCAGTTGGAGAAGGTTCATGACGTCTTCCATGTCTCCCAGCTTCGTCGGTACTTACATGAAAACTCTCAAGTTATCGACTGGGAGAGTTAGATATGGGAGACAACGTGACCTTCGAGGAATGACCAGTCAGAATCGAGGATTGTAAAGAGAAGGTTCTCCATGGATGAACCATCGCCTTGGTTCATCTGTGGTGGAGGCATGACGGCCTCGAGGAAATCACTTGGGAGCGGGAGGCTCAGATGCACGCTCAGTACCCAAATTTTTTTTCACTTTGTTTATATTTTTTTTTCTAAGATTGTTTTGATGTTATGTTATGTACCTTTGATATGTGGAATGCTTGTCTTGTTGGTTGTGGTACGTTTTGTTTCCTTCTTCTTTGGAAGTGTGTAATGTTTTTGGACGTGTGGGGAAAGGAAAAAACCTGATCTTTAATCGAGACGCATTAATGCGGATGCGATTGAACCTGTGTGGGTGAGTCAGTGCCACCTAAAGCGGATAATATCTCAACATGGGAGAAGGAATTTCCCCAAGCCACGTGTTCAGACAGTGTGTTGGTTGTACAGTGTTGGGGGCTGTGTAAGTTGAAAAAAATCATAATATATGGTAGTGGGAAGACCCAATTCTTAATAGAGACGCATTAATGCGGATGCGATTAAACCCATGCAGGTGACTCAGTGCCACCTAAAGCGGATAATATCTCGACATAGGATAATGAATTCCTAACACATGTGATTAGGGTTGTTGGATGGGTTCCTATTATAATGAGATCCTAAGAGGTATCTTGTTGGGTTCTTTTGGGTTAGTTTCTGAATTCTTCGGGATGATAATGTTTTAAGAGGTATCGGCTGTAATGGCCCGGACCTCCCCAAGCCATTCCATTGTCGAAAAGAGGGTCCTAAATTGTTCTGGAGGGTAGAATGGACTTTTCCCACACTTTTCAGAATTTTGTAACTACACGCCGTGAATTGTGAGTACACGCAGTGTGCCACATTTCCGGGTATACCCCGTGTTGATGTCGTGTCCTTGCCGTGTGAAATAAATGATTACACGCCGTGTAGCCAATACTACATGCCGTGTAGTTCCTCCCCGCGTACGCGTTACCCTCAAACCGTGTGTTGACCAGTCAATGCCCTTGTGCCGTGTTGAAAGTGTGTCCTTGCCGCGTGAAATAAATGATTACATGCCGTGTATCCCATACTACATGCCATGTAGTTCCTCCCCGCGTACGCGTTACCCTCAAACTGTGTGTTGACCAGTCAACGGTCGTGTGCCGCGTTGAATGCCGTGTTGGGAGCCGCAAGGAGACTGTGTGAAATGGCCGATTAAACACCGTGTACTAGAAATTAAATGCCGTGTACTTTAGTTTTTCTAACCTATAAAAGGAGGGGGGTCTCTCCTCCTTTTCAAATCACTCCTCTCCTCCCCTCTCCTTCGAGCAGAGCTCTCCCGAGAGACTCTAAAGCTCCTTTTCTCCATAACTTCTTCGTCTGAGCTCTGGTTTACGATCCGTCAGTGGCCACGGGATCGTAACAACGAGGTGGAACTTCTGAGATTGGATCTGGTGATTTCCCTTCTGCCTTTCCTTCCCATCTTCCACCCAAGGATGTTTTTCCTGGTTTTGACAGAAGCGACGGATGCCGACTGACATCTTCTAATGCTAATCTGAGGGAGGGTTGTGATCAGAACCTATTGAGGTTGGGATTTTACCTTCATCTGTCTAATTTGTGCATCATGCGGGATGGGTGCCCTCTTGTTTTCATGAGACCAAGTTGAACCAGTTTAATGAAGATAATAACTGGCTTAAAGAACGGGGATGGGGAAGTCATTGTGTTTATCTTTGTTTATCCTATTGTTATGTTGTGAATTGAATAGGCTTATGCCTACTGAAAATCATGGTCATTGGGGGCCTTTTCATGCGCAATTAAATGTTTCCCTATCTTTATAGACCATTTGTGTGGATGGAATCATTCTGGAATATAGAAATTGCTTAATCATGTAAATTTGGATGAATAAAATCTAGAACCCTTGTGTGATCACCCCGGTTGAACAAAATGTAATAATGGACATGTCGGTGTTGGCTTGGTTATGTGTGTGTGAAAGGCGGGGGGAATCATGGGTTTTTATTGATAATATGGGAAGAGGGGTTGTGGTAAATGGTATTAAAGGGGTGAGGGTGTGGCATGATCCTTGTCTGTGTTACGGTTGTAGAGATATGGTTATAATGGCAGCAGGGCTGCAGTAATATGTTGTGTTGTTAAAGGGGAGTTGAAAGTTGATAAATGAACTGTGGGGGAACGATAATGAACTAAACATGGGAACAATCAATGGGGTTTTATTGATGATAAAAAGGTTGTTTTTGTGTTTCTTGTGGCTTATCTAACTTGATTTGTGGTTGGCAGGGATCTGTTTTACGAACGTTTGATATGGTTGGTTGTGGTTAATTGCCCAGTAGATTAGGAACTAATAAACTAATTCTATTAAAACATGAAAACCTAAATGGGGTTGGGGTTGTTTGTTGTATGCATGATTTGTGATAGCAGTTTCATGGCACGTGCTCAGTTCTCTGTTTAGAAGCCATAGGTTGGGCTATGTGTTTGGTATATATATATATATATCTCTATCGTTGTGTTTTGTCGCACCCCACCCATGTTGAGCACTTGGGGCCGAAAACTCCCATTTCATAGGAGAGGGTGTTTTCCCCTCAGTTACTAGCTCTTTCCTACTACTTCTTCCATAGGCTGTGATGGATTGAGGTGACCTTACACCTAAGACTATTCGGGTAGGTTTTGATTGGGGTGGTTTTAGCCCAAGACTCTTCGGGTAGGTTTACTGTTCCCAAGAATCTTTGAGATGAGGCACAGGTGTATTCGGGCGGGGATGTGATTATGGTTGAGGCCCATGTGTGTGCGGGAGGGATACGTGGTTGTGAGGCCCAGGTGTGTGAGGGAGGGATACGTGGTTGTGAGGCCCAGGTGTGTGTGGGCGGGAAGAGTGTGCCAGCGTCAAAACGTTCACTGTTAGGAAGAGCAGCTAACTAGTGGGAAATGATGCAGGGTACCCAATACTTGTTCTTATATACTACTACCTATTGCTTTGTGTTTTTGGTGAGTGTGGTTGGTGAGGTTGGGTGGATAGAATTCCTTGCTAGGTTTGGGTTTCTTCTGTTGTTCTCACAGGACATTAGGATGTCTCCCCACCTGTGCACGAGAGCAATATGTTTCCCTACTGAGTATACTTGAATGCTCACCATACGTTTACTTTCAGGTTTCCATGAGGACTACCAAGGCTGTGTGGGACCCTACTAGTTGGGATAGTTGGAGTTGTTACAGTTTTTTTACTCTTGTTTCATTTGGTATTGTACTTTTGAGCTTTCTTACACTTGTACCTTGGTTCAAAATTGTTTAAACATGCATGTGGGATTGGTTTGGGTTTATTTTCTTTTACTTGTTCCTTTTTCTTTTGGTGTTTGACTCATCCTATTTCCCAATATTAAATAATAAAAGGGTAATTCCTCCCATATTTGTGAAAACTCATACCCTTGGTTCTAGTCGCCACCTCGGGGCCTACTGGAGGCGGGACATGGGGGCCATTATCTTCCTTTCATAATTTCTAGCTTAGGAGGGGCATCTTTGATAGAAGGGGGTCGTGACACAATCCACTCATGGGATCTAGAATTTACAAAACTAATTTGAGGGTTATAATAGAACCACATATCACATAGTGATATACCATACACATGGGTTCCAATGTACCTTAAAAACATTCATAATTCCATTATATCATAAATAACCTGTTAGGAAAGAAATGGGTTCAAATAAAACATCCCTAATAAATTATCAAAATCAATACCAGGGAAGAATATTTTTGGTATCATTTGGACATATCACCATTTAAGAATTAGAAACATTATATGAATTCAACCTATATGAAAAATGTTTTTATAAGATCATTAGGAACATTCTATGAAAAATAATAACAAGTATCCTTTACATTTGATAAAATTTATTATAAAAAATAATAATTTATAAAAAAATGGTTATATAATTCAATTATGAAATCCCTAAAACTGAGAGAGTAATTTTCTTATAGAAAAATAATAATTTCATTAGGAAAATACTTTCATGTGGAAACATTTTAGAAAGAGATTCCTTTCATGACATTGTGAAGAATATCAATGTTGGTAGTAAACGATCATAAAAAAATGTTAAAAGAATAAAATTTTTGTAATGAAAGTAAATTCCATTGAAAAATAACATAATCATATAAGTATAGATAAATTCATCCATGAAATAATATTAAAAATATAAACAAAGAGGAAAAATTCTACCAGTCACAAGGATGAGGTAATTTTAATCCCAATTCCTAGAATATTTTTATTTAAGTCATGAACTGATGACAGTAAAAATGGTAACAAGACATGTAGACCCAATGAAAATTTCTATTATATAAATTCACACCCAATGACCATATTTCAAATTACTAATTTCTGACCACCAAATATCCGAGAACCATATTTTCAACAACCATATATATAATGGTCCTATTTCATTTTTATATATATCCTTAAATAAAATAATAAAACAATTCATAATATCCAATAAATTTTATCTCATAATATATAATATATTTCTAATGTTCATCCATATTTCAATAATATTTATTATATTTATGGCCTTCATGGAAAATAATGTGGATAAATATTTTACATTCGTAAGACTTTTATATACATATACTTTAATTCCTATTATATATTTCTAGATGATAATTCATATTATATTCTCATAGTTTGTTAATTTATATCTTTTATTTTAATATTTTATTTATATTAAATTTAACATCATATTTTTATTTTAGTTATTTTTATGAAATAATCTATTCGTAAAATTATTTATTTAGAGGTAAATACATAGTAAAAAACATGGAGTGTTACACTTTCAATGTATGGTTTTCAAAATTTAATTCAAAAAAATTATCTTAAAGTATGAAATTATTTATAAATAGGATTTTATGAGATAAGGTAAGGTGAAATGACATGATTAGTACTATACAGAGTTAGATTCCATGTTTCTCATTTCTAATAATGTAATCTAACATGATTATATTTGTTAATGTTGACCATACAATCATGTTTTCACTTAATAATATATATGATGGAGATCACTATCATATTATACCTAATAGACCTTCCATTAATTCTTATATTCTTGGAATCATAACTCAACTACTTAAAGTAGAAAAATAAGAATCACCATCAGCTGAAAACATGTTTCACATTATATACTACTCTTGGACATTTTTATGGGTGTTCTGAAGTGAAGATATTTTAATGAAACCACTATATTTAATTACTTAGAACCCATTATATGTGTTTGGATGATAAGGGAGAGTTTTTTCCTCTATGACCTCCTCTAAAATTGTTTCTTCACTAATTAAGTGTATTTTTTTAAATGGATTCGTCTTGAAAAGTCATAGTGGTTGAAATCCCCTGATTTTTATTTTCACTAAAAATTCTTTGTGATCATGGATTGATTATTTTTAGAAAAATATTATAATAATTCCATTGGATCTTGAAGATATTTTTCATGGATGATGATGAGTAATTTTTTGGATTGGTTATTGGATATCTTATGTTGGTGAATGCATTTCGTAAATGGGTTTTTTGATAAAGGTATATCCAATGACCATCTCTTATTTGGTTTTTAGAAATTGAGTTAAATTTTTCATTGTATCACGGAAATTATTTAGGGATTTTACTTATCTTAGAACTAGGTGTGTGTCATGAGGTTCTAAAACTCTGTTTTAAGACATTGTGGATAAGGTACATTACATGGTCGGTTTTCTTCAAATGGTTCCAATTTAATTACAATGATGTTTTCATTATTATGTTGTCACATGACATGGCCTCTATTCGGAATGATTATGGATGTATATTTTAGAACTTCTATGGATATTTGGTAAAGGTTCCAACTACACAATGACATCTGGTAAGCCCTGTAGATATTATGCCTTTCAATTCCACATTCATTTTAATAATTTAATTGATTATAAATTAGTTTTTTTAATTATTTTGAATTCCTGGGAATGAGATAGAGACTTCTGGTGATCGACAGAGGCTGAATGAATTTGGATGACTTAAATAAAAAAATCAGGATTTTCTTGGATGGAATTAAAATATGTTTGAGGTAGGTGATCCCATATACTCTACCCTATGATATTGTCATTTGTTTAGAATGATATTTGAGGTTCACCACTTTGGATGAAAAATAATTAAATTCATAATGTGTTTTGGAAAACCTGAAATTATTAATTAATTAACAATCACTAAGTCATAGTTAATTAATGGGACTTGTATAATGTCATTGGACTAATTACCACGAGCCACAATGGGCCCTTATGTATTTTCTTAATATAATATGCTAATAGACAAGTATTGATCACTAAATAGTTCCTTAAATTACATTGAATCCTTGAGGTGTTTTTTTCATGTGTGAGTATCCCATGCAATTATGTATATTGAATTATTCCATGAGTATTATTATATAACTAGATAATCCACGTTTATTTTTATCACATGTGTATTTTCAATGAATAATGATGATATTTCATGCTCTGTTTATATGTTCACTCATTTAACATTGATGTGATACCTATATTGGCATATATTGTTGTCCATGATTGATAATGATCACATGTGGGTGTGTGTGTGTAGCTATGAGACCCATTTATGATACTTATTTTCATGATTATTCAAGTGTATTTGGTTTTCCATGTATTAAGACTATCAAATGTATTATGTTTTGCAATTAAATTCCCATGATAATATGTTATTCACTATTTAAAAATATGTTATTCCCTGTTATTTTATATATGATGTAGCATATGGTGAAATTTTTATGGTATAAAAATACAAGGGGCCATCATGATACGATTATCCCTTTGAGGGGGAGTACGCATGGATTAAAATGATGAAGATGGACCTTAGTATAAAGTAATGGCATGACAGACTAGAGGTTTTCTCGTGATAGTAGGCACTGTGGTACGATGACCATGTGGATACTATGTGGAATGTTTACATTATTCCTTATGGATTATGAGTGACACAATGTCTCGATTCCACATGGATTTTTAGATACAAATTTTCTTGAATCCTTGCATATTTTCAGTGATGGATTCACTGAGTGCCTTAAGGATGCAGAGAGATAAGTTATATTGATGTGTTATGGATGTTAACTGACATGATTTATCAATACCTAGTTGAAAAACTACTTCCTTGTCCTTGAATTATATTTAATTTATTTATGAATATTCTTATGGAATGGAGTTTAAGAATATAAGATCAAGGTTTGTGGCGGCTTGGTAAGAAAAATACTACTTGACACATGGTTGTTATTTCTTGTGTTTTCTTGAAGATTTTGTTATTCTTGTGTACTTATGTATTTTATGTTTACTTATTATAGATCTTATGACAAGAATGTATACTAAATATTACCACATGGGTACATGATGGAATTGGTGGTGTCTTGCTGAGTTGTAGTCACAGCCAGCTTAGGTGGCCATGGAACTTAGGTAACGGATCAATCCACACTTGTTGTAGGTACAGGTCTGGAAGAGGCTCAAGTATGATCATTGAGTGGGAAATTTCCCTACATGTTTGGAGAATTGAATGAGGCAAGGCTTGGAGTTACAGTGATTCTTATAATATTTCCACTTAATTAATTTGTATATGTGATCGGCCCAATGGGTGGCCATTGCTATTTTCTTATTATAAATGTTGGGTATTTTTTCTACATTAATTCAGTTATATTGTTTTGTTGTTGGTATTAGTGTGCTATGATTGTATATTGTTATATATTTGGTTGATTATTGGTTATTATGTACTCCGATTGAGGGTATAGACGACTCATAATTCCACTATATACCTTCAATACTATTCTGAATCCTCCGGAATACGAGAAGGTGTGGCTAAGGTTTTGTGGAAATCCATCTCGGATCTATGGATTTGGGTTGGTATGTTAAACTATTATGTTAATGCATAGGGTATGTACTATATTGGCCTTAAATATTACATATTATAGTAACTATAAAATAAAATTCAATTTTATCACATTCGAAAATATCTTTTAGGTTTATTGTTTTAGTGAATTGGGTCATAACACATATATATATAACAAATCTATATTTCACAAAGGGGACACTTTCTATTAGTATCCACATTTTCCAAAATATAAATTATATAAAATAAAACATGATTAAAAATAATCATGGCATCATATTTAATTATTCCTTTCACTTACCGATCCTTAAACCCCTATGAAGAATATTTTTCAAAACATGGGATGACCACAAAATGCACAGAAACTGACATAAAAAATAAGAAATATTTCATTCCTATGAGAAACATAAAAACCCATGAAATGTTAACCAATACATTAATGATATTTAAGAAAATAAAATAATTCATTTCCACATGATAATCAC
Source organism: Viscum album (assembly GCA_963277665.1). Lineage (NCBI taxonomy): Eukaryota > Viridiplantae > Streptophyta > Magnoliopsida > Santalales > Viscaceae > Viscum > Viscum album. The sequence goes on along the minus strand of OY728156.1, from coordinate 1,534,922,508 downwards.
AAACACATTTTTCTCAAATAAAATTATTAAACCCCATATCAAGAAAAAAAAACTTTTTGTGAAACATAGAGAATTTCGATCATTACACATTTTAAACCTATGTCAGAAATAACTAGAGCCAAATTAAATCCATAAGATAAACCATTTGGTAACTCCCTCCTTCATTCCTTGAAAGAAAAGGAAACTTCCCAATGAATTTCAGATCTGTCATTAACAACCCTACTTTTTTCAAAGGTACATCTCATATTCTTTTCTATTTAAATAATTTTTTAATCATGGTAAACAAGCCTTATATACTAAGAAACGTTTTGGGAGAATTAAGGTCTTATTCAGAGCCTAGAGTTTTAGAAAATAGTGAACAAAATTAGGCCGCCCAGTTAGTTTATGGTTAATGATGTCAATATTACCCAACTGTGAAAGGTAACAGTGCATAGGGGAGGGTACATGGTTTTTTATAACCCTACGAGCCATGTTGCATGCTCGTGCATGATGGAAGAAGTTGGGCACATATGATTTTTTCATATCTTGAGAATAGTTAACTAAATATTTTTCCTAGTCCATATGAGTGTGGTTCAAAGGTAGTGGGTGGAACATGGTTGGAAGATGGTGTGGGAATTTATGTGGCCAAACCATGTGACCCATATTTTCTAGGGTAAAAATATAAATTTTCCATTAAATGTTTTTAACACCTCACATGTCTTCCTCCTCTCTTCTCCTGTGATAGGTGACCTCTCTACCTCCTGGTAAGAGATCATCATGGCCTTCTCGTATGTTTCTTAATAGCGAATTTATGTAGACTCCCAATATACCATCGTTTTACATATTGGATAGATAAGGGTAAGATCCCTAATACTCATAATTACTTTCTATGTTTATCTTAATATCTCTCGCTCTATTTTGGTGAGACGTTATTCTCCCTATTTTCTATTCATTTGTCTATTCTACCATTTTCTTCTATTGTTCTTCAAATCAAAGGATGATGCTGGATGAGTGGTATTCCACAGACCTAAGGTAGATGGTCTAGTTGTTTTATCTAACATTTGTGATGTATTTATAGATTCATTATTGTGTTATACACAAAATGTTTCCATGAATTACCGAAAATGTATTCACCCTCTTTTAATAATTATTCCCTTTTTAATTACTTCTATAAACCATCTTGAATTATAGGGGAATCCAAACTCATGGATTTCCACCCCTTGGGGTGTTCCAAGTAAATTTCCCTCCTTATATTCAATTGTTTAAATGACCAAAAACCATCTGTGTTTTTGTATTAACTCTAAAATGGATATTTCATTCATAATAAATTAAAAGGATTTAGTTAAATGGAATTGAAATTGGTGGCAAGGCCACACCACATTCCATATATTAATAAATTAGAATTATATAAATTTTGAAGCATGTCATTGATTGGGATTGATTAATTGGGATTATTTATATATAATTCCTTACTATTATTATTGGTATTTGTAGCACCCTGAGATTTGCTGAAATATTTTTTAGAATTAATTTAATATTTTCGATATTTTTCATTTCACACAATACTGAATGTAACATTTTTCATAAGAACCCATTATGTTTTGATTGAGTTTTTTTGCAACACCAAGATAATATTACGCTGCACACATCATCAGATTATCTTCTGGTATATGCAACATTATGCTTGGCTTGTGTTAAACACAATGCCAAGTTACTTTGGTAGATTATGTTACACGTAAGACCGAGTTTAACCAAACAATAGTTTATTATTAACATGTTATTATTTAATATATAGTAACATATGACCTAGTAATTAAATTAGTAGTTATGAAAATTATTAACTAACTTATGAAAATATAATTTTTATAATTTGATTTCATTGGTTACTAATTAATTATAAATGAAAATATATACCATTGATTAAAAATGAAATTGTTTTTTTTTCTCCCAAAATCATTGTCTTATATAACTCAAATTAAATAAAATTGGTGAATTATATGAATGAAATATATATTTTATATATTCAATAAAAAAATTATATTCATCCAACAAATTTTATAGGCATAAGATAAGATCCAATCAAATCTTATGCATAAAAACATATATTTTTCAAAAGGGTAATATTATCACCTTTTAATAGATACCCCATTTTAAAACCAATTTCTGACACTTCTATATATTCAATTGGACAAAATAAACATCTGATTTGAAATTTGGATAAAAAAATTCCCTCTGGTTGAAATTTTGGTATTTTTTGATAAGTATTACGTTTTGATGAATTGTAAAAAAAATATTGAATTTCTTAATTGAAAACATCTTTTTCATCTAGATTAATTATTGGGTTAAATTATATTTTGGATTGGTTTTAAATTATAATTATAATGTTTTTTATAATTTAATCCAATTAATTAATTTTCATTAATTTCACATGGAAATTAGATATAAAAACATTACAAACATTTTCATCTTTTAACTTTAATAACTCTTTTTATCACCCCTTAAATGGGATTAATTTTAAATTAATTACTGTAACATATATGTTTTGTAACACCCCAAGCTTCCACGGTATGTTTCCTTTTGAATAATGCAATAGCTTGCGTTGTAGGAAACTTCGAAATTCTAACACATCGCGACTAGTCAAACTACCCATTATGAATAGTAATACCCACATTTTGAAATTTTACAAATTTTATCTTTCAAAATGGACATAATTTTTGGATTTTTTATATCAAAATTATCTTTGGGTGAATTTGTGGTATTTTTCAGAAAAATTCAATTTTTGATGAATAGTGAAAAACACTGAGTTATTGTTTAAAACCTACTTTTTATTTAAATAATTATTTATATTATTTAAATTTATTTTTGGTCAAAATATATACATAATACCTATATAATTTCAATTTAATTCATTGGAGTAATTTTATAATAATTATATATATATATTTTTTTATTGAATTTTTTACCGTCTTTTACCCAACTCCTATGAGCATTGGAAAATTTACATAAAATTTAATTTTACTGATTCTGTGAGTTGAATTTCAAAACTCCAAGAGACACATTTGATATCAATTATTAAAATTTGGTTCAATGAGATGAAAATATTTTTTGGTGAACAATAACTGTTGACTTTTATTTACCACAGTATAAAAAAAATAAGGTAATTAAAGGTAAAAATGATATTATTATTACCCAAACACATGTCCGAATTCTATTGGATAAGTGTAATTCGACCAAAAAAACCTTAGAAATAAAATATGCTCCTTTAGGTCCACTTGTATTAGACTTGGACATTTGTTATTATTTAATTCAAAGAAGAGTAAAAAGTGTTAAATTCAATGTTTAATAACTAAACCATTTTTAATATAGGGTTACACATAAGATAAATCCAACTATAAATATTAATTAGAAACCTAAAAATATTTAATAAATAATTGTAATTTATTTATATTTTTTAGAAATTATATAATTTAATTTATATATTACACAATGATGATGTAGTTTTTACCCAATTAATGAACTATTAAAATATTTGATATTTTAAATATCCAAATAAATGTAATTTGAGACTTTTTATGAATTAAACTAATTTTATAGGTTAATATGACATGTTATGGTTGGTTATATGATTTTTTTTGATGTAATAATGCTGTTATAAATTTATAAAAAAACCAAATACCAAATAGTGTCAAAATTGACATAAAAGACTTTTTAAAACAAATATTATATTATTAATTGATATTCTATTCCTAAAAATCTATGGTTCGGTCAAAATACTTATATAATGATAGGTGTATCATTAGTGAACCACTTGGGGTTGTCTTGGAAGTATATATTATGTTTAATAACCATATAATATAAAAATACCAAGAGACATGGTAAATGTATAACTATTTAACTAAGAGTTAATTCTAAAAGATAAGGTTATTATAGTGACCCAAACCTGTATAAAACCTATTGGTTGAGTGTTTTTAGACCCATACCCACCTTTGAAATTAAATAATTCATATTTTTTCCATTATAAACCGAAAATTATTTTATTATAAAATAATATTTCTAGATTTTCCTAAGATGCCCCTCACCCCTTTTATAAAAGGGACCCCCCCCCCCCCTTCCCGCAAATTGACATCTTCAAAGCCTTTTGGATCGGCCAACCCCTTCTGAAATACCCTCTCAACTGTACTACCTTAATCTTAGAGGACTTAATTTAGTAAAAAATCCATCCTAAAGAGCCCTTTTGATCAAATCAAAATGAAGAACCTGAAGAAGAGGTAAATATTTCATCACCTCTTTCATGTTCATTTCTTATTCCACTTCCACTTTCTTAGTTGTTTCTATTATATAATAATAAATATATTATCTTATATATACTATGATGTTATTATAATAATGGTACAACCATATTCATTATGTTATCCATCCTATGAATACCATGTCACCATACGTGCGTACGTACGGCTTACCGTCTCCACGTCGTGGTGTAGTTATTATTCAATACATTATAATTTGGATGGATATAATAATGTTATATAATTGATGTAAATAATAAATATATCATGATTATTATTCTTTATATATTATATAACGTCATGGTGTAGTTGATATTCAATACATTATAATTTGGATGGATATAATAATGATGTATAATTGATGTAAATAATAAATATATCATTATTATTACTCTTTATATATGATATAACATCAAATTATATATGATTTTAATATGTAAATAATGATATTTTCACTTGTGCATACGTATGGATTACCGTCTCCACGAACGTGATAATATTCATTCCCTATCGGAATCATTCATGAATAATTTTAATTTTATGATTAAAAATTATGATTATGAACATAATATCATTCTGTATATGAATCAAACACATCCTATCCATAACAAACATGGCTTACATAACCAAGCATGTAAAGGAAAACGAATCAGTTAACACCTGAAAAAATGATACCACTAAAATATCATTAAAAAATCAATATTGAGATCATATATAATATCATATTAATGTATGTGGTTATTGTATAATTTTATAACAATTATTTCACCATTATAAATATGCTTAACCCACCCTTAACCAAGGAAAAGTATAAGGTAAGGGTTAATTTCAAAATCACTTTATTATCTGAGGTTGTTTATACGTAATTATCTCCTTGGATCTCTTTATCATACACATCCATGCTTCGTAAAAATGTTTTTCAAAAAAATTACTATTTACTAGAAAATGGTTTAAATTCATTTATACCATTATTTTTCCTTATAAGTTCTGAAAGGAATCATTTCATCTTTTTCCAAACAAGTTACTTTATGTCCTTTTCAAAAAATTATGGAGAGAATGTTTTTTTAACTTTATAGCGTGTGCAGCTATTTTTCACCATTATACATCATAAAAGCATCCCTTACAAGCTTATAATAATATTTCCGAAATAAATGTTATCTTTTATAATTATATAAATTTTAAATGATTTCAAAATAGAAAGATAAATTTCTCTAAAAAATGTTATGATTTCATCTATGTCAACATCCTTCGATGGATTTTAATATTATTTGAAGGTGATTTATTATGATAAAAAACTTTCATACTGTATTGAAGGTTTTGTGATATGTGTGACTATGTATTTGTTATTTTTACACCATTCATGGTTAATGGAAAAATTATTGACTTTTATTATGCTAGTTTTAATACGAAATTTTATATTATGTATAAACCTTTTCATATGAGGAATCCATTAGACTTAGTATGTGACGGGTGGAGCCCGCTATAGCTCCTCGATGCGTCGGTAGGTCTCATAAGACAAATTAGTGTCTTGACACAAGGCCTTGACAAAATCTTATTTGCAGTCTTGGCACCAGGCCTTGACTATGTGGTTATTAAAGTCTGGCATTATGCATTCCATCATTATGAAAGTGGCTATTGATATTGCATGTGATTATTCGACTAGTAGAATATCCATGTGAGTAAGTAAATGGAATTATTTTGATTTATATTTTCCATATTATGACGATTTTTATGTTGAAAAGGATTTTTTATTAGTTTTATACATTCCCTTAAATGTTTATGCATATTTATAAAAGTTTCTGCTATATTGTTATCCTTACTGAGCATCTGAGCTCACCCCTTTCTATGTTTTATTTTTTCCAGGATGCGAAGAAGTATATTATGACTGACTTTCTGGGATAGTCTATGTAATCATAGTATTGTCTATGGAAACAATTTTGCTGTAGTTTTCCATTTTATGATGTGATGTAAACCTTATGAATGTATCTAGTACTTACAAGGCTTCTAAACTAATCAGTCTATTGATACTTGATATTTTTTTATCATGCCAATGTTACGTAATAATGCACTAACTCTGTGCTTTTGGGGTTGGGGCGTTATAGTTGGTATCATACAAAGTTTAGTACAACACTTGGAAACTAGATTTAGATAAACTCTGATTAGAGCACATTGACCTAAGATAGACTTTGAGGATTATTATAGAAGAACTTACTAGAATTTTGGTATTGTATAGATTTGGTAAGTTTTCCAAAAAATACATCTCTGTCTGGATATGAGCAGGCAGAGGCATCTCTGGCACAGATGGACCTCAGGGTAAAACCCAAAACCACCGCTTGAGCTAGACTCGAATGGGAATGGGTGCACGACAACGGGCCTTGTTGTGCTCTTGGTTATGACACTCCCGGGGGATATGCTTAAGATAATTCTCATTTTTTACAAACCATTATGAAGGTTTTATCAATATACACTTCCTCACAAAATCATTTTTATGATTATGGATTATATCCATAAATAGTTCAGTTTATGTTAAGTGTTTTACAAGTTTCAAAATAAGTATTTCGATTCATAAACTAATCTAGTTTATGCCATTGTTTAGAAATGGAACCTAGTAAAAGGAATAGAAATGGTATCAATGCACGCACTCCATATATGGATTTCCCTCCTGCTCAATATAATTATAGTTGAGATGGTTATAAAACTAGTGTTTATCATCTTATCACTATGCTGAGACAACTCACTCAGGTTATGAATAATAACCTTACTAGTATGGAGAAACCTGATTCACAGTATGGAGGATCAATGTTAGATATATTCTTGAGGAAAACCCACCAACATTAAATTGGATTACAAATCCATTAGTAGCTAATCAATGGATAAATTCCTTAGAGAAAATATTCCATGCTTTGAAGAGTAGTGAAAGGGAAAAAGTTATCATGGAAGTTTACCACCTCACTAGAGATGCTGATCAATTGACATCATTGATTCAAAACACATAGGAAGATGATGAAGTATAAAATATGGAATGGAGGGAGTTTGAAGATCTTTTCTTAGAAAAATACTTTCCTTGTGACCATCGACCAGATTTGGAAAGGAAATTTCTGAGTCTGAAGTAAACGAAGAATAGGAATGTAGCAAAGTTTGAGGCTAACTTTACATGGTTAACGAGGCATGCTGCAGATTATATATGTAACATAAGAAGTAATATTGATTGTTTCTTTGATGGGTTAAAACCATTTCTCTATTGAGCATTAATCTCATAATCCTTATCATCGTATGAAGATATTGTCTCATGTGCTATCAAGACAGAAAAAGAATTCTCTACGTCTTACGACATTAAAGCAAAGAAAGAGAATAAGAGATATGTCGAACACTCTATAAATGGAAATAATGGGAAGAAGGGAAATTTTGAATATCCATCCTATATTAAATGTGGGAAGAAACACCCTGGTATTTTCCGGAAGAAAATGGGAGTTTGTTACAAGTGTGGTGAAAAAGGCCACCAAGCTCGTGATTTCAAAGGGAAGAAATAGGCTGTCGATTTTGAATGCTACAATTTTAGAGAAAGGGGGAATTAAGTGAATGAATGTCCTAAGTGTCAGGGAAACATACTCAGAAAAGTCCAAGGGATCGAGTCCAAACTTATGCTATCACTGCTGCTAAGGTTGAAGCTACAGAAGCATTGTGGAATGTAATTTAATGGTTTCCTTGGGTTTAGCAAATGATTTATTTGATTCGGGATCATCGCATTGTTTCATATCATCCAAGATTGATAAGAAAATTATATGTTTCCAATTTGATTTAACAAGGGTGTTGTTAGTCAGAACTCATAAGGGAAGTATCATTGCAACAAAGTTTTTTTGAATAAATCCCCATTATGGAATATAAATGTTCTTTATCTATTGATCTCATCATCATTCCCATGATTAAATTTGATATAATCCTTGATATGGATTGGCTTTCGGACCATGATCCAAAAATTTATTGTATGAATAAGGCGGTTACAATTTTTTTTTATGATAACGAGGACCTTATCTTTAGAGAAGAAACATAGCCACCTAATTCTTATCTAGATCCACCCCCAGTAGATCAACTAAATTCAATTATTAGGGAGAAAGAGAATGAAATAACTATGGGTGAGGAAAGTAATGTTCAAATAGAGGATGTACCTATTGTGAAAGAATATGTTGATGTGTTTCTAGACGATTTACTTGGACATCCTCCAGAATGAGAAATTGAGTTTTCCATTAATTTAATTACTGAATCAAGGCCCTTATCGAAGACCCCTTATAGAATGGCCATTGTGGAATTTGTGGAACTAAAGAAAAAACTAGAGGAATTGAGTAATAATGGATTTATTCTCCCTAGTGTTTCTCCATGGGGAGCCCATATTCTTTTTTTAAGAAGAAAGATGGATCTATGAGGTAGTGCAATGACTACAGGGAGATCAATGCTATAACAATAAAGAACAAGTATCCCATACATCACATTAATGATTTATTCAACCTACTTCATGGAGCTCAATACTATTTAAAGATTGACCTTCGATCTCGATATCATCAGTTGTGGGTGAAGAAGGAACACATTCCGAAAATAGCATTTTGAACCAGGTATGGGCATTTTGAGTTTACAGTAATGCCTTTTGGATTGACTAAATCACCATATGTCTTCATGGATCTAATGAATAGAGTTTTCAGAAAATATCTTGATGAATTTTTAGTGATATTTATTGATGATATCTTTGTATACTCCGAAATCTACAATGATCCTGAAAATCACTTGCGCATTATCTTGAAAACAAATAGAAGAAATGAATTATATGGGAAGTTTAGCAAGTGTGAATTCTGGCTTCAAGATATTTCTTTTCTTGGCAATATTGTATCTAAGTATGGAATCTCTATTGATAATTCTAAGACAAGAGAAATCCATGAATGTCTAGCACCATTGAGTATAAATGAGGTACACTATTTTATTGGTTTAGCAGGTCATTATCGGCATTTGGTCTAGAATTTTTCTTGAATGGCTATCCCATTTATAAAGCTCACACGAAAAAGGGTTAATTTTTTTTGGAAAAAAGAGTGTGAATAATGTTTTTAATAATTGAAGAGAATATTATTCAATGCTCCTCTATTGACTCTACCATTGGGGAAAGATGGGTTTGTTATTTATAGTGATGCATCGAAGAAAGGACTTGGTTGTGTCCTTATGCAGAATGATAGAGTTATTGCCTATGCATCATGATAGCTGAAATTTCATGGGAAAAACTATCATACTCGTGATCTTTAATTAGAAACTATAATCTTTTCTTTAATGATTTGGAGACAGTATCTCTATGGTGAAAAATTTGAGATTTATACTGATCACAAGAGTTTGAAGTATATTTTCTCATAGAAAGAACTCAATATGAGTCAAAGGAGATGGCTTAAACTACTCAAGGATTATGATTGCACGATACACTACCACCCGGGTAAGGAAAATAAGGAGGCAGATTCTTTGATCAGAAAAGATCTTGGAGTTTTGAACAAGATGGGAGTTGAAAGGGATCCGATTTTCATGGATCTAGTAAAGATGGATATGGGAATAACTGTGGAAGGTGAAACATTAATGCTTTTTCAAATGGTTTCCAAACCATATTTACTAGAAAGGATAAAAAGTTATAAGGTTGATGATGAGGAGTTTTAAAAGAATATTAACATTGTGAATGATGGGATATTGAGTGGATTCGTATATGAAGATGGAATTTTGAAATTTGGGAAGAGACTTTGTGTTCCTGATATCCCTGATCTAAAAATAGAATTTTTGGATGATGTTAATAGCTCTAATTTACCTATACACCCTGGGAGCACCAAAATGTATAGATATTTTAAGGAACATTTTTTCCAGGACAAAATGAAGAGAGATATTTATGATTTTGTGCCAATATGTATGGTTTTTCAACAAGTGAAATCTGGAAGGCAACAGCCTAGAGGAGTCATGCAACATCTTCTAATACCTGAGTGGAAATGAGATGATATCACGATGGACTTTGGCATGGGGATACGAAAGACTCTTAGATGGAACGATTCAATATGGGTCATTATTGATCATCTTACCAAGCTAGCACAATTTCTTTCTATAAGAGAAGATTTACCACTTGAAAGTCTAGCAAGACTATATATTAATGAAGTTGTGAGACTTCATGGATTACCCCTATCAATTGTTTTTTATCATGATCCACATTTTACATCATGATTCTGGAAAAGTCTTCAGAAAGCCCTGGATACGGAACTTCGTTTGAGCACTGCATACCACCCCCAAACTGAAGGACAATCAGAACAGACTATTAAAACCTTAGAAGACATGTTGAGATCATTCTCACATGACATTCAAGGTATATGGGATCAATATTTACCTCTGGTAGAATTTTCCTATAAAAATATCTTCCATTCAAGTATTCATATGGAACCATATAATGTTTTATATGGAAAGAGATGTCACACACCAACCTGTTGGGATGATGTTGGTGAATGAAAACTCATAGGCGCAGAACATTATGAGGAAACGATGGAAATTGTGAAGGTAATCCAAACCCACATCAAAGTATATCAAATTAGGCAGAAGCGCTATGAAAATAACCGAAGGAAGGATTTGAAATTTTACGTAGGAGATCATGTTATATTGAAGGTATATCTATAGAAGGGTGTTGTAGGTTTCAGTAAGAAGTGTAAATTTAGTCTCATGTATATCATGCCTTTCGAAATTCTGGAATGAATTGGGGTTGTAGCTTACCATTTGTAAATGCCTCCAAGTCTCTCCAAAGTTCATGATGTGTTCCACGTACCACGGTTGAGAAAATACATGCCTAACCCAGCACATATACTCACTTATGAGGAATTAGAACTGGAACCCGATTTGTCTTATTGAGAAGAGCTAGTCAAGGTTCATGATATAAGAGAACAATTGTTGAGAAACCGGATGACTCATCTCGTAAAAGTTCTATGGAGAAACCATAAGATGGAAGAGGGAAAATGGGAACCTGAGGAACTTATGATGAAGAACCACCCGAATCTTTATATGCAGTAATATTCAAGAAATTTCGAGGATGAAATTATTTGAAGGAAGGGAGAATGTAACACCCCAAGCTTCCACGGTACGTTTCCCTTTGAATAATGCAATATCTTTCATTGTACGCAACTTCGACATTCTAACACATCGCGACCAACAAACTAGCCGTTTTAAATATTAAAAAAAACTTTTTGGAATTTTATAAATTTTATCTTTCAAAATGGATATATTTTTTGGATTCGGAATATCGAAAAATATTAGGGTGAATTTTTGGTATTTTTCTGAAAACATTTAATTTTTATTTAATATTGAAAAACACTGAGTTATTGTTTAAAACATACTTTTTATTTAAATAATTATTTATTTTATTTAAATTTATTTTAGGTCAAAATATATTGACAATACCTATATAAGTTCAATTTAATTCGTTGGACTCAGTTTATAATAATTTTAGATATAAAAAAATTTATTGAACTTTTTACCGTCTTTTACCCACCTCCTAGCAGCATCTGAAAATTTACATAACACTTAATTTTACCGCTTCTGTGAGTTGTATTTCGAAAATCTGAGAGACACAGTTGATATCTCCAAGTAAAATTTGTATCGTTGAGATAAAAATAATTTTTTGTAAATAGTAACTTTTGACTTTTATTTACCACGGTTAAAAGTAAATAGCGTAATTAATGGTAAAAATGATATTATTATTATTACCCTAACCCATGTCTTAATTATATTGGATAACTTTAATTTGACCAAAAACAACCTTAGGAATAAAATATGATCCTTTAGGTACACATGGATTAGATTAGGACATTTATTATTATTTAATTCAAAGCAGAGTTAAAAGTGTTAAATTAAATGTTTAATAACAAAACCATTTTTAATATATGGTAACACATAAGATAAATTCGACTATAAATATTAATTAGAAATTTAAAAATATTTTCTACATAATTGTATTTTAATTAAATTTTTTAGACCTTATATAATTTTATTTATTTATATCACAATGATGATTGAGTAATTACCAAATTAATAAAATATTAAAATATTTGATATTATAAATATCCAAATAAATTTTATTTGAGACTTTTTATGAATTATACTAATTTTCTAGGTTAATATGACATGTTAGGGTTGGTTAGATGAATTTTTTAGAAGTAATAATGCTGTTATTAATTTAGCAAAAACAAAATTCCAAATAGTGTCAAAATTGACATAAAAGAGTTTTTAAAACAAATATTATATTATTAATTGATATTCTATTCCAAAAAAAACTAAGGTTTTGCCAAAAGACGTATATAATGATATTTTAATCATTAATGAACCACTTGGGGTTCTATTAGAATTATATAGTATGTTTATTAACCATATAATATAAAAATACAAAGACACATGGTAAATGTCAAACTATTTAACTAAGAGTTAAATCTAAAAGATAAGGTTACGATAGTCACCCAAACCTATCTAAAACCTATTGGATGAGTGGTTTTTGACTCATCCCCACCATATTCATTAAATAATTCATTTTTTATCAATTATAAATAGAAAATTATTTTATTATAAAATAATATTTCTAGCTTTTCCTAAGGTGCCCATCACACCTCTTATAAAAGGATACTCTCCCTACCCTAAAATTCACATCTTCAAAGCCTTTTGTGTAATTCCTCGACCCCAGAATCCCAAATCTAGTGCATTATTACGTATCATTGGCATGATCACAAAAGATCAAGTCTCTAATGACTAATTAGTTTAGTAGCCTTGGAGGTACTAGATACATTCATAAGGTTTACATTACGTCATAAAATGGAAAACTACAACAACATTGATTCCATAGACAACACTGAGACCCCATAGAGTATCCCTGCAGGTCAGTCATAATATAATTTTTAGCATCATGGAAAAAATAAAACATAGAAAGGGGTGAGCTTAGATGCTCCGTAAGGATAACAATATAGTGAAAACTTTCATAAATAAGCATAAACATTTAAGGAAATGTATAAAACTAAAACAAAAGCCTTTTAAACATGAACTTCAGCATAATATGGCAAAGGTAAAATCAAGATAATTCCATTTACTTAATCACATGGATATTATACTATTGTAATAATCACATGAAATTTCAATATCCACTTTCACAATAATGGAATGCATAATGCCAGACGTTCATAACCACATAGTCAAGGCCTTGTGAAAAAACTACAAATTAGATTTTGTCAAGGCCTTGTGCCAAGACACTAGTTTGTCTCATGAGACCTACCGATGCATAGAGGAGCTATAGAAGGCTCCACTCGTCACTTACTAAGTCCAATGCATTCCACATATGAAAAGGTTTAAACATAATAAAAACATTCGTATTAAAACTCGCATACGGAATGTCAATAAATTGTCCATAAACCATGAATGGTCTGAACTAACACATCCATAGTCAAACATATCACAAAACCTTCAATATAATATGGAATTTTATGTATCATAATAAATGAACTTCAAAAAAACTTAAAATCCATCAAATGATGTTGACATAGATGAAATCAAAACCATTTTAGAGAAATATCTCTTTCTATTTTGAAATCATTTAAATGTCACGTAATTATAAAATAAAACTTTTATATTTAAAAATATTTGTATAATATTGCAAGGGAAGCTTCGACGATGTTATAACGGCGGAAAATAGCCTCACCTGTCGTATAAGTTAAAAAACATTCTTGCCTTAAATTTGTCGAAAAGTTTAAAAAGTACCTTGTTTGGAAAACGACGGAAAGATTACATTATAAACATATTATAAAATTCAAACAAGGGTATAAATGACTTTAAACCATAGTCTATAAAATAGTAAGAATGTTTTGAAATACATTTTTAATAAACATGGATATGGATGATAAAGAGGTCCTAGTAGATAATTACATATAAACAACCTCGGATAATGAAGAGATTGTATAATTAACCCTTACCTTGTACTTTTCCTTGGTAGAGGGTTGGTTAACCTCCTGTATAATGGTTAAATAATTGTTATTTAATTATACAAAAATAATATACATTAATATGATATCATATATGATCTTTTGACATTGCTTTATTTAATAATATCATAGTATTATCGTCATTTCGGGTGTTAACGGATTCGTTTTCTTTTATATTCTTTTTTATGTGAGTCATATTTGTTATGGATGGGATGTATCTTATTCATATCCAGAATGATATTAAGTCTTTAAAAATAATTTTTAATCATCTAATGAAAATTAATCTTGAATGGATACGACAGGGAATGAATCTCATCGTGTTCAAGGAGATGGTAATCCGTACGTACGCATGAGCGACAAAATCATTATTTTGAAATTAAAATAATATATAATTTGATGGTATATCATATATATATATATAGAATATTTATCATGTTATATTTATTATTTAAATCATTTACACATCATTATTATACCCATCCAAATAATAATGTATTGAATAACAATTACACCACGACAAGGAGACGATAAGCCGTACGTACACACGTATGGTGACATGGAATTCAAAGTATGAATTGAATAATGAAAATGGTAGTAACATATTTATAATATTATCACAGTATATAGAAGATATTGGAGTTATTATTTTATAATGGAAATAACAAAGAAAGAGGTAAGAGAAGAAGAAAGGAATATGAAAGAGGTGATGAAATATTTACCTCTTCTTCGGGCTCTTCCTTTTGATTTGATCAAAAGGCCTCCTTAGGTTGGATTTTTGACAAAAGGAGGGACTCTAGGATTAATGGAGGACAGTTGAGAGGGTATTTTCTCAGGGTTTGGCAGATCCAAATGGAATTGAAGGTGTGAGTTAGAGAGAAGGGGGAGTTCCCTTTTATAAGAGGGGTGAGGGGCACTTTAGGAAAAGATAGAAATATTATTTTATAATAAAAATAATTTTCCATTTATAATGGCTCTAAAATGGATTATTTAAAGTCTATGGTTAGGATGGGTCGAAAAACACTCAACCAATAGGTTTTAGATAGGTTTGGGTCACTATATTAACGATATCTTTAAGATTTAACTTCCGGTTAAATAGTTTTACATTTACCATGTCTCTTTGCATTTTTATATTATATGGTTAATAAACTTACTATATACTTAAAAGAGAACCCCAAGTGGTTCATTAATGATACACCTATCTTTATATAAGTCATTTGTCATATCCTTATATTTTTAGGAATAGAATATCAATTAATAGTATAATATTTGTTTTAAAAACTCTTTTATGTCAATTTTGACACTATTTGGTCTTTTCTTTTTACTAAATTCATAAAACAATTATTACTTATAAAACAATTCATCTAACTAACAATAATATGTCATATTAACTTTTAAAATTAGAGTAATTCATAAAAAGTATCAAATTACATTTATATGGATATTCATAATATCAATTATTTTAATATTTCATTAATTAGGTAATTACTGCATCATCATTGTGTCATAAATAAATTAAATTATTTAATGTCTAAAAAATATAAATAAACTACTATTACATAGGAAATATTTTTCTCTTTATAATTAATATATATTAGAATTTATCTTATGTATAACCCTATATTAATAAAAATTTAGTTATTAAACTTTGATTTTAACTCTTTTAACTCTTATTTAAATAAAATAATAATAAATGTCCTAATCTAATCCAAGTGGACCTAAATGATCATATTTTATTACTAAGGATGTTTTTGGTCGAATTAAACTTATCCAATGGAATTAGGACATATTTTAGGGTAATAATAATATAATGTTTACACTTAATTACCCTATTTACTTTTAACCGTGGTAAATAAAAGTAAAAAGATACTATTCACCAAAAATTATTTTCATCTTATTGAACCAAATATTTCTTACTCATGTCAACTGTGTCTTTTGAATTTTTGAAATTCCACTCACAGAAGCGGTAAAATTATGTTTAATGTGAATTTACAAATTCTCCTTGGAGGTGGGTAAAAGACGGTGAAAAGTTCAATAAAATTTTTATATATCTAAAATTATTATAAACTAACTCCAATGAATTACATTGAAACTTATATTGGTATTATGTATCTATTTTGAACTACATTAAATTTAAATAAAATAAATAATTATTTAAATAAAAATTCGTTTTTAGACAACAACTCATTGTTTTTCACTATTCATCAAAAATTGAAATTTTTCAGAAAAATACCAAAAATTTACCCTAGGATAATTTCGATATAAAGATTCCAAAAATGAAGTCCATTTTGAAAGATAAAATTTTAAAAAGTGGGTATTACTATTCATAACGGCTAGTTTGATTGGTGGTGATGTGTTAGAACTCGAAGTTTCGTACAACACACAATACTCTATTATTCAAAGAGAAGCGTACCGTGGAATCTTTGGGTGTTAAATTATCCCCTCCTTCACATAATTTCTTCCTTGAAATTTCTAGAATATTACTGCATGAAACGACTCGGGTGGTTCTTCATCATATGTTCCTCAGGTTCCCGCATTACCTCTTCCATCATATGGTTTCTCCATAGAACTTTTACCAGACGAGTCGTCCGGTTTCTCATCACATGTTCTCTTGTATCAAGAATCTTGGCAGCTTCTTCACAATAAGACAGATCGGGTTCCAGTTCTAATTCCTCATAGGTGAGTACATGTATTGGGTCATGAATGTATTTTCTCAACAGTGATACGTGGAACACATCGTGAACATTAGAGAGACTTAGAGGAATTTCCAAATGGTAAGCTACAACCCCAATTCTTTATAGAATTTCGAAAGGTCCAATGTACCTGGGACTCAATTTTCCCTTCTTACCGAAACATATAACACCATTCCATAGAGATTCCTTCAAGAAAACAAGAACTCCTACCTAAATTCCAAATCCTTCGTTCGGTTATCAGCAGAGCACTTCAGCCTACTTTGAGCTGCTTTGATGCGGTTTTGGATTACATTCACCTTTTCCATCGTTTCCTCCACTAGTTCTGTGCCTACGATTTTTCTTTCACCAACATCATCCCAATAGGTTGGGGTGCGACGTCAATTTCCATATAACGCTTCATATGGTTTCATCTAAATACTTTAATGGAATCTATTTTTATTGTAAAATTCTACTAGAGATAAATATTGATAACACATACCTTGAAAGTCAAGTGAGTATGACCTCAACATGTCTTCTATGGTTTAAATAGTTCGTTCTGATTGTCCCTCAGTTTGGGGGTGGTAGGAAGTTCTCAAACGAAGTTCAATATCCATGGATTTCTGAAGAATTTTCCAGAATCTTGATGTCAAACGTGGATCAAGATCAGAAACAATCGAGAATGGTAGTCCATGAATTCTCACAACATCGTTAATATACAGTCTTGCTAAACATTCCAGTGGTAAATATTACCTAATAGCACGAAAATGTGCTGACTTGGTACGATGATCAACAATTTCCCATATTTCATCATTCCTTCTAGGAGTCTTTGTTAGTTCCATGACAAATTCCATATTAATATTATCCCATTTCCACTTAGGTATGGGAAGAGGTCGCATGACTCCTCTAGGTTGTTGCCTTCCATCTTTCACTTGTTGACAGACCATACATCTGAACACAAAATCAGAAATCTCCCTCTTCATGTTGTCCCACCATAAATGTTCCTTCAAATATCTATACATTTTGGTGCTCCCTGGGTGTATAGAGAAATTGGATCTGTGAGAATCATCCAACAATTCTCTTTTTAGATCAGGTATATTGGGAACACAATGTGTCTTCCCAAATTTCAAAATTCCATCTTCATACACAAAGTCACTCAATCTCCCATCATTCACATATTTAGTCTTATTTTGAAACTCTTCATCACTGGTATAAGAACTCTATATCCTTTCTAGTAAATATTATTTGGAAACCATTTGAAAAAGTATTGATGTTTCACCTTCCATGGTTATTCCGATATCTATCTTTTCTAGATCTATGTATATCTGATCCTTTTCAATTATCATATTGTTCAAAACTCCATGATCTTTTCTACTCAAAGCATCTTCCACCTTATTTACCTTCCCCAAGTGGTAGTGTATAGTTCAATCATAATCATTGAGTAGTTCAAGCCATCTCCTTTGCCTCATGTTGAGTTCTTTTTGTGAGAAAATATACTTGAAACTCTTGTGATCACTATAAATCTCACATTTTTCACCATTGATATAGTGTCTCCAAATCTTCAAATCAAATATTATAGATGCTAACTCAATATCAGGAGCATGATAGTTTTGCTCATGATTTTTTAGCTATCTTGATGCGTATGCAATAACCCTATCATTCTGCATAAGGACACAACCAAGTCCTTTCTTTGATGCATCACTATAAATAACAAACTCATCATTCCCTGATAGTAGAGTCAATATAATAGCATTGACAAATTTTCTCTTCAGTTCTTCAAGACATTATTAATACTCTTTTATCCAAACAAATTTAACCCCTTTTGTGTGAGATTTGTTAATGGGTTCGCCAACTGGGCAAAATTTTGGATGAAACGTCGATTATAACCTGCTAAACCAATAAAACTGTGTTCCTCAGTAATACTCGACGACGATGGATATTCTTGGATTTCTCTTGTCTTAAAAGGATCAACAGATATTCCATCCTTATAGAAAATATGGACAAGAAAATAAATCTCTTGAAGCCAGAATTCAGACTTTCTAAACTTCCCATATAATTCATGTATTCTAAGAGTCTTCAGGATAATGCGCAAGTGATTTTCATGATCTCCGTAGATTTTGGAGTATACCAAGATATCATCAATAAATACCAGTAAAAAGTCATCAATATATTCCTTGAAAACCTTTTTCCTTAGATCCATGAAGACAGAGGGTGCATTAGTTAATCAAAAAGGCATTACAGTAAACTTTTAATGCTCGTACCTGGTTCGAAATGCTGTTTTCGGATTGTGTTCCTTCTTCACACAAAACTGATGATATCCAGATCGAAGGTAAATATTTGAAAAGTATTGAGCTCCATGAAGTTGGTCAAATAAATCATCAATGTGAGGTAGGGGATACTTATTCTTTATTGTTATTTTATTAATATCCCTGTAGTCAATGCCCAACCCCATAGATCCATCTTTCTTATTAATAAAAAGAACAGGGGCTCCCCATGGAGAAACACTAGGGTGAATAAATCCCTTATTACTCAATTCCTCTAGTTATTTCTTTAGTTCCACTAATTCCACAGTGGCCATTCTTTAAGGGTTCTTTGATATGGGCCTTGAACTAGGAATTAAATCAATGGAAAACACAATTTCTCGTTCTGGAGGATTTCCAGGTAAATCTTCTGGAAACACATCAACATATTCTTTCACAATAGATACATCGTCTATTTGAACATTCCTTTCCTCACCCACAGTCATTTCATTCTCTTCCTCCCCAATAATTGAATTTTGTTGAGCTAATGGGGGTGGATCTTGATCAGAATTAGGTGGTTATGTTTATTCTCTAAAGATAAGGTACTCTTTATCATCATCAAAAAATTTAACTGCCTTCTTCTTACAATAAATATTTGCATCACGGTCCAAAATCCAATCCATACAATGGATTATTTCAAATTCAATCATGGGTATAACGATGAGATCAGCAGATAAAGAACATTTATATGCCCTCATGGGGACTGATTCACAAAACTTTGTTGCAATGATACTTCCCTTAGATGTTTTGATTGAAAACTCCCTTGTTAAATCAAATTGGAAATATATAATTTTCTTAGCAAACTAAGAAGATATGAAACAATGTGATGATCCAAAATCAAATAAATCATTTTCTAAACTTGAGGATACCATTAAATTACCTGCCACCACGTCTTTAAAAGCTTCTACCTCAGCTGTAGTGATAATATAATCGTGGCCTTGATCCCTTGGCCTTTTTGAGGTAAGTTCCCCTAACTCTTAATAAATTCATTTGCATAATGCATCCTTTACCTACAATTATACCATTCAACATTGACAGCCTCTTTCTTCCCCTTGCAATCACAAGCTTGGTGGCCTTTTTCACCACACTTTTAACAGACTCCATTCCCTTCAGGAAAGTACCAGGGTGTTTCTTCCCACATTTACTACTGTATAGATATTCAACTTTTCCCTTCTTCCCCTTATTTTCATTTCCAGACTATTCATAAGATCTCTTCTTCTCTTTCCTTCCTTTAATGTTGTAAGACTTATAGAATTCTTTTTCTATCTTGATAGCACATGAGATAATATCATCGTACGACGAGAAGGATTGTGAGACTAATTATCGATATAGAAATGGTTTAACCCATCAAATAAATAATCAATCTTACTTCTTGGGTTACGTATATAATCTTCATCATGTCTCGCTAACCTTGAAAAGTTAGCTTCATACTTTTCGACATTCTTATCCTCCTTTTTCCTAAAACTAAGAAATTGCCTTTCCATATCCACTCGACGGTCACGAGGAAATTATTTTTCTAAGAAAAGCTATTTAAACTCCCTCCATTTCATATTTGATACTTCATCATCTTCCTTTTTGTTTTGAATCAATGACCACCATTGCTTAGCATCTCTAGTGAGGCAGTAAATTTCCATGACAACTTTTTCCCTTTCACTACTCCCCCAGGCACGGAATATTTTCTCTAATGAATTTATCCATTGCTCAGCCACTAATGGATTTGTACTCCCATTGAATTTTGGTGGTTTTTTCATCATGAGGCGATCTATCATTGTTCCTTCATGTTGTGGATCAGGGTGCTCCATATGGGTAAGGTTATTATTCATAACCTGAGTGAGTTGTCCCAGTATGGTGATTAGTTGATCAGCACTAGTTGCATCACCAGCTCTACTATAATTATCTTGGGTAGGAGGGTAATCCCTACATGAAGTGAGTGCATTGATACAGTTTCCATTCCTTCCACTAGGGTCCATTTATAAACAATGGCATAAACTAGATTAGTTTATCAATTGCAATACATAAATAAAAATTTATAAAACACTTAACATAAATTGAACAGATTATGGATATAATCCGTAATCATAAAAATGTTTTCTTTGAATAAGTATATACTCATAAAACCTTCATAAAGGTTTGTAAAGAAAATGATAATTATACTAAGCATATCCTCTGGGAGTGTCGTAACCAAGAGTCTAGCAAGGCCAATTGTCTTCACCAGTTCTCGTTCTAGTCTAGCTCAAAGCGGTGTTTCTGGGTTTTACCCCTAGGTACACATGTACCAGAACTTCCTCTACCTGCTTATATCCAGATAGGGATGTATTTCTTGGAAAACTTACAAAATCTCTAGAATACCAAAATTCTCGGAGGTTCATCAATATTAACCCTCAAAGTCTATTTTAGGGTAATGTTCTCTAATCATAGTTTATCTAAATATAGATTCCAAGGTTTGTACTAAACTTCCTCTGATACCAACTATAACGCCCCGAACCCAGAAGATTAGAGTCGGTGCAGTATTATGTATCATTGGCCTGATCACAAAAGATCAAGTCTTAAAAGACTGATTAGTTTAGTATCCTTGGAAGTACTATATCCATTGATAAGGTTTACATTACATCATAAAATGGAAAAATACAAAAACATTGTTTCCATAGACAACACTGATATCCAATAGACTATCCCTGGAGGCCAGTCATAATATAATTCTTCACATCTTAGGAAAAATAAAACATAGAAAGGGGTGAGATCAGATGCTCAGTAAGGATAAAAATATAGCCGAAACATTCATAGATAGGCTTAAACATTTAAGGCAATGTATAAGACTAAAAAAAGCCTTTTAGACTTGAACTTAAGCATAATATGGAAAATATAAAATCAAAATAATTTCATTTACTTACTCACATAGATATTCTACTAGTCGAATAATCACATTAAAAATCAATAGCCACTTTCATAATGATGGAATGCATAATGCCAGACATTCATAACCACATAGTCAAGGCCTCGTGCCAAGACTAAAAATTAGATTTTGTTAAGGCCTTATACAAAGACACTAGTTTGTCTTAGGAGCCCTACCGATACATCAAGAAGCTATAGGAGGCTCTACTCGTCACTTACTATGTCCAGTGCATTCCTCATATGAAAAGGTTTAAACATAACATAAAAATTAATATTAAAACTGGCATACGAAATGTCAATACTTTATCCATAAACCATGAATAGTATGAAATAACACATCCATAGTCAAACAATTCACAAATCCTTCAATACAATATGGAAGTTTTGTATCATAATAAATCAACTTCAAAAAAACATAAAATCCATCAAAGGATGTTGACATAGATGATATCAAAACCATTTAAGAGAAATATATCTTTCTATTTTGAAATCATTTAAAGGTCACGTAATTATAAAATAAAACATTCATATTTTAAAATATTCTTATAATCTTGTAAGGGAAGTTTCGAAGATGTTATAATGGCGGAAAATAGCCGCACCCGCCGTATAAGTTAATAAAAACATTCTTAACTTAAATTTGTCGAAAAGTTAAAAAGGTACCTTATTTGGAAAACGACAGAAAGATTCCTTTATAAACATCTTATAAATTTCCAACAATTGTATAAATGAATTTAACCCATAGTTTATAAAATAGTAAGAATGTTTTGAAATATATTTTTAAGAAACATGGATGTGGATGATAGAGAGGTCCTAGTAGATAATTACGTATAAACAACCTCGGATAATGAAGAGATTGTAGAATTAAACCTTACCTTGTACTTTTCCTCAGTCAAGGGTAGGTTAAACTCATGTATAATGGTGAAATAATTGTTATTAAATTGTACAATAATCATATAAAATAATATGATTTCATATATGATCTTTTAACATTTCTTTGTTTAATAATATCATAGTATTATCATCATTTCAGAAGTTAACGGATTCTTTTTCCTTTATATTATTTGTTATGTGAGTCATATTTTCTGTGAATGGGATGTATTTTATTCATATCCAGAATGATATTATGTCTTTAAATATTATTTTTAATCATATAATTAAAATTAATCTTGAAATGATACGATGAAAAATGAATGTCATCGTGTTCAGGAAGACGGTAATCCGTACGTACGCACGAGTGACAATATCATTATTTTGAAATTAAAATAATATATAATTGGAAGGTATATCATATATAATGAATCATTATCATGTTATATTTATTTTTTACATCAATTACACATCATTTTTATACACATCCAAATAATAATGTATTGAATAACAATTACACCACGATGTGGAGACGGTAAGTTGTACGTACACACTTATGGTGACATGTCATTCAAAGGATGGATTGAATAATGAATCTGGTTGTACCATATTTATAATAACATTACATTATATAGAGGATACATGAGTAATTATTTTACAATGGAAATAAACAATAAATAGGAAGTGGAAGAAGAAAGGAACTTGAAAGAGGTGATGAAATATTTACCTATTCTTTGGGTACTTCCTTTTGAATTGATCAAAAGGGCTCCTTAGGTTGCCTTTCTGACTAAATAAGGGACTATGGGATGAAGGGAGGACAGTTTAGAGGGTATTTGGTCAGGGTTTGTCCAAGACAAATTGCTTCTAAGATGTGAATTATAGATAAGGGGGGGTGCCCTTTTATAAGAGGGGTGAGGGGAACCTTAGGAAAAGCTAGAAATATTATATTATAATAAAATCATTTTCGGTTTCTAATGTCTCCAAAATGGATTTTGTAAAGTATAAGGTGGTTATGGGTCAAAATCCACTCAACCAATATGTTTTAGATATGTTTGGGTCACTATATGAACTTTATATTTAAGATATAACTTTTAGTTAAATAGTTTGACATTTACCATGTCTCATTGTATTTTTAGATTATATGGTTAATAAACCTACTATATATTTCCAAAATAACCACATGTGGTTCATTAATGATACACCTATCATTATATAAGTTTGTTGGATGATCCATAGATTTTTAGGAATAGAATATAAATAATAATATAATATTTGTTTTAAAAACTCTTTTATGTCAATTTTGACACTATTTGGTCTTTTGTTTTTTATAAATTCATAAAAACATTATTATATCAAATAAAGTTCATCTAACTAACCCAAATATGTCATATTAACCTATAAAATTTGTTTAATTCATAAAAAGTATGAAATTCCATTTATTTGGATATTCATAATATCAATTATTTTAATATTTCATTAATTAGGTAATTACTGTATCATCATTGTGTCATAAATAAATTAAATTATTTAATGTATAAATAATATAAATAAAATACCATTATGTAAAAAATCTTACGATATTTCTAATGAATATTTATAGTCGAATTTAACTTTTGTATAACCCTATATTAGAAACGTTTTAGTTATTAACGTTTGATTTTAACTCTTTTAACTCTTCTTTAAATAAAATAATAATAAATGTCCTAATCTAATCTAAGTGGACCTAAAGGATCATATTATATTCCTAAGGTTTTTTTTGGTCGAATTACACTTATCCAATAGAATTGAGAAATTTTTGAGTGTAATAATAATATCATTTTTACCCTTAATTACCCTATTTACTTTTAACCGTGGTGAATAAAAGTAAAAAGTTATTATTCACCATAAAATATTTTCATCTTATTGAACCAAATTTTCCTTACTGATATCAATCGTGTCTCTCAGATTTTTTAAATTCCACTCACAAAAGCGGTAAAATTATGTTTTATGTGAATTTGCAAATTCTCCTATGAGGTGGGTAAAAGACGGTGAAAAGTTCAATAAAATTTTTGTATATCTAAAATTATTATAAACTAACTCCAATGAATTTCATTGAAATTATATAGGTATTATGTATCTATTTTGACTAAAATTAAATTCAATTAAAATATATAATTATTTAAATGAAAATTCGGTTTTAAACTATAACTTAGTGTTTTTCACTATTCATCAAAAATTGAAAGTTTTCTGAAAAATACCAAAAATTCACCCTAGGCTACTTTCGATATTCTGAATCCCAAAATGAAGTCCATTTTGAAATATAAAATTTATAAAATTTCAAAAAGTGGTTATTACTATTCATAACAGCTAATTTGATTCGTTGTTGTGTGTTAGAACTTGAAGTTGCATACAACATATGCTACTCTATTATTCAAAGAGAAGCGTACCATGAAAGCTTGGGGTGTTACATTTTGGCTCGGCCAACCCCAGCCCAAATACCCTCTCAAATATCCTCCCTTCATCCAATAGGCCTTCCTTTAGTCAAAAATCCAACCAAAGAAGCCCTTTTGATCAGATCAAAAGGAAGAACCTTAAGAAGAGATAAATATTTCATCACCTCTTTCAAGTTCCTTTCTTCTTCAACTTTCTATTTCTTTGTTGTTTCCATTATAAAATAATAACTCTAGTATTTTCTATATACTGTGACGTTATTATAAAAATTGTACAACCATATTCATTATGTTATCCATATATGAATAACATGTCACCATACGTGTGTATGTACGCCTTACCATCTCCATGCCATGGTGTAGTTTTTATTCAATACATTATAATTTGGATGGGTATAATAATGAAGTTTAATTGATGTAAATAATGAATATAACATGATTATGATTCTGTATATATGATATACCATCCAATTATATATGATTTTAATATCAAAATAATGATATTGTTTCTCATACGTACATGCGTATTACCTTCTTCACGGACGCGATGAGAATCATTCCCCAATCAGAATAATTCAAGAATAATTTACATTTTATGATTAAAGATAATTACTATGAACATTATATCATTATATATATGAATCAAATACATCTTATCCATAACAACCATGGCTTACGTAGCCAAGATTATAAAGGAAAACGAATCAGTTAACACCTGAAATGATGAGACTACTAAAATATAATTAACAAAGCAATATTAAGATCATATATGATATCATATTAATGTATATTGTTATTTAATAATATAATAACAATTATTTCACCATTATACAGGAGGTTAACCTACCCTCGACCATGGAAAAGTACATGGTAAGGGTTAATTTCACAATCTCTTCATTATCTGAGGTTGTTTATACGTAATTATCTACTAGGATCTCTTTATCATCTACATCCATGCTTCTTAAAAATATATTTCAAAACATTTTTACTATTTACTAGACAGTGGGTTAAAGTCATTTATACCCTTATTTGACCTTATATGTTCTGAAAGGAATCTTTCCGTCATTTTCCAAACAAGGTACTTAATGACCTTTTTGACAAAATTAATGTAAGAATGTTATTTTTAACTTATACGGTGGGTGTGGCTATTTTTATCCGTTATAATATCATCAAAGCTTCCCTTACAATCTTATAAGAATATATCAAAAATTAAATTTTTCTTTTATAATTATTTTATTTTTAAATGATTTGAAAATAGAATGATATATTTCTATAAAAAATGTTTTGATTTCATTTATGTCAACATCCTTTGATGGATTTTAATATTATTTGAAGTTCCTTTATTATGATACAAAACTTCCATATTGTATTGAAGGTTTTGTGATGTGTGTGACTGTGGATGTGTTATTTTTACACCATTCATGGTTTATGGATAAAGTATTGACATTTTGTATGCTAGTTTTAATACGAATGTTTATGTTATGTTGAAACCCGTTCATATGAGGAATGCATTGGACTTAGTATGTGACGGGTGGAGCCTTCTATATCTCTTCAATGCATAGGTATGGCTCATGAGACAAACTAGTGTCTTGGAACATGGCCTTGACAAAATCTTATTTGTAGTCTTGGAACACGACCTTGACTATGTGGTTATGAAAGTCTTGCATTATTCATTCCATCAATATGAAAGTGGCTATCGATATTTCATGTTATTATTCGACTACTAGAATATCCATGTGAGTAAGTAAATGACATTTTTATTTATATTTTCCATATTATGATGATGATTTTGTTGAAAAGGATTTTTTTTAGTTTTAAACATTGCCTTAAATGATTATGCATATTTTTGAAAGTTTCCGCTATATTGTAATCCTTACTGAGCATCTGAGCTCACCCCTTTCTATGTTTTATTTTTCGAAGGATGTGAATAAGTATATTATGAATGACCTGTAGGGATAGTCTATGGGATCTCAGTGTTGTCTATGGAAACAATGTTGTTGTAGTTTTTCATTTTATGATGTAATGTAGACCTTATGAATATATATATTACTTCCAAATCTACTAAACTATTCGGTCTTTCGTGACATGATATTTTGTGATCATGACAATGTTACGTAATAATGCAATGACTCAGGTCTTTTGGGGTCGGGGAATTACATGTTTTTAATTTCAAATATTGGATTCAATATTTTTAATAAGAGGTTAATAATTATGTAAATAGGTTTCTTTTATTTTTTTGAATTATAAATATTAACTTTAGTAAATTTTTACTAACATGGTAAACAGTAAATTAGGTAATTAAGGGTATAAAATAATATTATAAATAATATAAAATTACCCGAAAACTTGTCTAAATTTTGTTGGATGAGTGGGTTTCGACCAAAAGCATCATATGGCTGAAATTATAACATTTTACTTCACTTTTATGAGAGTAAGAAATTTATTATATTTTTTTAAAATAAATGTTAAATATTTCATACTCATATTTTAAATAACAATATCATTTTTAATAAAGGGTTTTGTTGAAGATAAATTCCACTATAAAAACTCATTTGAAAGATATTTTTTTTTATTTACCATTGATACTTATTTTTAATTTTTTTTAATATAAATAAATACCTTAAAGGATTCTATAATGATGATGTAGTAATTGTTTAGTTAGTTGAAATACAAAATAAATTATATTAAAAATATTAAAATAAATATAATTTGTTATAATTAATGTCATCAAAAAAAAATTTGAATGATTTTTACATGTTAAGGATTATTTAATATCTTTTTTTAAAGATATAATCTTGTTATAATATTTTAAAAATTCAAATAATCAATAGTTTCAAAATAGACAGTAATGATATTTATGAAAGTAATAATTTATTAAATTGTTTAAAATATAAAAAATTTTAAATAAGGACAAGGGTTAATATATGGTCTAAATATCATAAATTGACAATTTATGGTCCAATTGACACTTTATATGTAAACATTAAATTATTTTAACATTGAAAACATTTTTAGCATAGTTAAAATTAAAATAGGATAAACAAGAATTTACCAATAATATATGGTCTAAAATTTTATCAAAACCTATATAAAATTTATTGTAAGATGATATTACAATATTATCTCATATTATTAATGAATAAATGAAATTTTTTAGGTATTTTTATTGTGATTTATTTTATTATAAATTAATATTTTGAAAAATTATGAATGTTCCCCTCACCTCAATTATAAAAGGAAACCTCCTCCCTAACATCTTCATTGTCGTATTGAGCCTTATATATCATCCAAACCCTAATCAAGACTTAAGATAAGGGGATTTCCATATCAATTTTATTTCCATAAGGTATATCCAATATTTACCACTAGCTTCTTTTGTGTGGTCTATATACTGGATTATGACTTTTTATATCATTAATTTACATTGTTTAATGATTTTAAAAACCATAATTTATATTATTCTTTTATGGGGTTTATAATTTGAATGTTACTTATTTGGTAAGGTATTTATTTCTATTTTTTGTGAGAAACATATCGTATACACTACTTTATTCTTATATGTGATTTATATACTACCCATGAATATTTTTTATGATTCATATCCTAAATATTATGTGTAGTTGTATATTAATTTGATTGTCTCCCTATAATTGGGTTTGCTGATCAAATGTTTCCAAATCAGTAAGGTAATTGTGTGTCCATTTTATTCAATTGAGACACATATTACGTTATTCCCCTATATTATTTTCAGTGGTATATATACTACCATTTGAAATGTTGTATCATGAATCTATTTATTTTCATGATATTGTAACATTCATGTAAATTTATTCTCTCATCACTCTATAATCTTTGTTTTTTCAAAACAATGGTTTCTAAAAGTGAATCAAAAGTGTTTTAAATGATATTTTGATCATTTTCAAGAAATTGGATTTCAATTATTTCAAAAATGTCTTCAAATTATCCTTTATAAATTTTAAAATGTAATTTTAAATGAAAAAGAACTCATAAATTCTTTATGATCTTAAAAGCATTCTTCTAAGAGGAAATGATATTTTCCTCAAAATAATGTTTTAAAAAGATCATTAAAAATTATATTCCATTTAACATGAAATAATTTTTTATAGTTTATGCTTTAATGGGGGTAAAATCCAAGAATACCATTCATATTATTATTTGAATGGTTTATGTTTATTATTTAATGATATTTATGAAACTTATTTCATTTCCATGGGTTATATTATGATTGAATGATTTTTATGATACACATTTCATTCCATGGACTAAGATATGATGAATGATCTATGTTCTTGAGTAACACATATATATAAGTTTTTTATTATTTAATGGGTGGGACCTATGTCTCCCTCTGATTAATTGGGTAATGATAAATTTTTTATGAGCTCAAAGAGTTCATAGGAGAGAATCTCAATCCCAAAAAAATAGGATACATAGTAGGGAAACTAAATCTAAAAACCATTTGGTAAACAAGAAAATATCCCAAGACCAAATAAGTTACACTAGTGGTTTTCCCAAGTCTAATAGGTTTCAAAGATCATGGATGTAATCCTTGACATATGGTTTTTATATGTTTATGTGTAAACCTCATATTCTATGTCTTATTCCTATGTTATGATTTCATATATTATGCTATTTATTTTCTTATGATTTATGTCTTATGAAATGAAAAACATTATGTCACTATTCATGTTTATAATCCCTGTTATATAGGGTATGATATTATAATGATTGTGATCACATTCTTATACCCTTATGTTCATGATATACTTACGCATTTCCTTTAATTGCCATTACTAAGCATTTTACGTCACCCATTTCTTATGTTTCCCTTCCCCATGTTATTAAGTAATGTTTTGAAGTAGTATTTCTAAGGCTTAATATCATTATGGGAAACATTGAAGATATTTCACTATGTTTGAAACTTTTTTCCATGTTACCAAAGTCACTAAACTAATACATCATTTGGGAATATTTTTTTAATGGTTTAAATATTCTGAAAAAGTGATGTAATGCCTATGTGCATTAATCCAAATTCTCTATAGTTAGTATAAGATAAAATCATTAGTCAATCTTTAGAAACTAGGATGATAAAACATTAGTGATATCCCTAGGGATATTTCTATGGACATATATAGGGACTTATATAAGGATAAATATAAGGATTAGTTAAGGTTTATGAAAATACCTTAGAATTTTGGTAAAGGATAGAGTTAGTGGTTTCTTAGCATTACATCCTTATATGGATAATACAAGTGGATGTGGATCTAGTACAGAAGTACCTAGGGGTAACAACTCTGATAAGGAGCATCGGGCCAGACTCGAGCGTATCCTATTATAAGACAATAGGCTTTGCTAGAAACTTTAATTAGTACCCTCATGGGATATGCTTTGGCAATTTACAAACTTTGTACAAACCATCATGAAGGGTTTAAATGGAAGTGTGATATAAATAACCTTGGATAAACCTTTGGTGTCATAGAATAAGGAAGGTTTCATAATTTAGATATCATATAAGGGGGTTTTCATGATTTTTTTATTCCTCGTTGTGATAATCATTTATTACTCAATGCTTTGTGGTTATAGTAAATGGCGGGAACCAAAATTAATTAGATTAATGTTGAATGTGATGGTTAAGTTGCTGATGAGAAGTCAAATGGGATGAGCACTCAAGTAATGGATTTTATGATCATGCCTAATCGGTTTTCATAGAATATGATTAACAATGTGCGTCTTAACCAACTCACAGACTCGACACAGAAGAGAGGGAATGAGTTTGCTGAGATTTTAGGTTAGGAGACCATAGAAGAAATAAGATTCAGTTTCCTTTGTTTCTATAATGTCGAAATAATCACATAAGTGAATGTATTTGAGGAATAATAGTATTTTTTTATTATGGAAAATAAGAACACATTGAATGTAACTACAAAGAAAAAATGAAGGGTTTGGTTAAAAAATGGATGGAAATATTGTCCTCTCTAAGACATTTTCAATGGTTAAATGCTTTATGCATGTAAGGAAGGGTCATTATGAAAATTTTTGTCCAAAGTGGAAATCTACCAAAGATAATAAAAAGGGTTGAATGAGTCATGGTTATATTACTGATAATGGTGAGCCTATAGTTGAATGTGAAAAAAGGTATTATTTAATAGGATGAGGTATCCTTATTATGGATTAAGGATGAAGTGGAATTGTAAAAAAATTAATGTATTTGAATTTAATAATTATTAATGGTGAAATATACATGGATTTTTTAGTATATCTTTATCGTTCTAGATTTAAAAGTTTAGGTTGAGTATTTCGGATGGACTGGAAAAGTGATTTAATGTCTACGTGACATTTTGGATAATGGGAGATAAACCTTAATATGATACTTATGAAAAATAAATATATTTTGAATATGAATAAGTAAATTTGATATTACATATTAAATTGGAAATAATTACGAAATTTTTTAAAAGTGGTTATGTTATCATTGATGAAGGTTACAAAAATTTTCAATTTAAGGAATAAATCTAATAAACTGTGAAATAAAAAAACATGTATCTTCTCAATAAGAATGTATGTTAATTTTTGTTGTTACTATATTTCAATAGAATACATGAAAAATATATTCACATGTTTGGTATGTTACAAACAAGAAATACTTTGTGATATATAGGGGATCAACGTTAATCTATTTTTGAGATACCTAGTGGCCTTTTTTATAAGGTTTCAAACTCTCATCATTAAAATGGGATATATGGATAACTATTCATGGAATGGTTTGTGATAAAAAACAAATCAAGTTTTAATGACTAAAGTACTATCTTCCCAGATGAGGATTTATTCATATTTTATAACTTGTGATGACCTTTTTTTATGATAAATATAGATGGAATGGCCTAAAATTCCATTTATATATCTCATGATCTTCTAACAATTGAAGAATAAAAAATTCAACTTCATTTCATGTAATAATAAATGAAGTGGAAATTGATCAAGAAACAAATTTGGGGGAAGTTATCCTGAAATAAATTATGTATATCTTCGCATGAAAATTATTCAACTCTAAGGAACTGACCTTGAAACAAAAAAAATTATCCTAGTGCCTTCCATTCTAATGAATCAAAAAGTCCCCTAGAGTATCATATATTTATGGCTTTTTGATTTTTAACTTTCTCCTAACAATGTTCTCTATCACACTTCATCAGAACATGATAGTCATATTTCTCTTCCATGTCTATGTTTTCGTTTTCCACTTAGGTTCTCTTATGCAGAAACTCATTTAGGAGTTACTCTGGTTAACGGTTAAGTTTTCAATATTCCTTTTTAAAAAGTAACTTTTAGTATTCATTTTCACGATGTGGTTTTCTATGAAAAACATTTAAGTACGAATACTTTAATAATAGAGACAAATTTCTAGGGAGAAATTCATTTTAAGTGGGGTAGAATGTAACACCCCATGATTTTTTGAAATTTATTTTTTGAATTAATTTAATCTTTTTTATATTTTTCATTTCACACAATACATAATATAACTTTTTTTATTTGAAAAACACTATATTTGGATTGCATATAAAAAAACCAAGGTAATATTCTGATACATGCAACACTAGCTTATATTTTGGTATACAAAACACTATTCTTGGTTTGCGTTACACATAATGATGAGTTCCTTTAAAAAATTTCATTCCACACAAGACTGAGTTTTACCAAACAATAGTATATTATTAAAACAAAATTAATTAATATAAAGTAAGATATAACCAAGTCATCAATTTAGAATTTATTAATAGTATATACTAACTTCTGAAAAAAAATAGGATTTATAATATTATTTAATTGGCTACTAATTAATTATAAATGAAAATATATACTAATTGATTAGAAAGGAAATAGTTTTATTTTAATTCTCCCAAAGTAATATTATGTTAAAAAATTAAATTAATTATAATTATTGATTTATCTTAATTAAATATATATGTTATGTAATTAATAAAATATGTTTTATATTCATTTAATATATTTTATAGCCTTAAGACAAGATCCAACCTAATCTTATACATAAAAACATAAATTTTTCAAAAAGGTAATTTTATCACCTTTTAATGGTGAACCCATTTTGAATCCAATTTTTTATTCTATTATTTATAATATTGGAAAAAATATACTTATTATTTTATACAAGGATATAAAAGTTTTTCTTTGGTTGAAATTTTGGTACTTTCTGATAGGTTTCCTATTTTGATGAATAGTATGAAAATATTGAATTTTTTAATTGAAAACAGTTTTTTCATTTAAATGGATGATAGAGTTAAGTTATATTTTTTATAATGTTTAAAGTATAATAAGAATTTTTTATCAATAAATAAAATTTATATTCTTTTATTAAATTTTAATTTGATTTTAGATATAAAAACATTTCAATATTTTTCATTTTTTAACAATAATAACATGTTTTTTTACCCCATCAACAGGGATAATTTTAAATTATTTACTGAATCTTTTGGGTTTTAATTTTTGAAAAATGTATTCCATATTTTTAATCATAGTTTCAAAATTATTTAAATGTCTTTATTTTATTTTTGGGCATTATGAATATTAACTTTAGTAATTTTTATTAATACTGTAAAAGATAAATTAGGAAATTAAGGGTAAAAAATAATATTTCAATTAATATAAAATTACCCTAAAACATATCCTAATTTCATTATATAAGTGTTGTTAGGCCAAATTCATCCATGGGCCAAAATTATATCCTTTTTAAGACACTTTTTTGAGATTAATACATTTATTGTATTTTATTTAATTAATAGTTTAAGATATCATACTCATATTTTCAAAAACAACATCATTTTTAATATAGGGTTATATAGAAGTATAATTTGACTATAACTGGTAATTTGAAAGGTAAAATTTTTTATTTATCATTAAAATTTATTTTTAATTTTTGGTGATAAATAAATACCTTAAAGGCTTCTATAATGATGATGCACAAATGTTTTAGTTAATGGAAATACCAAATAAATTATATTAAAAATATTAAAATAGATATAATTTGATATAATTAATATCAAACACAAATTTTATGGATTAATTTAACTTTTTAGGGATTAGGTAATAGAGTTTTTAAAATATATCACATTTTTATACTATTTTTAAAAATTCAAATAATCAAAAGTTTCAAAATTGACACTAAATATATTTTATGAAGGTAAAAATTTATTAAATTGTTTAAAAATAATAAAAATATTAAATAAGTAAAATGGGATTGAATATTGTAAAAATATAATAAATTGATCATTTATGATCTAATTTACTCATTATATATAAAAAATAAATTCTATTAACATTGAAAACATTATTAGTATAGTTAAAATTAAAATAGGTTAAATAAGGGTTAATAAAAAAGATATGGTTTAAAATTTCATCAAAACATATCTAAAATATAATAGTTGGTGAGATAATAACATTAAAATATATTATAATAAATTAAATTGAATTTTGGAGGTATATTTTTTAGATTTATTTTGTTATAAATTAATCTGCTGAGAAATTCCAAAAAGCGACCCTCACATCAATTATAATAGGGCACCACCTCCCACACTTATTTATGCCACATTGAGCCTTATAACTGGACCAAAAACTTCCCATTTCTATTATAAACTTCCTTCAAAACATTATATAGGTTATGGTATTCCCAAAGGATGAACTTTAGAGTCCTTTAGAGGAGATCTAAATGATCCATTCTGAAGAAGAGGTAGTCTCTCTAACAGATCATTCACTTTTTATACTTTTCTATACAACCGATAAATCTATGATATATCTCATAAAATAATAAATTCATCATCATCAATATTCTGAGATTTTATTATTATTATGATGATACCATTATATATTCCTACTCATATCAACCAAAAAATGAAAGTATCACTCATGTGTATGTATGACTTATCATCTCCACATAGTGATGAAGTTCTTTTTCCATCACCATATTTTATGAGTAAGAGTTATGAAGGGTTTAATATTTATATACGATATTTATGATATAATTATAAATATTTAAAGATAACATCATGTTTACATTTTTTTTATCAAATATTTTCGAAAAATGACAACATCGCTCAAGCGTACGTATGGCTTACCATTTTCACAATGAGATTTGATTCGTTATTCACATTTATTTAACATGAATGGTAATAAGGATTAATTTTTTGAATATATATTTTATATATGACATAAAATTATTCTTTACTAATTATATATCATATAAATTCCTTTCTTTTAACTCAACAATAAAATGAAAATAGTGTTCATGTATACGTATGGTCTACCGTCTCCATGGACGGTGTATTTTATTTTCTATTTCTAAATATAATGAATCACCAAGAATACATATATAAAGAAAATTTATATTATATTTATATCATGATCATAATTATAGATATTATGAAATCATGATCTATATAATAGAACCAAGGATAACAAGTCAAAACATGAATGAAAAACAATGTGGTTATTACCAAAGACATAATATTAACAAGGGGTTGTTAATACGTGAGTAATATAAAATAATATGTAAATAATATATGATATAAAATATATTAATGTGGTTATGT
Source organism: Viscum album (assembly GCA_963277665.1). Taxonomy (NCBI): domain Eukaryota; kingdom Viridiplantae; phylum Streptophyta; class Magnoliopsida; order Santalales; family Viscaceae; genus Viscum; species Viscum album. Next base: position 1,534,886,466 of record OY728156.1, on the reverse strand, counting down.
TATATATTTAAAATAAATTATATTTATTATAATGAGGTTTTAATGTGTGTGAAGGAAATAAATACTTAATGTAAGGGAATTTCCATCCCACTTTTAATTCCATGAGATATATTCCATATTTACTACTAAATTATTTTTTTTATGTATATACTAACATATGACATGTTATATAATTAATTTACTTTATTTATTGATATAAAAATACTTAACTTATCTTATTATTTCATTGGTTTTATAATTCTAATGTTACTCAAGTAGTAAGGGGTGTATGTCCCACTTATATTTTTGTTAGATACATGTCTTATAAAATACTTGATTTATCTACTTTATGTATATACTGAAAATGAATTTATTTTTTTTAGTTTTATCCAAAATATTATGGTTATTTAAATATCCATTTTATTATATATCTTTCATGGGTTTTTTGGACTAAATTATACCAAATCAGTAAGGTTATTTTGTCTCAATTTTCATTCTTTGAGACACATGTTTTTTATGCACCTATATTATTTTAGTAGGTGTATATACTAACCTTTTAAATGTTTTATAATGAATATATTTCTTTTCATGATATTTTAATCCTCATGTAATATCATTGTCTCATCATTTTTCAAATCTTTATTCGTTCAAAACAATGTTTTCTAAAAATGTTTCAAATGTGTTTTAAATTATCATATAAATATTTTCAGTAAAATTGATTTTAATGTCTTTTAAAATGGTTTCAAATATTCATTTATAAATTATCAAAGTAATTTTCTATGAAAAAAATTTTGATAATTTTTTTTTGATTTTAAAATAAATTTTCAAAGAGGATATGATTTTTTCAGAACAAAATGTTTTAAAAATCTCTTTGAAAAATTATTTCCTATGTTAAATGATATACATTGTCATTTATTATGAATTATTGGGTATATGACACAATAATACCCTTAATATTATTTATTTAATCTTTTATGTCTATAATGGAATGATATTTATGAAACTTATTTATTTTCCATGGCTTGTGTTTTGATTGAATGTTTTTTTTTGAAACCCATTAAATTCCCTGGATTCAGATATGATGAATGATATTTCTTCTTGTGACACACATGTGTGTGTTATTTTATTATGTTATGGGTGGTACCTATATCTTCCTCCACAACATTAGGTAATGATAAATGTTTTATGATCTAAAAGGGTACATAGGAGGGAATCCCATGCCTGAAACAATACAGTACATGGGAGGGAAACCCAAGCCCAAAACATGATGGTACACTAGAGGGAATCCAAAAACCGAAGCGTGTACATGGGTGGTTATCCATATCCTAACATGCTACGATGTTCTTGGAAGTAATCCTTTACATATGGTTTTTTATATGATTTTTTTATACCAAAAATTAAATTTCTTATTCCAAAGTTATCATTTCATGGATTACTCTCTTTATTCCCTTATGATTCATGTATTATGATCTAAACATCATTGAGATATGATTCATGTTTTGATATTTTATATTCAAGGTATGATCTTCAAATGATCATGATCTTGTTCTTATAACCTTATGTTCATGATATTCTTATACATTTCCTTTATTTAACCTTATTGAGCATTTGAGTTCACCCATTTCTTATATTTCCCTTCCTTGGGTTATGAAGGATTTTTTTATGTATAATTAATAAGGGGGTAGATCTTTATTGGAAACATTGAAGATATTTCACAGATTTAGAATATTTCTTATCCACATTTCAAAAGTCCCAAAACTAATATGGTATAGCATCCCATCTTTTTATAACCTAACTTTTCATTCCATTACACGGAACTGAGGATCTTTAAGGTTTAGTGTCTTGGAAACAAGGAACATAAAACATGAAACAAAAAAAAACATTCTTCTTAAACACTTGAAAGGATTCTCCTCATGTTCACCCTAGGCTCATTACTTCATCTCATAACCTGGGGACATACATCAAAAGGAAGGGTGAGCAGAAGGCCCAGCAAGGGAAACAAGTGAAACATTTTACATATGAACATGAGATACATCAATAAAGTCATGAAAAGAACTTTAAGGCATGAGAAAGAAAATCATGAGGCATTTCATAATAAAAATAACATTTTCCATAACTTGAAGATGTGGCTACATCATTTAACATATACAATCATGAACATATCACCAAGGTCCATCCCCAAGATGTCATTTGAAAATTACCAAGGTTATTCACCAAGGTATCATGAAAATTGTAATCTCTAGTGGTTACATCATTACCCAATGCATTGGAGCGCTATCAGGGCGCACCCTTAAATTTGACTTTATTATCATGTGAGACACATATATCATCATCAAACATTTCATAAATAACCCACATAGCATAAAATAAATGGGTTTCATTTCATAATCATAACGTTTTAAAAACTGCTTTAAAGACATGATCTTTACGTCACTTTCAACCCACGGAAAGGGAAAGAGGGTTTCATGTATGTAAATCCCAGAATTTAAAATGGAACATTTTGATATATATGTGAATACCCTTGTAAAAATAAGAGCTTTGATTATTCACTTTATAACATGAAATAATTTTTGAGAAAAGAGAGAGGCATTTTGAGGGGAAAATTCTGCAGCATAACGGCTAAGTTTCGGGGTTTTAGAAAACATTGAAATGAGAGGGGACATGGGTCACCCACTAATAAATGATCCATATAACAGTAGGGTGAAAGAATAAGAAGGACATATGGACATGGTAATGAAATTTTAGGGACATACCATTTGAAATGAAAAACATGGAAGGAAAAAAAGATTAGATTTCTCTTATGAAAGTTTGGCAGCCTAACGGCGTTACTTAAACCTCAACAAAAAATGATTTGAAAAGATCAAATAGGATATCTCATCATGTGAACATAATAGTTCAGTATGATAGATATAGAGATAATTCCCCAACATAAAAAAAGTAACTTGAAATAATTGACATGAAAGTAGAACTTCAAAACGAGAAGGGTGAAGAACCACTTAAAAATTCGGCAGCCTAATGGCGCCACTTAAAACATCAAAATACTGAATTGAAGAGATCAAATGGGGTCTCTCATCATATGAACATAAAAGTCCAGTATAATATATATAGATATCATACCCCAATATAACAAAAAGGAACTTGAAATAATTGACATGAAAGTAGAACTTCAAAACGAGAAGGGTGAAGAACCACTTAAAAATTCGGCAGCCTAACGGCGCCACTTAAAACATCAAAACACTGAATTGAAGAGATCAAATGGGGTCTCTAATAATATGAACATAAGATTCCGGTATGATATATATAGAGATCATACCCCAATATAAGAAAAAGGAACATGAAAGACTTGAATGAAAATAGAACTTGAAAACGAGGAAGGTGAAAGAATCCCTTAAAAATTCGGCAGCCTAACGGCGCCACTTAAACATTCTTAAAACGAATTGATGAGAGAAATGGGGGTCTCTCATCATATTAAAATGAAATAGGCAGTAGGATGAATATAAAATAATATCCTCCAACATAAGAACATGGAGTATAAAAGAAAAGACATAAAAGAGATTACTTGAAAAGAAAGAGAGAGGCCGGATCCCTTACCTTAAAATGTAACTCTTAAACCTCAAAGGTTGGGACCTTTAGGGCTTGGGGGCACCTTGGGAGGACTCCTTGGGAGGTAATGAGTCCAGAAATTCGTTGGGAATGAGTGGGGAGTCGAATGGATGAGAGGAGGGCTTGGTATTTATAGGGAAAGTGAGGGGACAAGGCATTAATGGCCAAGGGACACCTCACATGTGCTTTTCTCAAACCCATGTGCTCTCCCTTGTCATTTATCAAGGAGTTAGGCCACATGGGGCCCCCAAAACAATAATTCATCACCCTTGGACGGCCAACCCTCAAAAGATCTCATGACATCATCATGACACCGTTATGATGTCATTAAACATACCGAAACCCTAAAACTGTATTTTTACTATTCACTGAAAATTCAACTTTCTCAGAAAAATCCCAAAATTTCACATTAACCAAATATCAATGCTCTTATTTCAAAAATGAAATCCATTTTATAAAAATAATTTTCTAAATATTTTTAATTTAATTTTTAAATAAAAACACTATTCATCGAAAATTCATTTTTTTTCAGAAAAAAACCCAAAAATAACCATAACATAATATCGATGCTCTGAGTTCAAAAATAAAGTCATTTTTATAAAAATAATTTTCTAATTATTTTTAATTAAATTTTTAATTAAAAAACACTATTCACCCGAAAAAACTAGTACTTGAATAATAATTAATGAAACCGTTATTTAACTATTTTATTGAATCACATTACTTAATCAAGGTGCCTATATTATTTTGAAACTTTCTTTAAGTGAGATTACTAATCCATTTGGTCATATTACTAATCCTAATCATAAAATCACTATTCATAATTTACTATTCATCAAAAATCAAGTTGATCTTATTAGACTCTAAATTTAGTACTGAACATAATTGCAGAAGACCATTTTTTGAAAATCATTACACATTTTTAATTATTTAGGGTTTACATAAACATATTTAAAATATCCTTTTTCTAAAATTCATCAAAAATATGCATACTATATTTATCCGGTCATTTCAAAATTCATAAACTTCATCATAAGAAGAAATCCCAATTTTTATTTAAAACAAGGATTACACAAGGTAGTTACGGTCTCGTTACATAACCCCTTATAATACCAGCATAGGACCTAAGAGTAAGGTGTGCTAGGGTGATAGAAGCTTGGGGCGGCTCAGTCAACATTGCCCGAGTAGTAATTTCTATCAGTTTGAACTTCTCACGAAGGCGATTTCGTTCCAGCTTCACATGATGAAGTTCGGCTTGGATTTGATCCAGAGCAAAGCCCGGTGGTGCTACCTCCTTCCCAAGCTCTGTTAGATGGGCTTCGATCGGTTCAAGACTACGAGGTGAGGCCATCTAATCTTCTTTCTATAATAATTAACCAAGATTACTTATATTTAGAGACAATAATCAAAACATTTTGTTCACAGCGGTCATGTTGACCGATGGTTATATAATAGTAAAAACCCACTGATCTCATTTTAATTATAATCATGTTTATCAAATAAAACATTTTTGTTGAGTATAACAATAACACATAAAATTAGGAAACAAAATTTATTTAAAAATTTCGGGTCGTTACAATCTTCCCCCCTTAAGAAATTGCGTCCTCGCAATTTTAAAATTGGGTTTTGAAATTTCATTGAAAGTCCCACATCGGAAAAGGAGTCAGTAAACTATTACTTTAAAATAAAGAAAGGGGAGTACAATGGTCACCCGAGTTAACCCACACTAGGGTTCCATGTAGGAAAACATGGACATGGAGGAAAAAAACAAAGGGTCAAGTTCTGAGGGAGAGTGATAGAGAACATGATTAGGAGAAAGTTAACCATGAGAAAATCCCAAACTTATGATGTGTGTAAACGGTCTTTGATTACCTAGTAGGAAACATAAACCAACAACATTTTTGTTTTACGTTTCTTTTCATAATTTTGAGGATTTCATTTACTACATAGAACAAAAACATAAGAAAATATACCTACATTCAAGTAGAGTTTCATCCTTTAACAAGTCCCTACCAACACTAATATTTTCTCCAAATGATGAGAATTCAAAAACACTTGGTCTCATAAAAGCACAAGAATCATCTTCTATAGAATCACACAATCTACAAAAGATTAACTATCTATTTCTTCTATCTTTAAACATTATCCCAAAAACAGAAAGGTTAAGGTAAAACAACTCTTCAAAAAGAAAGAATCCCATAGGAATGGAAACTACTTTTAAATCATCAAAGTTCCATGGTACTAACCAAAGTTCATCATAGACCATTCCATAAATAACGGTCCTTAAAATTCCTCAAAACAAACCAAACTAAGATTGAAACCCAAATACAATAAGGATTTGATAACATAGTCTTCCAAAACAACTTCATTGTTCATCTCCAGACAACATCAACCACTCCTAACATCTTATAAAAAAGTAGCTAACCTAAACATATTTTACCCAAGATAGGTTAGTCATTCCCATAAGTAACCTAAATTACTATAAGTTCACCTTAAATTCATCGATTCTTCAAAATATAAGTCAATCTTACTCCTCAATGAAAATATCGTAGTAATCTATTTACCTCGATCAAATATGGTTCCCAAAATAATGAACGTCTTCCAAAATAATAATCATATTTTAATCCCCTAATCATCCCTGTCATATTAATACGAAAATCGTCGCATTTCCTATCACATTGGTTGTCGGAACATGTTCTTCCATTTCCCACCATTAACTAAGAAGAGAAAGCATAATTAGGGGCTTAAGTACTTAGCTAATAATCATGAAAAGGAACTGAAAGCATATAAGGATAACTTTTATATGAAAGGTATACCCTAACTTGTGATCTCATAGGTTCCCATCTAGGTTATGAATGATCATATATTCTTATGTGAACCTTTATTTTATTTTATCTTTGTACCTTTAACAATGGTTCATACCAAGCTTATGAATTTACCAAAGCATATCCCCCGGGAGTGTCGTAACCAAGAGTGCAGCAAGGCCTGTTGTCGTGTACCAGTTCCCGTTCGAGTCTAGCTCAAAGCGGTGTTTTCGGGTTTTACCCCTCTGTACATCTGTGCCAGAGCCACCTCTACCTGCTCGTATCCAGACAGGGATGTATTTGCTTGGCAACCCCTTACTCAATACTCACCAAAATACCAGGAAGATTTCCTATATTAAACTTTTCTATAGGGTTCCTCCTAGAGTTTTCATATCCTAATTTCCACAAATAACTAAACCATCCTTTGATACCAACTATAGCATCCCGTCTTTTTATAACCTAACTTTTCATTCCATTACACGGAACTGAGGATCTTTAAGGTTTAGTGTCTTGGAAACAAGGAACATAAAACATGAAACAAAAAAAACATTCTTCTTAAACACTTGAAAGGGTTCTCCTCATGTTCACCCTAGGCTCATTACTGCATCTCATAACCTGGGGACATACATCAAAAGGAAGGGTGAGCAGAAGGCCCAGCAAGGGAAACAAGTGAAACATTTTACATATGAACTTGAGATACATCAATAAAGTCATGAAAAAAACTTTAAGGCATGAGAAAGAAAATCATGAGGAATTTCATAATAAAAATAACATTTTCCATAACTTGAAGATGTGGCTACATCATTTAACATAGACAATCATGAACATATCACCAAGGTCCATCCCCAAGGTGTCATTTGAAAATTACCAAGGTTATTCACCAAGGTATCATGAAAATTGTAATCTCTAGTGGTTACATCATTACCCAATGCATTGGAGCGCTATCAGGGAGCACCCTTAAATTTGCCTTTATTATCATGTGAGCCACATATATCATCATCAAACATTTCATAAATAACCCACATAGCATAAAATAAATGGGTTTCATTTCATAATCATAACGTTTTAAAAACAGCTTTAAAGACATGATCTTTACGTCACTTTAAACCCACGGAAAGGGAAAGAGGGTTTTATGTATGTAAATCCCAGAATTTAAAATGGAACATTTTGATATATATGTGAATACCCTTGTAAAAATAAGAGCTTTGAGTATTCACTTTATAACATGAAATAATTTTTGAGAAAAGAGAGAGGCATTTTGAAGGGAAAATTCTGCAGCATAACGGCTAAGTTTCGGGGTTTTAGAAAACATTGAAATGAGAGGGGACATGGGTCACCCACTCATAAATGATCCATAAAACAGTAGGGTGAAAGAATAAGAAGGACATATGGACATGGTAATGAAATTTTAGGAACATACCATTTGAAATGAAAAACATGGAAGGAAAAAAAGATTAGATTTCTCTTATGAAAGTTTGGCAGCCTAACGACGTTACTTAAACCTCAACAAAAAATGATTTGAAAAGATCAAATAGGATATCTCATCATGTGAACATAAGAGTACAGTATGATAGATATAGAGATAATTCCCCAACATAACAAAAGTAACTTGAAAGAATTGACATGAAAGTAGAACTTCAAAACGAGAAGGGTGAAGAACCACTTAAAAATTCGGCAGCCTAATGGCGCCACTTAAAACATCAAAATACTGAATTGAAGAGATAAAATGGGGTCTCTCATCATATGAAAATAAGAGTCCAGTATGATATATATAGAGATCATACCCCAATATAACAAAAAGGAACTTGAAATAATTGACATGAAAGTAGAACTTCAAAACGAGAAGGGTGAAGAACCACTTAAAAATTTGGCAGCCTAACGGCGCCACTTAAAACATCAAAACACTGAATTGAAGAGATCAAATGGGGTCTCTAATCATATGAAAATAAGAGTCCAGTATGATATATATAGAGATCATACCCCAATATAACAAAAAGGAACATGAAAGACTTGAATGAAAATAGAACTTGAAAACAAGGAAGGTGAAAGAATCCCTTAAAAATTCGGCAGCCTAACGGCGCCACTTAAACATTCTTAAAACGAATTGATGAGAGAAAGGGGGGTCTCTCATCATATGAACATGAAATAGGCAGTAGGATGAATATAAAAGAATATCCTCCAACATAAGAACATGGAGTATAAAAGAAAATACATAAAAGAGATTACTTGAAAAGAAAGAGAGAGGTCGGATCCCTTACCTTAAAATGTAACTCTTAAACCTCAAAGGTTGGGACCTTGAGGGCTTGGGGGCACCTTGGGAGGACTCCTTGGGAGGTAATGAGACCGGAAATTCGTTGGGAATGAGTGGGGAGTCGAATGGATGAGAGGAGGGCTTGGTATTTATAGGGAAAGTGAGGGGACAAGGCATTAATGGCCAAGGGACACCTCACATGTGCTTTTCTCAAACCCATGTGCTCTCCCTTGTCATTTATCATGGAGTTAGGCCACATGGGGCCCCCAAAAAAATAATTCATCACCCTTGGACGGCAAACCCTCAAAAGATCTCATGACATCATCATGACACCGTTATGATGTCATTAAACATACTGAAACCCTAAAACTGTATTCTTACTATTCACTGAAAATTCAACTTTCTCAGAAAAATCCCAAAATTTCACATTAACCAAATATCAATGCTCTGATTTCAAAAATGAAATCCATTTTATAAAAATAATTTTCTAAATATTTTTAATTTAATTTTTAAATAAAAACACTATTCATCGAAAATTCATTTTTTTTCAGAAAAAACCCCAAAAATTACCATAACATAATATCGATGCTCTGAGTTCAAAAATAAAGTCATTTTTATAAAAATAATTTTCTAATTATTTTTAATTAAATTTTTAATTAAAAAACACTATTCACCCGAAAAAACTAATACTTGAATAATAATTAATGAAACCGTTATTTAACTATTTTATTGAATCACATTACTTAATCAAGGTGCCTATATTATTTTGAAACTTTCTTTAAATGAGATTACTAATCCATTTGGTCATATTACTAATCCTAATCATAAAATCACTATTCATAATTTACTATTCATCAAAAATCAAGTTGATCTTATTAGACTCTAAATTTAGTACTGAACATAATTGCAGAAGACCATTTTTTGAAAATCATTACACATTTTTAATTATTTAGGGTTTACATAAACATATTTAAAATATCCTTTTTCTAAAATTCATCAAAAATATGCATACTATATTTATCCGGTCATTTCAAAATTCATAAACTTCATCATAAGAAGAAATCCCAATTTTTATTTAAAACAAGGATTACACAAGGTAGTTACGGTCTCGTTACATAACCCCTTATAATACCAGCATAGGACCTAAGAGTAAGGTGTTCTAGGGTGATAGAAGCTTGGGGCGGCTCAGTCAACATTGCCCGAGTAGTAATTTCTATCAGTTTGAACTTCTCACGAAGGCGATTTCGTTCCAGCTTCACATGATGAAGTTCGGCTTGGATTTGATCCAGAGCAAAGCCCAGTGGTGCTACCTCCTTCCCAAGCTCTGTTAGATGGGCTTCGATCGGTTCATGACTACTAGGTGAGGCCATCGAATCTTCTTTCTATAATAATTAACCAAGATTACTTATATTTAGAGACAATAATCAAAACATTTTGTTCACAGCGGTCATGTTGACCGATGGTTATATAATAGTCAAAACCCACTGATCTCATTTTAATTATAATCATGTTTATCAAATAAAACATTTTTGTTGAGTATAACAATAACACATAAAATTAGGAAACAAAATTTATTTAAAAATTTCGGGTCGTTACATATGGTCTTTTGGTATCTATTTTTATAATTTTTTTTGTATTTCAAAAAAGTGATGTAATGTATATATACATCATTTCTAGTTTTCTATTGTATTTATATGTATTTTTTATACTAAATTATGGATAAGGGATTTGTTGAGAATAGAGTTCCATGGTCCCTTACATCGGGTTTTGGGAATGATGTATCACACTTTTGATCTATTATCTAGATGACAGGAATGATGCTCTGTGTCACTTTTCTTCGGGTGTTTGTCATGATTACTCCCCTCACAATCTCAAGAGATGGGAAAGATGTCTCACATTCTTATGAGATGAAGGATTATACCATTTTTGGATCTATTAGCTCGTTAGACTTGTTATGGATGCCTGAGTTACGTCTCGGGTCCAATTAGCACCTAGTATCCCTGTATATGGCTCTAGACATCTTCATATATAATGTGCATATACATGTATAAACTCTATGTGTACATATATTTGACTACTATGTATATGGTTACTAATAAAAATCATTTCGGTCTATGTAGAAATTAGTAGAGCTAGACAGGTTTCCTTGTTGAACCTGATCTGGCTGGTATTTATTATTCAGCATTGTTTATTATTCATTTTAACTACACACTATTATACTATTTACACTAGTATAATTATTTCTAAACAACATTGGTGTTGGTCTACTGTGTTTTTCCCACACCCTACTCGGTCTTCCTTTGGTACCCTAGTAGACTTCCTGACTACATGTTTGTGTAGGGGAAGTTCCTTACTTCCTATGTTTGATATTTTTTTACTTATAGCTTAGAGCATGGGAGTAGAAGACCAAGTATATATTTTAGATTCTAGTGGAGCTCTATTTTTGAATTTTTTTATTTTTGTATAGAATTTTGAATATTCATATCCCATATTTCAATTTTTATATATCAGAAATCAATGCAATCATTGAATATGAATCAGCCAATGGTTTAGTGTCCCCATTATACAACATTACGAATTCACTACATGTAGGAAGCCTCTAGCCTACAGTGAGACATGCGTGAGGCCATGTCACCCACCAGCTCGGGGAACTGGTTTAGTGGATCCCATGTCCGGATGTTACAAATTTGTATCGGTGCATTATTTTCCTTTTTCTTACTTTTTTGGTATTATATAGGAGACTATAAGGTAATTTATTGTGGTAATGATCCTATTCCTTGGATTGTATAACTAGCATATAGGGGAAAACCAAATTACCTGGGAGAGGTTATTTCTATTTTTATTTTTTACGTGTTATAGATGATTCAATTTCACCAATGGTAGACACACATGTTTTGTGACATTATGAATATTGACAATATTATTGTATGAACATTTTCTCTTTTCCGGGTTCGATAAGTATTTAGCATATCATGCATCATTATAGGAACATTTAGGCTAATATTACATGAATGTTTCCATTCTACATCAACTTCTTGCTTGAATTTTCCTACTGTATATAGTTAGTTCCTTTATTATAGAAATTTGAAAACACTTCATGTAGGGAGAATATAATTGGGTTAATTATAGTTTACACATCAATCAAAATGGTTTTTTCCCAAATAGATTGGTGATGAAACATTAATTAGTCATTTATACCATGTTGAGGTTTTTGGAACTATTGGTTCTAGACCTTGATATATAGATATATATGTGGATGTATAAAAAATTTAATAACTCAAATGAATTTAAACTTTTAAATTAAAATGGTTACCACCAAATGGGTGTCCAGTTGAAAAGTATAGGGTGTTTTCCTCTATACCTTGTAATTGACACTCCAAATATTGAAACATCTGTAGTGTTATAATTGACCTAGACCCAGAACTTCTTTTAGTATTGGGTAGTTTGGATCATATCTTATGGTTATAATGGCCTTTTATGGTATTTATTTGTCTTCTAAACCTATAATTTTTAGCATGGATAGAGATGTGACCTTTTTAAATAGAAGAGTATGTGGATTTCTTTTTAACTATCGACAACTTTTCAACTGATAACATTTTTTACGAGTTCATTTGTAATTGTTGAATCATTACATCATAAATTTATTAATTCATATCTTAGGAAGGTGGTGATGGCCATTCACAGAGGTGGTGGGCCCTGATCCACCAGTGATTCCCTTGGTAGATCCACCTATCGAACCACCTTCTATTCCAGATAAGGTCATTACTACCTAGTTTCAAGAAGGATTTTTCTATTTGATAGATTACAATCAAGGTATTTCTAGACCTTCCTCTACTGTGTTAGAGTTTACTTGGGAGTTTCAACAACATCATCCTCCCACATTCTTAGTTGATGGCAGACGACATGCTACACAATCATCATTGGAGGAAATTATTTCAATCTTTGAACATCTGTAAAAACCTATAGTGAAATGATTCAATATCAGAGCATTTATGATATGAGGTTCATCCAAGAGAAGACGAGATGTCATTACCCTAGAATATCAACATCGGGATATGATTTGGTTAGACTTCTAGATTATCTTTTACAACTGCTTATTTCTACAGAATCTGAGGGTCGACTGGGCTATAGAATCCATGAACCTCTACCAGGGATCCATGTCTGTTAGAGTATATTATACATATTTCGTTGAGTTACGTTAGTCCTCACAAACCTTATTCAGTGATGAACTAATGACTATTAAGTGATTCAAGGATGGGGTGGTATACCCCATCTGATCATAGGTCATTGCCTTTTGGTTAACGAAAATATCTGATATATTAAACTTGGGCATCATTAATGAGATAAATATGATGGAAACTAGTTGTGGGAACCAGGTTTGTTCAGCACTCAAACCTAGTAGTGTTTCATCTAGCGGTTCGAAGTGGAATTTCAAGGTTTCTAAAAGGAATAGCACCAATCAGGTAGCTCGTACGGAAAAATTCCTTATATGTCACTAGTGTAGGAAGAGAAGACACATAAAACCTATGTTTGTGAGATCTAGTGAAATGAAGAGGCTGTGGAATCATGGGTAACATATATTGCTTCTACATGACTTTTCCATCAATTTATAGTGAGAGGGGACCTACACCTACCCCACGTTCCTGAGTGGTGCCAGTAGTATCTCACTAGGAAGGTAGTTGGAATACCATAAGCCACTTAGGTTGAAGACATATTTAAGGAAGAGGGAATAAAACATTGGACTTGCAGTTCTAGAAGAGTGTTCTTAGTGAGGGTAGTTAGGTTATGAATCACGATCATGGTACATGCTAGTTATATGTAGTGTAACATATGCCAGAGGTGCAGAGCGCTAGACCTTCCACTACTTGATGTACTATTCTATAATCCTCCACACTATTTTCTTCTTAATTTTACATAGTTGAATCGTACTCCTTTATATTTTAGGTGATTCATGGATATTTTAGGCATCGAGGTAGAACTTTATTGTGGAGTCATGACACTCAATACATCGTTGGGTATCTGATCAAAGAGTGTTCTTATTTGTAAGGATTGTTCCCTTGAGATAGGAAGGTGTCACTTCCTATGGAATCTTTTTATCCTTGGCATGACATGGATTAATGTAATTATAAGGATGGTCTAGTTAGTTCCCTATTTATCCCATATTGACTGCTATCATTGTAGGGGGATGTGTATATAATTGGAGGGTAGTAGGCATGTACAAAAGGTAGAATGAGTTTTTCATGAATCTCAAGATGGTCCTAAGAATTGGGTTCTTGGTAGAGTGACATCACAAATATCTAGTATTTACATATAATATAAGGGGTTATGACCCATTATTTTCTCTCATGTGGTGGATCATTTCAGGGACGTCTTCCTTGATGGCTTCTCTAGGATACCTCCAGTGATAGAGGTAGAATACACCATTGAGATAGTTCTAGGAGAATCACGGTTGTCTATTAATCATTACAGGATAGAAAATATGGATTTTATGTGTCCCAATAAATATATAAAGACTATGAGGACAAAGTTATACCCCTAGTACTTATACGTGGGGTCTGATAATTATTTCTTCCAAGATGGTAGATGGTACCCTCAGGCTTTGCATGGATTACCTATGGTTGAGCTAGCTTTTGGTAAAGAACCAGTATCCATTACCTTGAATATATGACCTTACTATAATCTCTAAGGATCATAGCTATTTTCAAATATTTATTTTATGTCGGGAAATCATTGGTTGAATTTCATACCATCAGAAATTCCTTGCACAAATATTTGGAGTAGGTATGGTCTTCATGACTACTAGGTAATGTCATTCGATCTCATGAACACACATACAATTTCCATGGCTGTGATAAATTTGGTTTTACACACATATCTTTGTTAATTCTTGGTGGTCTTTGTGGTAGAAATCATTGTATATTATTTCTCTTAACATTACCTTTCCAACTGTATCAAGATCATTTTAAATACATTGAGAGAGAACCAGAATTATGCTAAGATCATAAAATGAAATTATTGTACTGACAAACTCCACATCTTGGGTCATATTATGTCAGATATCAGAGTTTCAGTAGACTATGATAAAGTGAGAGTTTTATTTTCCTAAGATAATCCCAATAATTTCTTTTAAAAATGGAGTTTTTTGGGGATATTCAGTTATTACAGACACTTAATCTAGGATTTCTCATGCATAGAAGTGCCCCAATTGGATTAACTAAAATGTCTGTGAAATTTTTATGGCCAAAAACATCTGAATAATCATTTTAGGAGTTGAAATGTAGGTTAACTTATACCCCAATCCACATCCATTCGGAGCCAGGAAAGAGCTATATTATTTACTATTACGTAGCAGGTATCAGGTTGGGAGCAGTTCTAATGTAGGATGAGTGACTCATAGCATATGGTTATCATTATTTGAGGACTCAAAAGCATAATAACCTGCGTCACATCTAGATATGGTAGTTTTTATTCATGATCTATATTGTTGGATACATTATTTACATGGTAATCATTTGTTGGTTCTCACTGATCACAAAATCCTTAACTACATATTTAAACGGCGTGATCTAAATCTCAGAAATAATATATGGGTTAAGTAATTTAAATACATCAATTAAATACATTACAAAAATCCTAGAAAAGGAAAAGTGGTGGCTGATTCTCTAAACCATAAGACTCATACATGGGTACTTCAAGAGGCCAGTGGTGAGTGGCAGCATATTGCGTTGTTTTGAGATATTCACATTGTGGTTTAGGAGGTTCCTGGATATAATATCCTCTCAAAATTAGCATAGACCTCTACCCTTCTAAAACTAGGGAAAATGAGGGAAGTCTCTGGTCCTAAGGGCATAGTCCCAAGGGATAGTGTCTTATATAATGACTTATCTTCTAGTTAGATCATGGATGTGAATGAGGTCTTACACTTAAATGGGCATGTTTGAGTCATATAAGACATTAAATAGGGGATGATATAGTAATTTCAAGCCTTAATCAAAGAGTTACATCTCGATGTCAACAACATGTATCATGACTTACATCACCAGTATTGGTGGACACGAATGAAATGGGAGATATTCATATTTTTCACTCGGTGTTCCACTAATTAGTAGGTGAAGGCATAAAATAAGTGACAAGTTGAACTTTTTATGTATTCAGAAGACCATTTCAATAGATGATATTGGGAGCTCATACATCTGGGAGTTCATATGTATTCATGGAGCTCAATGATCTATCATATTTGTTAATTCCCTATAACTCTGAGACTAACAAACATATGTAGTTCATGATTTAGGTGTTATAAGACATTATATGTCCACGTTTCAATGATTTTGGGGTTCCTAAGATAAAAATTTAACACTTATAGAGTTATATTATAATAAAATCTTGCTTACTACCATCTAGATGGATCCTTACGAAGCCTTATATGGTAGGCCTTTTTTATCACCTATGAACTAGTGAGAGGAAGTTGAGGTATCTTTTCATGGACCATGTCTCATCCAGGAGACATCACAGTAGTTCTAATTGATCAAGAAGTTCATGTTAATAGCTCCATATAGATAGAATTCATATTCCAACCTCCATCGTTGACCCCTTTTGTTTGAGGTTGGGAACAAAGTTTTCTTGCATGTTTCTTCCAGTTTGGTCCATCGACATGTACAGAGGCAGGGTAATAATTCACCTTGATTCGTTGGACCCTTTTAGGATTTAAGGAGAATTATATGTTTGGATTACCACATAGCACTTACTCGCAAATATTTTTCTAGGTCTGATGTTTTTCAAGTATCTCAGCGTAAGTGGTATTATCCAAACTTATCACACATTTTATAATCTGTTGAGTTTTAGTGAGATGTTGATGCTTCTTTTCTGGAGTATCTAGTGTGATTATATATCAGAGCCTAAAAATAGACTATGGTACTTAATTTCTATTAGTAGGGGTGTTATGGAAGCATGGATGAATACAAGACAAGTCTTAGGAGTGGGAAGCTGATATACAATCCCCTTGGCTATAATTTTTCTCAGATGATCCCACTTTACCCACTGAAGTCCAACTCAGGGATGAGTTTCTTTAAGGAGGGTAGTTTGTAATGACTAGGATTTTGTAAAATTTATAACAATTTTTTCATTTTAAATCTTTTATTTCATCTTGGAAAATTTATCTTATATCTTAAGGAAGGTTTATGTGGTGTTTGGGGTTTTTTTGAGCATATAGTTCTTAAAAATTGAAAATTTTAATAGGTCGCATGATGAAAACATGGTTAGTGTTAACCATGAGACTCAACCTTCAAAGATACCCAGTGCACAGGGGAGGTCTCATGGATTATATCTAATCATTCAATATAAGTTTCATGTTTGTATTGGAAGGCACACATTGGTGAAAAAGGTTTTTCATATGTTCTATTCATGTTTAGGTAAACCATGCATCTTTCCAATGTGAGTGAGTTTCAAATTTAGTGGGTGGAACATGGGTAGAGCATGGTTTGTCCAACCATGTCACCAAACCATGAAACCCATATTTTCTTGGGTAAAAAGTCTTTTTCCCCTTAATAGTTTTTAACACCTCACATATATTCCTCCTATTTTATCAAGTGACATGATACTTCTCCCTCCCCAATAAATATCTCCTTATGTCCTTCTCATAGGTTTTGTGATAACACCTTCATATGGACTCCAAATAGACTAGGTTATAATGATCATACTTAAATAATACTACTTAGTTGTTTGTTTATGCTTGATGTGGTGTATTTTATATGATATGAAAAATAGTATTTCATTTAAAAAAGATAAAAATTTCATAATGAATTTTAGGGGAAATAATAAGACCATGTACTTTAGGCCGGTGGATGACCATGTACCTCAGGTCTATGGGTGACCACTCATCTAGTGTTGACCTTATATTAGAAGATCAATGAAAGATAACTGATGAAAGGGAAAAAACCATAAGGGGGGGTTAAATCACAAGAAACTTGTACTAGTGATGGGAAGATAATCATAAAAATAAAGGAATATTATTGGTGAGATTACCCTTATCTATACAATTATTTTGATAGCAGTCTATTTGGAGTCCATATGAAGGTGTTATCACAAAACCTATGAGAAGGACATAAGGAGATATTTATGGGGGAGGGAGAAGTATCATGTCACTTGATAAAAGAGGAGGAATATATGTGAGGTGTTAAAAACTATTAAGGGGAAAAAGGCTTTTTACCCAAGAAAATATGGGTTTCATGGTTTGGTGACATGGTTGGCCAAACCATGCTCTACCCATGTGCCACACACTACATTTGAAACTCACTCACATTGGAAAGATGCATGGTTTACCTAAACATGAATAAAACATATGAAAAACCTTTTTCACCAATGTGTGCCTTCCAATACAAACATGCAACTTATATTTAATGATTAGATATAATCCATGAGACCTCCCCTGTGCACTGGGTATCTTTGAAGGTTGAGTCTCATGGTTAACACTAACCATGTGTTCATCATGCGACCTATTAAATTTTTCAATTTTTAAGAAATATATGCTCAAAAAAACCCCAAACACCCCCATAAACCTTCCTTTTGATATAAGATAAATTTTCCAAGATGAAATAAAAGATATAAAATGAAAAAATTGTTATAAATTTTACAAAATCCTAGTCATTACAAACTACCCTCCTTAAAGAAACTCATCCCTGAGTTGGACTTCAGTGGGTAAAGTGGGATCATTTGAGAAAAATTATCGCCAAGGGGATTGTATATCATCTTCCCACTCTTAAGAATAATGAATTTTTATGTAAAAAATTATGTATTTTTATAAGGTGGGTTTTTCTTCATTTCGATGGAAAAATTGTTTTAAAACAGAATTTTGAAACATTCATAAATTTTATTTGAAAAAATAAATAATATTTTTAAAATCTGATTTTCAAAATTATCTTATGGCTAATTTTTGATATTTTTCTGATAAGATTCGATTCATTAATTAATTTTATGAAATACTAATTGAAAATGTTATTCTTTAAGGTTTTCAAAATGTAAAATTGTGTTTTGAATTGGTTTTAATTGTAATTAGTTCCATTTTATTTAAATTAATTCCCTTTTATTTTTTAAAATATATTTAATGCTTGAATATAGTATAAAACATTTTAAATTTTATAATGACTATTTTCTAAAAACCTATTTTTCTTTGAATTTTTGGAATTTAATTTTAATTTCAATTCTTAAATTTCAATGTTATTAATTTCAAAAAAATTATCCAATATTTGGAATCAGTAAGTCCAAATTTAGAAAATATATCCCTATTATTTTTTTAATTTTAATAGTAAAATGGCTAATGATAATACTTAATTTTTTTAATTTTTTTAGTTACATGGTATGAATAATAATAAATTTTTATGTAAAAAAATATGTATTTTTATAAGGTTGGTTTTTCTGCATTTCGATGGAAAAATTGTTTTAAAACAAAATTTTGAAACATTCATATATTTTATTTGAAAAAATAAAAAATATTTTTGAAATTTGATTTTCAAAATTATCTTAGGGCTAATTTTTGATATTTTTCTGATAAGATTCGATTCATTAATTAATTTTATGAAATACTAATTGAAAACGTTTTTCTTTAAGGTTTTCAAAATGTAAAATTGTGTTTTTAATTGGTTTTAAATTGTAATTAGTTCTATTTTATTTAAATTAATTCCCTTTTATTTTTTAAAATAGATTTAATGCTTGAATATAGTATAAAACATTTTATATTTTATAATGACTATTTTCTAAAAACCTATTTTTCTTTGCATTTTTTGAATTTAATTTTAATTTCAATACTTAAATTTCAATGTTATTAATTTCAAAAAATTTATCGAATATTTGGAATCAGTAAGTCCAAATTTAGAAAATATATCCCTATTATTTTTTTTATTTTAATAATAACCTGGCTAATTTTTTGTTACAACAGATAAGGGTAAATTAGAAAAATATGTGTAAAAATAATATTGATAAGGACAATAAAATTTCCCAAACACTTACAAAAATATTATTGTATGAATTAAATTGGTCCATTAATTCTTATGTTTTTTAATTGAATAATTTAATGTAAAATTTTCCCTGAAAATGGCATAGATATTATTAACATCAATGAATGCTTCAAAATGTAAAACTCAATTTTTTAATAACTTTGACATTTTTAATACAGGGATAAACAAAATCTATGATCGAGTGTAAATATTCTTTTTAAATAAAAAATACTTATCTACATCGTGTTAATTTATTAATAATTTTAAGTGATGAAATGATCACCATAAATATTGACACAACTCTGATTCTATGATTATTCAATTAATGTAAAAATCAAATAAATGATATCAAAAATATTAAGATAAATATACTTTGAGATAATTATTGCCATCCAAGAATTTATTGGATTTCAAAGTTATTGTATTATAGTATTAATATATTTTTTTCAAATTTATATTATTGTTATGATGTTTTTAAAATTCAAATTAATGAATAGTCTCAATATCTAAATTAATGATATATAATAATAATAATTTATTAACTGATATAAAATTTATATAAATAATTGATTTATAATAATTATTGTAATAAGGTTTAAAATACCATCCATTAATTTTTTATGGGTTGTTTGGCATTTTATTTTAACGATGATTACTCTTAAAGTGTAAAAATTCATGTTGTCCGAGTAAGTGATAAAGGGGTTAAATGAGGGTTAAAAATAAATGATATGGGTATTAATGTAACCTTAAATTTACAAAAAATTATTGTATTATAGTATTTATACCCCACCGCATCTTATATTTTAAATAACTCGCTTTGGAGTCATTCTAAGATGGAAATTGATTTATATTAATTTAAAAATTTAGAAATTTCACGAGTTCCCCTCCCCTCTCTTATAAAACAAAACCTTTTATTATCATTTAATTTCAATTAAAACCCAACTTGTTTCAGCTCATAAAAAACAAAATAGATTCTTAGAATCCCTCTCCACATTTTAGTGGCCTTGTTTTATCTAGAATACTCACCATAGAGGTGTTAAGGTGTTAATCAAATGAGAATTTCCACAAAAAAGTGGTATAGTTAAAATCAAGTGTTTCCATTTTATATATTTATAAACGTATTTAATATATTATTTAACCCTGATAAAATATTAAATCCAATATTTCACATATACTTAGATGTTATTATTTTATATTAATAATCTATATCCATCTCCTCTTCCCTCAAAAGTGAAAAAAATTCCACATTTTCATATACTGCGGACTACTGCCTCAGGAACTGATGTAATTAATTTTCAATAACAATATATTGAAACCAGTTGTAATTATGGAATTAGTATTAATATATGATATTAATGGAATATTTATTGTTTTTTAAATAAAATGTATCACTTAAATTCTTACAATTCTATTTATGAGAAAAAGATAATGTCGATCGTGGGTATGTGTGAACTATCACCACCACGAAGTGATGTGCTTTTTTTCATCACCACATTATATGAATGATTTTTAAAAAATATTTAGAGAAGTAAAATTATATTTATTATATTACAATTATTTTGTAAAAATTAAATGATAATTACCTTCTTTCTATAATGATCATTAAAAATGAAAATGTTACCCACGCGTATGTATGGCATACTATCTCTATGATTGTAACATCTATCATTTTTCGTAACAATATTTATTCAATATAACTAAAAGTATAATTTATTTATAAAAACCACAGTTTTTTAAAGATAATTATTCTATAGATGATGGAATGATGACCTCTTTTACCATAGTCTACCGACGAAGGTCATTATGGACTTCTGAACTGAATATCGTCAAAACATCCCACGTGAACATAAACTATTATAACATTTTAATAAGTAAAATAAAGATAAAATAAACTTGGATAAGGTTCATAATAATTATAAATTAAACTTGTTTTATTATTCTGGAATATAAATACTGTGGGTGATGAGTCAGACTCAAGGTAAGGGACTTCGTCTCAGTTTTCTTTAATTGAGGCATATTTTGTTTTTATGAACCTATATACTTTATGGGGTGTATGTAACTATCCATTTAAATTTAATATCACGAATATATTTCTTCTCATAATATTTAATTATTCTTTAAATGTTACTCTTTCACATGGAATACAATTCGACTGATTAAAATATAGTAATGTAATTTTTAATCCAATTTATATTCTCTGGGATAAACTTAAATTTATGGATTATGTCGTTCCAAGACTAAATGTAAGCTAAATTTTGAATATATTTTGTTGTATATAAAGTTATTTTATGTGTGTTTATATTAGATACACATATATATTCACTTTATTAGTACTCACTTCAATTTTTTTTTATTTCTCTATGGGTCTATTTAACTAAAACAATGTTTTAAATGTTTCAAAGATCTATTTTTCTAAATATATCTCTTCCATGACCATGTTTTCTAAAAAATAAAGGTTTCTACAATTATAGAGTGATTTTTTCAATTTATTGTTTACCATATTTTATATTTTTCATAATGGTTTAGAATGAATATATATTTTTTGTTTTGTAAACAAGGCTCGTTATTACTTTTACAACAAAAATATGAATGGAATGTTTGTTAACTTATACGGTATGTGGGTATTTTTTAGATTTCATAACTTCTTAATCTATTGATGTTTACTTTAAAATCGTACAAGTTTATTTTAAAAGAAAATGATTTTCTTTGTAATTCTACTATTTTAAAAAAATTCAAAATGGAAATGATATTTTCCTCAATAATTATTTCATGTTATATTTAAAAATCATTTCCCATCTAAGACAACATTATTTGATGTTAATTATCATTTACTAAGTATGTGATCAAAATATACCATTATTATTCTCTGTGAATGTTTTATCTTTATTATGGAATTATTTATATTAATTTAATTTCTTTTCCACAATTTCTGATATGTTGACATGTTTAGGAAATCCTCATTTAAAACCATGCTTAAGTGACAAATTTCTGAATTTTCCTAACCAATTTTTTTAATTTTTTCACATAAGTTGAAATTTATTATTCATAAATTATTTTTATCATTCATTTATAAATTTCATTGAATGTCTTAAATCACTTTTTCATAATATATCCTTTGGTTATGCCTTATCACATGATTATGATACCCATTTTATTCAATAGATAACCCTTATGTTTATTCCTTGTGTTTGACTCTTTATGTGGAAGACATATGCAAGAACATGTTACGATGGGTGAACCCATATACCTCCTCAATGAATTGAGTAATTTTTAGTCTCTTGTGACATCATGTATTAGATTAGGTTATAAACCTAATCCATTATGGGTCTTTATCCAACATGTGATATAGTCTTGGTAGTTAGCCTTAACCCATGTTTATGTCATGTTATATGTTTCATCCAATTTACTCTATTTCCATGATCATAAGATTCCATGTCCAATATTTCATGCTTAAATAAGTTTATTCCTGATCCATTCATTTTATTTTATCAGGTTATTCCTTCTAACTCTTTTGTTATGTCGTATTCCCATGTTTATTCCCTTACTATGCTTTTTATCTCATCCCAGATTTTAAAATTCTTTTTCAATGGGATTTAAAGGATAATTAAGATAAGGATGGGATAAATGGTAAGATTTTGAATATTTTTCCTAAATAGATATTTTGTTTTTTTAAATACTTTTATTTTATGAAAAAAATTGATACAATTAATAAGGGTCACATGTAATTTATAGGTTTACTATGTAAAATTTTGTCTTAATTCTCTAAAACTCTAAACGTAAAAGATATTTTGGAATAAAAAGTGATTTATTGTTTTAAAATTAATATAATTTATGTTTATGGAATATGGATCCTTAAAGTTTCTATCAAATTATGTATTAAACAACTTTGTATATTTTTATACTGCCTTGGGTTTATATTTATTTAATATTTTCAAAAATTTCAAGAGTGCTCCTCCTTTATCTTATAAAATCATAGTTATTATTATGTTTTCATCATTATAAAAAAACAAATTTTCAACACATGCCAACAAAAATACCTTCCTAGAATCCCTACCCACATTTTAGAGGCATTATTTTGGGCATAACACTCACCTTAGATGTGTTACGATGTTAATCAAAAGAGATTGTCCAAAGAATAGGTATAGTTTTAATCATGTTTTTCTATTTTATATATTGTTCAGGTTCATTAAAATATTCCACAAACAGGATAAAACAATAAATATAATATTATACATATAATTTTATATTGTAATGTTAGTTTAATTACCCATATTCGTCTCCTATTTATTTAAATAGAAAAACATTTCATCATTCATGTGTACGGTGGACTACCACCTCGTGAACTGATATAATTCATTTCCCATCATTGTCTCTCAATAATAGTTATAATTATTGTGTTCAAATTTATATATGATATTCATGAAATGTTTATCCTTTTTAAAATATAATTTATCACATATATTCTAACCATTCCATTTCCTAATAAAATGATTATAGTGTTCACTAATACGTGTGAACTATCACCTCCACGAAGCGATGTGATTCATTTTTCATCACCACATCATATGAATGGTTTGTATAAGTATATTTACAGAATTAAAATTATGTTTAATATATTATTATATTTTTATAAATAAAAAATTATAATTATCTTCATTCCATAATTATCATTGAAAAATAAAAACCTTATTCATGTGTGCGAATGACCTACCCCTCCATGATTGTAACATCGTTAATTTTTAATAACAATAGTTAATGATTGAATTTAACAATATAATTTATGTTTAAAAATGATAATTATATCATGATTATTTTTAAGTACCCATCCTTATAACATTCTACAACATTGATTTAATTCAAGAATTAACATTGACAATCTTTTCAGGTTTAGATTTTTAGAAAATTAGGTCGTAAGTATTACATTACATCTCAAAAATTAGAAAGTAGACACTTCTAATCTATCCAATTTTTTCACAATAATATAACTCCTTAAATAAAACAAGATTTATTTTATTTATATAAATATTCTTAAATAATTATTTTCTCTTACATTTCATTATACATAGTGAAAAAAATTTCAAAAATGTGGGATGAGAATGAAAAGCTCATTAAGGGTTATAAAATAAGGAAAGAAAATATTAGTACATCAATACATAAGAATCAATGAAATCATATTTATCAGTCATAAAACATAAGAAATTTAACACACCTTAGGAAATAATAAAATTTATGAATAACACATAGAAATCCTAAATCATAAAGGTAACTTATGGAATTCATATCATACTTACATTGTAGCTTTCGCAACTACATAGAGATTTATAATTGGAATACACAACACAGTATATTCCCAAAATCTCTTAGGATAAACATTAATGTTTACCTTTATCACATTACCCAATGTATTAGAGAGCTATCTCGGGTCACCCCCCATGGTTTATCATAGAACCAACCGTATATGGAAATAATTCCCAACAACCATAACATAATCATAACACATAAAACAATCATAAAGACAAGATAGAATTTACATATTAGAATCAAAATATATCATTTCAAGATATTTTCATAATCAATGCATTCTGAAAACCATTTTCAATGCCAAAATACTTAAAAAGGTTATTAGGTATTTATTTTCCTTTTAAAAACATTATTTATTTTTAAGGAATCCAAATATCTAATAATACTCACAATGGTGGAAAGGTTGTTGTCACTGTGAATGTTAAAAAGAAACACTTCCTTTTTCATTTTGGTATAATGCTTCATAAAACAAAATATTCCTTTTGAAAACCATTGAATGTGATTAAAATAAAAATGGTATAATTATGCACCGTTTAAATGAATTTCATGTATAAAACAAAATATGTCTCAATGAAAGTATATTGAGATGAATCCCCTTACAAATTTCGTATAAATGAAGTAAGAATTTATCAATGGGATGATTATGTTTTAAAAATGTATATCCATGCAAAGGGAAGTGGAAATTAAAACATAAATAAATAAACTATTATTACACACATAATATTGGAATAATATAATCAAAAATGTATGTGTAAAACCCAAAGAGTACAAATTAAATTTATATATTCCCTTACAAAAATTCAGTAGCCTAACGTCGTCACTTAAAAATTCGAAAAACGACTTAATGAGAGAGAAAATGGTACACAATCACGTGGAAATAAAATTTACAACAATAAAGATATATAATAGCATATACAAACATAATAAAATTGAAATTAAAATACATAACATAAAATAAGTCTTTGACTAATATATGAGGGGGAAAGGTTCCTTTACCTTGAGTTTGACTCGTCACGTATGTTTCTTGTTCTTCATGAATAATAAAATTATGTTAATTTCAACTAGATTCAGATGATTTTTATTTTTTATTATTCCTTTTATATAACTTATTACCTTGATATAATAATCATATAATTATTCAAGTTCATATCAGTTGTTCTGTCGATGTTCAATACTTGAGTCAAAAATGAACTTGTTGTAATTACAAATTGTCCATGTGGTCAAAAGTCCATTATCTCCAAAATTTTATTCATGATTTAAATATATTATATATCCAGTATATATATATTTATATCTATTATATATTTATTTATAATAGTCCATAACATTTGGATATAATAAATTAAATGCACCATTCATGAGACGGTAATTTGTACGGACGCATTAACGCTACATTAATTTATTTTTCATATTTAAAGGATGTAAAACTGAAAGATAAATAGGTATATTATAATTATATAATAATATCTATGTTATATATGGTACAAATGTGTATTAAGTCCAACCTTTATACCTTCCATGTATTTCATGTACGTGTCATATTACTTTTAGGGGGAGGTAGTCCACACTTCCTCAAATACAATTATTGTATTTATGCATCATGGAAAGAATAAAGGTATGATGTAAATAAAAATTACATTAGAATGGAGACAATATAAATATAATTTATATCATATATAAATATAGTTCCATCATAATGGACACCATGAGAGGCGGTATGAAATAATTGAACAATCATCGTTTAATGACGCAGTAGTTCCCCATCCACTGAAACAGTATATTCTAAATCTTTTAGATAGAGGTGTGTGTGAGTATAGTTCTAATACTTGAATTAAAAATATACTGGTATATTTAATATACTTTTTTATTAAAATATTCTAATAAAGATAGTTTAGGGCGTTGGAGAAGAGATAATAAATGAAAGAAGCTTGAGAGAAGACATTACATCAAATCGAGTAACTCCTTTTAATTTAAGGTAAAAGGAATTCTGGAATTGCCTTATGCCCAAGGTAAGTCTTATAAGATGAATATAGGTATTTTTTTAGCTTATTTGGTAAGATTTTGGACGATCCAAGGGGGAATGAGGGGTGTGAGTAAGGGTTAGAGGTAGTGGCCTTTTATAAGAGGGAGGAGGGGTACTTTTGGAAAGTTAGAAAGATTATTTTATTATAAATTTATTTTTGACATCCAAAAGGTCAAAAACTCACTTAATTATAATATAATCTGATTATTATTTTAAATCCACTCAACCAATAGTTTTTACACATGTTTTGGTTTCAATGATAACCTTATCATTTAGCATTAACCATTAGTTAACTTATTTGACTCTTACCATGTCTTCTTGTATATTCATAAAATATGGTTAATATAGTTACTATAAAATGCCAATAGAACCACTAGTGGTTCATTAATGACATTTTAAACCTTATATAAGTCACATTTCCCAATTACTATATATTTAGGACTAATAAATCATTTAATAAAATAGTATTTGTTTTAAAAACTCATTTATGTCAATTTATATATTATTCATATAATGATGCTTAAAAAAATCAGTAACAACTTTATTCTTTCTAAAAACCCTCATCAATTAAAATATAACAACTCATAATTATCCATAAAATTATATTATAGCATATTGAGTTTAAAATAAATTTATTTCAATTTTTATAACTTCATTTATTTAAAGCATTCATTAATAAGGTAATCACTACATCATCATTGTGTCATAAAAAAATTTATTTATATGATGTATAAAAAATATAAATAAAATACCATGATGTAGAAAATATTTTTATCTTTATAATTCCTATTTATAGTTGATGATATATTTTATATAACCTCATATAAAAATGTTTTAGTAAAAGATATATGTTTATGTTATATTTTCATTAACATTAAATTAAAAGTAATTAAGTGTCATTTTCACTCACAAGTGGCTCCATGGGGTCCTAAAATTGACCCAAGGATGTTGAAGGTCACAAATATCTAATTATATTGGATTATAAAACATTTTAGGGTAATTTAATATTATTATAATAATAATTTTTACCTTTATTTACCAGATTTACCCTTTAACCATGGTAAATAAAATATTATCTGAAGTTACAATTCGTAATGTATAAAACTAAAAGTTACCTATTAAAAAAATTAAATAACCTAATTCCATATATTGAATAAATTTTTCGAAACTCAAAACACCTAATTTGCAGAGTTTAATTTAAAAATAATTCTTGTTGTCAAAACCAAAACGCAATTTTTTGAGAAGTAAAAACTGCCAAAAGATTGGCATGTGTTTATGTCCAATTACAAAGTGAAATTACAAACAATGACCAACATTTGATTAAATGATAAAAATATAATCTAGATAAACTTTAAAACCAATTAAAATTAAAATATATCTCTATAAATACATTATATTAAAAGGAAGTTTTGAATTAAAATGCATTATTTTTCTATATACATTAAAAATTAACATTACCAGAAAAATAACCAACTTTGGTAAAAAGTTAATTTTGATTCCCCACATCTGTGTATGAATTTTATTTTTTTCAAATAGAACATATAAAAGTGACTAGAACTAGATTTAAAAAGGTTTCTCTATCAAAAGGCGGTAAATCAAACTTTTAACAATTATTAAAGCATTCCATTCTTAAAATCGGATTCATTCTTATTTTATGCCTCTGAAAGTTTTTGGATAAATGTAAAAAAATTTAAAAAACATGTTTAATTATAATGTACTTATTTATATTCATTATTTTCAATAAAAATGATATGCGTTAAGTACCACTTAAAATAATATTATTATTATTTTATTTTTCTGTATAACTCAAAGTTGTGTGCAATGTTAGATTTCAAGGAAACTCATTGTTGGATGTTGAGTATGCTATCAAACAAAGTTCTTAATTTAACTTAAAGTTAACATCTTATTCATAAATATTAATATAAATGAAAAAAAATATTATTATATAAATATTTGGGTAGTTACATTATTATTCTTTATATGATGCAATGATGTCCTATTTGACCATAGTCTACCAACCATGTCATTTTTGACTGGTGAATGGAATATCATCAAAACACATGATGTGAAATTAAACTGTTATAATATGATAATAATTGAAAAAAAGGAAAAATATAGTCAAAGTAGGATATTAATAATATATAAATTAACATTGGTTTATTATTGAGTAAGATAATGATTTTATGTGATGAGTTCGACTCAAGATAGGGGACATCGTCTCAATTTTCTTTCGTTGAGGAATATTTTGATGTTATGAACTTATATTATTTTTTGAGGTGTATATAACTCTACATTAAAATTTTATATCATGAATTTATATATTATCATGATAAATAATTTTGTTTTAAATTTTAATATTTCATGTGGAATATGATTTGACTAACTACAATGTAGTAAATAAATTCATAACAAAATTTCCATTCTTTGGGTTAAACATAATTTTATTTATTATTTAATTATAACCTTATGTTTGAAATTACTTTTGAATATATTATATTTTGTTTTAATGTTTTTTTATTGGTATATATAGTCGATACACATAATCTATTCATTTTATTAATTCCCACTTTAATGTTATGATTTTTGTAAGGGACTCTTTAACTAAATCATTATTTCAAATGTTTTAATGATTTATTCTTTTAAATATTTATCTCCCATGACTATATTATCTTTAAAAAAATGTGTTTTTAATATTCTCCTATGGATTTTCAAATTCATTTCTAACCATTTTTTTAAACAATATAGTTTTAAAAATAATATTTGTTTCATTTTTGAAACAGGGCTTATTGTTACTTTTCGTGAAACAAAATATGAAAGAAATGTTTTTTAAACATATATGGAATGAGATAATTTTCAAGATTTCATTACTTCTTAATGACTTCATGTATACTATAAATACGTACAAGGATATTTTCAAAGAAATTTTTTTCTTTTTTAATTTATTAGCTATAAAAAATTCAAAATAGAAAGGATATTTTCCTCAAGAATAATTTAATGTGATATTTTAATATCACTTCCCATCTAAGAAAACATTTTTTTGTGTTACTTATGTTTTATTAGGGATATAATCAAATAATAATATTCTAATTATTTCTCTTAATGATTTATCTTTATCATTGAATTATTTTTATGAATTAAAATTCATTTCTATGAGTTCGGTTATGGTGAAATTTAATGGAAATCATCTTTTAAACCTAAACTTTAGTAGATCATATCTAAGGTTACCGAACCACTATTTTTAATTTTTACACTTTAGTTAGAATTCATTATTAATAAAATATTTTATCTATTATTTAAGGAATGTCCATGAATGATTTAAATACCTTATTTTATAATACACCCTTTGATTATGCCTTATGACATGATTATGATGCCCATTGTTTCCATGGATAACCCTTATGTATGATTATTTATGTGGAAAACATATGCATAAACAAGTTGTAATGGTTTCGCCCATATATCACACCAATGAATTAGGTAATGTTTAGTCTCATGATACATCATAGCTTGGATTATTCAGTAAACCTAATCCATTATGGGACTATATCCACAATGTGATATGGACTTGGAAGTTAAGCTTGACTCAAGTTTATGTCATGTTATATGTTTCTTCAACATTCCTAGGATTCGATGATAATATGATTCAATGTTCTATATTTCATGATTCCTTTTGATTATTAATGATCTATGACATTTATTTTATTAGGTTATGCCTTCTAACTCACATGATTTTTCGCATTCCCATGTTTATTCCATTATTGGGATTTTTATATCATATGTTTTAAAATATTTTTTTTATAGGATTTATCGGATAATAGAGACAAGGGTGATATCACCAAGAAAATTGTACTGATTTTTCATGAATAGAACCCATTTTTTTATTAAATACATTTGTTTTATGAAATAAAATATATATACTCTGTATAAGCTTCCATTTTTAAATTTTATATTTACTAAGTAATTTTTTTTACTACATCTCTAAAACACTAAACCTAAAGGATCTTTGTGAATAATTTTTTTTCTAGATTTAAATTAACTAAAATATATGCTTTTTAACACCATTTCTTTATAGTTTTAATACTTTAATAGCTTTTTTATTACTCCACATGTTGTTCTTTTCCATGTGTTTCCTAAAATTTGTTAAACCAATTTTAATATTTATGCCATTTCTAATTAATTTTGTCGACCATGTTGAATTAGTAGGGGATTATTATCTCATGGATTTTCACCCCTTAGGGTGTGACAAGTGAAATTCCATCCTTATATTAAATTGTTTAAATGAAAAAGAATTGTCTAAGTGTTCAGCTTGAATCTTAAATGGATATGCCTCACTTAATAAATTGTAATGCTTTAATTAAACTGACTTGAAGTGGGTGGAAATTCCACACCACTTTCTATATAATTATAATGGAGAAGTGTATAAATTTTTATCCTCATGATTTATTGGGATTTATGAATTGGAATTATATATATATAATTAATTGTTAATATTATTGGTATTTACATAGATTTTGTTTGTTGAACGACGTATATGGGACTTGTTGAGAATGAAGTTACAAGATCTCTTACATATAATTTTGGGTATATTCTCTCACATAGTTATACATTTTTCCGGATTATAGTTATAAAGCTCTATATCCCTTTCCATAAAGTGTTATGAATGATGACTCACCCCACCATCTCGAGTGATTGGAATAATGTCTCGCATTCCTATGAGATTAGGGATTATACCCTTGCAGGAACCATTATCTCTTTAGACTATTTATGGATGCTTGAGTTATGCCTTGAGTCCAACAAGAACTTTGTAACCATGTATATAGCTCAAGACATCCACACATATAGTGTGAATATATATGTATACACTATAAATATATATGAATACTATAAATATAGTTACTATTAAAACTCATTCCAGTATATTTTGAAGAATTTAGAGTTATCCAAGTGTCTTGATGGAACCTGATATGGATTGTATTTATTATTCATCATTGTTTATTATTTATTTTACCTACAGAGTGCTATTTTATGTACACTGGTTGGATTATTTATAGACACTGTTTGTGGTGGCCTACTAATTTTATCTGACACACTACTCAGGTCGCCATTAATACTCGATTAAAATACATAAATGTGGGTATAGATAAGAGAAATCACTCCACTACTAAATTTTAATCTATTTTACTTATATCTTAGATAATGGGAGTAGACGACTGTTTATATGCTCATAATTATTGTGGAGGTGTCTTTTTCTCTATTTTTATTTCTGTATACAATATTTTATAATCCTATACCCCATTTATCTTTTTTATATAATGATGAAATAAAATAATTATATATCACTCATCTAATGGGATATTAATTTTTATTTCATTTTCATTTTTTTAATTCTTTTGCAGTTGATTATTATATTTGTTTCTGTTGTTCAATATGCAATATATGCATCTTCAATTGTATTTTTATTTTTAATATCTGATTATCCACTCTGATATGAGGGTATAGTCTCCCCAATATACCACTTTACAACCGTTCTCCGAATTAGAATCTCCTATCATATGGTGAGGCAGGCTTGAGGCCATGTGACCCCCCAGCTCAAAGCACTAGTTTAGTGGATCCAGGGTCCGGACATAAAAACTATCAGGGTGCACCCAGCATATAAACTCTATCAAGCTTACCCATGAGCTATAATGGGACTCAAACCTTCATATAAGATGTATCAGGCTCACTATTCTTTCATATAATGATAGAGTACAATATAAAAAAATTTATTTTTTCAAATTTTTATCATACCACCATTTAATAAATCTTTTAAACCCATATTAATATCACATTTCAAAAACAAAATACCCTTTTTAACCTATCTTGAATACCAAAATACCACATAAAATTAAAAAAAAAAGTTTTTTTCATTGAAGAGAAGATATTAATAAACATTTTTTTATGAAAATAACCATTTCAATTTATGTAACATAATAGTATATTATCTAATATTTAAAATATTCTAATATATCGCATCGAACATTTCTTGAGGAAAATAACCTTTCCATTTTGAAATCCCTTACTTAAAAAATCATCCAATTTTAAAGGAAAACATTTTATATGAAAAAAACATCATAAAATTGTAAATTGTTCTTTAAATAAAATATTGTTCATGATATTTAGAGAATCAACTCATGATATATATGTTAATACCAACTCCTTTTATACTTTTTTGAAAAATTCACAAAGTACAACTTTTAGAAAATGACAAGAAGATTCATTTCAAACTATTGGGTAAAATGTAAAAAATGGGTAAGGATGAATTGAAAAATCATAATAAAATATTAAAACACTTATTTAAATAATTTCTATAAAATATGGATTGGGAAAAAATATGTTGTTAAGGGAAACTTTAAAAGAAATTTTTTAAAAGAAAGTCACTTACCTTGGGTCTGAATCATCACATATGTTATTTACCTTCCATAATAATAAAAATAGACTAAATTATAAATTATTAAGGACAATTTTAAATCTCATTGTTGGTTTATTATTATTTAATACTATGTTCTATACAATTAATCAATTAATTATGTTTACTTTAGATATTTTGTAGATATTAAGTTCATAAGTCAAAAATGAATTCACTAAATCAAATATGGCGATTTTTTTAATTATTCCATCATCTATGGAATAATAATAATGACATAATTATCATTTTATACATAAATTATACATTTAATTAAAACCATTAAATACGGTTAAAAAATGAACTGTGTTACAAACATGGAGACGGTAGGTTGTAACTACGCATGATTATTGTTCCCATTTTTCAACGATCATTATAGAAATAAGGTAAGTATTAATTAATATTTATATAATGACAATAAAATAATAAATATCATATTATGTCTTAAAATATACTTATATATATCTTCTATGTTATGTGGTTATGAAAAATGAATCATATCAGTTTGTGGAGGTGGTAGTCCACAGATACTCATGAATGATGTAATCATTTTTGAGTAAATGGAAACGTAAGAAGGTAAATGATATAAAATATTTTAATAATGATAAATATTCCATGAATATCATATATAATAATTTGTTCCATCATTATAAAAATTCTTGGGAGACAGAAATCATAAACAAATTGCATCAGTTCTCAAGGCGATAGTCTGTTGTGCACATGAACGGTGGGTTATTCTCCAATTTAACGGAGGCTGGAGATGAATATAAGTTATTATATTAAAATAATAAAATATAATTATATTGATGATAATTTTTTTTTTAATTTTTTATCATTTTATAAGAGGATTTTAATGATGTTTAATAGAAAATAATATATAACTACTCGATGGAAAATGATACCACTCCTTCAGAAAAACACATTTTCTTAACACCTTAAGACCATTAAAGTGGGTGTTCTTACTAAACTAAGGCCTCTATAAGAAGGGGATATATTATAGTAAGGTATTATGTTATTAATGTTTTTATCTAAATCATTTTTCATTTTTGAAGGAATGAGAAGAAGATTCGTCCCTTTATAAGAGAGGGGAGGGGCATTCTTGAAAGTACTCATAATATTAAATTAATTTAAATTAATTTTCAATTAAAAATAGATTAAAACTACTTAATTAAATATATCGGAAGTTTATTAGTATATTTTATATCATACAATAAAATTATAATAGTTTATTCATATTATCACCCTTATATTTTGGTTTAAATCCCTTCATTAACCTCTTCTACCCTTATTGTGAAAACTAGGATTTTTACTATTTGGGGTCAAGATAAATCCAATAAATGGAAAAAATTATCATAAATGTATAATGGTTGATATTATAAACCATAAAAGAGTAATTTTATGTTATTTAATAATTTTAGGAATTTTATAATATTTTATAAGATATTATTTATTATAAAATATCATTAATGTCAATTTTGTGAACTACTCATTACATTGATTATAATAATATCAACGAAATAAATTAAATTCATACCAATTATTTTAATAAATTTATAACATGTTATTTTAATATCCAAAATTCTTGTACCACATTATATATCTCTTCCTATATTACTTTTAATATCATGAAGATCATTTATTTTATTTTTCCATTAATTGAATAATTTATATGTTGGTGTTCTGTAAGAATTTAAGGTAATTATTTATTAAATAAAACATAAAAATAAATTACCATTCTAAATAAAAATATTTTATATTTTAAAATAATATTATTAATAGGAGATATACTCTATTTATTAATAAGTTAAAATTATTTTAGCTATTAAAAATAAGAGTGTGATATTTTGGAATTTTTATTGGGTAAAATATTATAAATATCATAATTACAAAAAGTCTTGAAAAAATTTAATATATTTGGCCTTTGGATTATTAAGGATGAAAAATCATCATCTTATAAAATATATTCAAGGTTTAGGGTAATTTTATTTTCATTTTAATTTCATTTTTAACCATCTATTACCTAATTTACCCATTAGCACGATGAAAAAATTTACTAAGTTTATTATTCATTTTTACCAAAACAAACAGGTCAATATTTACTAAATATGTACATTATGATCCGAAATATGTATTTTTTTTTAATATTTATTTAATTTTTATAGTTTATTTTAAAATAAAATTGTCCAAATACGACCAAAATCAGTATTTTTGGAAAATGTCATTTCAAAAAAACATTTATAAAAAATTCAAGTATAAAATTCATTTCAAACATAATAATTTGATCATTATAAATAAAATAGTATCAATTATGATTTTAAAACTAATACAATATATAATCTAACTTTATAAATACATAAAAATAAAATACATTTTTCAATAAAAATCATTATTTTTCTGTATTCTTTGAAAAATAAATCTTCTTAGAAAATTATAAAAAATTCATATCATAATAATTTTTAGAAAATGAATTCAAAAATGAAAATAATTTTTTCAAGTAAATTTTCGGAAAATTCCCAAAAAATAATGATAATATTTATTCTAAAAAGAAAGAAATCCAATTATTAAAGAAAATGAATTCTCGAAGACCAAAATGGCTTCATAAAAATTCAGTTATTATATAAAAAATTATTTAATTAATTATAAATTAGTAGTAACATTATATATTTAATAATTCAGTTAATAATACTTATTCTAGCTAATTTAATAGAATGTTTCCGATGTTCGCATAATAATATTTTAATGTTCAATTAAGCTCATTATTTTGAATCTTATATGTTATTGAACATAAAATTTCTTTTTTAAAATATCAGGACATCACATACCCCCTTAAGAAATTAAATCTTTTAATTTTGAACATGGGATCAAAAACTAGGGTTTTGACTTCTCAAAATACCTTTGTTGAAATCACACATCATAAATAGGGTTAATAAAATAGCCTATTGAAAAGTGTAAAAGGTAGGTATGATGTTCATCTAGAATAACAAATTGTGGGTCTCCAAGTAGAAGAACATAAGTGGAAAGTTAAAAAATTGAAATGGGAGAAAAACCTAACTCTCAAGTACTAAATTATAGTTATATAGAATTTTTTCATGAGGTAGTTAACCATCACAAAACCATAAATCTGTGATCGGTTAAAAGATCATTAATTTCTCATAATGTAAAGTAAATAGAATTTTTTTTAATTCAAGATACATTTCTTAAAGATGAATAATTATTTTATCATATAAACTAAAATCATAAGGTAATATACATACTTGATAATTAGAGTCTCATCCTTTAATCGATCTCCACCACAATCTCATTTGTTTCTCCAAACGGTGAGTATTCAAGATTAATTTTTCATGTATAAAGAACTATAATCAACATCTGTAGATCAAAAAATCCACAACCTTTTAACAATATATTCCTTTTCTATTTAGAAATTAAACAAAACCAAATTTATTTTCCCAAAATAAGTTAATTACCAAAAATAATGATGATCAATTTAACAAAAATTCCTTAATCTCCAAAATTCAAGAGTAATAAAAAAATTAAACATAAGTCCTTAAATAAATAAATATCTATAAAATTATTCAAAATATTCTAGACTATTATTGAAGCCCAAATATAAAAAAATATTTGATCACATAAACTTCCAAGGATAATTATCATTTACCTCTATTTAACATTAGTCTATCATAATGTCTCATTCAAATATTATTTTCCTTAATTATATAATTTTGAAGATATGATAATCAATTTCGTTAATAACATGAAACACCATAGATCCACATTAAAATAATATATACTTTCAAAATATAACTTAACCTTTATTCACAAAATAAAATCCTGTAATATTTTATTTACTTTATTCATATAGGGTTCCTAAAATAGAGAAATTTCTCCAAATTAGTATTAATCACATATTCAGGAAATCAGTTTCAATATCATAGCTACCAATACAATATAACAAATGTTCCCAAAATGAACATTACATTTATCTGTCATGTAATTTAATTAAAGAAAAACAATTTCATACTAATTGGTACATCATGTATGCTAGTGGTAGGTTATTAACCATTGTTGTCCTTTGATTTTGGGTTCAAGCATCTCAGACTTACCAAATATGACAGGTTGTCTCTCAAATAGTGGGTTTTCATTTTCTTAAAATTATATTAGTATAATATTTATAAAATTCCCAAAAAAATATAATAAAAATACTAAAAAATAAAAATAATATATTCAATATTAAATAATTTTTTTAACCTATAAGTTTATCTCATACATTTAATTGTATGTTCTTTAAATTAAAATCAAATTCTTCCCCAAACTAATTTTTCTCACGATAAACTTAAGTGTAACATATTTTTTGGAAATCTGTCAAAACTCAACAAATTTCGCCCAAAGTACTCTAATTATAAAAATAGTAATAATTCTTTTAAACTTATTATCATCATTAAATAAATCATTACTCTTAGATTCCTTATATGTATACATATTAATCATCATGTATTATTCATAATTCAATGACCATTCTTTCCAATATTATTCATTAATATTTATTTCCTAAAAAATATTAATCATGAGTTAAGATTAAAAAAATAAAAACATAATCCAATAAATATTTGATTCCATTCATAATTCATTTGTAGTTTCCTTATATTCAACTGTAATGGAATTATGAGTTTATTAACAGATATTTGTATGGTCTTTTGGAGCCCATTCATGAGTCTTCCCCCTAAAACATCAAATTGCACAATAACCATTCTCCCCACATTTAGGAAATTTAATTGATACCTATAAAATAACTTATTTCCCCATCATAGAGTTAATATAATGCTACCTTTTCCTTGGAAAGTTATTTATTTATAACCTCCTTTACCACAAATAAGAAAACTTCCCAATTTTTTAAGTCATTTTCCTGGTTTATTCTTTATACATTTTTTACACAATGGTCATTGAATATATTTACCTTTATAGAAATCATAACCTTAACGTACATGGAGATTCATTTCTATCATATTTGATGTATTAGGAAACTCAACTAAGATCTGGTTATTAATCATTTGTTCTAAATGTTGGTTAAGAATAACCATAGTATTTATCACTATAACTCTCATTTCAGTTGATTTCTCATTCAGATAACCACCGCATTTTCCTTCGCATCTATTGTTACTTTGGTTTCTGATGGATCCATAAATTTACTAAAACCAAAATGGTTAGTGTGATAACATCAATAAAATAATAATATACCTTCTTAACAGGGAGTGATACATACTAATATATCTTTATTAATTTCATCTCAAAATCTTTTTATTTATCCAAAATATCTATGACTCTTCCCAACATACAAACCATTGTTTCCATAGAGAACAATTAACATTTTCTCCAATAAAATCCTATCCTATAAAGTTATCTAAACAATTATATAATACCAAATGTAAGGACCCAACCTTAAACATCACATATTCTAGTGACTTTAAAATAGAATTTACTTATTTTACATTCACAAATATCTTATAGGTTTAGGTTTTTAATGAATTGGGTAATAACTCTTAGATAACATAAACATATTTTACAAATTGGACCCTTATGATCAGTATCCATTTTATATAATTTAAATTATTAAAAATAAAATATGATGAAACATAATCACAAATTTAACTTTACTTCTTCCTTCTACTTACCCCTCCTGAAAACCCTATAAAAGACTCTTTAAAAATATGTGGTGAGAAGAAAAACAATTAGTAATGGAAATAAAAAAATAATAAATTTTCATGTCCACTAAAAACATGAAAACCCATGAAATATTTACCTTTACCGCAATAATTTTATAAAATTTTAAATAATTAATTTCTAAATGAAAAAAACACACAAATGTTTCTCAATAAACCCCATTAAAACCCATTGAAAGTAAATAAAACCCCATTTTTGAAAACCTAGATAATTATTTTCATATCATCTTTTAAACCCATGTAAAAAATAAATTGATACCTATTAAATCCATAATAGAAATTCTTTTTTAACTCCCTACTTATTTCATTAAAATACAAGGTGAAATTTTAAATTAATTAGACCTATATTCGGTATTACCCATCATATAAGCAATAATCGGATTTCTCAGTGCTCTCTAGGTGCACACAATATATATGTTTTATCTGGATCACTCGTGAGATTTAATAAGGATCAACCCTTTGTATAAGTTGTATAGGGCTCACCCATTTCACATATAATTATCATGTATCATGTAAACCAATTAATTTATTATCCTTTTCATCAAAAAAACCTTTGAAAACTATTTTAAACCCATATAGAAAACACATTTTGATATCAAAATACCCTTTTAACCCCATTTTCTATACCAAAATACTTCGAAAAAAATTCAGTTTTTCTTTAAAGAAAATATCATTGATATCATTCTTTAGGAGAAAGAAAGTTAACATTTGGTAAAATCAAAGGATTTCATCATAGATGGAAAATTATTTTGAAATATAACTTGCAACATTTCTTATGGAAAATATTTTTTCCATTTTGAAATCATTTATTTTAAAAAAAACATTTAAATTATAATTGAAAACATTATATTTGAAAAGAAACTCAAAAATATATAAATGAGGACTCATATTTAAGATTATTTATGATTGAAAAAAATTACACATCTCGTATAAGTTAAAAAACATCCCTTCTATACTTTTTTCATAAAATTAAAAAAGTACCTTGTTATGAAAATGACAAAAAATTTCCCTTAAAATGATTTTTTAAAAAGTAAACCACGGGTAAAAATTACTTTTAAAAATTAAAGTATAATATTAAAAAACATCCTTAAATCATTTTTAAAAAATATGGGTATGTAAGAAAAAGATATTTTTAAGGGAAACATTAAAATAATATTTTAAAAATAAAGTCCCCTACCTTGAGTTAGAGTCATCACTTACATTATTTATATTATTGAATAATGAAAATAGGTTAATTTATAATTTATTAAATAAAAATTTTAACCTCATTAGTCTATTAGTTTATTGATACCATGTTATATACAATTACTAAACTAATTAAGTTCGCATTAGATATTTTGACAATATTCGGTTCATATGTCCAAAACTACTTCGGTAAGTCGATTATGGTCAAAGATGCCATTATTACACAATTTTAAAAAATAACAATGATGAATTAATTATTAGTTTTTTAAATCAATTATAATATTAATCCCAATAATTAAATATTGTTATAAAAAATAAACTATGTTACAATCATGGAGATGGTAGGTTGTACGTACACATGATTAAAGGTTCCATTATTCAATGATAATTATGGAAAGAATGTAAGTATTATTTTAACCATAAATAATGATATTAATATAATAAATATCATATTTATTCTTTAAGTATAATTATATATATCATCCATGTAATATTATGATGAAACATTAATAACATTGCTTCACGATGGTGGTAGTCCATGCGTACGCATGAACGCCATTATCCTCATTCAATGAATGGTATGTTAAGAAGTTTAATTATATAAAATACTTTAATAAAGATTTATATTTCATTAATATTGTATTTAAACAATAATTTCATCATTATAATCTATATTGATAGGTGGTGACTATAAATGAATTACATCAGTTCGTGAGGCGGCAGTCTACCGTACACACAAACGATTCATTCTTATCCTATTTGATGGAGGTTGGAGATGAATATAGGTTATGATTTTTACAAAATAATATATATATATATATAGGATAATTTTTTTATTATTTTATCATGGTTGAATGATATTTTATGGAAGGGTATGAAGAAATAATATAGAAATGCACAATTAAAAATGATACCACTTCTCTAGAAAACCACCATTTCTTAACTCCTATAGACATGTAAGGATGGTCTTAGAACTAATGAAGGCATTTATAATTAGGATATAGATTCAAGGAAAGTATTTAGGAATTTATTTATTGATAAAAATTAGTTTTGAACATAGAAGTAATGAGAATAAGCGGCACTCTTTTATAAGAGAGGGGAGGGTCACTCTTGGAATTCCTGAAAATATTAAATTAATGTAAATTAATTTTCCCAAAAAAGTGGATAAATTATGATTTATATCAAATATAGAATGATAATAAGTTTAAATAATCTCATTTTAAAAAAATAGGCATGTTTTGAACCAATTTTATAATCTTATCTTTTGGATTAAAAACCTTCATTAATTCCTTTTACACATACCTTGACAACAAAGATTTTTACTCTTTAGAGGTCAAGATAATTAGTATAAATAGACAAACGGACCAAAAATAGAACATGTTTAATATTATAAAACTATATACTAGTCATTGGGTTGAATTTAAATTTTTTAAGAATAATATATCATTTAATAAAATATTATTTATTATAAAATATCATTAATGTCAATTTTTATAACAATTAATTACTTTGATTGTCATAATATCAAAAAAATAAGTAAAATATGAAAATGGAATATTTTAATATATATATATAAAATGTGATTAGAATCTATTAAATTAGTTGATCACATTATTTATAGATGTTGATAATTTTTTCACACATTTTGTGTGATGATTTAGATGACATCACCTTTGTGTATAAATAATTTGATAAAGAACCTCCTAACACATTTAATCATTTATCACAAACACCTAACTTAATTCAATCTTTCAGTAATAATGTATTTCTCTCTATACAATCAAAAATAACTTGTATGGAAGATATGATAACATATGTTCAAAATGACCAAAAATAGTGTTTCATCCTATTCCTCAATAATTAGAAATTTTTATCATCAATGATAGGAATTACCTTATTTTTTAATAACACTACCATAAATTATAAGATATTTTAATCTGACAAAAATATTATTCTTTGATACCACTTATTTTTTGTAGGTAATATAAATGACTTGAGTGTAGGGGTAAATTATGGTATTTTTATCTTTATAAAATGACCCCTCACCAATAACATTATTCCATAATTATTAGGAACACTTTTCAGCCTAAAAATGTATAGGAATAAATAATGAAATTAAAGGAGGTACATAAGAAATTTTAATTTGTTTACCCAGACTATGATAATATATGGATCATACAGTAGAGATATGTCATGACCCAAAAATAATAAACGCACTACTTATATTACAATTTGAAGTGGCCACACCAATAAAAAAGTTTTATAACCCAAATAAAAATAAATAACTGATTACCCTCAATAACACAAATGACTCACCACCACCACATGTGTGATTTCCTTGATATTCACGAGAATATAGTGAGTTTACACCAGTATAGGTGTATAAAGTTTACACCACATTCATCCAATTATGATCATTCACAAACCTCAAGTGAGAAAACCTTTTGGACCTCCCTTCCTAACATTAAAAAATTGATCTAGAAATCTCCCTTGTATTTCTCTTTTCCATTATTTTTGTAAGTATTTGATCCTTTATGATCATTTCTCTATGTTTATTAAATAGAATTTTATCTCAAATATCTTTATATATTCACCATAATCACCAAAAAATAGGTCATAAATCATACTTCACTAATTGGGGAAAATTAATCAAAATGATATCTTTAAAACTAAGTCAGGTCACTCATTTAGTTCCCTTAAATTGCACTCGAAATATAGGAAGTATAGATATGCACATTCACTGATTCATTATTATCACAGTGCGATCAACTCCCCCATAGATACACCATCATATTACTTCAAAACATCAGTTTCACAACACCCTCCACCTAAAATTACCTCTCATGGACCACCAATAAGAGATATGAGATTATTTTTCCTGAATACATCCTCTAAGAATCCATAGGTTAGTAGCATGTATCGAGGATGTATTATACACAAAAATGGGAGGAATTACTATAAGGCACCGGCCTTAAACATTACTTAATAATGAATTAAATGAACAATTCCCATAGAGGATATTTTTAGGTATAGAGTTTTAGATAATTAGGTCATAACTATTACATCTCAAAATATTACATAGTAGACACTTCTACTAAGTTTCCATAAAATAAAAAAATACTTAAAAAGAAACATGTATAGTTCCATGCTTTAGATAGAATGTCTTTCCTTGATCCCATCCGTGACCTTATTCATCTTTATGTCCTGTGGAAAACATTTCAAAAACATGGGATGAGCATTAAAAGCCCAGTAAAGTATACACAAAGAAGGAAAACTATTAGTTTTGCAAAACAACATGTAAACCATGAGTTCATTACCAAAGTAATACTTTTCACCTTTATTATGTGGTAAAAACTATTCACTGAATAAAAGACCATTACTTACCCTTTTGTAACCAAAATATTACCATAAAACCCATATAAATAACACATAACATATAAAGGTAACTTGGGACATAAACATACTTAAATGGAATAACCATACGGTCGACTTCCACACATGCTTAATAGAATAGCCATACGGTCGACTTCCATACCCAATGCATTGGAGGTTATAATGTAACCACCCATCCTGGTACTCACGGCCCCACCCGTCATATGGTTTATCACGTAACCACCCGTAAAATGTCCAAGTACCATCATTACACATAAAATATTGCAAATATAACAATTCAATAACAACATTTCATTTGCAATCACAATAATTAATTCCAAGATATTGAATTAATCAATCCATTTTCAAAAACCATTTAAAAGTGATTTTTGAATCAAAGTGTTCCATACCACTTTGATTATTTTAATGGAATTATAATTTTAAAACATTAATGTCCATATAAATTAATACTTAAAACCATTTTTAAAACATGGACATTAAAGATTAAGATTTAGAATAATAAATCTTTAAAACATTTAAAGTGATATTTTTGTTAAAGAGCTTTTAACAAAATGGGAGACTCTTGAATACAAATAATTGCGGAACAAAATTTAATTAGAACTTTATAATATCATGAGAATAAAAGGATTCATGATATAATATGTAAAAGGATAGTATATACACCACATAAGAGTGAATTGTTTCATAACAACAATGAAGATTCAATGGAAATGTAAATTGAGATGAAATCCATTATAAAGATGGTATCCTTAATTTAAGGATAAATCTATCACATAATTATATGCGAGAAATATAAATACACCCAATATAAGTTTATATTAAGTGTGAAACAATCAGAGGTCATTCACACATATTCATAGGATTACATGTTCAATAATTACAAGTTGAACCCAAAGAAATCGAAATTGGGTTTAGACATTCCCTTGTAAAAATTTGACAGCCTAACGGTGTCACTTTAAAATTCAGAAAATGTGTTGATGAGACAAAAAGAGTATCTCATCACTTAGAAATAAATTTTACATCAATAATTATATATAATAACATATCCCAACATAATAAGATGTAAATTAAAAGACATAACAAAAATAAGTCTTTTAAAAAGAGGAGGGTGAAAGGTTCCCTTACCGGCATGGGTAACTTTCGAAATGTACACCCCATGAAAGAAGGACTATAAAAAATTTATGTAAATACTCATAAAAAAAATTATATTACACAAATATTAGAATAATGGGCATTAAATACACCACACAAATGAAATGGTGGAAAATGTGGCATAAATCTCACGGGAATAAAAGTGAGAT
This sequence comes from Viscum album, assembly GCA_963277665.1. Lineage (NCBI taxonomy): Eukaryota > Viridiplantae > Streptophyta > Magnoliopsida > Santalales > Viscaceae > Viscum > Viscum album. The sequence goes on along the minus strand of OY728156.1, from coordinate 1,534,841,482 downwards.
GAAAAATCCCTTACGAAAACTCGGCAGCCTAACGGCTCCACTTAAAACTTTAAAAATGAATTGATGAGAGAAAATAGGGTCTCTCATCATATGAACATAAAAATTATAGTAAGATTAATATAAAATAACATCCTAATCATAAGAAAGATGAGCTTAAAAGGAATGACATAAAATAGTGTACTCAAAAAGAAAGAGAGGGGTAGGATCCCTTACCTTGTGTCCGACTTGACTCGATCATTATTTAATATCATGAATAATAAACTTGAGTTAATTTATACTTTCTTAAGAACATTTTTCAAGTTCATTATTCCTTTTGTATCACTTATTACCGTGTTATTCACATTATGTAATCATTTAAGTTAATAACGGTCGTTTTATCGATACTTGGTACTTGAGTAAAAAATAAAATCTTTATAATCACTAGTTTGTTCATGGGGTAAAATATCCATTATATCCAGAATTATATTCATTATTTCTATATCATATATATCATATATATCCATTATATACATGAATTTATAATAATACATAATCATTTAGAGGTAAGAAATGAAATGCACCGTTCATGGAGACGGTAAGTCGTACGTACGCATGAACGCTACTTCCATTTCTATTTCATATTTAATGGAATTAAAACATAATGATAAATAATAGTATTATAATTCCAGTATGGTATCATATATAATATCACTAAATATATCTTTTATACATACCACATATGGTATTAACGAATCAAATCACTTTGAAGGGGAGGTAGTCCGCACTTCCTAAAATGAAGATATCGTGTTTACCCATAATGAAACCATAAAGGTATGACATAAATGAAAAATACAGAAGCTTAAGGAAAACATAAACATATTATATATCATATATAAATATGGTGACATCTTAATGGACACCTTTGAAGGTGTTAAAAGAATATTGAACAATCATCGTTTCGTGAGGCAGAAATTCACCAACCACAGAAACAGTATGTTCTTTAACCATTAGATATAGGTGTGTGTAATTTTAGCTCGAATACTTCTTAGAAAAAAATGCTAGTATATTTAATATACTTATTTTGTTACAAAAGAAATGAATAAAAATAGTTTAGGGGGGTGGAGAAGAAAAATAAAACCAAAGAGCACAAGTGAAGACGTTACCTTAAAATCGGGTAACTCCCTTTGGTTTGAACCAAAAGGGTATATTGAAGAGATTCCTGCCTAAGTTGAGGCTTATAGGATTAGTAGAGGGATGTGAAGAGACAAAATGATCAGATATTGGCCGATCCAAAGGCTTGAGAGGTGTGGCTAAGGAGGTAGAGGTGGGGGCCTTTTATAATAGGAGAGGAGGGGCACTCTTGGAATGGTATAAAATGTTGCTTAATTTTCAAATGTGTTTCGGATTTTAAAGGTCCCACATTGATTTATTTCGAGGATAAGGTGATAAGAGTTCGAAATCCACCAATAAAATAGGTTTTTGACATGTGTAGGTCATAGATGTTACATTATGTTTTAATTTTATTTAAATCGTTAAATAATGAGGTAATCGTTGTACCATCATGATGTTATAAATAATTTAATTTATTTAATGTCTAAAAATTATAAAAAAATACTATGATGTAGAAATATCTTTATCATTCCAATTACTATTTATAGTCAAAAATATGACTTGTATAACCCCATGTAAAAATAGTTTTAGTAAAACAATACATGTTTGTGTCATTTTTTACTTTTACTTTAAATAAAAGGCATAAATGTCATTATCTTACCCAAGTGGCTCCATGGGGTCCCACAAATAGACCCATTGGTGGTCTTGGTCTTCCATGACTCATCCAATAGGGTTAGGATAAGTTTCAATATATTTTCTTTTTATTATAATATCATTTTTACCTTAAATCACACTAATTACCTTTAATCGCGATTAATAAAACTTAAAAGTTACTTTTCATCAAAAATTATTTTCATCCCATGGAACCAAATTTTACTTAATAATGAAAATAATTTATATTGTATTTTTGAAATTCAAATCACAGAATTTGTAATGTTCCATTTAAACAAAAAAACAGTTTTTGTAACTACCACTTTGTGGTTTCACTATTCATTAAAAATTAAGGTTTTTCAGAAAAATACCAAAAATTCACCCTAAGCTATATTTGATATTCCGAATTCAAAAATGATGTTTATTTTACCAAATTCATAACATATAAGTTGCAATAATTAATTTTATAATTAAATTCCACTGTCAAGTCAAATAGCTTGTTTTTAAGAAACAATATCGATCAAAAGATTGACACTCGTTTATGTCCAATCTCAAAGTGATATTAATTCCAATGACCACCATTGGATTAAATGGAAAAAATATATTCTAATTTCAATTTAAAAAAAATTAAAAAGATAATCTATCTATATAAATAAATTAGACTAAAAAGTGGTTTTGAATTAAAATACAACACTTTTCACTATTCATTAAAAAATGAACATTATCAGAAAAATACCAAAAATTCACAAAAAGTACATTTTGATGTCCCGATTCTAAAGAATAATTTTATTTTGACAAATACAGCATATAAAATTGTCAAAATTATATTTAAAAAGGGTTTTCCATCAAAAGGCGGTTAATCGACCTTTTAAAGAATATTTGAAGATTTAAGCTTAAAATTGGATTCCATTGCATTTTTAATCCTCTATCATTTATTGTAAAAAGTAAAAATATTTTAAAAACATATATAATCATTTTGTAGTTAGATCTATTCATTCCCGTCATTACAACGGCTAAGTGTTAACTACAATTTAAAATACAATTATTTTATTATTAGAGTGCAACGTAAGATTTCAAAGGAACTCGTTGTTGCGTATTTGGTAAGCCATCAAGCATAGCGTTACCTTTAAAGTAATATTAATATTTTAGTCACAAATATGGATAAATATAAAAAAAATTCATATTCTTTATTTACCTGGGGTGTTACCTCCTTCTCCCCTTTTGGAAATTGCATCCTCGCAATTTTAAAATTGGGCTCAGAAACTTCATTGAAATCCCCACATCGGAATAGGAGTAAATTAAACTATCACATTAAAAGAAAGAAAGGGAAGTACAAAGCTCACCCGAGTTAACCCATACTAGGATTCCAAGTATGAAAATATGGATATGGAAGAAAAAACAAAGGGTCATGTTTTGAGGGAGTGTGATAGAAAACATGTTTAAGAGAAAGTTAACCACCAGAAAATCACAAACTTGTGATGGGTTAAACGGTATTCGATTCCCCAATAGTAAATGTTAATAGACAACATTTTTTTAAGTAACTTTTCATTGAGGAATTTATTTTTGATCTTAAGGAAGCATACTTACTTGTCATTTTGACTTTCAACTTTTACTACATTTCTTACACAAACTCATACATTCCCCAAAAGACGAGTATTTAGGAAGACTTGTTCGCATTAAGAGTACTATAATAAACTTATTGAGAATCACCTAATCCACAAAAGAGAACTATATATTCTCATGTCTTTAGATATCAACCAAAACCAGACAAAAAAGTTTCGTATGAGATCAGATAATGCACAAAAAGGATATATTTTTTTTTTCAAAAAGAAAAACTACTCCTAATCTCCAAAATTTGTCCAACAATACCCAAAGTTCAACAAAGACCATTCAATAAACAACTATCCATAAAATTCTTCAATGTAATCCAAACTAAGATTGAAACCCAAATCTCTAAAGTATTTAATCAAATTGTCTTCCAAAATAAATCTTAATATTTATCTCCAAATAAACTAGTTACTCTTAATGTCTCACATTGAAAAGTAATTATCCTAATCAAATATTCTCTATTATAGGATAATCATTTCCATAGATAACCCAAAATAAACTTATTCTTGATTCATAAAATCATCTAACTATAAATAATTAGTCAAACTAACTAGGGACTTCACGTAGTCTAGTGGTAGGCGGTAAATACCTATTGCACTTTAGTTGTGGGTTCGATTCTCGCAGCTTCGTCTGACGTGACGTGTTGTCACACGGTCTGCGTGTTGTCCGTTTTCCAAACTAAATAATTCTCAAATCATTCCCCAAAAAGAGATAAAATCATCAAAAATAACCATAACATAATTTAACCTCAATTTTATCTCATGCCTTTCACTTTCCATCATAACATATAGTATCCCATAATTACCTCAAAAGTAAGGATCATATAAACCCAAATGGTTCTTTATAACTATTTCCACAAAAGAACAGATAACTATTCCTTCAATAAAATTTTCATATATCAATCATCAGGGTTACACATACTATAAAAAGTCTTCTAATGTAACCCCATCATCAAAAGAGACTTAATACTCTTAAGAATTTCACCATAGCTCTTGAAGCCCTTATATGTTGACTTATTACTCATTCAACATTATTCATGATCCATTAACCATTCCTTTAAAACTTATTCTGAAATACTTATTTCCTAAAAACAAAATCATGAATCATATCCTAAGATTCCAAAATAGGAAAACAAAAGTTAAGAAATAATACATACCTTTGATTGGTCATTGTCAGTTTCTTCATCCTCAATCGAAATGGAATTAGGTATTGGTAAACGAATATTTGAATGATCTTGGTGATCCTATTCCCGAAAATTCTTCATAGGACATGTTTTTTCATAATGACCATGCACACCACATTTAAAACATACAATTGATCCATCAGAAAGAACTTCTTTCCCTTTCCTTGAGTCAACTGGATGCTTCCTTTTTCAGTGGTAGGTTCTTGCTTTATGACCTTAATTTCCACATCTATAGCATATTTCTTTCCCTCGGAAACATTTTCCAATGTTTTTCTTTCCACATCTTTGACACATAGGTTTTTGAACACACTTACCTTTATGATTATTACCTGTAGTTCCGTAGGGATTTTTTTCTCACATGTATAATGCCTTATAGAAATCACCAAGGTTTAAGTGTTCAATCATGACTCCAGATAGTTGGTTGAGGATAAACACAAGAGTTCTCATTACAGCTCCCATATCATTTAGTTTCTCGCTTAGAAAACTGTCACAGTTTCCTTCACATCCACTGTTACTTTGGTTCCTGCAAGATCCATCCATTTACTAAAACCAAAAAGGTCAGTGTGAGTATATCATCAAAACCATCATGTACTAAAGAGGAATATAAACACTAAAATATACTTACTCATTCACTTTATCTAAAACTAGGACTCTTTCTAAAATCCTAACCATTATGGTAATGTTACTTATGCTTAGAGAATACCCTAACCTCTAATGTTATCTACACCGACCTCTGATACCAACTATAAGGCCCTAGCTTTAAACATTACTTAATCATTAATTAAATGAATAATTCACATAGAGGATCTTTTCAAGTTTAGAGTTTTAGAGAATTATGTCATAACTATTACATCTCAAAAGATGAAATAGTAGAAACTTCTACTAAGTTTCCATAAAATAAAAAAAATACTCAAAAAGAAACATGTCTAGTTCCATATTTTAGATAGAATGTCTTTCCTTGATCCCATCCTTGACCATATTCATCTTTAAGTCCTGTGGAAAACATTTAAAAAACATGGGATGAACATAAAAAACCTAGTAAAGGATACACAAAGAAGGAAAACTGTGGTTTTTCAAAACAACAACTAAACCATGAGTTCTTTACCAAAGTAATACTTTTCATCTTTATGAAGTGGTAAAAAATCTTCACTGAATAAAAAACCATTAATTACCCTTTTGTAACCAAAAGATTACCATAAAACCCATATAAAGAACACATAACATATAAAGGTAACTTGGGACATAAACATACTTTAATGGAATAACAATACGGTCGACTTCCACACATACTTAATGGAATAGCCATACGGCTGACTTCCATACCCAATGCATTGGAGGTTATAACATAACCACCCATCCTGGTATTCACGGCGCCACCCGTCATATCGTTCATCACGTAACCACCCGTAAAATGTCCAAGTACCATCATTACACATAAATTATTTCAAATATAACATTTTAATAACAAACATTCATTTGCAATCACAATAAGTAATTCCAAGATATTGAATTAATCAATTCATTTTCAAAAACCATTTAAAATAGATTTTTGAATCAAAGTGTCCCATAAAACTTTGAACCTTTTAATGGAATTATAATTTTAAAACATTAATGATCAGATAAATAAATAATTAAAACCATTTTTAAAACATGGACATTAAAGATAAATATTTAGAATAATAAATCTTTAAAACATTTAAAGCGCTATTTGTGTTAAAGAGTTTTTAACAAGATAAGAGACTCTTGAATAAAAATAATTATGGAATAACATTTAATCATAACATTATAATATCATGAGAGTAAAGGGATTCATGATATAATATGTCAAAGGACAGTATATACACCATATAAGAGTGAATTGGTGCATAACAACAATGAAGACTCAATGGAAATGTAAATTGAGATGAAATCCATTATAAAGATGGTATCCTTAAATTAAGGATAAATCTATCACATAATTATATGTGAGAAATATAAATACACCCAATATAAGTGGATATTAAGTGTGAAACAATCAGAGGTCATTCACACATATTCATAGGATGACATGGTCAAGAATTACAAGTTGAACCAAAAGAAATCGAAATTGGGTTAGGACGTTCCCTTGTAAAAATTTGACAGCCTAACGGCGTCACTTTAAAATTCAGAAAATGATTTTATGAGAAAAAAGGGTATCTCATCACTTGGAAATAAATTTTACATCAATAAGGATATATAAGAACATATCCCAACATAATAATATGTAAATTAAAAGACATAACAAAAATATGCCTTTTAAAAAGAGGAGGGTGAAAGGTTCCCTTACCTACTTGGGTAACTTTCAAAACGTACACCCCATGAAAGAAGGACTATAAAACATTGATGTAAATACTCAGAAACGAAATTATATTACACAAATATTAGAATAATGGGCAGTATATACACCACTCAAAGGAAATGGTGGCAAATGTTTCATAAATCTCACGGGAATAAAAGTGAGATGAAAAATCCCTTACGAAAACTCGGCAGCCTAACAGCGCCACTTAAAACATTCAAAATGAATTGATGAGATAAAATAGGGTCTCTCATCATATGAACATAAAAATTACAGTAATAGAAATATAAAATAACAACCCAATCATAAGAAATCTGAGCTCAAAAGGAATGACATAAAAGAGTGTACTCAAAAAGAAAGAGAGGGGTAGGATCCCTTACCTCGTGTCCGACTTGACTCGATCGTTCTTTAATCTCATGAATAATAATCTTGAGTTAATTTATAATTTCTTAAGAACCTTTTTCAAGTTAATTATTCCTTTTATATCACTCATTACCATGTTATTCACATTATGTAATCATTTAAGTTAATAAGGGTTCTTTTGTCGATACTTGGTACTTGAGTCAAAAATAAACTCTTTATAATCACAAGTTTGTTCATGGGGTAAAATATACATTATATCCAGAATTATATTCATTATGTAGATATCATATATATAATATATATCCATTATATACATGCATTTATAATATTACATAATCATTTTTAGGTAAGAAATGAAATGCACCGTTCACGGAGACGGTAAGCCGTACGTGCGCATGAACGCTACTTCCATTTCTATTTCATATTTAATGGAATTAAATCATAATGATACATAATAGTATTATAATTCCAGTATGGTATCATATATAATATCATTAAATCTATCCTTTATACATACCACATATGGTATTAACGAATCAAATCACTTTGAGGGGGCGGTAGTCCGCACTTCCTAAAATGAAGATATCGCGTTTACCCATAATAGAAATCATAAAGGTATGCCATAAATGAAAAATACAGAAGCTTAAGGAAAACATAAAAATATTATATATCATATATAAATATGGTGACATCTTAATGGAAACCTTTTATGGTGTTAAAAGAATATTGAACAATCATCGTTTCGTGAGGCAGAAATTCACCATCCACAGAAACAGTATGTTCTTTAACCATTAGATTTAGGTTTGTGTAAGTGTAGCTTTAATAATTCTTATAAAAACATTATATAATATGTAATATACTGGTATTGTTACAAAATAAATTAATAAAAAGAGTTTAGGGGGTTGGAGAAGCAAAATAAAACAAAAGAGCACAAGTGAAGACATTACCTTAAAATTGGGTAACTTCCTTTGGTTTGAACAAAATAGGTATCTTGAAAAGCTTACTGCCTAAGGTAAGGATTCTAGGATGAGGAAAGGGATTTGTAGAGACAAAATTATCAGAGCTTGGCCGAGCCAAAGGCTTGAGAGGTATGGTTAAGGAGGTAGAGGTGGGGCCTTTATAAGAGGAGAGGCGGGGCACTCTTGGAAAGGTATAAAATGTTACATTATTTACAAATGTGTTTCAGATTTTAATGGTACCACATTGATGTATTTCGAGTATAAGGTGATAATAGTTCTAAATCCACCCATACAATAGGTTTTTGACATGTGTAGGTCTTAGATTTTACATTATCTTTTCAATTTATTTAAATCGTTAAATAATGAGGTAATCGCTGCATCATAATGATGTCATAAATAGTTTAATTTATTTAATGTCTAAAAATTATAAAAAAAATAATATGATATAAGAAATATTTTTATATTTCCAATGAATATTTATAGTCAAAAATATGACTCGTATAACCCCATGTAAAAATTTCTTTAGTAAAACAATACATGTTTGTGTCATTTTTACTTTTACTTTAAATAAAAGGCATAAATGTCTTTATCTTACCCAAGTGGCTCCATGGGGTACCAAAAATCGACCCATGGGTTGTCTTGGTCGGACATGACTCATACCATAGGGTTAGGACAAGTTTAAAGATATTTTCATTTTATTATAATATCATTTTTACCTTAAATCGCACTAATTACCTTTAATCGCGATTAATAAAACTTAAAAGTTACTTTTATCAAAAATTATTTTCATCCCATTGAACCACATTTTACATAAGAATAAAAATCATTTATATTGGATTTCTGAAATTCAAATCACATAAGTGGTAAAGTTCCATTTAAACGAAAAATCAGTTTTTTTAACTACCACATTGTGCTTTCACTATTCATCAAAAATTGAGGTTTTTCAGAAAAATACCAAAAATTCTCCCTAAGCTATATTTGATATTCCGAATTCAAAAATGATGTCTATTTTACCAAATTCATAAAATATAAGTTTCATTAATTAATTTTATAATTAAATCCCGCTGTCAAATCAAATAGCGTGTTTTTATGAAACAATATCTATGAAAAGATTGACACTCGTTTATGTCCAATCTCAATGTGATATTAATTCCAATGACCAACATTGGATTAAATGGTAAAAATATATTCTATTTTCACTTTAAAACCAATTAAAAAGATAATCTAACTATATAAATAAATTATATTAAAAAGAGGTTTTGAATTAAAATAAAACACTTTTCACTATTCATTAAAAAATGAACATTATCAGAAAAATACCAAAAATTTACACAAAGTAAATTTTGATGTCCCGATTCTAAAGAATAATTTTATTCTGTCAAATACAACATAAAAAATTTTCAAAGGTATATTTAAAAAGGTATTTCCATCAAAAGGCGGTTAATCGACCTTTTAAAGAATATTAGAAGATTTATGCTTAAAATTGGATTCATTTGCATTTTTAATCCTCTAACATTTATTGTTAAAAGTAAAAATATTTGAAAAACATATATAATCATTTTTTAGTTAGTTTTGTTCATTCCCGTCATTACAACGGATAAGTGTTAGCTACCATTTAAAATAAAATTATTTTATTATTAGAGTGCAACGTAAGATTTCAAAGGAACTCGTTGTTGTGTATTGGGTAAGCCATCAAGAATAGCGGTCCCTTTAAAGTAATATTAATATTTTATTCACAAATATGGATAAATAGAAAAAATATAATATTATTTATTTACCTGGGGTGTTACAATTACCCTCTAAGAAGAATTTGAGTAATGAGAGATTAGATAAAACAACCAAATTATCCTTCTAAAATGAATAAAAAAATCCCATAATATGAATGTAATGTAATATAATTGGAAAATATTAAAATCAAAAACAAGTTCCCAAAAAGAAATCCTCAAAAGTGACCATGAGCCCAAATAGCTTCTGAACAACTCGATGAGCCTATATTTTCCATTCTGATTACCAAAAAAATCCTCATAACTAATATATATAGATATATTGGGTTAGAATAATATGTATACATAGTAGGATCCTCTCATGCATAGGATAGAGAAAGCATACTAAATCCAAGAGAATAAGTGAAGCTAACTCATCACCTAAATATGTCGGATATGTTCTTATATTCCCCATGCCTCTCTCACCAAGTATTCCCTATAATTAAGTGTATATATATATAGGTGAACTTACCATTCTACCACTTCCCCACTGGTTTTCCTCTCTTCCCCTACATCGCATGTCTTGATCTGTCTCTCTCCAAATATATAAGATCCTGCTAGAATATACTTGGTTATATGTAACATAACATGAACCCCATTAGACAAATAACATACTCATAAACTAATATCATAAAAATTATAAATTGTATCGTCTCATCATCAATATCCCTCCTCTAAATAGTAAGAGAGTATTTTCTGGGAACCACTATATCAATACCTTATGTATTGTACCCGAGTCCATCATATCCAATACACAACATAAATATAATAATACTGAAGAAAATATGTCTAGAAATACATTTTTTTAAAACACCTAATACATTATATTCCTCTACACTCATATATGGGAAATTTAACCATCATGAATACCATCACATAATACTTTCTAGAGAAGAGATAAAGAAATAGGGGGTGGTCATCCATCCTTTCCATGCCAACCAAGATTTTGGAGAAATCACCATCCCAGAGTCCACTAGGTTTCAGTCTCCCAACCAATTGTTGTTGGGTATCATATTAATTATAATACCATAATAATATTCATATATCTCAAACCCACCCTATGGGAATTACCCTATCCTCAGACTCAACTGCAGCTTTCATCTCTTAGACACCCGACTGCCAACACTAAGGACTAGATATCCTATAAGCAAACATGTATTTAAAAGGCTTTTAATTAAATCTTTTTCTATTTAATATTTCATAATTAATTTAATTAATAACCAATTATTCCATTCCTTTCAAGAATAAACCAACATCTCATATGGTTCCTCAGGTGTTATCATCATTTATCCTTCAATTAATCCACCAACCACTTGGGTAAATATATTCATTATTCATTTTGGTTCCATAATTCATGGTACTCTAGTACTCATCCTAAGATACCATGAAGGATTTATAGACCAACAAAACCAACTATTTTATTTAGTGAGAAATTAATATAGTAACAAGAAACCAAGTCATCCAACCTATAACAAAAATTCATTATCAAACAAGAATCCAAAATTGTATAAAAATAAACAATGGGAAATCATAGTATCCCCTATTACCTCAATATTAGTTTCATACCAAACACCATCATTCATATCACCCCCTCCCATTCTCATCAAACCATCAACCATCCTAGGTATACATTTTATAACATTAAAAGGATCAAATACAGATAAATATAAGGAAAAAAAATAAACATTTAACATGGAATATAGTGACTAAAACCAAGGAATCCAGCCTTTATAAGAATACAATATCACTCATCCCTAAAAAATAATCCTTATGAAACATCTATATCTCTTCCATCTTAAATTAATTAATTATTTATCACTACTTATAACCATAGTATGCCTATAGGATCAGTTATCAATAGCTTTAAAATATTTCAACAAACTTTTAAGAATCACTTATAGTTTCATCAAACTTTAATGAAATAATGATTCAAATTAAAATTTCCTCATTAATATTTATCCACAAACCATTATCATCTTTATATTCTTTATCCATTTTCTATGAACATAAAACATGTAAAACTATATCATAAATATAGATATCACACTATCTATAAAAATAAGAGGAAATCTATTATCATGGTGGAAACACAAGTGATCGCAACAAAAAATCCAATTCGATTCTTTAATATGATTTAATCTTCATTAAGGTTAATTACACCATTACCCAAAGATATAAGTCATGATAACATCATGATCGTATATAAAAACATGTATATTCAATGAATCATATTAATGGATTATAATTTCAACATTATCTATCAAATAATGGATGAATGAGGATCAACCACCACCAATACTGAAGTAAAACTCACCGGAACCTAACATTTGAAAGCCGTCATTTGACCATGTTCAAGAAATAACCAAAATAGGGCCTCCCATAATTGGGATATTTCTGAGAAATCATAATATAAGAAAATGATAAGGGAAAAAAGTTGTAGGTCATAACTTAAACCAAAAGCATTTTATTCTCCATGGACCTAAGCTTAGAATTCACAAGGAGATGATCAATAGTCACCAAGGGAGGTAGAAGCAACACTTCCCTATATACAAATTCTTCTAATGGATCCCCAAAACTATAGATCTACCAAACACACCCTAGGTTCATTAGAACAAATTCTAATTTAAATTAACACCAAATGTATGGATGAATATTGATTAATTATTGAAAAGAACAAATTGAATGTTAATTTGAGAACATATTCTATCTCAGTTTGAAACATGTATCTTCCAAAATTCCAATATTTCATCCATAAAACATTTTTGTGTAAATAAATTCTAGATTTAACTTTGACTCATATGAAAAGTATTAACTTACCCCTTAATGGCATGGACACATGATATCAAGAAATATTAATAGTTTCATATTGATTTTACATTGTGAATAACACCACCACAGTGTGGAAACCTTCACAATAGAACACCCATCAAAATTAACTTAAACCTCTCTATAGTGTAGAGATAATCCTCTAAGGGGAATCTAATTATTTATCCCTTTTAATATTGCAATCACTATTGTGTGTAATGAAAATTTTATATTAAACATTATGGGAAATTACAAAATTTTGAAGAAAACCATTCATGGAATTACTCAGACTCCAATGATGTATCAAGTAAATAATAGCCAAATAGACCAATCCTAATTCTCACAACCTACTAACATACCACGAATCACCCCTAGAAATATCATCTTTAAAAACAAAATCTTCTCTGATAATTGGGTTGAGATGTTACTATTAATACACTTCTATAAAAAATGAAAAAATCAATACATGTATTCAAATAATATTGAATACCATATTAAAAATCACATATAAATATGGTAGTTACTGACTTTTTCCCTTAATTGAGATCATCATTCATGGAATGTCCTAATTTTTCACATTGTGAAATTTTTATTATTGATCGAATTGAAAACATACTTCTTATAAAACACCACTAAGTTTATCCCATATCCATGTAAGTTCCTTAAAATGTTTTCAACAAAAATTTTAACTCAAAAAACCTAGAAAACACCAAAAGGGGATATTTTATAATAGGTATTATCCCTTATTAAGTACTTACAACCTATCAAGGGAAGGGTTTGTTTTTTAATGTGTCTCTTAATCTATAGATGTAGGACCCTCACTCTATCATGTAGGTGGTTATCTAAAATATCAATATTATAGGGAACTTATACCATTTTAAGATCAAGGGGGTACTATCCCAATTCCTTAAATTTATGAAATGAAGAACTCATCCAATGAATCTATGAGTAGGTTTATAATCCATCAAGTGTGGGTAGATTTTATTCACTAGTATGGTAGGTCTCCAAAGGGATCCCAAGAGAATTCCAGCTCTGAATCTCTTTCAAAACACTAAAATCATCCTTATAAGTCTATGGTATCCAAAAGTCAAATAATTCCTCGTAAACAATAACTAATTATAAAAATGGTCGCACCATTATAGGAAAAAATGTTAGAATGAACTATTTATTTCTCAAATTCTAAAACACAAGTTAAAACATTTGAAAAGAAACCAAAGTAACACAATAAACTACATGTATGAACTACACATAGTGATTCATCCTCAAATGGAATCTAGGTTTATATTGTTATCATCATTCATGTGATGTAAACCTACAAAGCATCCTCATAGGGAAGAAAATGGTATATATGATCTAGGGGTTATTAAGTAATGTACCCTAGAAGCCTAAGGTATGTCTTATACAAAAAACTTGATGAACCCCATTGGCTTATATAGACGGTGTATTCAGTTGGATCATTGGGTGTGTGCTCAATATACCACGAGTCATGTGATCAAGCAATATATAGTGTGTGTCTCAAACCCAAACCCCATGTAATATTTAATGAATCATTGAAACCCTATATTCCAACCAAAGACAACATATATCATGTTATAATAATTCACATGTTGCGTTATATATACCTCCCCTATGAAAACCCTATATATAGGATGAAACTAAACACAATGTGAAATAATATAATACACATTATGAGGATATTTCGTATTTACAAGATCCATTTTATTCATCATTTTTTCCACTAAAACAACCTTTCTTAGTTTTTTCATGCTTACCATGATTTGGAACCTTTTCGTACCTTTGATGGACATCTTCACTACATCCAATAATTATCATCACCTTTAGTAGGAGTTATTGTTCCTGAACCTACCCCTGATCAACTCACACCCAAGACTTCTCATGAGGGTCTTCCAATGAACATAAAGTACTGATAAATTTAACCTATGATACACCTAGGTTGATACCTTTCCCAAAACAACATTTTCCTAACTTTTTGTTGTCTGGATCGCTATCCAAGTATTATTCTATTGAAAATCTATATATTGTGAGGACATATGGATATTGTTCATCATGAGAAGGTATATTAGTGGGTAGAAGGGATGATAAATAGTTGATGTGATTTTGTCCCCCTAAAACTTCTTTCACTAATACATTAATTAGTTAACATAAAAGGATAGTGAATTTTCAATAATCCAAAGATTATTACTCAAACATGAATATGTAACAATCCAAAATTACAATATAAGATGATAATGTGGTTTTAATTAACATGGAATAAAGAAATAGGCATGAAATTAAAAACTGATTTCCTACCTCATTTGAGATTCACTAATATTTATAGGTTATTTCACCCTCTATGGTAAAACCCCATGTTCCAGACACAATATTTATTTTTGAATTTCTATTGATATCAATATTTATAAGTTGATAATGGTCATAGTTTCATGGGATAAAAATTATATATTTAACATAATAAATATTTTTTAAAAGTATAATGATGCTTATAAGAATGAACCAACCATTCAACCACCATAATAAATACTATTAAATTATTTATAGATGTAAATTTAAATATATGAGTTACCATATATATCTATATATTAGGTTCAATAATATACTAGTCCTCTCAAATTTTACACTAAAATTTGATTTTGGTATTTTTCCAAAAAAATTATATCTACATTTATCAAATAATACAAAATTGAATGAGTCCAAAAATCTATCTCATTGGATTCTTTGGATGTGTTTTTATATTTATAATATAAATGTGACAATTCCAAAGGAAAATGGTGTTATTATTCACTATGACCATATAATATTAAATGTTATATATATAATTATCTATATCAATAATGTATACACCATTCACCATATTCCCAATTCTATAAACTATTTCATCCATTTATATATAACATCTATTATCCAAAATGATTAATGAAAATATATTCTCTTCCAAAACAAGATATAGAAATATATTTTTTTAGTTATGGATATAACATAGTAGTAGATTTACAATTCTAGAATTAATTCACTAGGTGGACTTAGATCATAATTTCTAACTTCTAATGTGGTAAATCATTCCACGTTTAATAAATGGATATATACATTTCGTTTCATTATTTCATTCTAATTTTTTAGTTGGTTATTTTCAATAGAAATGTATCATCCAACCCTAGTATCCAATAACCAAGAGTAAGAATTAGTGGAATTGATTACTATGACATTCACATCATTATTATCAAAATCATTCTCCTAGAGAACACTTCTCAACACTCAATACCAATTTATTAAATAATATGTCTAACATAAAATATAACTCAAAATTATATTCATAATTTGTTTTATACTCTTTCAAAAACATATCATTTCAGGATTTTCATGTTTCATATCATTTCAATAAGAAATTATATTGAAAATACTCCAACTAAAAATGATGGCCCCATACATCATATCCCTTACATGGTCCAAAATCCATATATCACTAAATATTTTGTCCTTTTATCCTTTTTTTATAACCATTATCGATTTGACCAGACTTTTATGTCAATATTGTCTTATATGACACTTGGAGAGTTTGGTTGATAAATTCCTTCCCAGTTAATTATACTAATTTTCCTAAATTCAATCATCTTGGCACTATACCCTATAATAATCACATTGATAAGTAAAACTCAAAGATTTTAATTGAATATGGGAAGATAATCCTATAAATTCCACTCATTCTAATAATTCCTTTCAAAAGATAATCCATGAGCACCTAACTTTTTCTGGGCAGAACTATTTACTAAGTCAAGGTCTAGTGGTTTCTTTGAAAATAATCCCACACATAGTAATTTAATTGTTTCTTTAGTCTCAAAATTTTCATATAAATCTTATGAATATCATATATAACTATTTATCTCATGAATAATTTATATCTCATGAAGTCCCCACAAATATATATAATTTTAAATTTTTTGTTTTTTAATATTTTTCAATTAAACAAATAATTTTTTTCTAAAAATATTAGTGGACAACAACTTATACAACACCTAATTTCATTTAAATATGAAAAAATAATGTCCTATTATATATTTACATATCCAAATTTATCTCATATATAAGTTTCAAGAAAACATGTCCTATAATATCCTAAGATAAAATGAAACCAAAATCCTAATAATATGAATTATGGTGCAACAGATAGAAAATTCACATTTTTTAAAATAATTAAAAATATCTTCATTTAGTGACAAGTTAAACCTTGTTTCCAAAATCTATAGATAAAAACACAAGAGATACTTTATTTTCAATATAACTCTACAGTCTAATAATTTTAAATAAAAATAAACATTTATCAATGAATTCATATAGAAATGAAAAAATTGAATTCATTATTAAAATAAAACTAAACTTTTAAATCATACCTGACATATAAATCTTATATGAAAGGAATTTAACTTATAAAAAAAATTTATGATATTTAAACTAATGAAAAAACATTTATAATATAAAAAATTTATTTATAAATGAATACTAAATAGAAATTTAAATAAATTAATAATACAAATACTTAGAATGTGGTGTAACAATATTATAAAATTATATTAATCAAAACAAGTTTTTATATATTATAAATTCTAATGATTTTTATGTTGACTATTCAAGTTCACATCGATGAACGTTTTTTGGAAAAAATATTATAAGAAATTCTACAAATCATGGTTAAAACAATAAAAAAAATCCCCCTGGAGAATTTTGTTGTTGTATACATTTCTAAGGATCGAAGATGTATCCATATACATTCAAGTATTCATATTGTAGTTATTATAGGTGTTTTCAAATAATCTAGAGTTAGATTTGAATGTTCTATTTATAGGATACCAATAACATTGAAATATCATTACTCACACCTTAGTATGTCCCACAATAGATTAAATTTATATGGTTGAAGGAATGAATAAACTTGGAGGGAGGGACTTCTGCTACAATGTGTCTATGGAAGGATAAATCAGAAAATATGTATGTATTATTCTAGTCTAGAAAGGAATAAATTATGGATGTGAAATAATAAATGTTGATTGATTAGGAAATAATGTTACGTCTCATGCCATGAAAGAGTAAGATCAAACAAATATTTCCTAAGGATGTGTTTTACATATATTGATTTGAATTGTAAATGAAACCCCAAGAGATATCACTTCTACAATGTTCATGTCTAGGGGATAAATCATTTCATTATATGTGTGTTGGGACCATTAATTTGTTATAGATAATATCTATAATTCTACACATAAGTGTAGCTCATGTTATGGAAGGAGGAATTAAACATGGTGAGATGGTTTAAAGAAACCCCTATGTTTCTTTCATGACTTGATTTGTAGATTATGGGATATGAAACTCATAGAAGAAGGAATCTATGAAGCGGCACGATTTTCATGTTGTATAGGTCTTAAAATTGGATGTAACATATTTCTATTTATTCAATTAATGATTGGAATGGCACTGCAGATCTAGGTATCACACCAAAATAGAGTTGAGTCAAGTATATATTATAGAATTAAGTGTTCTTATCCTATAAGAATCTTGTGGGATCTTTTCTTGGTGGGGTTTGACAAATACATTAAGTCTTCAATTAGATGAATTTTCACATATTAATAAAGAAAAATTAAATATCATTTAATGAGGGTAACATGATGATTTTATAAATATTTGAGAGATATATTTTTCTAAAAAATGTGTGTCAGATCGTAGATCAAAATATTTGGACTTATAATACTATACTAGAAAGAAAATAAGTGAATAATGGGAGATCCAAGTGTCTATCTTGTTGGAATATTAATGATTTTAATCACATGGATGAAGGAGGCACTAATTGTTACACCATCAACTATTTAATCTTATTCTTGGTTCATAAAATATCAATATAGTTTCACTAGGAGAATCATTGTAATTTTTTAGTAATTTATAGTAGTCGGTTATCTACCTTATTAGGGTTGTAAACTAAGAGGGTCAGTGTGTCACGACCCCCTCCCCACAAAGTGTACCCCTCCTGGGCCGGAAATGTGAGAAGGGAGATAATGACCCCCGAGTCCCGCCTCTAGTAGGCCCCGGGTTGGCGACTAGCACTGAGGGTATAATACACACACAAATGGGAGGCATTACCCTCTAAGAGAACACATGCAGAAGAGAGAGGTAGAATAGACTCCAACCAACTCCAACTCATAACTGAAATATAAAAGAAACCCAAGTACATATATGAAATGTCATGCAAAAGTACTACAACTGAAAGGGAAAACTAAAAGTACCCAAAAGAAAGTAAAACGGCAGCGACCACAAGCCCGAACAGCTCCCCCTCCAACCGCAAGCTAGTAGTAACCAGCTTGATCTCCAACCTGCTCCAAGTGACCTGAAAAACAGTTTATATATATACATAGGGTGAGTATAACAGTATACTCAGTAGGATCCTCCCCAAGCCTCTCGTGAAAAAGTAATGAAAGCATGCTAAATCCCACTGAACAACAAGTGAAACTAACTCGTTACCTAAACAGGTATACTAAGTTCCGAATCTCACCATGGCTACTCTCACCAAGTAACGCATACAAGAATATATCATATAGTAAAGAATATCAAGGGTACCCCGCTACCACTTCCCCACTGGTTTTCCGCTTTGCCCCAACGACATACGTCCTGTGCATCTCTCTCCAAAGGCTTGCCCACAGACACCTGGGCTATGCACCACACCGTCCTCACAACCAAAAGTAACCAGGTAGTTTCCGGGAGCCAGCACAGCCCGCATAACGTGTATCATACATTGGGTATAATACCTCAAGCCATTACAGCCCATACTCCGAGTAAGGATCCTCAAGCCATCATAGCCTATACACATTACACCTAGAGTAGTCCATAGGATACTATATCCAGAATATATGTGTGTGAATAACCACAAGCCATTACATCCCTCTACACACATCTATGGGGTAACTAACCATTGTGCCTCATGGCACAAGTATCTACCAAGAGAAGAGAGTGGGGCCAAAGGGTGTAGTCAGCCATTCAACCTCCCATCAGAATGTTGGGGAAAACACCTCCCCAGGGCTCAGAATCCCCAGGGTGTCAGTTTCCCTTACCGACAGGGTGGAGTAGCGTATAGAAACACAAAAAGTACAGAATATATATAACTCACAACCACACTATGGGCATTACCTAGTCATAGGCACAACTGCAGCTAACGTCTCTCAGACTCCAGCCTGCTACTTCTAAGACTAGGTATCCTATAAGCACACAACCATTTGAAGAGCTTTATTAGATTACTCCATTCCCATTTTATCAGTTACACTGTACGTTAATTAATTCTTTAAACATTAATTAACCATGAGAAATTTACCACATTAAACTAAATTGGCATCACATTCAAAAACTGCTCCTTTTTAGGATTAACATCACTATTAAATTCTAGTTTCTCCATCCCCGTGGATTATCACCATTTAAACAAACTTTCATTTCAGAATTACTTTTCCATAATCTCAGGCATTCTAGAAAAACATCCCATGCTACTAAACACAAAGGGGCTCAACACGGCGAGTAGATATACTACCCGTCGAGTCTTTGCCGCCTATAGCAAGAGCATAGACCCATCCTCCATCGAGAGGCTAAACACGGAAAGCACGTGTCAAACCCCGCGTGTCTTCGCCTCCTTCAGAAAGAGGGTAAGCAATACCAGCTTCCTTGAGCAATGGGGAAAGGTAAAGAAGATAAACAACCAAACCAAACCACCAACATGAAACCATCACATTCATCTCATTCCATCATCCTTGGTGTCCTACCCGACACCCACATGCATAAACCGATGCATCTCGCCATACTAGGCGTCATCCGCCATAACCACAAGTCCTCATACCTCCACATATCACAACAGTCGTCCAGGCTCACATCAAATCACAAGCAGCAGGAAATCAAAGATCACAAAATGGGCTCTCGGCCCTTTAACAAGGCATTCAGCCTTCATACAAAATGAGCACTCAGAGCTCCAAACCACAAGGCATTCAGCCTTACAAGAAAGCGGGTAACTCAGAACCCTTTTGAAATTATCGAACTAATAGTTCTTTAATCCATCTTGAATTAACAGATTCATTAACATGCCTCTTTATCTTTAGCCAATTATTTAACAAATAATTCTTCCTTTACATTCTTTATCAATTTCCATCATGAACAAGAAACTAATTAAAGGAAAACATAGATATCCCTCTATCTAGGAAAACATGAGGCAAACCGTTTCACGGTACAAAGCAACAACATGCGATCAACCAATTCTTTTAATCCGGTTCAAGTATTTAATTAGGTCAATTTCATTTTGATCCAAAGGGTTAAATCATGCTAATTCTACAGTTGCACATAGACAATTAGAGAAGCCATTAATGCCCTACCTCGAAGAGTTCTTGACGTCCTTTATCCACACAACGGGTCACAGTCCTCTTCTCCTCACGACAGCTGAATCCACCGGAGGATGCCACGGTACGATAGTACCAACCAACCCCAATAAAACCCATTATAACCATGGATATTACATGCTAATTTGGAAGGAAGAACAAGATAAGGTGATCCCCGAAGGAATGATGATAAAACATACCTTATATGGAAGAACGATCGACACAACTTGGTTGCATCAAACAGAGCGGAACTGATCCGAGTAATGTTTGATTGTGAAACTCCTACGGGAATGATTGCAAGGTTCTAGCGTCTCGTAGATGAGAACCAGGAGGAAGAACAATGAATAATGATATATCGTTCCCTTTAAAAAAAATAAACTAGAGAGGCGACGGTTTAAGATCCAATTTATTCTCCATTAAAAAGGGATCACATTAACCCACGCGGTTTGACCAAGTAAAAAATATACCGGCCTTAGGAATAATTAATATAGGATTTATGGCCTTTGAATCGGCCTTAAAGTCCTTAAAATAAGGTTTTAAAAGTATTTTACGTCAAAGAAAACGTCATATTTGCGAAGCTGGAAACACTGTTCAAGTCTACTGTTGGAAGGTTACAGTCAGAAGGTTACCGTTCTGGAAACACTGTTCAAGTCTACAGTTGGAAGGTTACAGTCATAAGGTTACCATTCTGGAAACACTGTTCAAGTCTCCAGTTGGAAGGTTACAGTCAGAAGGTTATCGTTCTGGAAACACTGTTCAAGTCTACAGTTGGAAGTTTATAGTCAGAAGGTTACCGTTGTGGAAACATTGTTCAAGTCTATAGTTGGAAGGTTAAAGTCAGAAGGTTACCGTTCTGGAAACACTGTTCAAGTCTACAGTTGGAAGGTTACAGTCAGAAGGTTACCGTTCTGGAAACACTGTTCAAGCCTACAGTTGGAAGGTTACAGTCAGAAGGTTACCGTTCTGGAAACACTATTCAAGTCTACAGTTGGAAGGTTACAGTCAGAAGGTTACCGTTCTGGAAACATTGTTCAAGCCTACAGTTGGAAGGTTACAGTCAGAAGGTTACCGTTCTGGAAACACTGTTCAAGTCTACAGTTGGAAGGTCAGAGTCAGAAGGTTACCATTCTGGAAACACTGTTCAAGCCTACAGTTGGAAGGTTACAGTCATAAGGTTACCGTTCTGGAAACACTGTTCAAGTCTATAGTTGGAAGGTTACAGTCAGAAGGTTACCGTTCTGGAAACACTGTTCACAGAACTGGAAATTCGGCAAAGTGTTGGGGATAAGTCACCTTGACCTTCCGGAACACCTCCAACACCAAATTTTCACAATGTAATAGACCAGGGAGGTCCGGGCTATTACATTAGATTCCTCTCAAAACATTCTCGTCCTCGAGAATTAAAAACCAACCCAGAAGAAAAGAGGGGTCCGAACAACCACCCCATAAGATACCTCTCCAGGGAAAACCACCATGAGTTGTTCAAAAGCTGGAACAAAACTACGACATCCGAGAGTATGGAAACAAACAATCCATAACCAAACAATTCAAACATAACATCACATCAAAGGTACATAAATAAAACATTAAAGGTCTAACCATAAATGAAAAGTCATTACATGAAAAGAGTTAAACATTAAACAACTCTGGGTACTGAGCACGTATCTGTGACTCACGCTCCCAGGTACTCTCCTCCATGCCACAGTGTCGCCAGAAGACACGAACTAAGGGAATAGAACGCCCACGCAACACCTTCTCCTTGCGGTCTTAGATCTCCACAGGTCGCTCCTCGAAGGTTGCATCATCGTCAATATCGATCTCTCCCAAATCGATAACATGAGATTCATCATGAAGATAATGACGGAGCTGTGATACATGGAAAACATCATGTATCCGACTCATCTGAGGGGGAAGTGCTACTCGATATGCCACAGCTCCAACATGAGCTAACACCTCGAAAGGCCCAACAAACCGGGGAGAAAGCTTACTTCCACGACCAAACTTTCGCTGCCCATGGCGGGGAGTCACCTTTAGAAACACATGATCCCCAATATTAAACTCTAAGGGTCTCCTTCTTTGATCAGCATATGATTTCTGACGATCCTGTGATGTCTTCAACCTCTCACGAATAACCTGAACCATCTCTGTTGTATTCTGCACTAGTTCTGGTCCGATAATTGCTGACTCTCCGACCCCAGTCCAGCACAACGGAGAACGGAATGGCCGGCCATACAAGGCTTCAAATGGCGCCATACCAATGGTCGAGTGAAAACTATTACTGTAAGAAAACTCTACCAAGGGTAAGTGCTTCACCCATGAACCTCCAAAATCAAGAACACAAGAGCGCAACATGTCTTCAAGAGTCTGGATGGTTCGCTCTGTCTGACCATCCGTTTGAGGATGAAAAGCAGTGCTAAGGCATAACTGAGAACCAAAAGCATGTTGGAGACCCCTCCAAACCATGGAGGTAAAACGTGGATCTCGATCAGAAATGATCATCCTAGGGACTCCGTGAAGCCTCACCACCTCCTCCAGATACTGCCTTGACAAAACTTCCACTGATCTCGACTCCTTGATCGCTATGAAGTGGGATGATTTTTTTAAACGATCCACTACCACCCATATAGCATCATGTCCTCCCGGAGCTCGAGGTAAACCTGTAACAAAGTCCATTGAGATGTCCTCCCACTTTCACTGAGGAATCTCTAAGTGCTCGAGAAGACCACCAGGAACACGGTGTTCGGCCTTCACCTTCTTGCAGAATAAACATCGAGACACACATTCTGCAACTGTACGCTTCATCCCAGGCCACCAAAACTGACTCCTCAAGGATCGGTACATCTTCGTCACACCAGGATGTACCGCCAAGGGTGAACTATCGAACTCTCGGAGAACCGTCTCGTGTATCACCAAGGGAACAAAAAGCCTGCCATGATACAACACTCAGTGTTGTTCATCCTATGACCAACCATCAGGGGCCTCACCACATACAACTCAGTCTCTCCAAACTTCCACCTCTAGGTCACCCAACTGAGACTCTTCCACATTATGCATCAGGGATGACTTCACCGTCATCTGGAAAAGACAACCTCTACCCCCAACTTCTCCCATATCAAGATGAAAAGATGATATCTCTTCCATCACTCTCCAAGAATCACCAGATTCACGCACAACATCATTACGTATCTTTCGGCTTAGTGCGTCAGCTACAACATTCCCTTTTCCAGGTGTATACGATATTTCAAGGTCGTATTCCTGCAAGAACTCCATCCACCGACACTGCCTCAAGTTCAAGTCATGTTGGGAGAAAACATACCTCAAACTCTTATGATCGGTGAAAACCACAAAGTGCTCACCAATGAGGTAATGTCTCCACAACTTCAGAGCAAACACCACGGCTGCCAACTCAAGGTCATGGGTGGAATAGTTGCATTCATGGGGACGCAACTGCCGAGACCCATAAGAAACAACTGACCTCTGCTGCATGAGGACACAGCCTAGCCCCAGATGTGAAGCATCACAGAAAACATCAAACTGGACTCCCTCTGCTGGAAGACAAAGGACTGGAGCACTTACCAACTTCTCCTTTAGATACTCGAAAGCTGTCTGACACTGATCAGTCCATATGAACGCTTGATCCTTCCTGGTCAAAGTTGTCGGAGGAGTCACAACTCGAGAGAAATTGGCTACAAACCTCCTATAATAGCCTGCGAGACCAAGGATGCTTCGCACCTCTGACACGGTCTTGGGGGCTGGCCAAGACACCACTGCTTCTATCTTCGAAGGATCCACAGCTACTCCCTGTTGGGACACAACATGTCCCAAGAAACGAACTTCTCGAGCCCAGAACTCACACTTGGACAACTTCCCAAACAACTGATGTTGGCGAAGAACTCCCAAAACGGCTCGTAGATGCTCTGCATGCTCCTCTTCAGATGTGGAGTACACATGGATGTCGTCGATGAAAACCACAACAAACTTGTCCAAGAATTCACGGAACACAGCATTCATCAACCCCATGAAAACAGCTGGAGCATTCGTCACGCCGAATGGAATTACAACAAACTCATAATGCCCATGACGACAGTGGAAAGCAGTCTTCGGGATATCCTCATCCTTTACACGCATCTGATGATATCCTGACCGCAAGTCTATCTTTGAGAACCAACTTGCACCCTTCAGTTGATCGAATAGGTCATCAATCTGCGGGAGAGGATAGCGGTTCTTTATTGTCACTTTGTTTAACCGACGATAATCGACGCACAACCGCAAACTACCATCATCCTTTTTCACAAACAAAACTGGTGCACCCCACGGTGACACACTTGGCCGAACAAAACCACACTGCAACAGACCATCGAGCTGAATACGTAGCTCTCGTAACTCAGAAGGGGACATCTTATACGGAGACATAGAGATAGGAGACGCTTTTGGCTGTAGCTTGATCCCAAACTCGATCTCTCGTCGAGGGGGTAAGGATACAACCTCTTTTGGAAAGACGTTAGGGTACTCCTCTACGACCCTAGGAAACGCCAACTGTTGAAACTCTGAAGAACTCAGCGTCATCCCAGCCATCATGGATGATAAGGATGGAACTCATCTATGACTCATCCGAGGATCTCTCTCACCAACAATCATCACTTTCTCTCCATCTTCATCAAACAAAACGAACTTCTTCCGGTAGCAATCTACAACAGCCTGCACCGAATACAACCAATCCATGCCAAGTATGACATCATATGGTTGTATTCGCAAACATAGGAAATCTCCCCAAGAGCGGTGTTGCCCCAACACTAGCTCACAGTCTCTACATACTTCAAACAAGTCGGCTCGACCTCCAACTGGTGTAGTCAGTGCCAAGGGCACTGGAAGCCTCTCTAACTCAAGTCCCAAAGCATGGACAAGGGTAGGTGATATGAAGGAGTGTGTTGCTCCTGAATCAAACAAGGCATACACCAAGGTAGAAAACAAGCAAAGGGTACCTCGAACGACATCTGGCTCGCCTGGGGCTGGTAACGCTAGAGCATGAAGCTGACCACGACCTCCTCCACGGCCTCTCTGACCCTGATGATGACCACCACCATGGCCGCGCTCTGCTCCCTGAGGACGGGGAGCATCATGGGGCTGTCCTCTGCCTGCTCCATCTACCCTTTGGTGATCTAAAGTTGGTGCAACCTGCTGCTGCTGCCTCAGCTGGAACTGCCTCAACGGAGGAACCTGGAGTGGAGCGCCTGGTGCACTATGACTGCTTCGAAAAGTTGGGCACTCCCGCTGCTGATGACCACGACCACCACAAGAAAAATAAGCGCCTGATCCCTTGGCATTGGCCTGAGAGTTGCTGCCTCCAGAGAAATGAGATGGGAAGGACTGGGACCTACCCCCAGGTGAACAGAAACTCTTCTGTCCTGAAAACCGGGAACCCCGGACCACAGCTCTGCTTCGTGAGGAATCATGACGATTCCCCTCTCGTGACGATACAGTCCTGGCCAAAGTCCTCTCAACAACCTCTGCCCTCGCCAGCACCTCAAGATATGTCTTCAGCATAAATGGGGTGACCTGGCGCTGGATCTCTGGATGCAAAGCCTCCTCGAAATGCCTCGCCCTGGCCTCATCATCTGGTAACAGGTCTGAAGCATATCGTAGAAGGTTCCTGAAATGGATTCCAAACTCTCGAACACTGGAGCTCCCCTGTCGAAGGGTAAGAAGCTCCTGGCGACTAGACTCCTCCGTAGTCGAAGAAAGAAACTCGACTCTAAACCTGTCTCGAAACTCCTCCCATGAGATTGCTGACTCCTCAAGATCACCGAGGAACAAGAACCACCACTGCCTCGCTGATCCACGCAGCATCGTCACAACCAAGGACACCCAGTGTTCCTTCCGAGCACGAATCGAACTGAAGCCTATCTCGATTTTCTCCAACCATTATTCTGTGACTGCATCTGAAACGGATCCCTCGTACTTCTATAGACTCTGGCACTGAAACTCTCGAAGTGTCTTCCTCCAAGTGTCATAGTCGTCAACCTCTACTCGGTGGCGTTCTGCTGGAACAGCCTGCTGGGCATCTTCTACGCAAACCTGACGAGGACGTCGACCTGGAGCCATACCTGTAAAATAACAACTGTTAGAACTCTTAATCCTGGAATATGGAAGACTCACATTAATTAATTAATTGTTTTGTTTTATTTATTTAAGGTTACCTATCCCAAGGTCTACCCATTCAAACACATGCGCAAAGAATAATGTTGCATGATCCTTTCCTAGGTCTCTACCCCGCAACCGGTATCACTTTGTTTAGTAGCCATCATAAGCTTAAAGGTCCGTGCAACAGATCATAGGGGGGCCTAAACGCCTATGTCTCTGCCGGTCTCCAGTGTTTACCCCACTTTCTAAACATGAATGACACCGTTGCCCTACCATCCCATGCATCCTCACCTGTGCCTAACTCCAAACTCCATCCAATCCCTCAACCAGAGCCTCTGATACCACTCTGTCATGACCCCCTCCGCACAAAGTGTACCCCTCCTGGGCCGGCAATGTGAAAAGGGAGATAATGACCCCCGAGTCCCGCCTCCAGTAGGCCCCGGGTTGGCGACTAGCACTGAGGGTATAATACACACACAAATGGGAGTTATTACCCTCTAAGAGAACACATGCAGAAGAGAGAGATAGAATAGAATCCAACCAACTCCAACTCATAACTGAAATATAAAATAAACCCAAGTACATATATGAAATTTCATGAAAAATTACTACAACTGAAAGGGAAAACTAAAAGTACCCAAAAGAAAGTAAAACGGCAGCGACCACAAGCCCGAACAGCTCCCCCTCCAACCGCAAGCTAGTAGTAACCAGCTTGATCTCCAACCTGCTCCAAGTGACCTGAAAAACAGTTTATATATATACATAGGGTGAGTATAACAGTATACTCAGTAGGATCCTCCCCAAGCCTCTCGTGTAAAAGTAAAGAAAGCATGCTAAAGCCCAGTGAACAACAAGTGAAACTAACTCATTACCTAAACAGGTATACTAAGTTCCCAATCTCAACATGGCTACTCTCACCAAGTAACGCATACAAGAATATAGCATATAGTAAAGAATATCAAGGGTACCCCGCTACCACTTCCCCACTGGTTTGCTGCTTTGCCCCAACAACATATGTCCTGTGCATCTCTCTCCAAAGGCTTGCCCACAGACACCTGGGCTAAGCACCACACCGTCCTCACAACCAAAAGTAACCAGGTAGTTTTCGGGAGCCACCACAGCCCGCATAACGTGTATCATACATCGGGTATAATACCTCAATCCATTACAGCACATACTCCGAGTAAGGATCCTCAAGCCATCATAGCCTATACACATTACACCTACAGTAGTCTATAGGATACTATATCCAGAATATATGTGTGTGAATAACCACAAGCCATTACAGCCCTCTACACACATATATGGGGTAACTAACCGTTGTGCCTCATGGAACAAGTATCTACCAAGAGAAGAGAGCGGGGCCAAAGGGGGTAGTCAGCCATTCAACCTCCCATCAGAATGTTGGAGAAAACACATCCCCAGGGCTCCGAATCCCCGGGGTGTCAGTTGCCCTTACCGACAGGGTGGAGTAGCGTATAGAAACACAAAAAGTACAGAATATATATAACTCACAACCACACTATGGGCATTACCTAGTCATAGGCACAACTACAGCTAACGTCTCTCAGACTCCAGGCTGCTACTTCTAAGACTAGGTATCCTATAAGCACACAACCATTTGAAGAGCTTTATTAGATTACTCCATTCTCATTTTATCAGTTCCACTGTACGTTAATTAATTTTTTAAACATTAATTAACCATGAGCAATTTACCACATTAAACTAAATTGGAATCACATTCAAAAAATGCTCTTTTTTATGATTCACATCACTATTAAATTCCAGTTTCTCCATCCCCGTGGATTATCACCACTTAAACAAACTTTCATTTCAGAATTACTTTTCCATAATCTCAGGCATTCTAGAAAAACATCCTATGCTACTAAACACAAAGGGGCACAACACGGCGATTAGATATACTACCCGTTGAGTCTTTGCCGCCTATAGCAAGAGCATAGACCCATCCTCCATCGAGAGGCTAAACACGGAAAGCATGTGGCATACCCCGCGTGTCTTCGCCTCCTTCAGAAAGAGGGTAAGAAATACCAGCTGCCTTGAGCAGTGGGGAAAAGTAAAGAAGATAAACAACCAAACCAAACCACCAACATCAAACCATCACATTCATCTCATTCCATCATCCTTGGTGTCCTCCCTGACACCCACATGCATAAACCGATGCATCTCGCCACACTAGGCGTCATCCGCCACAACCAAAAGACCTCATACCTCTACATATCACAACAGCCATCCAGGATCACATCAAATCACAAGTAGCAGGAAATCAAAGATCACAAAATGGGCTCTCGGCCCTTTAACAAGGCATTCAGCCTTCATACAAAATGAGCACTCAGAGCTCCAAACCACAAGGCATTCATCCTTACAAGCAAGCGGGTAACTCAGAGCCCTTTTGAAATTATCGAACTAATAGTTCTTTAATCCATCTTGAATTAACAGATTCATTAACATACCTCTTTATCTTTAGCCAATTATTTAACAAATAATTCCAGCTTTACGTTCTTTATCAATTTCCATCATGAACGAGCAACTAATTAAAGGAAAACATAGTTATCACTCTATCTAGGAAAACATGAGGCAAACCGTTATCACAGTACAAAGCAACAACATGAGATCAACCAATTCTTTTAATCCGGTTCAAGTATTTAATTAGGTCAATTTCATTGTGATCCAAAGGGTTAAATCATGCTAATTCTACAGTTGCACATAAAAAATTAGAGAAGCCATGAATCCCCTACCTCGAAGAGTTCTTGACGTCCTTTATCCACACAACGGGTCACAGTCCTCTTCTCCTCACGACAGCAGCATCCACCGGAGGATGCCACGGTACGACAGTAACAACCAACCCCAAGAAAACCCATTAGAACCATGGAGATTACATGCTAATTTGGAAGGAAGAAAAAGAGAAGGTGATCCCCGAAGGAACGATGATAACACATACCTTATATGGAAGAACGATCGACACAACTTGGTTGCATCAAACAGAGCAGAACTGATCCGAGTAACGTTTGATTGTGAAACTCCTACAGGAATGATTGCAAGGTTCTAGCGTCTCGTAGATGAGAACCAGAAGGAAGAACAATGAAGAATGATATCTCGTTCCCTTTTAAAAAAATAAACTAGAGAGGCAACGGTTTAAGATCTGATTTATTCTCCATTAAAAACGAATCGCATTAACCCACGCGGTTTGACCAAGTAAAAAATATACCGGCCTTAGGAATAATTAATATAGGATTTATGGCCTTTGAATCGGCCTTAAAGTCCTTAAAATAAGTTTTTAAAAGTATTTTACGTCAAAGAAAACGTCAAATTTGCGAAGCTGGAAACACTGTTCAAGTCTACAGTTGGAAGGTTACAGTCAGAAGGTTACCGTTCTGGAAACACTGTTCAAGTCTACAGTTGGAAGGTTACAGTCAGAAGGTTACCCTTCTGGAAACACTGTTCAAGTCTACAGTTGGAAGGTTACAGTCAGAAGGTTACCGTTCTGGAAACACTGTTCAAGTCTATAGTTGGAAGGTTACAGTCAGAAGGTTACCGTTCTGGAAACATTGTTCAAGTCTACAGTTGGAACGTTACAGTCAGAAGGTTACCATTCTGGAAACACTGTTCAAGTCTACAGTTGGAAGGTTATAGTCAGAAGGTTACCATTCTGGAAACACTGTTCAAGTCTACAGTTGGAAGGTTACAGTCAGAAGGTTACCGTTCTGGAAACACTGTTCAAGCCTACAGTTGGAAGGTTACAGTCAGAAGGTTACCGCTCTGGAAACACTGTTCAAGTCTACAGTTGGAAGGTCACAGTCAGAAGGTTACCATTCTGGAAACACTGTTCAAGCCTACAGTTAGAAGGTTACAGTCAGAAGGTTACCGTTCTGGAAACACTGTTCAAGTCTACAGTTGGAAGGTTACAGTCAGAAGGTTACCGTTTTGGAAACACTGTTCAAGTCTACAGTTGGAAGGTTACAGTCAGAAGGTTACCGTTCTGGCAACACTGTTCACAGAACTGGAAATTCGGAAAAGTGTTGGGGATAAGTCACCTTGACCTTCCGGAACACCTCCAACACCACATTTTCACAATGTAATGGACTAGGGAGGTCCGGGCCATTACACAGTGTGTCCTCTCTAAAATATAATAAACATGATGTTCTCTTAGTGATTATTGTATATGATCACATAATAATTATATTCTCTTTGTATTATCCTAGATTTGGTGAGTCGGGTAAATATTTATTGTGTCCCTATTTGCTTTCATTCCCATTTTTTAATTGTGAGGGAGAGAATTGTTCATATTAATGGTGTAATAAGATCATTATTGAGGGTAATTTGAAGATTTCAACATTCACTAACACACCCCAACCCCTAAGAGTATTTTCATTTCTTAATAACAATAAGTGATATTAGATTTGAAGTTTATCAGTGGACTATTAACTCTTTAAAGAAACCATATGGGAATTATAATCTTTGATTAAAACGATTTATAATTATGGAAGATTAAAAAACAGCACTGTTTCCAATATTTTGAAATGCATTTATACATGTATATCATACATCAGATCTTTATTTTTTTTGAGATGAGTATTTTCAAATAAATACTGAAGGTATATTAATTTCAATACCAATGGTGTTAACATGCTAGTGAAAATGAACAAAAATAATGAGCCCATAAGAAATGAGAACTCTTTGGAAGTGATGTGCAAGGTAATAATTAAAAACATATTAATGTATAATCCAAATGATATGTAAGTTGATGAGGTGATATATTTTATATCATTTAATCCCAAATGAGGAATGTAGTATTTGAAGTCAAGCTTACTCTTACTTTATTTCAATGTTAAATTGTTTGGAACATCACTATAAGGTTTCAAAATAAGTTCTGAGATGATTATGGTAATGAAGAACCCAGGAAGAAATAATCAAATGATGTTATAGTCAAGAATTTTTCATAGAAAAAAATCTTTAAAGAGAATAATTTTCTTTTAAAAGAATACATTAACATAGAATAAACTAAAGCTGAAGAAATTTTTAACTGTAAATATATCAATAAAGATGTATGTTTGGTTATCATTGATAAACCATAACTATTGTAAAGAGAAGATTAAAGATATGAAGTCGGGGTAAGATTTCACCTCAAGGTTGAATAAGAATCTACTCTTGAACATATTGATGCTCGGGCAGGACAAAAAAATTTAATAGTGTTGAATGTGATTAAAAACATTACATGAAACAGTATGATGGTAAAAAACCCAAGATAAATGTTTAAATTGAATTAATCAAATCTATAATTCTATAAAACTCATAAAAAATATTTTTGAGTATAAGAACAGCTGGATTATCAATGGATTAGCTAATTCTATGAAATTTCCTATCAAGAGGTTTGTTGAGATCTAATTGGAATTCATGTAGAAGAGATGAAAATTTCAAAAATAATACTAGAATTGTAAAAGGAGGATAAGATACATCAGGTATGAATAAGAATGTGTTATATATTTTCGAACTAATGAATGATTGATGATCATTATCTCAGAAAAGGAAAAAATAAGAGGCAAAAACTTGTGATGCATGGATTTCATGGTAATTGAAGCCTTGGGTATCAATTTTCTAAGCGTAACTCAATTTTTTTTGACATAGATCATTTGGAAATTTTCAAAAAGAAAAATGGCATTGTTAAAGGAAGATATAGTATAATATTGATGTAAGTAAAATGAAAAAACTAGAATATTTACCTCATTGGTTGTCATGACTCGACCCATCAGGCCCCACTTTGCTAGTGGTAATCCATGCATGATAACCTAATCTCACCTCCAATAGGATAAGTTCTAGTGACCATTTTTGATTTTGAATATCTTACACATGGAAAGATTTTTTCTATGGTACCAATATATTCAGACACATCTCCAAATAATCATACAATGCTAAAATGTAAAGTAAAACTGATAGAAAATACATGAATACATCTATATCCCCTAATCATGGTATGAAAAAATGTTTTGAATCATAAGTTTGTATACAAACCCACTAAAAATGATGATTCTAAACTGCTAAGAAATTGGGAACTACTATCAAATAAAAAGCCTAGAATAAACTGCAGTCTATATAGATCATTATGCACTCTCTACTCATAGTCCTTTTAAGACTCTATCGAAAGGTATGCATAATATATGGAATGTGTAGGAAGAACCCATGTAACGGAGGGTACAAAAATACCTATTAGAATACCCTAAAATCACCATACATAATGCATCAAGAGAGTAGTCAACTCATCATATTGTAGACATGTCTATCGGAATAAGAGTCATGGATGTAAGAACACCAAGATATACTCACAACAGACACCATGTCTAAGAGAGGCATCAACTATACTACCAGCCATAAGATTATAATTGAGGTTTCAAGGTTACACAAATCCAGGAGAGGTCACTCCTTTATCCATTCTATCACTGATGGAACATGTCTAAGAGGCTGGGATCATAATGCCTCACAAAAGATGTACTCACTAGAACTCTAAAGATCATGATACACAGACAAGGGATCTCACCCAGGTCCACTATAGTATATCAAACCCTACCTAGGATAACCTACCATGTAAGAGATCATATTCCCATCTAATTAGGTTATGATGATTCCTCAAACCCCACCTAGGAAATATTAACAAGTGATAGAGGACCACACCACCTGTCATGTGGAGTGATCCAAAAACTCCTTCTAGGACTAATATAATAGAAGAAATAACATCGTATTCTTATGATGTAAATACTTATTTTATCTTCATGTGGATAGATCAAGGGAACACACCCAATTGATACTAATAAATACTAAATTGATGGAGGGACTCTAGTTTCCCTGGAAAAAGTAAAATGTGTGTGCTTGGCAAACACATGTAACTTATCTACCCATGGTTTTCCCATGTATAACTATCACAAATGGAGTATATTTTTCTCTATACATGTAATATCCCATTATGATACATTTTTTGTATATTTTGGGTTGGAACTTGGAATGTGATGCCTTCCTGACCCCATGTACTTCGGCCCATGCCCACGTACTCTGAGTTGTACCTATGTACTTCTGTTCTGCTTCTGTATATTTTAATGTCAATGTACCAGATCATTCCCATATTGTAGAGACATGAATCTTAACGTACATGGAAATTACATTATTTTTTAGGAATAATTAGTACATAACAAAAACACACACACAAGGACCATAATAGTTTAGTGTCTTTGGAAACTCGGAATATAATCTTCTAATCATGGTGAAAGATCTTCAACATATCCCATAAAGATCTTCCTTTTTTTACCTAAAACCTTTCTTTATATCTTGGGGAAAATAAAAAATAAAAGCGTGAGCTCAAATGCTCAGTAAGGGTAAACAAAAGAAATATCAATCACATCATATTCATAAGAACATAACATTTTGGAAATCTTAACCTGCAAAAGAGAGCATAATTTCATAACATGGGATAAATCATAGTAGTGAAATGAAATCCCAATAATAATAACATAAAACATGAAACTTTGTGGCATACACACATAATCATAGAGAATCATTTATTATTAGTCAAGAATCATTTCCAAGACTATCTTAGTGGACAAAGTCCATTTCTGAACCGAGTTCACTCCTCATTTCAGTCCTGCTTCACTGAACTGGTATAACCTGCCGTTCCATCCATGTCTATCTCATGAGATATAAAATATTTACCCAATGAATTGGAGGGAGATATAGGTCCCACCCATCTCATAATTATACCATTCATATGTGTGCCACAAAATCATAAATCATACATCATTACATAACCCATGTAATAAAAATGGGATTCTTAAACAACATGACATCATAAAATAATTCATATAAGATAATGGAATTCATAAAAATAATTCCATCACAACATAATCAAATCCATGTAATAATAGGGATATAAACAGAACCCTATATTATCTTATATGGAAAATAATTTTGATAAAACACTTGAACTCCATTCTTGATGAAAATATCCTTTCTACTTCAAAAACATTTTCCTTTCTTAACATGTCATACAATTTTAAACTAAATGAAGTTGATTGAAAATAAACATGAAAACTTGTAAAGGAATATTCTTGTAAATAATGTTTTAAGAATCCATTCATGCCGTATAAGTTAAAAAAACATTCTTCTTGTACTTTTGTCAGAAAAGTCAAAAAGTACCTCGTACGAAAAACGACGAAAGATTCCTTTCATATCTTTTACTATAAATTCACCAAAGGGTAAAAATGGATTTAAAAAATTGTATGTGGATGGAAATAATATTAAATATTGAGGAAACATGGATGTGGATGATAAAATACACCCCAGTAAATTTCAAATTATAAACAATCTCGGATAAAAATGAGATTGTGATATTTCCCTTACCTTAGGTCCGATTTGCTTCGTAAGTGTCCGAACCTCCTGTATAATGATTTAAATAATGTCATTGACTTATTTTAGAATCATAATTATTGTTATGATATCATATATGGTTCACTTATGACTTTATATTACTCGTTCTTTTGTAAATTCCATGTTAAAGAGCATTTTGGGTAAAATCATTTCATTTGTCGTCCGTGTTTTGACTTGTAATTATTCATATGATTACTTAGATCATTATTAATTAATTCCAGAACATAAAACATGATTTATATATAATATATATTCAGAATATACATATATATAATATATCAGTAAACGGAAAGAAATACACCGTTCATGGAGACGGTAGGCCGTACGTACGCATGAACGCTGTTTTCGTTTCCTTATTGAGTTGAATGGAATTAAGTAGATGACATACATATATATACACATAAATACAGTAGTATTATTATGTCATATATTTCAAGATTACTTATTATATATACTTTATAATCATTCATGAATGGTTAACGTGGAGAATGAATCTCATCGCGTCGTGGAGACGGTAGTCCATACGTACGCACGAGCGATGATATCATTCTCATGATCATGGAATTGTATTGAAGTGTATGTATACTATTTCAGAATCAATATCAATTTAAAATAATCATATATAGTTATTATGTACACCATTATACCCATCCATGTAAGGTGGTGGTGGAAAATAGATTACACCACGGCGTGGAGACGGTATTTCGTACGTACACACGCGTGGTGATTTTGTTTTCCGTAGGATAGATAGATGGTGAAATAGGGTTTTTTCATACTTATAATAACTTATTAGTATATGAGTGATACTGATGTTATTACTTCATAATGAAACAACCTAATAAGAAGAAGTGTAAGAAGTAATAAAGATGAAAGAATCGGTAACGGACATTACCTATTCCTTGAAGCGCCTCTTTGAGTCCTCCTCTTAGGGCACTAAAATTGGTCATTGAAGAAGACCAGGACCTCTAGGATGTTTCTAGGGAAGTGTAGAAGATAATTTGGAAGGGTTTGCCCGAGCTTGAAGGCTCAAAGTGGTGTGAATAAGAGAGGGAGGAGGTGCCCTTTTATAAGGGAGGAGAGGGGCACCTTTGGAAAAACTAAAAATATTATTTTATTATAAAGCCATATTCAGTTTTAAATAGCTACAAATTGATTTATTTCAAAGCTAAGGTGGGGATGGGTCTAAATCCTCTCATCTAATAGAATTTGGACAAGTTTAGTTTACTATTTTAAGCTTATCATTTAGTTTTAACTTTAAGTTAGATAATTTTACTTTTACCGTGTCTTTTTGTGTTCTTACACTATAAGGTTAATAAACATACTATAACAAGCCAAACGAACCCCAAGTTGTTTATTATTAATATATATAACCTTATCTAAGTCAGTTTTCCGAACCTTAGATTTTTAGGAATAAAATAACAATTAATAATATAATATTTGTTTTAAAAACTATTTTATGTCAATTTTGACAGTATTTAGTAATTGATTTTTGTGAAACTCATAACAGAATTATTAGTTCAAAAAAAGTTACTTAAATCAATACTAACATGTCATATTAACCTAGAAAATTAGTGTAATTCATAAAAAGTCTCAAATTTCATTTATTTGGGTATTTATAACATCAATTATGTCAATATTTCTTTAATAAGATAATTATTGCATCATTGTTGTGTCATAAATAAATTTAATTATTTAATGTCTAAAAATTACAAATAAAATACCATTATGTTGGAAATCCTTTTAGCTTTCTAATGAATATTTATAGTTGAATTTATCTTATGTATTACCCTATATTAAAAATTATCTACTTATTAATCATTGATTTTAACTATTTTAACCCTTCTTTAAATAAATTAATAATAAATGTCCTAATCTAATCCGAGTGGGTCTAAATGGTCATATTTTATTCCTAAGTTTGTTTTGGTCGAATTATAATTATCCAATAGAATTAGTACATGTGTTAGGGTAATAATAATATCATTTTTACCCTTAATTACCCTATTTACTTTTAATCGTGGTAAAAAAAAGTAAAAAGTTACTATTCACCAAAAATTATTTTCATCTTATTGAACCACATTTTAGTCCTTGATATTAACCGTGTCTCTCGGATTTTCGAAATTCCACTCACAGAAGCGGTAAAATTAAGTTTTATGAAAAAATCAGTTTTTTTAACTACCACTTAGTGGTTTCACTATTCATCAAAAATTGAAAGTTTTCAGAAAAATACCAAAATTTTACCTTAGGATAATTTCGATATTCCGAATCCAAAAATGAAGTCCATTTTGAAAAATAAAATTTATAAAATTTAAAAAAGTGGTTATTACTATTCATAACGGCTAGTTTTAATAATATTTTAATAGCATGTCATTGTTTAGTGAAACTCTGTGTTGCGTATGACGCAAGCTATCAAGGAAGGCCGCGATTGTGTGTAAAGAAATCCAATATAGTGTTGTGTGTAGTTAAGTATTCCTTTTATGATTTAAAAACAAAATATTTCTCATAAAAGTCTCGGGTGTTACATTCTACCCCCCTTAAAATGAATTTCGCCCTCGAAATTCGTCACTTTTTAACAAACAGATGAGGATACCTCTCCCTCATCATATCCTCAAGCTCCCATGTAGCATCTTCTAATTGGTGGTTCCTCCATAAAACTTTCACTAATCGAGTGGTCTTGTTTCGTAAGACTTTTTCGCTACGATCCAGAATCTCTATCGGTTGTTCTTCATACGAAAGATCTTGCTCCAACAGTACAACTTCTGAGCTGAGTACATGTGAAGGATCAGGTATGTACTTTCTCAGGAGAGATAAATGGAACACATCGTGAACTTGAGAGAGATTCGGTGGAAGCGCCAATTGGTAAGCTACCTTTCCAACACGATCCAGTATTTCGAAAGGATAGATATATCTAGGGCTCAACTTCCCCTTCTTTCCAAATCTAATGACTCTCTTCCAGGGAGATATTTGTAAGAACACTTTATCGCCCACTTCAAACTCTAGGTATTTTCTTTGGTTGTCAGCATAACTTTTCTGTCGACTCTGAGCTGCTCTTATGTGTTGTTGAATAGATCGGACCTTTTCTGCCATCTCATCAACAAGATCAGGTCCTAATAGCTTTCTTTCCCCAACTTCATCCTAGCAAGTTGGAGTCCTGCATTTCGTTCCATAGAGAGCTTCATATGGAGCCATCAGAATACTGGAGTGAAAGCTATTATTATAAGAAAATTCCACCAAAGGTAGGTGTTGATCCCAACCAACTTTGAAATCCATAGAGCAAGCTCTCAACATATCTTCTAGAGTTTGAATTGTTCTCTTAGACTGTCCGTCTGTCTGAGGATGATAAGCAGTGCTAAAACTCAACTCTGTATCCAGAGTATGATGAAGACTTCACCAGAACATTGAGGTAAACCTCGGATCCCGATCAGATATAATAGAAAGTGGTACTCCATGCAATCTTACCACTTCCTTTACATATATCCTGGAAAGATGATCCAGAGAGAAATCCTCTCTAATAGCGATGAAGTGTGCCGACATTATAAGATGATCAACTATGACCCAGATAGAATTATTGCCTTTGGATGTTTTAGGAAGTCCGGTGACAAATTCCATAGTGATGTTTTCCCATTTCCATTCTGGTATGGGTAATGGTTGTGACATCCCCTTAGACTTCTGTCTCTCATCTTTAACTTGCTGACAAACCAAGCATCGAGAGACATATTCAGCAACATCTCTTTTCATTCCATCCCACCAGAAGTACTCTTTCAGGTCCCTATACATCTTCGTTCTTCCAGGATGAATAGAGAATGAAGAACTATGAGCCTCCTCCAACAGCTCCTTCTTTAATTCGGGGAGGGGAGGAACACAAACCCGATTCCTGAACTTTATTATCCCATCACAATCAAGGTTGAATTTAGGAACATTTCTCACCTTCTTTTGTAACTCGACATCTTCTTTCTGTGCATCTTTAATCTTCACATGTATAGATGGTTGAACATTCATTTGAGAAAGATATGATTTTCCCCCTTCCATTATAATTCCAAGATCCATCCTTTGTAAATCCATAAATATTGGGTCTTTTGTGATCCTCATCATGGATAAACTGGCATGGTCTTGTCGACTTAATGCATCTGCCACCTTGTTTTCTTTCCCAGGGTGGTAATGAATTGAGCAGTCGTAATCCTTAATCAGCTCCAACCATCTTCTCTGGCGCATATTCAGCTCCTTTTGTGTGAAAATATACTTTAAACTTTTATGATCAGTATAAATATCACACCTTTCACCATAAAGGTAATTCCTCCAAATCTTTAATGCAATGATTACCGCAGCTAACTCCAAATCATGAGTTGGGTAATTTTGCTCATGGATTTTCAACTGTTGTGAGGCATAAGCGATCACCATATCGTTTTTCATAAGAACACACCCCAATCCCTTCTTGTGTGCATCACTATAGATCACAAACCTTTCTCCACTACAAGGCAGTGTGAGCACAGGTGCACTGGATAACCTTCTTTTCAACTCCTTGAAATTCTCTTCACATTCCTCCATCCAGACAAACTTAACTCCTTTTCGAGTCAACTTGGTGAGTGGATTAGATAATCGTGAAAAATCTTTCACAAAACGTCGATAATATCCATCCAAACCAAGAAAACATCAGATCTCAGTTACTGTTGTTGGTCTCGACCATCTTTTGATAACCTCTGTTTTTGCTGGATCAACAGATATCCCCTCTTTTGAGCTTATGTGACCCAAAAATGAAACTCTTTGAAGTCAAAATTCACACTTGGTAAATTTGGCATAAAGCTTCTCCTTTCTCAGGGTCTTCAATATAATTCTCAAGTGATCTTCATGTTCTTCCTTGCTCTTTGAATAGACAATAATATCGTCTATAAAAACTACCACAAACTGATCAAGATAGTCACTAAAGACTTTATTCATCAGATCCATGAAGATAGCAGGGGCATTAGTAAGACCAAATGGCGCCACTATAAATTCATAGTGTCCATACCTTGTAAGGAATTTTGTCTTTGGTATATCCTCTATTTTGACCCTTAATTGATGATACCCTGAACGAAGATCAATCTTGGAAAATTATTGAGCTCCGCATAGTTGGTCAATTAAGTCATCAATGCATGGGATAGGATATGTGTTCTTGATAGTGATCTTATTAAGTTCTCGATAATCAATGTAGAGTCTCATTGATCCATCTTTCTTCTTAACAAATAGAACAGGTGCTCCCCAAGGTGACGCACTAGGGAGTATGAATCCCTTATCAAGATTCTCTTGGAGTTGCTTCTTCAACTCCTGCAACTCAATTGGGGCCATTCTATAAGGTGTCTTTGAAATAGGAAAAGCACCTGGTACGGGTTCTATTGAAAACTCAACTGCACGATTTGGTGGAAGACCCGGCAATTCCTCTGGAAAGACATCGTCAAACTCTCGTACAATGGGAATATTCTTAATCATGAGTTTCTCACCAACCATTTGAGATAAATAACCTTCATTTAGTGGAATCAAGACCCATAAGATGGAATAAATTTCCACTGGAAGGTTATGTTCATCCTTGCATCGATAAACGATCATAGATTGATCTGGAATATGAAATGTGACTTCCCTTATTTGGAAATTGATATGAGCCCCATATAAAGAAAGCCAATCCATGCCAAGAATCACATCAAATTCCACTATAGGAAGGATAACAAGATTTGCAGGAAGCACTTTCCCACAAACTTCAATCGGAGAAGAATTATAAACTTTTGATGCGACTGTTGTTCCATTAAGGGTTGTCACAGCTAACTCAACATCTAATTGTTGAGGTAATACGGTGATATCCTTAGAAAAATATTCATAAATAAAAGAGTGGGTGGATCCAAAATCAAATAAAACATTTGCTGCTTTAGAGTGGATGGTAATTTTACCTTTCACCACATCGTTATCATACTCCGCATCACTGATAGAAATTGCATGTGACTTTCCTTTGTCTTTAGCCTTAAGTGTTTTTTGACGTCGACCATCATCATCAACCCTTGGATTTGGGCATTGATTGGCATAATGCCCCATCTCCTTGCACTTGAAACATTGTAGTGTAATAGGTTCATTCTGTGTATCCCTTCCTTTGTTTGCATCATTAGACATCTTCTTCCCATCATTGCAGCATTCAAATGCCCGATGACCTTTTTTTCTACATTTGAAACATTTACTTGTCCCTTTAAGACAACTCCCTCCATGTTTCTTTCCACACATTGAGCATAAGGGAAAGATCATCTTCTTTTCATTGTGCTCTTTAGATTTTCCTTTGAACTCCATTTTCCTCTTCTTATCAAACCCATATGACTGATGGGTTACTCCAATCTCCATCTCGACTTTCAGAACACATCGAACGATTTCCTCATAGCTATTGAAGACCCTTATGGATAACGCCCTTCGAAGACTTGGTTTTAAGCCACTAAAGAATCGATCGATCTTACTCTCAGGTTGGATAATAATACCAGAAGCGTACCTTGAAAGTCTTGTAAAATTTTCTTCGTAGGTACCAACGTGTTAGTCAAAGTGGACACTCAAGAGGGGGGTGAATTGAGTTCCAATTAAAATTTCTGTTAAAAAATTATCTAGTTAAAATCTCCCGATTTATAAAATAAGTTAAACTATAGTGAATTTATATAGATTGTAAATGTCCACTTAGCTTCTCAAAGATTGATTAGGTCTCAGTTAGTTTAACCACAAGATCAAACTAACTTTTGAAACTAATCTACGGATTTTCAATAAGTGTAAACACTTGCTAATTTAACTATCAAAGTAGCTTCAAAATAATTTTGTATTTTAAAGTAATAGCAGTGGAATAAATATAATATAAGTCATATAAATTAAACTTAAATAAAAGATGCACAGCAGATATAACAAGAGGTTCAGTCTCAAGCCGAGACTTAGTCCTCTCGAATTTATATAAATTTGATCCACACCCTGGATCGGGGTTAACAATAGTTTTAAAAAAACTATCCAGGTCCAAGACCTCTACCACTGTTCTACGTGGGAAACATAACAAAACAAGACCATCTGTTCAGGTCACACACGACCTCTACCACTATCCCAGTGGGAAATAAAAGATGTAAGATTTTGAGTGAGGATCTACAGATCCTCCAGTTAATGTTCAGGATACAGTGTGTGTGTACAAATATAGAAGATGACACACACTGCTCGAAAAGTAAATAATAAATCGAAGAGCAGAGATGTAGAGTTTAGAAATGGCTCTAGTGATTGTCAATGTAGTTCTGGACTCGTTAGATTGAACAGGAATTCTTCGGAGTCCTTCTCTGGTTTTTCTGTTGAAAAACAGAGTGTCGTAGTTCAGCTTGTGTTCTACAGTCTCTTGATTCGTCGTGTGTTCTTAAGAAATGTATGATTGCATGTATGGAACTTCTTTGAGGATCGTGTAATGTGTTCTTCACAGTTGTGCTCCGGATTGTTCTTCGGTTCAGTATAGAGCTCGAATATCTTGTAGTATATGTGTCGAGACGTGACAAGCGTGCGTGTCTATTGCGTATTCTCTAATGCAGCTCAATCTTTTTTATATTCCACAAGTTATGGCAGTAGTAATGATTCCCTTATCATAGGTATGAGATACGGTTTCCTGTAAAGCCAACAACTAGCATTAAATAACATTAATTGCATTAAAAACAACAAATATGACAGTTAGCATTATTTAATATAATATTGATAAAAGCTTAAGAAACGGTGTCACAGTGATCATGGAAACAGTGTCTCCTTCACGGTGTCTGATCACGGTGTCTGGGTTACGGTGAGTGATCATGGAAACAGTGTCTCCTTCACGGTGTCTGATCACGGTGTCTGGGTTACGGTGAGTGGTCACGGTGTCTGGTCACGGTGTCTGGTCACGGTGAGTCCTTCACGGTGTCTGGGTTATGGTGAGTGGTCACGGTGTCTGGTCACGGTGTGTCCTTCATGATGTATGGGTCACGGTGAGTCCATACTTAGACAAAAAATCTGTATTTGGACTAAGACAGTGATATGCAGAATATGAGTTAAGGTTACTCATTAGAGATAATATATGAGAGAATTG
The DNA here is from genome assembly GCA_963277665.1 of Viscum album. Lineage (NCBI taxonomy): Eukaryota > Viridiplantae > Streptophyta > Magnoliopsida > Santalales > Viscaceae > Viscum > Viscum album. The sequence goes on along the minus strand of OY728156.1, from coordinate 1,534,797,703 downwards.
TAATTATTCATAAAACATGTAAAGAGTAATTAACATCCATAAGATTTTTTATTATAAAAACATGATATGCACCTATTGTTGAGTTTTAAGAGTATTAGCAAGATGTGCACTGAAGATCAAGATTAATTAACAGTAATGAGATTTGTGATTATTAAAACAAGATTAACACATGAGGAGTCCAACAATCTCCCCCTTTTTGATGATCACAAATCACATATAGGCAGAATAGAAAACATATGTAATATTAAAGATACTAGTATAGAAAGAACATTATAGAATAGATACTTGCAGTTTTTCTCCCCCATTTATACTATTATAGAACTGATACTTATAGGTTTTTCTCCCCCTTTTGGGATTATCAAAAAGTAAAGAAATGGAAATGAAACGCGGCAATTTTCATTAACCAATGCATTCATAATACAAAGTACAAGAGAAGTACAAACTGTAAAAAAGAAATGACATCCCATCAAAAAGAAAAACAGTCGGTCAACTCTTTAGTGATCCATTTTTGTCTTGCCTTTATCAGTAGCAGGAGCAGGTGCTGAAGTAGAAGAAGGCATAGAAGAGGTAGAAAACGAGGGTAAGGGTAGACCTTCAAAAACAGATGGAGCCAAAGTAGGAGGAGTAGAAGATCTAGGCTTAGGTTGGTCAAGAATAACTGGCCGGATCTGAGAAAGGGCTTGGCTAACTGTCATGGTAGTAGATGCTAAGGCAGGAAGTCCAGGTCTAAGGGGTGCAGCAGCTGAAGCAACTATAACAGTACTATGCACATGAAGATACGACTTCAAAAGATTGATGAAATCAGTAATGATTTCACCACCATACTGCATAGCCTTTTCAAAATCATCCTTATTCTCTAGAAATATGTCCAACAATCTGGTGAACTCTGAAAGATTCTAAACTTGAGCTTTAAAAGCTTGAGTCACCGGAGGGATTCTCAGATTTTCCACAAGATATCTAAAGTGATATGTCATTTCTCTTTTAGAGAAAATTTGGGAAAGATACAAATCTATTTTCTTGGAGATCTCTTGTTGAGCATCATTGGCTATCTTTGATTGAATCCTAACCAAGTCCAATGCTCTATCACTGTTCATAATCACTTTTGAAAAAGAAGTTAGATCCAAGCCACTAAAGGCATTCTGTAATTCTTCCTTCATTAAGGACCTCAGCAGAGAATCATCCAAAGCAGGTGTGGAGGTCTGACCAGAAGCAGCTGAAGCCTTGATAGCTTCGGTTAGAACTTTGAGTTGCTTCAGAAGTTTTTTGCAGACATCCAGTGTATTCATCTGTAAGACTATTTAGAGTTTTCACAAGATCTCTCATGCATTCCATCATCTTCGTGTTCCTTCTTCCAATATTTTCATCAAAAGATAGTAGATAAGGTTGAACTTGAGACACAATCTCCCTAGCAAGGAGGGAATCAAAAGACTCAGGTGAAACAGCAGCAGGTGCAGGGGTAGAAACAGGAGCAGGCTCTGATCTCATAGAGAGCTCATTCTGAAAACTTGCTACCATACTTTTCAGATTTTCAACATCAGCACTCAGCAGCTTATTCTCTACTCGGACCTCTTTAATTTCTCAGATCATCCTTGGTTGAATATGCAAGATAATATTTTCCAAGAGAATTGATGCATCTTCTTGACTTAATTGAGTCACTGGGCGAGGTTGAGTGGAGAAAATTTTCTCAAAGCCAGCTAACAGAGTCTCGCAAAAAGCTTTCAGATCATCTTTGGTTACGAAGGAATGAAGCTCAGGTAAGAATACAGGTAAAGGTAGAGGCTCAGATTCCGGTTGAGGGTCAGAGTCATCTTCAGACTCAGATTCTGATTCAGATTGAGGTTGGGGCTCTGATTCTGGTTCTGAAAGAGCTAAAGACTTCAGTTGAAACAGATAAAAAATATCCATTCTAGTTTCAGTTACTTGTTGTGACTCATTCACATCATAAAATCTTGGGAACTCATACCGAGAGTGTACAGAGAAAGTGACAGACGGTTGAGAAGCTTCACCAGATCCATCTTCCACTATATCAAGATTTCTAGTTTCCTCCCCCTTAACATGTGCTTCCTTTTCAGATTCTTGAGGATCAGGAACATGGACAAGATCCACAGGATCATCCCTAATCTCTTCAGAAAATTCTTGCCTTGCCAGCTGAAAGGCAATTTCCATTCTTTCTTCAGAAGATGGAATAATCTCAGGAACCGATTGTTCCACTGGATAAGCTTCCAGACTTGCTTCTTTCTCAACAAAAAGAGTCTCTTCAACAAAAACTTCCACAAAGGTTGCTTGCTGTTTTGAACCAGGAAAAACTAATTTCCTTACAGCATTGGGATGAGATTCTTCCTCATGAAGAAAAACTAAAGGATCCTCAGTCCTTTAATTTTCAACAAAAACTTCCTCTCCTTGAGGTATTTCAGTAGGGATTACAGCAGGGATAACAACCCTTTCCTCTTCAACAGGAACTGTTTCCATTGGAGATATTACTGATTCTTCTCTAGGTGAAACTTCAGCTATTACCTCTTCTTGTTCTTCTTCTTCTGAGTACTTAGCCACTTCATCTAGTTCCAAACCAGGATCAGCTAGGTTCTTAGGCCTTCTTGGATAGTCAACAGGATTAAAAATTTTATACAGTTGATCACTATCCTCAACCCATTGCTTTTTCCATAGATTCTAGCTAATCTTCATCCTTCTAGTGATAGGAATGGATAGGAAGAAATCAAGGTCCTCTAACTTTTCTTCATTCGGTCCAACCATTCCTTTTGAGACTAACATGGCTGAAATCATCCATGAATAAAATAGGGAGGTCGATTTGGAAGTTACTTTGATCAGCTCACAGATATGGTTGATAACATACTTACACAGATTGATCTTGTGGCAATTCTTTAATAGGTGAATCAGGAACACATCCTGATACTTCATCACAGTAAAATCTCCTTTTCTTGGACTAACCAAATTCTGAACAAACTTGAACAAAAGTCTTGTCTCCCCATCCAATTCAGAAGATATGGGTCTTCGCTTGGTTCCATTTCTAGTAAGATTTTCCAAAGCGGTTTCCAGGTCAAAGATATCAGTTGTTGGAGGAGGGTCTCTTTGGTAATCTTCACACACTCCTTCATGTGGAATTCTTAGGCATGCAGCCCACATCATTGAAGAGAAAGAGAACTTCTGACCATCGATCCAGCTGGTCACCAAAAAGCTCTCCCTAAACTCAAAAGAGAACTTCACATAATGATAGAACTGAGATACAAGCCTCGGGTAAATCGGTCTATTCTGTCCAGTGAACCATTCAATCCATACTTGTTCTTTTAAAACTTTCAAAACTAATGATCTGCTAGACAACAACCATTCAGGTCAAACCTCTTTTTCAGGTACAACGGTACGGCTTACCAGGTTTGGGTTTAGAGGTCCTTCAGGAGCTATCCATTGTATCCTTCTTTGTTTCTTAGAGAGGCGCTTCTCAGACAAGGGTGAAGATGGACGCTTCATCCTTGGAATCCACTAAAGGTTCGAGAGAGAGAGAGAAGAGAAGGTTTAGGATATAATTCAGTTAAGGAGTCGAACGAAACCCTTATGTTTTGTCATTTTGGAATGTCAAACATCATAAAAACACAAACGCGGGAAATCAAATAGCGGTGAAATAAAAATTACCGCAATATGGTTAAAAAAAATAAAAAAAATAAAAATTATCATACTTATCACGGTGAGACAGAAAACTATCCATCACGGTGAGACAGTTTATAGTCATCACGGTGAAACAGTGAGGAGTTTATATAGTCACATTGAGACAGTGAGTTGTCAGACCATGAGCATAAAACAGTAACTTAGAAACAGTAAGATATTCATTTATGATTAATCATACCAAGATAATGTATGATGTAGTCTAACCTTTCATAATTTAATGGTTTAGTGAATATATCAGTAAGTTGATATTCAGTACCAATGAATTCCAAAGTGATATCACCTTTTTGATAATGATCCCTCAAAAAGTGATGAATTAAATCAATATGTTTTGTCCTAGAATGAGAGACAGGATTCTTAGAAATGTTAATAGCACTTGTGTTGTCACAATTTATTGAGACATGTCTGAATTGATATCAATATTCTAGTATTGTGTGTTTCATCCACAAAATTTGTGCACAACAACTTCCAGCAGCTATGTATTCAGCTTCTGCAGTTGACAATGCAATAGAATTTTGTTTCTTACTACACCATGATACTAGTGACTTGCCTAAAATATGACATGTTCCAGAGGTGCTTTTTCTATCTAGCTTACATCCAGCAAAGTTAGCATTAGAATAACTAACTAGTTCAAATGATTGTCCTTTGGGATAGAATAGTCCTAAATTGGAAGTATGCTTGAGGTATTTGAAAATTCTCTTTACCACATTTAAATGTGACTCTTTAGGGTTTTCTTGAAAACGAGCACACATACACACACTAAACATAATATCAGGATGACTAGCATTCAGGTAGAGTAGACTTCCAATCATTCCTCTATAAGTGGTTTGATCAACAAATTTACCATTTTCATCAAGATCCATCTTACAGGTGGTACTCATGGGAGTGTCACTACTTTTTGTGTTATCCAATCCAAAACGTTTTAAAATATCTCTAGTATATTTACTTTGAGTTAAAATAATTCCATCATCATTTTGAAAATTTTGAAAACCAAGAAAGAATTTAAGTTCAACCATTAAACTCATTTCAAATTCATTTTGCATCATTTTTGAAAAATCAGTACATAAAGAATTTTTAGAAGATCCAAAGATAATATCATCAACATAAATTTGTACTACTAAAACATCTTTAGAAATTCGTTTTAAAAAAAGAGTAGGATTAGATATTCCTTTTGTAAAACCTTTAGAAATTAGAAAAGTACTTAATCTATCATACCAAGCTCTTGGAGATTGCTTTAAACCATATAAAGCTTTTGATAATTTGAAAATATGATTTGGAAAATAAGGGTCTGAAAAACCAGGTGGTTGTTCAACAAAAACATCCTCAGTAATATATCCATTTATGAATGCACTCTTGACGTCCATTTGATATAGTTTGAAATTTAGATGTACAGAATATGCAAGTAAAATCCTAATAGCTTCTAATCTGGCTACTGGAGCAAAAGTCTCCTCATAGTCAATACCTTCTTCTTGACTATAGCCTTGTGCAACTAGTCTAGCTTTATTTCTAACTATGTTTCTGGATTCATCTACTTTATTTCTAAACACCAGTTTTGTTCCTATTGTGAATGTGTCCTTAGGTCTTTCAACTAGATTCAAACTTTATTTCTTTCAAACTGATTGAGTTCTTCTTGCATAGAAATTACCAAAAATTCATCATTAATAGCATCATCAATGTTTTTAGTTTCAAGTTGTGACAAGAAGGCTCGATGATCAACCTGATTTCTAAGAGAAGCTCTAGTCTGTGTCCCTCTATCAAGATTTCCTACAACAGCATCTAAAGGATGATTCTTCAGAATTCTAGTTGATCTAGTAAAGGTAGGGCTAGAAATTTCAGGTTCATCAACAGGTTGGGAATCAACTGAAGCAGGTTCTGGAAAATTTCCAGAACTGGATGTTTTAACTATAGGTCCACTGTCCTTATCATTAAGGTTCAAAAGAGAGATATCATCTTCAAGATTTTCAAGAGAGGTTTTAGGATCATGTGGATCAGTTTCATCAAACTTGATGTGAACAGATTCTTCCACACACTTGGTTCTCTTATTGAAAACTCTATAGGCTTTACTAGAAATACAGTAACCTAGGAAAATTCCTTCATCACTCTTGGATTCAAATTTATCGAGATTGTCTTTAGTATTAAGAATAAAGACTTTGCAGCCAAAGACTTTGAAGTAGTTAACTTTAGGTTTTCTATGGTTCCACAACTCATAAGGGGTCCTCTTAAGAACAGGTCTGATTAAGACTCTATTGATAACATAACAAGCTGTATTTACAACTTCAGCCCAAAAATACATAGGTAGGTCATACTCATTAAGCATAGTTCTAGAAATTTCTTGCAGAGTTCTATTCCTTCTTTCTACTACACCATTTTGCTGGGGTTTCCTAGGGGCAGAGAAATTGTGACTATAGCCATTGTGAGAGCAGTAAGATTCAAATTAATGATTCTCAAATTCACGGCCATGATCACTTCTCAGAGTTTTAATCTTATGTCCACTAAGGTTTTCTATAGATTTGGAGTATTTAACAAATTAAGAACAAGATTCACTTTTGTGAGCTAGAAAATATACCCACGTATATCCAGAAAAGTCATCTACTCAGACATAAACATAGTGCTTTCCATTTAAGCTAGAAACTATAGATGGTCCAAATAAATCCATGTGTACTAACTCGAGAGGTTGAGAAGTTGACACTTCTTTCTTTGGTTTGAAAGAAAATTTATGTTGCTTTCCCTTTTGACAGGGATTACAAACTTTGTCATTTGGAAACTCAAGTTTGGGTAGGTCTCTAACTAAGTTCTTCCTAGTAAGTTTTCTAAGAGAGTTTATATTGCAGTGTCCTAATCTTCTGTGCCAAATCCAAGACTCCTTATGAAAAGCATTTAAACAAGTAATATTCTTCTTAGCTAAGGAATTTAAATCAACAGCATAAACATTTTCATTTCGCAGGGCAGAAAATACTAAAGCATGTTTAGAATTAAAAACATTGCAAGAATCATTTTCAAATTTAACATTAAAACCATCAGCACATAACTGATAAATACTTAAAAGATTATATTTAAGTCCATCAACAAGTAAAACTTTAGAAATTAATACTGAGTCAGTGTTACCAATCTGGCCTAAGCTGATGATTTTCCCTTTAGAATTATCACCAAAGGTGACAAAACCTCCATCAACTCTGACTAAGATTTTAAAGCATGAGAAGTCTCCAGACATATGTCTTGAACATCCATTGTCCAAGTACCAGGTCTTCCTACAGAATCTCTTTAAGTAGGTTTCCTACAAAACAGATTTAGATAGGAAATGATTTTGGTACCCAGATCTTCTTGGGTCGAGAAAGGTTAGCAATCAAAGCTTTTGGTACCCAAATTTGTCTTATGGGTCTCATGAAATTTGTAGAATCAACAGACTTTGAAAGGTAAATCTTATTAGATCCATAACTATGAATATAACTAGTTGAAGCATATAAATCTCTAGAACTAGAATTAGCAGCATTCTGTCCAGATTTAGGAATAAATCTATTCTTAGTAAACTATCTCTGTCCAGGTTTGTAGCCTATTCCAGTAGTGTATTTTGGTGCAACTTTATTTCATAGCATTTGAGTTAGTGTATCCTTTCCATTTGTGAATTTCTCTAAATCCTTTCTGAGATGCTCATTAGATAATTTTAGTTCAGTGTTTTCTTTAAGTAACTGAGCATTCTTTTCCATTTCAATATCAAGATCAGATTTATGTTTAACAGTTAAATCATACTCTTTCTTTAAACCATTGTATTTATCTTTCAGCTCATTATAGGTTTCTTCTAACATATCACAATATTCAAATAGTTCAGATTTTGACCTGTTATCAGAGTTGGTATCATCTCCAGAATAATAAGAATTTAAAGCATGAGTTTTAGCTATTACCTCAGAAGTGTTTGTCATAAAACACATGTTTTCCTTATTTCTGTGTTCAGTTTCAGAGACTTCAGATTCAGTGGAGCTATCCTCAGAAGCGCTCCAAGTAGCCTTCATAGCATTTTTGTACTTACTGTCCTTGTAATCATATTTATTCTTGAATTTGAGCTTTAGGTAGTCTACTTTAATATGTCTTTTTCTTTTTCACTCATAGCAGACAAATTCATTACTTTTATCAGACTTCTTACAATCCTTCTTCCAATGTTCCTTATTGTCATACTTTCCTTTGTAATTTGATTTTCTGAAAAACTTCTTCTTCCTATAGAACTTCTTAAACCTTCTGGCAATGTGAGCCATTTCAGCATCACTATCAGAAGCACTTTCACTACCTTCATAGATTGAACTCTCATTTATAGCGTGAAGTTTCTCCTTATCCTTGTCCTTTGAAGTTGAATATTTGAAAGCAACAGACTTTCTTCTAGGTTCATCTTCTTCTTCTTTGTTTACCTTGAGTTCTTCCTCATACATCATAAGCTTACCAATGAGTTCTTTAATAGGTAGAGCAGCAATGTCACATTACTCTCCGATTGAAATAGATGTGCCTCTCCATCGGTCTGGTAAACATCTCAAGATTCTTATAATTTGTTCCTTTGCTGGAACAGCTTTTCAAAGTGAATTCATTGTGTTGACTATCTCATTAAACCTGAGATACTTGTCAGAAATAGGTTCATCAGTTTTCATTTTAAAATTATCATATTTAATAGTATAAGTATTTAATATCATTTCCTTAACATTGGTTGTTCCTTCATGAGAAACATCTAAGGTATCCCAAATTTCAAAAGCAGTTTTACAAGAAGAAATTCTGTTAAACTCTTCATCTCCTAAAGCACAGTACAGGGCATTCATGGCTTTACAATTATTATTGTAAGAAGTCTTTGTAGGTTCATCCCAAGTGGATCTAGCAGTAGTGGGAAGTTTATATTCTGATTCTATGGTAGTCCATATATCAAAACCTATGCTTTCTAAATGAATTTTCATTTTAAGCTTCCATTGGGCATAGTTGGTACCATTGATGAAAGGTGGCCTGTTAGTAGCCGCACCCTCTAGTCTATTACCCATAACTAGATTTTAGAAATACAATTTAAAGAGAAAAAAATTTAGAACTAACAGAAATTTAAGATCTTTAAAGATGCAACTAAAATCACAGTTGAAAAACAGAGTACTTTAGAAAATATTTAAACAGCCTTTGATAACAAATGTTGGTCGGAGTGGACAATCAAGAGGGGGGTGAATTGAGTTCCAATTAAAATTTCTGTTAAAACATTGTCTAGTTAAAATCCCCCAATTTATAAAATAAGTTAAACTGTAGTGAATTTATACAGATTGTAAATGTTCACTTCGCTTCCCAAAGATTGATTAGGTCACAGTTAGTTTAACCACAAGATCAAACTAACATTCGAAACTAATCTACTGATTTACAATAAGTGTAAACACTTGCTAATTTAACTATCAAAGTAGCTTCAAAATAATTTTGTATTTTAAAGTAATAGCCGTGGAATAAATATAATATAAGTCTTATACATTAAATTTAAATAAAAGATGCACATCAGATATAACAAGAGGTTCAGTCTCAATACAAGACATAGTCCTCTCAAATTTATATAAATTTGATCCACACCCTGGATCGTGGTTAACAAAAGTTTTACAAAAACTGTCCAGGTCCAAGACCTCTACCATTGTTCTACGTGGGAAAAAAACAACAGCAGACCAGCTGTTCAGGTCACACACGACCTCTACCACTATCCTAGTGGGAAATAAAAGATGTAAGATTTTGAGGGAGGATTTATAGATCTTCCAGTTAAAGTTCAAGAGGCAGTGTGTGTGTAAAAATACAGCAGATGACACACACTGCTCAAAAAGTAAATAATAAATCACAGAGCAGAGATGTAGAGTTTAAAAATGGCTCTAGTGATTGTCAATGTAGTTCTGGAGTCGTTAGATTTAGCAGGAATGCTTTGGAGTCCTCTAATTTTTCTTGTTGAAAAAAAGAGTGTCGTAGTTCATCTTGTGTTCTACAGTCTCTTGATTCTTCGTGTGTTCTTCAAAAATGTAGGATTGCATGTATGGAACTTCTTTGAGGATCGTGCAATGTGTTCTTCACAGTTGTGCTCCGGATTGTTCTTCAGTTCAGTACAGAGCTCGCATGTCTTGTAGTATATGTGTCGAGACGTGTCAAGCACATGTGTCCATTGTGTATTCTCTAATGCAGGTCAATCTTCTTTATATTCCACGAGTTCTGGCAGTATGAATGATTCCATTCTCATAGGTACGAGATACAGTTTCCTGTCAAGCCAATAACTAGCATTAAATAACATTAATTTCATTAAAAACAACAAATATGACCGTTATCATTATTTAATATAATATTGATAAAAGCTTAAGAAATGGTGTCACAGTGATCATGGAAACAGTGTCTCCTTCACGGTGTCTGATCACGGTGTTTGGGTTACGGTGAGTGGTCACGGTGTATGGTCACGGTGTCTGGTCACAGTGACTAATCCAAGTGGACCAAAGAGGTTTATATTTTATTCCTAATGTTTTTTTGGTCGAATTATACTTATTCAATAGAATTACGACATGTGCTAGGGTTATAATAATATCATTTTTACCCTTAATTACCCTATTTACTTTTAACCGTGGTAAAAAAAAGTAAAAAGTTACTATTCACCAAAAATTATTTTCATCTCATTGAATGACATTTTAGTCCTTGATATTAACCATCTCTCTCGGATTTTCGAAATTCCACTCACAGAAGCGGTAAAATTAAGTTTTATGAAAAATTCAGCTTTTTTAACTACCACTTAGTGGTTTCACTATTCATCAAAAAATGAATGTTTTCAGAAAAATACCAAAATTTCACCCTAGGCTAATTTCGATATTCCGAATCCAAAAATGAAGTCCATTTTGAAAAATAAAATTTATAAAATTTCAAAAAGTGGTTATTACTATTAATAACGGCTAGTTTTAATAATATTTTAATATCATATCATTGTTTAGTGAAACTCAGTGTTGCGTACGACGCAAGCTATCGAGGAAGGTCATGGTTGCGTGTAAAGAAAGCCAATATAGGGTTGTGTGTAGTGAAATATTCCTTTTATTATTTAAAAACAAAATATTTCTCATAAAAGTCTCGGGTGTTACACATATACTTTGGTCAATCTAGTGTTTCTGGTTATTTCCATGCCCATGTAATCCTAGGGTACACACTGAGGAAAAATCCATGGGTCACACTACATGTGACAAATGTTACCTGGCTTCTAATAATTTCCTCTATTTGTAAAACTTATCACCACATGAGGGGACCACATGGTGTGTGTTCTATGGACTATATTCCATGTAGTTTGGATTTTCCCAAATATCCAAAACCAATAAATGTCTTATTATTATTATACCATCACTTCCGAATCCCATGCGAGAATCATCATTAATCATAGATTTAAGTCTGTTTGATCCCATTCATCATTGATTGATGAATTATAGCCATACAAACCTCTTAATAATTGTCCATCGTTACACCATGCCATCCATACACACCAAACTGTGAAAAGATGAAGCACTGGTATGATCCTAATCCACCTCCTTTATCACACCTTGATCTCTCCATTGATCATGAGCCTAAACTCGCAGTGGCAATTCGTTTGGCCTAAGAGAAATTGTGCAATAATAATCTAATGGGTATCAGTTGAACTGTCTGCTAAAGTAAATAGTGGTACTGAATGTTTGAAAAATATGGGAATAAAACAAAAAACAAAATAAGAGGAATGAACTATGGTAATTGTTTGGGTAGGACTTGATTAATTTCTATTAGAAAAATGGATGAAGTGCTAAGAAACAGTCCAAAAATATCAATTCAAAATCCATAAGAAGATAAAAACATCAACTATAATCAACCATCGATTTGTGAAAAAACAATTATTAGGTAAATTGGTTCATGTTTGATATGGGATAACAAAACAGAATGAATCCAATAAAATCAAATGCTCTACCATGAGTTTTAGTTGATTGTTGGTGAAGAACAATTGCATGTCATAGTTGTTGGGGAGATCCAAAAGTTACATTTGTTCCTTGTCTCTAAATTATGATCCTCTATTGATCAACTCCGAATAAACCTCCAATAGATCTATCTTATTCACTGGGGTCATATGTTTAACCCTAGGGATATCTATATTTTTTAAATAAAATATGGTTTAGTATTATTCTTTATTATAAAAATTATATATATATATATAATTAAATATTATTCCTCCCACATTAGTTCTCAAGATGAAAACCTAACAAGTAAAAATATTATGTCACGCCTAAGGTAAAATCTACATGGTGGATTTAATGGCAGTCTCATATTTCAGATATGAAACTCTATTAGGATGTTATTCCATTATTTTATAAATTCTACTTGTATGTGATATAATATTTTCATCATTTATATTATATCCATATTGGGCTACCTTGGGCATTGGGATTCCAAGCCAACATAGTTCTTAACACCAAAAATATTATTTGAAATATTCAAAAGTATTAAAAAGGAAAAACAAACCCGTAAAATTCTCCCCAGCTCAAGGATTTTCATCCCTAAAAGAAAAAACACTTTAAAAAATGAATGCATTGGGATTAAATTTATTTTTCATGTTCTTAAATGCACTCCTAAAGATTATCATGTTTCTATCAGAAACAAAATAAGGTAATTAGTTTCCCACAAAGGATCTTCTCCTACAAATCCTAAATATTAACTTGGTACTCTACAAAGTAGTTTTATCATTTATATTCATCTCTCCCTAGTTGATAACATGTCAAAAGTCTTGAACATACCTCCCTAGCTAAAATGTAAGGAAGACATAATGTACCCAACCTAACTATGGTAGTTGGGATAAGTAGTATGCTACCTTAAAAATCCTATGCTATATCAAAAAAGGGTTAATGAGCCTCAGAGATATCTTAATACCCTGACAAAATCATTATAATCCATTTCGAGGTAAGCCCCTCATGAACATAAGTTCTCCCTCCTAAAACTATAAATGAAATGTTTATTGTTCCACATAATCCTTATGATGGCTCTAGGATGTATTTATCTACTATAGAATGATTTCCACCTTCTCTTTGATTGCTCACATCAACTCTGGGAGCATGAGTGCTAACTCACATAGATCAGTCCAACATTGTGGTGACATACAGGGTCTCCAATACAAGGTATTAAATGTTTTCATTAAAATGGTGGATTGGTTTTTACTATTGTACACAAAATAAACCAATCCTCTAAGATGTTTACAAAATCCAAAATGAAAAATTGTTGGATTCATTATAAATGGTTTGATTATTCTGGCCATCCAATACCACAATCAAATATAACTAAGCACCAAGGTCATCCTGTAATCCTCTAAATAACTGTAATGTTAATCAAGAATCATGTTCATAATTGATCACCAAGAAAACTCTTTAAAGTCATATTATCTCTTTCATTTAAAGGAATCTCAAGCTCTATACTAAACTCTACATTCAAATAGCTAGGAAGTGGTCCAACATGGTGAGTCCATATATGGTCACCCAGTTGAATTGTTTCCTCTATAGAGTCATGGTGTTCCCATAAATAATTCCATATATATATTATACCACTTCGACTCTATCACCTCAAGGGGTTGGACTAAACCCATTGAAACCTAATTCTCATCCATTACTTGATAAAAAGTAAGCTATTGGGAGATAATCTCCACTACACACTTCTTCATCCATGACCACCAAAATATAAATAAAATTTCTTAGTACATATTATATAAACATATATGTACTTCCATGTGCTATTTAATAAACTCCATCAGCACATCCTATCACAACATCATTGGTTCCATCATGTATCCTCTGAAAAGAATGACATGTTCCCCACCATAAAAATGTCCATTATGAGTATGTCTAGTGGATATCTGAATACAATATCCTCCCTAAAAATTATAATTTTTGGGGTAACATCCATTGATATGAGGTCTTATTTACCACTCTCATATACTAAGTAAAACTGTAACAAGGAAAACTACTCAAACTCCACACTCAACCACTATGAACAAGATAACATACTGATAGAATCATACACCACATTCCCCTTCCTACGAGTATATAATATCTTGAAGTCATAATCCTAGATTACAATTATCCATAACAGATGTCAAAAGTTATGATCCCCCTAAAACAATATATTCTTGAGACTATAGTTGTCAAAATAGATGATAAACCACTCACCCATATGGTAGTGTCCCCATATCCTTAAGGTGAAGACCACCACTGCTAGCTCTAGATCTTAGGTCATGTAGTTTTTCTAATGAGTTCTTATCTATAAAGATCCATAATAAATCACCACCTACCATAGCATCATGAAACATACAAGCCTCTATCCATAGGAATCACAAAATAGTATGTACTCAAGACCATCCTCTGGAAATCTCAAGATGGGTATGATCATAAACTGCTACTTCAAATCCTAAAAATCTTATTAACTCATGCCCATCCAAACTTATGGATACTCCCTTTTCATTAATATATAAAAAATTCACTGATATCCTATAGAAATTGGGAAAATCCCATTTAGTAACCTACCAACCTAAGGAAGATTCACACCTCAATCATGCTCTTGGGTGGCTCCCAAGATAACAATTCTTCAACCATCACTGATTCCACTGCCACACCATCTAAAGAGAATAACTTTACCAAAAATGGGAACTCTTATATCTATAATTAATCATTCAATAGATTCCTATAAATTATCTACTCCCATAGAATGTCTAGGACAATCCTCATGTGTCTCATGTGCTACTCATAATACATGGAGTACACTAGAATAACATCGATAAATACCACCACAAACCGGTCTATCATAGGCTGAAATATGATGTTCATGATTCCCATAAACACATAGGAAAAATTTTTCAAGCCTAAAGGAACCACAATGTACTTGTAATGACCATAGAAACAAAAAACTTCAATCTTCGGTATATCCACATCACGTACATGGAGCCGATGATAACATGATCTAAGTAAATCTTCAAGATCCATCTCACCCCACTCAACTGGTCAAAGTGATATTTAGTCTTTTTTAATAGATATATATTATTCACATTCACCTATTTAAGAAAATAATGATCAACACACAACCTCAATATCTCATCCACCTTATTGTTTAATAAAAAGGGGGCTATCCAGAGTGATGCACTGGGTCTGACAAATCTCTTCCTATATTAGTCCTCAAACTGCACCATTAACTCATAGATATCTTTAGGGTCCATTATTTATGATAGAAAAGATATCATGGAAGTAAATGGGTGTAATTATATACATAATTATATATCTTTGTGGGGAGGTAATCCTGGAACTTCTTTAAAGAAGATTCCCATACACTCTACCACCATTATTGGAAGCTAAAAGCTCATGGAATACACCTCTCAAAGGATAATATTATCCAACTAGTGAGTAATTATTTGTATCCTCCATATTTTATCATCCTTATCTAGTTTATATACCTTTCTAAATCATGAAAGAGAACATATTTCCATCACTATGGACACACCATATCCTCTGCTTGGAATTATCAATCTGGGAATGAAATAAGGATAACCAGCCGATATTTAGGATGATGTCATAAGGCCCCATTACTAATACAAATAAATCATATTTAAATCTATATATTAGAATATTCATATTACACTATTGTAGTAAATGTGTTATCATTTATTCCTCTCCAGTAGGATTATCCATGAGTAATGGTAGAGTTAGGGGATCAACCAGAATCTCTATGTCCTGAACATGATAAGTTAATGGAAAAGAGTGGATTTCACTTATGTCCATCAGAACTGAAAATAATGTAGAGAAGACACATATCATACCTATAATCATCCTGTTAGTCTCAAGGTCGAATGAATCCACTATATCTAACTATCCTTTTCCCTTAACGCAAGCTCCCAGATCATGGAATACACAACATGATAGTGGTGGTGGATGTAGCAATTCAAAGTGTCTGCTACATCCAATTTCTTTATTTTCTATTATTTCATTTCCACCACCCTATTAAAATTCCTACTCCTAATTTTTCCTATTTCTAGTATTTATATCAACCTTCTCTCTATCATCTTCATGGTGGGTCAGCTAATCTCACATAAGATTTCATCAACCATCTCAAGTGAAACACCTCCTCTCTCAAGTATGACTAAAGAAATCTTGATAGGCCTAAAACATAGACCCATTATTCTAAGATAGTCCCTTGAATCATGTCACAAGATCAAATCCTTGTTTCTACTATCATCTACCCACTTCTAATGTCTCAACTCTTTTGTTCCAATTTCATCACAAAATGTTGGTGTTGATTCTACCTGGATGCTCCCCACCACCAAATCCAACTGAAGTGCTCCAGAATGGGTAAAAATGAAAAGAGATATCAGTCCAGCCCATATATCTCAGTGTAGGCCCTTATTCAAGGTTTCGGTCTGTAATAATTCATATCTAAAAATATCCATTGAATATCATGAGAGTTCTGTGAACCTTGAAAAATACTCTTACATGGTCATGCAACCATACTGAACCAGCAAAATCTCTTGGATGTGCAATGTGGATGGATAAAAACCCTCCCTAAATAATAACATGAAATATTTCCTTGAGAGATTCATATTATCACTTTTCTAAGTCACCAAACTCCACCATCACCATGAGGATCCATGAAGAAGACTCACATTGAAGAACACCATCTGATATGAATGTTTCCTCACAAAGAAAAAAACTCAAGGGACATAATCTTTTCAGTCCATAGCTTCCTAGAGATCTGGCTCACACCAAAACCTAGGAGGTCACTACCTTTGAAACTCATGTATTGCAGTCAGCCTGCATACATGCTAAAATGATAATATCACCACAACCTTCTTCCTAAAGGACTGTTTTGATACTAGAAAACAATCCATATGTACCAATGCCTATAAAATATCCTACATTGAATCCTCATCACTATGAAAATCATCCTTGCAATCCAGCTATAGAATACGGGTTGCAAATCATTATGGAGGCATCCCGAAATAATCTATATGTACCAAGATCAGGGGGTTTATGTGGGGATATGACTCAAGAAGTAAATGGAAACCATAACCCATTATCACATGATGCATGTACTAATGTATTTTTCATAAAATTTGTTCGTATATATACTGAGTCAATAGACAGGTTATCATAGTCTTGGTGAATGGATATGTTGGTTGTCCCACTAACACTAAAGTCTCTAGTTTGAGATCTAAACCCAATAAACTTTTACACTATTTATTTACATAACAAACCAATCATCACCGATAAAAAATATTTAAACTTTGGTCCTAATATGAACATTATCTGGTACCACTCTGTCACGATCTATCCCATCAGTGTATATCTTTTCCAGTTGTAAGCTGAGAGGGATACCCAATCTCAACACCAATATGCAAGGGGATGGTGACATGCCCCGAGTAGGAATATCTCACACAAGGGATTCCTTATCCAATGGTACCTATATAGACACAAATTTCTAAATATACATACAACTATTAAATTTAAATTACAATAGATACCAAATGCATGCATACAATTATATCCCACAATCAAAGTAAAAAAATGTTCTATAAAGGATAAGACCAACTAAAAGCCCACCAAAAATGATAAAAGTTCCCAACCTATTAAATTGGAAACTACTACCAAATGAAACACCTATAATTAACTATGGTATTCCTAGATCACTATTATTTTCCATCTTCTAATCCTCTATGGAATCCTTCAAAAGGCATGTCTTATGCATCAAACATGCCATGTACGGTAGAACTCATATAGGTGTGGGTATAACAATAATCAATATTCCCTCTTAAATCAAGAAACATACAGCATCAAGATATTATTTATCTCAACATTACATAGGTATGTGAATTAGAATAAGATTAATATCATTAAAAACACACAAATATATATATAATAGGCACCAAGTCTTAAAGAGTTCTCAACTATACTTCCATCCATTGGATTATTCTGGAAGCATCAAAATAATTCTAATCTTGGAGAACCCACTCCATATTACATGATATCACCAATGGTGATCAGATGATAGGTCTTTCTCATAGAGACTCACTAAAGAAATACTTGCAGTAACTCTGAAGATCTCAATACACATACAGGGGATCTCATCCAGGGCCTCGGGAGGTATATTGGACCCTACATACGATAACCTGATATGTAGGGGGTCATATGATTTTATTATTTTTTCATCATGATCCCAAAAACCCTAGATAGTGAAGATGAATAAATGATAGTGGATCACACTAAGGGTTAAATAGAAGGATACCTAAACTCAATCCAAGACTAATCTCATAGAGGGGATCACATTCCTTACTTAGGATGTACTTTCTCAATGTAACCTCATTGGAATAGGCTAAGGGAAGAAACCCAACTAAAATCGATATATACTGAAAAGATGAAGGGCCTCAACTTTTCCATGAAAAATTTCATAGTATGTCTGTATCATACATGACATGCCATTTCTTCCATAGGTATGATCGTGTCTTACATCCTCAAATGAAATATACTTCTCCTAATTTACATTGTGTCCTTTTAGGATACATAGTGTCTAGAGGTCTGTACCACCCTTATCATGAACTTATTTCATGAGTCTATGTACTCCAAACCTTGCATGTGTAATCAAGGTTGTTTTTTGTAATCTATTTTTGCATGTGTGTATGTCTGTGTCTGAGTGCCAGGTTGTGCATGTGTACTATGGTCTTTTCCATGTTCATGGTCATGTTTTTCCCAAGTAACCCAAGAATACACATGAAGATCCTATCCATGTTTCACACAGTGTGTGATGCATGTCACACATCCAGTTATTTGTTCTCTTATATGTAAACCCTACCACCACAAGAGGTGAATAAATGGAATGTGTTCTTCAAACTATAGGATATATAGTCAGGATTTTCCCAAAACATTTATAACCTTTACACATATTCTTCTCAATAATACTCCACCACAAAATCCTCTACCAGACTCATCATTTATCTTGGATATCAATCTAGTCGATCACATCCATCATCGTTGGTTGTATTTTATCTATCAAATCCTCATGGGAATAGAATCCAATAAAACAACATAATCGTGTCAATCCAAACCATAGAATTTGGAAACATATGTCTAATATTGATCCACCTCTAATCATTAACCATAGTCATCAAACCTCAACTACTCCAATGATCATGAACCTGAACCCATAGTGATGATCTATTTCACCAATGAATGACCACACAACGATCATCTACAAGGTATTTTTTGAACTGCAAGCCAACAAAAATACCAATAATTAATGTATACAAAATGTTGGAAGAAAAGAAAGCGCACAACAAGAGGAACAAACCTCATCTATTGTTTTGGTTTTCCATGATTTTTTTTAGATTGGAACCAAAAATGAAGAACCAAGAAATAATTAAATAATATCAATTCTTGAACCACACAAAGATAAAAACATCAAATGTAATCAACCATCGATCTAGAAACAAACTTTTTTATGTAAATTAGTTGTTTTTTGACATGGGATAACAAAAAAAGATAAATCCAAATAAATTAAAATCCCAACCTAAGGTTCCTATTGATATTTGATTAATAATTATCACACATCGTAGTCATTGGTGAGATCAAAAAGTTCTATTGGCGCATGATCACAAAATCATGATCCACTATTAATCATTTAGGAATCCTCCTACAATGTCACTCTCTCAATCTCTTAGGTAATATAGATAAACATAAGTATTTTACATATCCATTTTTTAAAATATATGATTATTTAGGTTTAGAATTAATTATAAAAATTAATAATTAATAATTTATTTAATTATTATTCCACCCACAATAGCTCTCAAGACAAACACAAAATGAAGACAAAGATTTTTTTCCCACCTAGGGTAAACCCCATGTATTAGATTTAATGTAAGTCTCATATTTCTAATTTGAGAATCTATTTAAGAGTTATTCAACTATTTTAGAAATATTGTGCAAGTGTGATAAAATATATTTATTTTTTATATTATATCCATAATGGTCTTCCTCATGCCACAGAATTTTTTGTTAAATCAGCGTCTAGCTCCTAAGATATTATTTAAAATATTATAAATAATTTTAAGGAAAAAATATAGTAATTACATTGGTGGATAAGAAAAAATGTGTTTTATAACCAAGGAAAAAAGAGAAAAAGTTTTCTGATAAAAGTTTGGGCCACTTGAGCCATGAAACATTGGAAGACAAGGCGAAAAAATGATGGATCATAGGATATCCATAAACTATTGAGTGATTTCACTCACATAAGTGAAACTTGTCAAAAAGGAATGATTATCAGAAATAATTAAAATTCATATTGTAATAATTCAATAATGTATATTAAGATGGTGAACATTGATGTGTGTTGGAAAATATCACCCATGTTCAGGGATGGAATAAGGACCAAGGTTTAATTCATCAAAGATAGTATAAGGATATCATGGTTAATGGTGATATTATACAAATACAATGTGTTCAAGTGTATCACACATGATCATATAATGTTGGAGGAGACTTTTGGGATAAAAATTAATTAATTTCATATTGATAATGGTATGAAATTTAAAAATAATAAAGGGGGATAATATCTCATGAATCATGGGATGAGGTAAAATGTTTTAAATATAAGGAATCCTCAACAAAACAGATTAGTTTATATAAAAAATTGAATCATTTAAAATATATCCCTAACAATTCTCATTGAGAAAGATATTCTAGATATGTATTGTAAGGAAGTAGTCCTAACAATGTTATACATTTTCAATAGGTATTTTTTCATTTGGGTGAAGGGAATAAATTCTATGAGATGTGGTATCGGAATAATCCAACATTGGAATACATTCAAGTTTCCTAATGAAAAGAATATATTCTCAATATGGATATCTCATGTTTGAATCCCATGGGGATAAGGCTATATTTCTTAGCTAAACATATAAGAGAAATTTAAACAAGTGGTATAATAAAACTTTTGTTGATTTTTTTAAATTTCATGACAACGCTATTATAGAATAAAAATATAATTATCAACCCAGTGGGTACTTTCTTTAGAAAACTATTTTCGAAAATATAAGGTAAATTGATACTGAAGTTAGAAACACATAGGAGAATCATAGGTCTAAAATTAATTTTAAATAGGATAATTATGATGATATAAATGGAGAAACATCTATTATAATGAGGAAGTAATGAAGAACGACAGAAATCAATGAAGAGAATATCATTGTTTACCAGATATATCTAGTGAAAAAGGATAAATAATATAAAATAAACATAATTATTATCTCAAGTATATCCAAAGAGTTTTTAAGAGGATATTAAGGACGAAAATTTGATCAAGATTATGTATAAAAAAATAATGAAATAGAGAATAATCAAACATGGAAAGTTGTTTTAAGGTTAAAAATGGTATTAGAACCAAGTCAGTATTCCATAACAAACTCATTGAAGATAGAAAGTTGATTAAATAACATGGATGGTGTAAAATTTATATTCCCAAATAAAAGGTATTTATTTCTATAAGATATTTTCATCTATAATAGTTAGATACAATTAAAAAAAATAAAAGTAGTGATTCCAAGGTGATTAAAGGGGCTCCAAATGGATGTTAAATCTTCATTACCTAATGGATTCATTGAGAAATAAGTGTAAAAAGATCTATTGGATGGTTTTTTATTGATTCAAATGATATGAATGTATTATAGTTGAATAGGTCATTGTACAAGATACAGAAGGAACCATGAGAATAGTATTATAGGCTTGATCAACACTTAATAAAGCTTAAATTTTAATGAGGTAGAGTTGATCATAATTTATAAAATAAAAATTATAATGATCAAAAGATTTTTTTCTCATTTATGTGGATTGCATAATTTTTGGACAACAAAAATTGCCAAAATGAACTCTATTTTCAAAATTCAGGAGATGTGATTTTGAAATTTCATTAATTAGTGAGTTGATATTTTTCTTCAGTCTCTAGGTGACTCAAGGAAGAAATATAAATTTTATTTCTCAATAAAAATATTCCAATGAGGTGATAGAAATATTTATAATGAATTATTTAAAAGTGATGATAACCCTAATTGAAATATAGAAGAAGTTATCAAGGGATGATTATGGGAAAAAGGTTAATGTGATGTAATATCGGTAAATCGTTAAAATACAGTTGTGATTGATAGTTACGTGGATTGAAAATTTTTTCCACTAGTCAAGTCCCATGATACCAATATTTTTTCAATGAAATATATTTCATAGTATTGAATAATATTCTTAATTATATCAAAATCATAATGGATTTGGGATTTCTATTTCATGAAACATCATATAAGGAGTTATTAGGACTTGTATATGAAGATTAGTTTGGTTCATTGGATGATTTCAAGTTTACATCTGGTGGTGAATTCTATCTCAGAGGTTTTTATATTTAATAATTGATGAATAAGAAATAATAAATTTCAATAGTTGTTAAAAAAAGGTTATATATATGGTGGTTAATCAATCCGGTAGAAAATTATTATATGTGAATATATATCTTTTGTAATTTAGAGTTAACATGAAATATCTGATTTTAATCAAATGTGATAAGCTGAGTGCTATAAATCCTTACAAAAATCATATCCATCACTCAAGTACAGTGCATATTAAGATAATGTATCACTTCATCCAAGAAAATGTTAATCATGGGCTAGTGATGTTGGAGTATGTTTCAACACAAAACCATTTTGTGGACATCATGACAAAGAAACCAAGGATGATTTGGGGAGGCATCAGTTGCCTCATGATATAATGTCCCAAAATTCCTTTATGTTATTAACATAAGATATCTTATATTATAAGGATTGTTTTATTTTCCACACATATAAAGACTATTACTTTTTATAATAACATTAATCATCAAAACATAATATTTACTATAATAGATAATAATAGTACAAGGATATATGTATAAAAACTAATAATTCACAAACTAAAAACACTTTATAGGCTGAAATTCACCCATAAAGTAAAATTATCGCTTAATTACAGTAAAATGAAATAGAATTGGAACTATTACAACAAAAATTATCTAGAAAATTGTAAAACCATTTTATGAAATATAGTAAATGATGATATATGAGAATAGTGGAATATATATGGAATAAAATGTAATATTCCAATTGGGAAATAACCATTATATTAGTGTTACCTGAACATTGTAATGTGGTTGTTATATGAAAATTGTAAAAGTAATAAAAACCCATGGAACTATAAAATTATTATTTAAAATATTATTAAAAATTATAATAATTAAATTTTAACTAAATTATTTATCAATAAATATGTATGATATTATAAAAAATAGAATTGTTTATAGTGAGAAAATAGTGTGTTTTACTTTAAAAATAGTATTTTATAGAATATATATAATTTTATTTAAAATAATTATTTCTCATACCTAGGAATTTATTTTGAAAACATAAACATTAAATTTAAAATCAACAACTCTAAATTAGGTTAGGTTGAACTTTTTGGAATATTTTAAAACACATTATTTCTCAAAAAATAGAAAAAATATAGTTTTATATTTTTGGTATGATTTATGGCTTCATAAAGGTTTAATAATTATGTAATAATTAGTAAAATATTATCCATGATGAAAAAAAATTAATTTTTTAAAATTATTTTATTTTAATTAATTGATATAAATTTCAAAATTTAAAAGTAAATTTTCATAGTCTAAATTAAAATTAAGGTTTTAAAAATATTATTTTGTTGAAAATTTATTTTCCCATTCCAAAAGAAATATAAAATATTTAATTTTTTTATAAAAATTAAATATTACTAAAAATTATTTTTACTTTCATAAACCAATCCCCAAAACCAAGGGTAAGCTAATGGTTTGGTAATTTACACAACCTAGATTTCCAAGGCCTGTATTTGTAAATTAATAAGAAATCCTCCCATGTTTTTTATAAATACCCACCTATCCACCCCATTTCATTCCCTCTCATGAAATTATGAACTAATTTCCCATTATTTTCCATCACTAGATCCTTTAATAGAGATTCTCAGGTTCCTAATAACTATCCTCGTGATTTAAGAAGCTATCCCTCAATGTAAATGATTCTCTTTATCTCCCTTTTTATCTAATTACATACTTTGTAGTCTGTATTATAACGTCTAATTTATTATGTTCTCATGAACTCATGATCAATCTATTTCCACCCAGATATTTTTTATCAATGTGATACTTCTATTATCTCTTTTTGATCCAATTCCATAAACCAATTTGTATACTTGTTATGTTTATGAAATAATTCCTTATTTTTTCATACCACATTTTTTTATATTGGGAATACCAAACTCCATTGGAATTCATGGTTATTCATATGGATGTAACTATAATTATTTTATTTTATATTTCTATATATTAAACACAAATTCTTTTACCATGGGTTAAAAATTATGAAAAGTAAATTTTTTTTAAACACTATTGTACATGTTTATTTTATTTGAAACCCATTCATTATTATCAACAACCTTTTGATGAAATTTTTTTATGATTTATGTGCAACACTTTAATTTAGACATATTAAGGGTGAACCCTGATAGTGCTCTATGGTGTTGGTTTGATACTTAATCTATAGATATGACATATTTTATGATACCTTGGTGAATAACCTTGGTCTTATTTTTTAGTACACATTGGTATTGAACCTTGGTGATATGCTTATAAATGTTTCATTTTTATATTGTAGCCAAATTTACATGATATATATCAAATATTTATAATTATTATCTCTTATTATGCCAAATTTGTATCTATCACGATTTGTCATGTTCTATATCAATTTTTTATAAAATGATGTGGTTTATAATAACCATTTTCTATTGATGTATGTACCATGGAAATCACATGTAGTGAGGTCAACTATGATGGAATAATAAAGGAGGTTTTCAAGAGGAGTATTTAAAGTTTATATTAATTTTTTCCTTACGTACATCATCTTTTATGTACCTAGTTTCTAAGAAGTGTTATCTTAAAAGGTATATGATAGTTTTTAATGTATAATTTTTTAAATTAATTATGTCAACAATCATGTATTAAAAATGAAAAAAAATCATGTATTAAAAATGAGGGTTTCCATACTATAAGTACAACCATATCAATAAAACTAGATGTTTTGGAGAATGTACTCCAATTTGCTTATTGAATTTTATATTTATAATATCGTATATAAGTTTCACTAAATTAATTGTTGATATTTATAACTCAATATTGTAAATATTAAAAGAATTTATTTTTTGGTATGTTGAAAATAGGGAATAAGTTTTCATGGATTCAATTTGGAGATGGAAGTAATTTTAAACTCCTATTAAAAAAGTTGAATATATACCATGATAAATCATTATAAGGGGGTTAGTAAATAAATTTTTATTTTTGGGATAACATTTCTTGAGAATTTATAATGAAAATGATTATCAAGGAAGTGTTTTCATGAGGAACTTATCATTTGACTCTGGTTTCTCATAATGATCATATCTCATATTGGCTTAGATTTAATGGCTAGTGAATCTTTAATAAACTATCTCAAGGCGTAAAGTTTCATAGTATGTTGCTTATAAAATATAGAGGTTTCATTTGAAGATGTTTTTAAGGGTTTTCAATAAATCGAATGGGTAATAATTTTATAAAAACTCCCCATGGATCATGTTTTTGTTTTGTTTTTGTTGACAAAGATAAAGGAAACTTCTAAAAAGGCTCCTGGTGTAATATCACAGTGATTTGAGAAGTTTCATAATAATATTTAGTAAGTGTTGTATGTTTTATATATATAATAGATATTATAATGTAACTTCATGAGTCACATCATAGAAGTTCTCATGAAGGATTAAAATTATTTGTTTGAAAGAATGATTTATCTGTGATGAAGTTAGTTTCACCATAATATATCTATATAAGGATAAATAATATGAAAGATTACTAAATTCATGACTATATAGTAATAACTTATAGATATGGAAGAATAAATATTTATTGGTCATGTATAAATGAATTCCTTCACACCGTGAGAGATCTACATCATATTATGATTTTCTAAATATGATTTTAGATGGTGATCAATTTCATAAAGGAAACCCTACGAGAGATAAATTATTCCCTATAAATGTATAATTGAGAAATCACATCAAAATTGATGTGATTTTACTATAAAGTAGTTGATTTGATATTTTTAATTCTAACTAGTAAGGATAATTTCATCATGAAATGATGCTTTCACCATGGTGATTTATTTAAATTAAACCCCTTGTAGTATTTCATCACATTGTGATTTTTATATTCCAACCATGAAACATGGAAGAGAATGCCTTTTCGAAATAGTAAAATGGTCACATACATGAGTTTTAAAAATTGGAAGTATCATGATTTTATTTATCAAGGGGTGATGAAGTTGCACCGTGATGAAAATTTTCATGCAGCAATGGATTCGCATCTATAATATTTTTTTCAATTCAAAGTTTTTTTAGGTATATTATAGGATATTTTATTTATGGGATTAGGAATTAATTTGAAACTAAAAATTGGAAGAAAAAAATTCTTATACTAGTGAATGAAAAAAAAAAAGATAAATCAACGGGTTAACATATATATTCTCCCAAGTTTGGAGTAATAACTTTCTCTAAAATTAAGGAGGATAATAGATCAAAAGATTTAGAATTAAATAACATGTCAGGAAATAAAAAGTTTGAATGATATGGGATCCATGTCTCTATCTCAATGAAAGATAGAATAATTTCATCACATGGATAAGGGAGGATCATATTGATACAACATTGACACTGTAATATCATTATTTTTTCATGGGATATTAATATAGTTTCTCTTGGAGAAGAAGTGATATTTTTTAGTGATTAATAGTAGTTATTTATCTATTTTGTGAGCATTATAAACCTGTAGTGATAGATTAAATACTCTAAATTATAATAAATAAGTTGTTCTCTTTTTTATCCAAGCACATAGGCACATAATCATTGTATGATCCTTAGATTGGCCTACTTTGGGTGAACCAAGTAACAACGTATTATGTCTCTATTTAAATTATTTTTCACTTCATGTTTATAATGATAAAGCTAAATATAGATATAAATTATGTAATAAGATCATTGGTGAGGTATATTTCAAAAACATCAACATTATATGATTCACTTCATTACCCTATTAGAGTATTTACCATGCTTGGGAACAACAAAACCATAACATTATAACATCCTCATTTTTATACAAATTAAAAACCATTTTTTTGTGATTTTTGGAACCATTATGGAAGTAATTACTAATTTCTAAGTTAATTTTTTCCATTATGTAGAGAATGATTTCTGATTAAGGGTACAGAACCTCTACCCATATGTAGGAGGTGATGTATAATGTTGACCTAGAAATTATAAGGGTTATATAAGGGTAAATCACCCACTGGATAAGGGTAGGGTGAAGATTATACATGTTGTGTAAGGTTATGTCACTAAATATATCTGATTTTAAAAGGTATAGAGGAGTTTTTTTAGTTCTATAAGGGATGTCCTAGATTTATATATGATATGTATAGGTAGTTCATAAATCCTAAAGGATGTTTTAAGGTAACCCTTCACCGCATTAGGGTTACTCATCCACAATGTAAGGGTAAAACCTTTATTTTAAAGGATATGATAGGGTAGATCTGAGTTAGGTAAGGGTATTAACTTTTCCATATAAGGTTTTCTTTTGATTCTTAGGGGTTACATAATAGTAACCCAAGGTTTTACCTACTAATCTAATTATTAGTTTGATATGTATAATGATCAGATCCTAAATCCTTCTATTTTTTAAAGGTAATTTTATTTTTTGAAAGGTTATATAAGTGTAATTAAGTATCCTTATGTGACACCTATGAAATATGTGAGGGTAAATCCAAGTTACCCTTATGAATTTTTATTTTTGGAAAAATGATTTTAAAACTCGCTTTTTCATTTCCTCTTTCCTAGAATGCCTCTTTAATTCCATTTGAAAATTTTAAAAATCTTGAAATCAGAGTAATTTAATTCTCATGATTTCTTAAACGTTGTAAATACTATCTTAAAAGTTTTTAAACCTTTTGAAACAATGATTTAGTTGAAAATGAAAAATCAAATGGTTGTTCTAATTGGGGTGTTTTAATTCTGCAAACCCAAATAACCTGTGTGTTTTTAAAAATATCCAATTTCCAATTCATTTATTTTTAGATATCCGCTTGGAGATATTTGGGAATCCAGATATTGAGTTCTCATAGGGGTTGTGTTTGCGGTGATTTTTCATTTATTATCGTGCATGTACCTTCTCTTGTTTCTATTGTGGATCCTTTATTAGGTGTTCTGTTATTATATAATTGAGGTATGTTTTTTTATTCATTTCCTTCATCTTATAATTCATTATCACTAGATAATTCATAAATATTGGTTTCTTACCTTCTGATATTTGTCCTATGAATTTTTACCTTCAAAAAACACATTAAATAATTTTTTATCCTTTCTTGTATGAATTGAAAATGGAAGGCATAGAATTGTAATGATCTTGATTCATCTAACAATTTTATAAATTGATGAATTTGATGTTGGTTTTGATTTCTTTTCTATGATATTTTTCATGTATTTTATATAATTTGAGGACTTATAATATTTTATTTTTCATGTGAAATGAATTTATTTTAATAAAATGGATTTATTTTTGTGTTTATTTCTTTATGGTTTTGAATTATTTTATTAATCAAATGGCCAAGATCCCACTTTGAATGATTTTATAATTATTTATAAAATTATTATTCTGGGGTGATTTGAAATGAGTAACTTTATCACAAGATAAAAGGTGTGTGCACCATGTTTTAAAATGACTTCAATACTTTTAAATTTTAAAACATATTTGAATTCCGTACAGATTTTTTGAATGAAATTCTTGTTTGAAAGGCCATTTTGGAATTCTGATAAGGATTTTTGAAAACAAAAGTGGGTATGGTCCGTATTTTTTTTGTTGCTTTGAAAAAAAACGTTTTAAAAGGTAATTGTAGATGATTGATGGCCTAGTTGGTGCTTTTTTATGATCCTCTTGTGATATTCCCTTGATGTGACATACTTGATTCTAGTACTTCCCATTTATGGGTGATGAAAAGAGAATTTTTCACATTGATGGGGTTTGAGTGATAGAGAGATGTGAATTGAAAATTATTAAAATTATAAGGGAATAAACCAAAGTTGATACTGATAAGGATTCACATTTTCATCCTCGTAACTTGATCGGGATCTACATTGTGATCCTTTCAACCTCTTAATTTCACTCACACCATGTGAATAGTCATGGGAACCTAGTTAATTGAATGATATGACATATATTTTTTCTTTTCTAGAAGACTCACTCCCTAGCTAGTATCTATAGAGATCATGATATTTTTAGGGTATGTATGTTTGACTTGGGAAATATGTGTGTGGACTTTGTTTTTTTGAAACCCATGAGATTTGATGTATGACTAGGGATCACTTATGATTTTATTACTTATCTATATTATGGTATACTATCTATCATATCTAGGTCATACCCATAACATCTATATACTTAATAATATTTTCATGAAAGTATTTTTCAACATTACTTAGTATTATAGTTTAATTTCTTGATTTATTACCATTCATCAATGATCTCATTATTTAGATTATACACCTTGAATCTATTATATTAACTATTATGCAAATTTTTCAAATCAGGTCCATGTTATTACCATACTTTATTTATATGACTATTACTTTTTAGTGTTTTTAAAATATTTTCAATCAATGTTTTTGGTTTTAAAGGATGAAATGGTTTGTTTCTAGATTTGTTTTTATAAAAAAAATTCAAATTATTAAAGATATATTTTCAAAACCAAATATAATTTTAATCAGATCTTGATGTATTTAGTTTTCTATTTTTAAATGTAAAGCATTGTTATTTCTTGGATAACTTCCTTTATCATAATTGTATTGCCTTATGAAGTAACTATATAGAATCATTAGTGGAATCATTCCAGTCTTTATAGATCACACCCTGCCTTTACCATTTGTTTTTTGTATCCCTTATCTTCTTATATAATTCTCTCATGTTCCCTTTGACTTTGTGAATTTCATTATTGCTTTCTATGGGAAGGTGATTTGGGACATGGTGGGTGATTCTGGATCACCAAGAGATAGTTTTTTTAGTTATTTTCTATATTTATATTTTGTATCATATCTTCATACCTAATATGGTTGTATTGATTTTTTTTAGGATTCCATGGTGTAACTTTTATTATTATAATATTTTATTTTGTTCAAAATTGTTCGAAATTGTTTTTTTCTTGATTCCCAAACACTTGTCATCGGCCTGTGGGGATTAGGAATTTCTTTTGTTCTAGTGATTATTGGTTCGGTTATTGGTGTATATGTTCCCCATTGTGGTTCATTATAATTGGTATCAAATAGTGTTATTTCATCAAATAAATTACTTTTAATTGAAATAACATATGTTATTTGGAGTGAGTTATTATGGAAAAGAGATTAAAAATAATTTGGGACTCAATAGGGAGTTTTTGAGTGGGTGTTTGATCACCATGTCTTTGCAATGATACTTGAGTTATAAGGGAAATTTTGGAATATAGTATTTCTTTGGATTTATTTTTTCCCTAATTATACATAATATTTAGATTCTCAGTGAGGCTATCTTTTATTTTTTGAATCGTGTTTGAGTTTTGGGTTAGAAAAGAGAGATTAATAGAGTATCATGGTGCCTTTAGGGATTTATATACAATGAAGATTTAATGTGAGTACACGGGATATCAATCTAGGAACAATTGAAAGTTTGGTTTGTGGTTCACCATCCAATGCAACCAAGCCACATATAGTTTTACTCTAACATAAAGTGTGTTCCTTATCTATTTGTTTCCGAAATGACTACACTCATTTGAGGTTAGTTTAGAGGGTTCTTGTTTTTGAATTGAAATTTTGTGTGTAGTTTTTTATGCTCTTGTTTTATTTTTTCATTATTAATCCATTTGGTTATGATTTTAAATCTTTTTGGATAATGAAATTATAGCTTAAAACAGGTTTTGATTATTTCTTTTTTATATGTTTTTAATTAACAAAAAGTGTGCTTTACATAATTTTTATTTGGAAAAAATAATATTAAAAAACTATTTTGTGATATTCTAATGGAATTTATTAGGAATGAATTTTAGTTATGTGATTGACTTAAATGGGAAATTTTTTGGAAATTAGAAAAAAAAAGGATTAATTCTGTTGAAACCATTGATGAATTTCCATCAGATATTAAAGGAAATTTTAATACTATAATGGATTTATATCCTGATTTCACATTTTTAAGAAAGGAGTAATGTTCTATAAATAGGTAAATATTGTCTTCTATGAAAAAATTTATTATTTCATAAATGTAGCTTTTATCGTTTTTATAAATATTATATATTTTATGTATTATTTTTCATGTTTTTTTATGTTTGAGTTGAAAAGCCTATGTTTTGAGATGTCCAAAAATGTCTCCCAAAATGTTTTCCCTGAATGATATATGATTTGTTTCCAATATTATATTAAAATTAGTCTTTCATTTTTCCCGTAAGTGGTGTATCATGTTGATGAATCTACCTAGACTTCAGATTCTTTAAAGTATAATTCTATAAACTCCTTGTTTAATGAACTGGGGAAAGAGTGGTGGGGAAGTTGTGATTTTCTATTGTAAATGTAAAATAATTTCATTATTATTATTCATTTACGTCTTTATTATTTTTTAGTATCCGGAGGAATTTACGAAAGATAATTTTTTAGGGATCTTATGTTTTAGTCATGGTAAGCTAATAGTTGATGATTATGCTAGGAAATTTTCAATTTTGGTATATTTTTTACCTAATATTGTTTGAGATGAATCCCTTAAATGTAAATATTTTAAAAGTGGTATTCACCCAGGCCATGAAACCATTGTATCAGCAGTCTATCTGACCTATATTTGTTTGGTTCCTGAAAGGGAATGGTCGGTTGAAATGTAGCTAGAAATGAAATAATAATTTTTTAATTCCTCATATGTGGTTGGATTATGTGATGATGTTCCATATAATAGATCATTAATGTTGGTTTAATAGGTATATTCTTCTTATTAAATGAAGATTCATTTTATTTTACTCTAGTGTATAGATCTTGTTCATTCTAGGATGTTATGTTTGAAAGCTTGTATAGTTTTTAAATAGTGTGGCCGCATGGTTAATCTTAAGAGGGTTTTGTATGTTGGTCATCCAAAAGGGTAAGTTTTGGTTTAGGATCATCTGCTCTAAATTGTGAGATAGAATATACATATGTACCACAGGTCTCTATCCATATGCCTCATAGTGATAATTTTCATAATATGGGGGAACTGTCGGAGTGGAAACCATGTTATTTTTTCTTTTTATAACTCATTGGTTTCGGGTGACCTTCTAGTTCTAGAGATATTGTCTAATTTGATGTGTATTATCTTCTGGAACCTAGTTTCTATAATGATAACGGTATCCTTTAACAAAGATATCATTTTTTCTTCTTGTGTATGTGTTTTTGTGATTGGTTTTATCCTTTCTTGTGAATGGTTCTAAATCCCTTGATGTTTTTTGTGCTTCTAGGGATGGAAAATAATATTTTTAAAAGAATCTATAGATGTTTGGGGTAATAGTTATTTGAAATTATTATAATTTCATCCTTCTATGGGTGTCTTCCTATAGTTGGTATTGGATGTTTTTCAGGTTGGTTGTTGTTACTTGGTATCCCCTTCTTTTTTCAGTGATGATCAGAGCTCAATCATGATATAATAGATGACCTCCCCTGGGAGAAAGTATTACTATATTTTTGAACTAGACTTGTTATTTAGAGAACCTTTTAGTTGGACTTAGAATTTTTTAATGTAATTGGGTAACTAGGATAATGTTAATTCTTGATAGATCAGGCACCCAAAAGTATCGGTGTGTGAATCGATGATCTCATTGAACGGTGGGTCTCAGTGTTGAAAATTCAACGCTACAATCTATTACTTTCATGTGGTATAAATACTTTTAAATTATTTTCCATTCTTATGGGTGGTTGGATCATTGATGGATCATATAGAATTTTATATTTTTGGATTCATTGAGATGTTATGTATGTTCTATTGCTTGAGGTTTCTATGTGATCAAAGTCTTTTATTTTAGTTGAAAATATGAATTTTGAAGTATATTTTCCTTATGTTCCACAATTTTGGCGAATCATTAAATTGTGGGGAGACTTATTCTAGGTCTCCATTTCCTTTCCATTGTTTTCCAGATCCCTTTTGTGATGTTAATATTCTATTTTGAGATTTTTGTTTATGATGGTGGTTGTATATATAAGTTACATAGAACGCTTATCATGTTGTTCTTTGGGAGTTACGTATGGTGGTTGTTTGGGTTGAGTTTTCAATTTTGTGTATTTTCCACTTCATGGGTTGAGTGTGGGAGTTATTTTAATTTTTTTCTTTTTCTATCATTCTAACTAGAATATTTATAGGGATATATAGTGCTATGGTGGGGAGAATTAAAACATCAAATTTTTTATAATAATAAAAGTCCCATTTTGGTTATATTTTTTAATACTTTTTTTGAAATATATTTAATAATTTTTATGTTAATATTTACCATTTTTTAGAGAAAGGTCACTGCATTAAGGTATGGAACTTTTACCCATACATATGAGGTGTAGTGTAAAGGTAACCCTAAAATTCTATGGGTTGTGTAAGGGTAAATCAATCACTATCTAAATGTGGGCTAAAAATCATATATACTATATAAGGTTAGATCCTGATTCTTATATGACGTGTATAGGTAGAGAGTATCTTCCCTTAATACGTAAGGGTAATCCTATTTTTCTATATGTTGTGTAAGGTTAATTCCTAAATCCTAAGGGATGCGTAAAGGAATCCCATAGAAATGTAAGGGTACCTTAGCCACTACATAAGAGTAAAACCTTGATTTTAAATACTACATTAGGGTATCATGCAGTCCCATACAGTTGGTTCTGTGGTTGTGTAAGTGTATCTTATGATTCCTAAGGGTTATGTAAGGGTTTCTTGAGGTTTTCCCAACTTTTATAAAGGTAGGTTTTAGTGGTTGAAGGGCCAGATCATGTATCATTCAATTGAGTAAGGGAAATTATGATTTTAGAAATGATATATAAGGGTAACTCCATAACTCTATGAAACACATTTTAGATATGAAAGGGAAAATTCAAGTTACCCTTTATAGTACCCTATCTATGAAAACTATTTTTGAACCCTATATTAATTTATTCTTACCTAAGACGCCTCTGTTAAGACTTTTTATGATTTATAAAATCTTCAAATCATGAGAATTTAATTTTCACGATTTTTTAAATTTTTTATCACCTGTAAGAAATTTATTTAAACCCTCTACATTTAATATTTAGATGAAAAAAAATAATTAAATGGTCATTATAATTTTGGGGTTTTTAATTATACAAACCTGGACACCGTGCTTATTTTAATAAATATTTGATTCTCTATTTTCTTTATTTTTTTGATAACCTATTGAGATGTTTTGGGTATCCAGTTATTGGTTGGTCAATGGGTCTTTGTTAGAGGTTGGGTTTTCATTTATTTTTCGGCCTAGAACTCCTCCTGTTATTGTCAGAGATCCGTCATTATGTGTTCAGTAATTTTATTACTAAGGTAGGTAATTCTATTCTTTTCCTTTATCTAGGAATTTAATGTTGATTGATAATTCACAAATAAAATGTTTTTCTAATCTTCTGATACATGTTTTATAAATTTTGACCATAAAATAGCTCAAAAAAAATTCTATGATGAGCTTCTATGCCAATTAAACATCTCATTGATAGAAATTTTATGATCATGATTCTTCTCACTAATTTATAAAATAATGAATTCCGTGTTGGTTTTGATTTATTTTAAATGATCTATTTCATGGTTTGTTTATAGAATGTGGGGTCTAAGGACTGATTTTGATTTCTAAAGTAATATCCCTTAATTTAAATCAAATGGGTCTATTCATGTAATGTTTTATACATGGTTTTGAATGCATTGATTTAAGAAAAGTCCAATATCCACATTTGAATAATCTTCTCCTTATTTATAAAATGGTTGTTATTTGGTGATTTGGAATGAGTGACTTTTTCACATGGAAAAAATGTATAGACCCATAAAATGACTTCAATCCTTTTAAATTATGAAAATTCCTTTAAATTCTTTAGGTATTGTTTTTTAAATAAATTCTTTTTTTAAAGGGTCATTCAACATTTTTATTAGTATTTTTATAAGAAGAATGTATGGTTAAAATTTTTAATATACATTTGAATAAAATTATTTTAATTGGAACTATTGATTGTTGATGTTTAGGTTAGAACTTTGTGAGGATCTTTTCTTGTGATAATCCCATTATGTGGCATAAGTGATTCATGTACCTTCCTTTTATGGGTGCTTAAAAATGGATTATTCAATTTGAGTGAGTTCGGGTGTGAGAGAGAGATTTTAGTTGATAATGATTGAAATGATAGAAGAATGAGCCTATGGTAATACTAATAAGGATTATATTTGTGATCCTTGTAACTTTATAAGGATCCCCATTGTGATCCTCAAAACCTTATTATCTCACTCACTACTTTTGACTAGTTAAGGGATCCTTGTTTGTAGGATTATATGACATAGTTTTTTTCTAGAAGATGCACACCCAGCCTAGTTGATAAATAGAGAACATGATAATTTCATACAATGAACATGTGACTAGGAAAGAGGGTTCTCATTGATTTCATTTTCATTAAAATCATGAGAGTTGAAACAGTCCCAGTGATCAGTCTAAATTTTATAGATTATCTAGATGATGGTGGAATCACTATCATATTTAGGTTATAACCATGGCATCATTATACTTGAAACTCAACACAAGACAATGTTTTTTGTATCTAACTATAACTAGATTTTCTTAATTCATTGATAAATATTATTTATTGATATTCATATTGAGATAATACACCTTCACACTATTTTATTGACTCTTGTGCAGCATCTTGATCTGTGGTTCTTGTTCTTACCCATTTTTAAATTATATGACATTATATTATGAAATGGTTTTCATTGATTTTCAAGGAAAATATTGGTTTTGAAATCATGAAAAATCAACTTTCTATATTTTTTTTGGTAAATTATTTTAAAATGTTTATTGTTTAATTTTTAAAGCCCAATATTGTTGTAATTGGATATTGATGGCTTTAGTTTCTAGTTCTGAAATGTAAATCCTTGTTCTCTATTATTGTAATACATTTTATTACATTTTAGATTACCATATGATGTTACCATATAGACTCCATAGTGGAATCCTTCTAGGCTTTGTATTCCACACCATGCTTCTACTATTTAGTGTTTTTAGCCTTTGATTTCTTATAGTAGTCTCTCATGTTCACAGTGAATTATATTAAAGATTTCATTCATGGATTCCAGGTGTGAGCAGTTTTAGATATGGTTAGTGGTCATGGACCACTAGAAGAAGAGTTTTGGTAGCTAGGTTCTACTTTTAACTTTGGTATCATCTCATTTTACCTAATATGGTTGTATTGATTTATTTTTATAGTGATGTTTCTATAGTGTAACTTTGATTATTTTTATCTTTTATTTTTTGGATAAATCCTTATCAAATGTTTTTTCTAGATTCTCAGGCACTTCTCACCAGCCTATGGTGATCGAGAATTTCCTACAGGTCTGGGTAGATCAGTTCAATTTCCAATTTAAAAGGTACCCCATGCAAGTTTGTTACAAACATATTTTCTCAACCAATTCCATTTGAGATAGATAATTTTTAATAAGTTACTGACTTGAAAATCAATATAGTTTAAATGAATTAATTATTTCATTCTATAATAAAACTATAAATACTATATTTTTAAAATTTTATAAATCATGGATATCAAATTAACATAAACCATGACTATTTTGGTAAAAACCCATGATTCAAAAAAATTGAAATAACATTTCACGGTTTTATAAAAAAACCATAATATTTTTCCAAAAACATGTTTTTTTAATGTTTCTATAAACCAAAATTTAATTTTACAAACCATTATATTTTGTATAATGTAAATTTTAAAACATGATGTGTTTTTGTAACTATGGTTGTCGTTCTGAAAAAATGATTAACTTATTTTTCATATTTTGATCTTTCAACATATTCATTATTCAACAGTACCTAGTCTAATACCGATGAACGGTTTTAAGGGACATATCTAAGCACAAAAGTAACAAAATAAACACAAAAATTATATTTAAGGGCATTCTATATTCAAATTAATAAACTAAAATGAAAATAATAAAATTAAATATACTTGATTATCCATGATTATTATTCATCAAAAGTAATTTTTATTGAGATCATTTAATAGAAACCAATTTTTTTCATTCCTCCAAAATTCTCCACCGAACACTTGAATCAGTTAATACCTTGATGAGACTAATTATCCTTCAAATATGTGTTAAAATATCATATAAAATAAAAAAATTATGGGAAAAAAAATTAGATAGATCTCTATAATTTTCTGATATTAGTTATAAATTGAAAAAAAAATGAGTTCTAAGAACTCTATTATATGTAACTCTTTCATTGAATAAATGATCCTCTTAGATTTTTTAATTTTTCAAACATTATGAAACATCCAAATTTTTAGATCCTATTGTGTAATATTTACTATCGATCCTTAATTTTATAATTGGTTTTAAAACTCTTTTGAAAATAAATAATATTTCTACATGTCATCACATGATGTGTATCAGGTTGAAGTATTATGATAATTATTATAAATGAATTAGATAAATGATATATAAAATCATTAATTTTATACACCATTCCATGATGTAGAGACCCATGAGAAACCATAAACCATGGAATGGCGACTCACAACATCGTGGTTTATTTGTTAGTGTATATTTTTAATAATTATTCCATTCTTATTTATAGGTTTAGTATAAATGATGTTTTCACAAAGGCCATAGATTTCTTATAATTATGGATTATATAATTCATAATTTTTTCCAATGTTACAAAGTTATATAGGGTCACATTGTAGGAAATAGAATAAGTATAAATTTTTATATAAATTATTTATTTAAATTTTAAGGGATCTTATATGATAACATTATCCAAATAACATTAAATGGATTCACAAAGAGTTATAAATTCTAAAATAAACCATGAGAGGAATAATTTCATGTGGTATATTTATATATATATATACACTAAATCATATACCCAGACATGCTAAAATTCACCATGTTATGTGATTGTATAAGAGGATAGTGAGTGGGGGTGATTTCCCTTTTTTAAAATAAAAGTTATATTTTAAAAAATTCAACAGTTATTTAACATAAATAAATAATGATAACCGAATTAGACATAAGAGTTTCTCTAAAAACTCATTCATGAGTGTCTATTTATTTTATGGGTATCCCTTAAGGGTTTTCTTAATACCTTATATTTAATGGTATATAATTGACCCATTTATAAAAGTGGAACACATAGATTTTAATTGTCACAACATGATACTAAAGATCTATAACTTTAATATTAGTTTGAATCCAATTTAAATAAAACGAAGAAGAAATTTTTTTTAATAGAATCCTTATGAGTCTCGCACTCAATCCACTTACAAAATAAAATTAAAATGGGAATGAGAGGCAAATGGAGGTAGAGATAGTAAAAGAGTCAAAAAAATATCACCTAAGTATGAAAGGATGGTAACTCATTCTTGAAAAGACTTTATATAGGCATATTTATAGGTTTTTAATATTTATATTATGTTTTGGATCCTTTAATTCTCACAGATAGCCATTAGTAGGAAAATGGATCCACTAAAAGAAAAGAAAAAATGGTTGTTTGGTTTTATGACATATTTATTTTGTAATGGGTAGGAACACACTGGGTAGATGGGGAGTTTAATGACACCATTAGATGCCTAGAGAGTGAAAAAAAGTGTTACATAATTCTATATTAACTCTATAATATATATGATGTTATACTATTGGGTCCTTGGTGGCTTAATCAACCCCAATTCCATATTCTTTCACTTTAATATGCCTTTTAATGTGTCAAATAATCTAATAACTTGTAATAATATAATGAAATAATAAACCTAAAATAAAATTAACTAAAAATTATAAAATTAAATGATTTTTTATGATCATTAAAATAATTAGAGTGAGATATTCACTATTTTTCCTATTTTGGATGATTACAAACACTAATAAAAAATCTTACAAGATTAAATTTTAGTTTTTATTTAAAAAGGATTTATAAGAATTATAGAAAAACTATAAAATTAAGTTTATGGATGATACCTACCAATAAGAACTTGTGATACCTATATGATATTGTTATAATATATGTAACTGATAAGATACTAATTATAGTAAAGACATAGTCACACACATTACGGTAGACCCTTGAATTTTTTTTTCTTTTTATATTCTCATTTATTTTTCTTTTATATTGGTTGGGTGAGTTTTAATAATAGTGGTTACATGCTTTAAAAAGTGATTTGGATTAGTCAAAATATTATATAAGTTAACCACAACTAATTTCCCTATCTATGTGATTCATTATATTCCATAAAATGATAGAGGTGGATCATAGTCATAGTTCTCTCTATTGTTTTTTGAAAAAAAAATATTTTTATCTAATGATTCTATGTAGATTTTGTGTTCATTTATTTTTTAGAGAGGCATTAAATATTGGATATTAAAAGCTTATATAAATGATAATATTAATTTAAAGAATGATGTAAAGGATAAAAATACAATATTGGGTTCTATTTCAAATAAATAATTCATCATAGTAATTATTTGTGAGACTATAATGGAAATATGGTATAAAATAAAAAATACATAGAAAGAAAATAATAATGTGTATGAAGGGAAGCTAAAACTATAAAGATCTATGTTTGATGTAAGCTACAGACCTCCACAGATCGATGTTAGTGGCTCTCTTCAGAGGTCGTCATCCATTTGTCGATGCTTTCGATAGATTTGTCTTTGATTCTTGGGGGATTCAAAATCGAGCGGTGGTGGGGCTACTCGACAGGAATCAATTGATGGTTCTCTTCGTGTCAGAGGAGGATTTGGTTGTTGCTTGGTCTAGAACTCCTCAGTTGTTCGAAGGATGCGGCTTCTTCCTCCTACGTTGGTCGTTTGATTTAAACTTGAATCGTGATCCTCCTTCTACTGCGGTATGGGTTGTTTTTCTGGATTTTCCCCTGCCTTTACAGGATCCTTCTATCGTTTGTATGTTTGGGAATTTAGTCAGTCGTTTTCTTTGTTCTGATGATTGAACTACTATGGTCTGTCATCCTATCCTGCCCTGCTCTTGTATATAGGTTGTTGTCTCAAAACCTCCAACCGAATGGTTGTGGATTGTGGTTGGAGAAGAACTAAGGTGGAAGCAGCATGTGGTGTTCGATTCGTGGCCCGCGTTCTACTCGGGATGCTGCAGGCTTGTCCATGTGGCTTCTGGGTGTCGTCGTGTGAACCGAGAAGGGGCTTCGGTGGAGTGAATGTTTACAGTGGTCGATCAGCAGTTGTGCAGTGTTGAGTCTTTGGGGGAGCATGAGGGGGATCGTGGGGAGGATCCAGGGGAGATGGATTTGGTCGTTTTTCAGGATTTGAATACGGTAGAGGCCATTGCAAGGGGGAGCAGATGTAGTGGCCCCCCATGATTTCTTCGAGGACGGTGAAGCCTAGGAAACACATGGAGTCTGGCCCGAGGGTGTCTCCTATTTTTGGCCGGCTAAAGCATGATATGGGTTTTTATGGAATTGGCATGGAAATTTCCTTAGCAGCGGATATGGTGCCCCCTTCAGTTCCAGCTCTCTCGACCGAAGAAGGTGAGGGAAGATTGTTAGGGAGTGAGGTTCAGCAATACACAGGATCAGAATTGGTCTAGGGGAAATCCTACCTATCAGCTACAAAATACTTCATTGGACAAGAGGAGTTGGCAGAAGTGACTGTCTTGAAGCCATTAAATCCAAACTCCCTCAGTGAGAAGGCTAGGGCTGGGGGGAAAGGAAAAGGCTTGGAGAAAAAGGCAGATAAGAAGCATACCATGTGTAAGTTGGGTCATTGCAATGCAGGCACTCAGTTACAGTTGGAGAATCGTTTTGATGTTTTGGAAGTTAATAAGCGTCTATTCTCTTAAGAGGATGAGTCTTCAGGTGATGACGCCTATAGCCTTTCTTCAGTGGGTAGTAAGGACCAGTTGAAAGGTCCTCACAGCCCTCGACGGAATAAAGAGAAAAAATGCATTAGATATTTAGGAATATGCATTGTGGTTCAGGGGAAAAATTCTAAGGGGCGCATGGATTATTCTCATCTGCCAAAACCAATGGAGACCAGGTCAGTCAAGAAGGGAAGGAATAAATAAAACAAAGACATACAAGATTGGGAATGTGAAGGTCCAAGTAGACTCATCAGAGTTAATAAATATGAGGATGAGGTGTGTTTGAAACTCATCATGCACTCCAAGGAGGAAATGATGGAGTCAACTATACATCCCAATGTTTCAGAAGAGGAGATCAACAGAATTTATGAACGAAGGCTGGAAGTTGATGCCACAGAGGAGCAGGAAGTGTGGTTGGATAAACAAGATAGAATACATTCACGAGGTTTCAATCAACATAGAATTAACTCAGAGTAAATTTTTCAGACAATGGAAAGGATGATTACCCACTTTGTAGAGCTTATCAGAGCAGATCCTGACCTCCAGTTTGGTATGATGCACTAGGATCTTTATGGAGTAGCTGAGTAAAATAATATTATCCTTCTCTTTATCCATTTTTTGTGTTCTTTTAGCACGTAGTGGTGTACTTCTAGTGTACTCAGGTTTTTCCATTTTTCCTAAAATGGCATAATAAAAAATTTAATTTGGAGGCTATGTTTGATGTAACTATTATGTAAAATATTGTTTCCACTTATAATTTATTTACAATGATTAATTATATTATATGTATCATTATAGAATATATTGAAACATTGATATTATTTATTATTTTTATGAAGTTATTATGAATAACTTCTAAAAAAATTGATTATCAGGTCTCAACATTTAAAGACAAATATTTAAATGAATTTCCTCTATATTAAAAATATAATATAT
Organism: Viscum album; assembly: GCA_963277665.1. Taxonomy (NCBI): domain Eukaryota; kingdom Viridiplantae; phylum Streptophyta; class Magnoliopsida; order Santalales; family Viscaceae; genus Viscum; species Viscum album. Next base: position 1,534,755,825 of record OY728156.1, on the reverse strand, counting down.
TCATCATTTATGATATGAGAAAATATATTATATACAAAAGGAAAAATAAAGTTAAAAAATAATTTTTTTTAATTAAGGTTGATTATAAAGATAAAAGTTTAAAAAATATCCTTATAATAAATTTGAGGAGAAGGGAGAAACTTGAGATATTGAAAAAATTTTGTATTATATTTAATGGAATTTCAAAAGGGGTAAACACAATTATATAATAAAATTATCATTAAATTGTTGAAAAGGTGAAGAATTAAACACTTTTACATGTACTTTCCTCTAGGTATAAGTAAAGTTTACCATGAACAGTTTTTTCCAAGATATCAATTCAATAAATAATCAAAGTACAAGGAAGTAAAAAATCAATAAAAATGTATATTTATCCAAAAATTAAAGGAACCGTAACTTATAAAGGAACATGATAATAGTACCACCAAAGAATTAAAATATAACAATTAATTGGATTTTAACGTGAAATAGAAAATTTATATATCAAATATTGAGTAATATGAAAAATATAAATGTAGTGAAGAAAACGTTGATAATGATTATGTTGAACACATATAGAAATATGAGTTGAAATTGTTTCTTGATTAAAAAACAAATATTAAAATTGATATAAAGATTGTAAGACTCTTTCTCGAATCACCGAGTCTAATATGGATTGTCAAATGACCTCAGGTGAACCTCCCCATATGTTGGAGGATTCTAAATAGTAGTGAGGGCCTAATGGGCCCTGTATAAAACTATTCCCTTGGTAACAGACAATAATAAGATTATACAATAACGGGAAAAAAATCAGCAATAGTGGAAAAAATGTTAAAGTAATGACAATAATGACAGCAGCCCATACTATAACAATATGGGATACAAAATGTTGAAAAATTATTTATAGATCCCCAAATGTTGTATATATGTATAAAATAAATAAGGAAAAAAATTATTAATATATGCCTATATAAAGTATCCTAGAGTATGACCAAGAATCACCTCGACCAACCTTCTCCTCTAGTATAACTACTACAGGTTATTCATTGCCCTCTTCTAAAATTTATCTCAAAGGATTTTTCATGTGTACTAGGATTCCCATGAAATTTTTAATTATAAAACACAGAAGGAAACCATAAATGTGTCCTTAAAATATGTTAAATAGTTATATATAAGTGTGTGAAATAATTTGAAAGTAATTACATAACTAGAAAATCATGTGTCGGGTCATCATGTTCTAACCAGGCTACCACAACCTCGGCCCCACCAACTTCATATCCATGTTAGAGAAGTTATGTTTGGCTTCCTTTAATCTCAAAAAAACCACAATAAACGTCTTGGAAAATACCACAAGGTATTTATTCCCTTAAATCTATCTCAGGTCAGGCCAAAAAGTCATTAAGCCTCACTTCTAGTCTTAGGAAAAGCCTCAAGACCATTATTCCCAACCATATATCAATCATGACCCTACTATAATAATTATAAAATACATCATACATTCTCCCTCTCTATGTAATTATCTATACCAAGAATATTCCACATTTGTTTTGGTACCAAATTTTTAAATTCTATACTCCTCACGCATGTCTAAAAACGCAATCCGTACCAAGGAAAGTGTTCATCTATACACCCAAAAAAAATGTCATACCAAGAGAGATCCTCCAGGAGATGCACCCACACACAAGAATGTAATATCATACAGTTTTATAAAATTTTCACAACATGGTATGGAACATCCTTCATTAAGTGTAATGAATCTAAACATCAAGTTTCACCACCTAAACCAAGACCATTCACAAATGATCCATATAACTAACCCCAAATCACCAATTGAGGATTCAAAGTTAAGATACAATAAGATGCACATTCCAAGGCCTATGATTAATTCAAAATTAACCAATGAGATTTGATATAATTAATGAATTTAAAAAAATAATATAACAATCATGAATAACAAGATTCTCATCTTATTTATTCAAAAAACTATAAGTTATATCATTAAACCTTCTTAAAATTCCTAAGTATAACCATGATAGTCTAGATCTGGGTTCTTCTCTACGGAGAACCAAGAATATCTACTAAGAATAATAATAATTGAGAACATTTGACCACTTGACTTGATATAACTCATACAAACATCACTAGATCCCATAATTTTCTCTTTATATTGAAATAATTCACTAAGAAAATCCACCAGAGTCTTTAGATTTGAGATCTCTAGGTTTCAGAAGAATAATGAGGGGTTTAAAGGATTTTTTCATCAAAATAATATTTTTTATATTATTTTACTCTACATGAATGGTGTTTTTTTAATTTTACATAACTATGCATCAACCATGGAAGGATCACTACCTCTTCAAGGAACAATAATAGTTTGGTAGCACAATTTGGTAAAATCTTCACCAATTATGATGTTTATTATGTTATAATTTATATGGTTACCCATGGAATGTCACATGGTTGTCTATAATCATGTACCGATCAGAGAACACTCATAACTCCTCCATAATAGGTTGTATGATTTCCTGGTGAAATCCACATAGTTTTCCCAAATTGGGTTCCCCCTTAAAATCTTCTAAACCCCTCTATAACTACCCAAAATCTACCTAAGACTTCAACAAAACAAATCATAACTCAAAAAACAATTAAAACTATGATGAACAAATATATAATGAACCTATAAATAATTAAGATGTTATAAATATGTTTAATAAATAATTAGAAAGTGTAAAAGATAGTAAATATGATTTCTTGAATAAAAAATTGAGTTTTCCAAAAAAAATATAATATAAAAAATTTCTGATGTTGGACTAAAAAGGTATACGTAAGAGTTTGAATAGAATTTTTTTCCCAAGGAGAATTAATTAATCTAACTAAAAATAAAACACTATGATGTTTAAAAACTATAAAATAGTTAAGTGATTACTTTTAAAGATCTATTAAAATCAATGTTGAGTATTAAAATATTGTGGATAATAAATGTTTTTCTATGAAAAAACAAGAAAGTTTTTTGGCTATCAAATAACATATATTATGGGGGAATTTTGTGATATTATTATGATTTATCCTACTCTATATATTAGTGTAAGAATATATAATTTATAATAAAATAATCTAAAAACTGCGAATCTATTTTAATTAATAGTAATATTTTAAAATCAAAATTCAATCAAACATAGGTTAATAGGAATAAAGATAGTCCCACTTATATGTCAAGAGTAGTCATATAAAGATCTGAGAAAATTGATTCCTACAATATAGTGTTATAGGATATTAAAAATTATTAAAATAAGAAATATAGAACAAATGAATATGACATGTTTTGACGAATAAATTCAATGTTTAAGGAAAATTTTGGTATCATGGTCCATATATAAACAAATCCTATTTGTGATTGTATAGTATGTCATCTTAGAATAGAAATAGAACTCAATAATTCAGTAATTGTTAACCTAAAATGAAAAGATTTTATTTGAAAATGTAGTGGCCTATGGAGATAAAGAATTCAAATCTGAATGTTCAAAACAAATTTTACTACCTTGATGAAATGTGTTTTATATATGATCAAATTGGTTAATATATAGAAGATTTTATAACTATAACAATGTCCCAATCAAATAAGGAATGGTATCTTTGTTCTAGTTAAAAAAATTGATAAAAGAATTATGGTAATGGAAATTTCATTAAAATCATATAATGATGATAAGTCTGGGATACTTAATAGTGGTTTTACATTAAATTTGACTAGAGATATATAAATTTCAAAGATATTTAAAAAATATCATATATGATGGGTATATTTTATAAATTAAGATGTAATAAAAATGATATGAGTTAATACTACTAAAATATAAGTTCAAAAACTAAAATTAAATAATATTTTATCGATTTAAGGATTAATGAAAAAAATATTTTTTAATCAACTCTATGATGTCATAAATGAATTTATATAAAATACAAATATTTACATCATTAATAACTTAAAATATTTGTTATTTTTCTAAAGTATCGATAATTTGTGGCAATTTATTTCAAATTACAAGTTATCTAATTTCTTATCATTTTAATTTAAATTGAGAAACAATTATGTCATAGAATACTTAGTCACATGGTTCAAATAAGTATGAGTAAGATTACTTAGGAAACAGTTGTAATAAATATTTTTATTATGAATAGAAAATTTTATTTAGCTTTTTAAAATTATTAAATTGTATTAAATGGTGAAATATTTCAACTAGAGTGTCTAAATTCAGTATTTGAGACTATATATCTAATTTACTTAGATATGTGTGTTTCTATGAGGCATCAATCAAAAATAGGATATTATTATTTCATTACCATTATTAATGATTTTAAAATACTAACATATATGAGATTCATGAATCATAATTAAAATTCGCTGGATAGATTTATTTATCTTAGAGGGTATATAGAAAAATAGATAGTCTCTCTATAATGAAACTAAATACTAATAATGATAGAAAATATGAGAAAATACCCTCATTCTCAAGTCTTTAATTCCAATATAATTAATTTCTTTGATATTATAATTATTATAAATTTAAATATAGAAGATTTTAATGTTCTTTTAAATGGGTTGGAAGAATAAGAGAAATAAGGATAGGTTTTTCAAAGGCATTGTGCACTCAGTGGCCAAGTACCTGGTAATTTGTTCTTGTTAACAGGTACCTAGTTGGGGTCTTATACTACAAGTGGTTCCAATTTGAACCATTAGTTAACCAGTGTCTTTGTACTAAGTACCCAGTAGACTCTTTGTGATATTTTAAAGTGAACCAAGCTAAAAAATCATTAATAATATATCAATTCTATGATTTCAATAATATATCTCAAAAATAGTCACACAACCCAACAACCTAAAGCTTTATCTTTATATAGATTAGATATATAAACATTTTATTATAAAAAATTGAAAACATTTTCCCTTAATCATTATTCACTATACCCTTTTCTAAACATCCCACGCGATATAATCATCTTCAAAAACATGTGAATGGAACCACAACAAAGGGGTGTTCTCAGATGCTCTGTATGGGGAAAATATCATAATGTATCGTGTAAAAAAAACATGAAGTAGAAAATAATGAGAGGACAAAAATAAAATTAAAAGATCATAACACCATAGATGATAATCATAAAACGTGTTATAGAAAAGAAATATCATAAATATATCATTAGTAAAGCATAACATTTATGACATGTCACAAAATACATCTTAATAATCATAAAACAAATCATCATAACATAAGTGTGTGGAATATATTAAAAAGAGGTGTCACATAAAAAGATAGAGTATTATGAAATTGAAAAGAATAATAAAAATGATTCATAACATGATAAATAACTTCAAAATGTGCCACATTTGTAATTATAGGAAAACCATTGTGATAAAACTCATTATGCCCTTTTCTTTTGAACGAACACATTTTATCCACACCTAAAAGTGTGAGAAAATTTATTATACCCACACCTATGTGAAAAACTACTTATATCCATGCCTAACTGTCTCATGATATATCAACTTCAAAAAAATCAATATATTATGATATAGGACCCCATTCATCATCATCCATACATATGTGTGCCACCTAAAATCAATTAACATCTTATATTAAATAGATCATGGAAAAGAATGGGTTTCTCAGAACTTTGAAATACATCACATAGCATAAACTAAATGAATCATAGGAAATCAAAAATATCATTTTCTAAAATTAATCACATCGTAATAAAATATTGATGGTGGTTCATAACCTCACTTATTGTGAGATAAACCTTCAAGGTAAAATACAACTGTAAATACAAAAGTTCCACAAAAAAATTTAAACATTATTATAAAAGATGATGTAAAAATTACATTTCAAAAAAAATTGAGAATATAAATAGAATACTTTAGAAAAAACTATTATATAGAGTTCCAAATAAAATATCCTTGAAAATAAATAAAAAATAAATCTAATAAATCTAGAGGGGTAAATAATGAAAAAAAATCCTTTATTGAGATTTCAATGTCATTTTAATGAAAAAACCATTTTTGTAAATTTTGAAAGACTTTAATTTCATACAATATATGAAGGAAAATAAGGGGAACATACAATAAAAAATATATTTTTATTTCATTAAATAAAACAATTTCATAGGAAAAACAAGGACATTGAAGATAATTATTCATTGGTAAGCATGGGAGTTATTCTTACTAATGCAATACTTTTATTTCAGAAAAACTATTATCAAAGATGTATTAATTAATAAATATAATTAATTTACCTATAAATAAAGTGTAAATAAAATATGAAATAGGGGATTGGATGGATCAAATAAAAATTGAAGATTATATTCAAGTAAAAATGACTATGACCTAATGAATCTGAAATTCAGTCGATGAAACCCATACTGTGAATTCTGGATTAATTGATCACACTCTAACATCAAATAAAAAATATCAAAATTAACTATTTAATAGCCTTATTCATTTATATATCATTTTATAAACTTCACTTATAACCACTCAGTCAAAATATATTAGTTAGTTTTGGCCTACCTTTACAATCGAGTGATAGTAATATTTCATTATTTCATGCATTTTTTTTAATGTCAATATTGATTACCATTAATTGATATTAATATTATAATTCCAAGTTGATTTAATGTATTTTAATCGATTTTTTATATTTATTTATAAATATATTATCTCAATTATTTATACTTTTAGTTATGTAATGTAGGAATGAAATTGGTGAAAATGCTATTTTGGTAATTCATAACAAACAAAGGGTGGTACATTAGTAATGGTTTAAATATTAATATGTACATTATAGAACCATTAAACATACATTATTTTCTTATTAAAATATAATAATATTAATATTTATGTTCACATATTCATCTATGATAAATTTTTATAACATTGTTTATGTAGATGGTTAAACTGAGCCAAACAAGAACACGATATAACTCAATGGGTGATTATGGTTAAAGAAGTATATAATATCATTATAATAGAAGAATAATGATATAATTTTATTTTTTAAATTTTTTTTACAATATTAAAATTGTATTGGGTAAATAATGAAAATCAAAATTAAAAATGAAAAATATTACTTCATAGAGGTGGTAGTCTATACATAACTACGATTGATGTTATTTTAATTTTATAAGGTCATGGGAGGGAATAAATATTATTTTTTTCATTAATATAATAAAATTTTATTATATTAATGATATTTTTTCACTATATTACAATAGTTAGGAATGTTTAGGAAGATATAGATTAAGATAAAAATTTAAGGATTAAGTAATACTCATGTTGGGACCTTGAAATTTATCTCGAATATCTTCTTAGAAATGAATGTATTAGGATAACTTCTAGTGGCTAGAGAACATAGGAAAATAAAGTTAATTCATGTATAGGAAAAACTATTTGTTTTTAAATGATATTTTGAAGTACAATTTTAGATTTGAGTGGGTGGAAGTGATCCCTGTTATAAATGATGAAAATGGAATTATTTTAATACCTATGGTTTTTCATAATAGCAAGACACTATTCAAGTTTCAGTAGTTACAAAAGTGGGAAATGATATATTTTTAATAGATTTTGTTTCAAAAATAATCTCAAAAATTCATTTTAAAGTAAATTTTGAGTGATTTATGGTTTTTCCTGATTACATTGCACCTTTAACCAAATATAATTTTACCTTGGTAACTTTTCTTTTTACACTTGGTAAATAATATTAATAAAAAAATTAAAATAGTATTTATTTCCTAATATTATAAATTATTATATCTAGTTTTTAATTACATTAATAAAATTAAATTTATATTATTGAGAAAATATAATTTTTTAAATAAACATATATAACGCGTAAAATTAGTTTTTAAGAAAAGTGTTTTTTAAGCTTAAATTTTATGAATTAGATAAATTATTAATGTTAATTATTTTCACATAATATATTGTTTTTTTAATATTAATAAAATTTATGTGGCATCAAAATCAAGTAAAAATTAAATTCTTCTAAAATATAGTAAATTAAAAAAATTAACAAAAAAAATATTAGAAAATTTTACTTTATTACTTAAAATGGTAATCATCAGTTTTCTAAATTCATAATAGTTTTTAAAATGTATATATTTACTCATTAAATACATATATTTTCAAATAAAAGACTTTATAAACATCTAGGTCTTGATTATATAATGATAATATTTACATATTTGGTAAAAATGTATTTTTCTCTCTTCACCTAAAATCAACTTTTTCAGAAAAATCCAAAAAAAATCCTAAGATATTTTTTGAATTTTTAATTCAAAAATGATGTTAATTTTGTAATTATTAATTTCTATAATTTATACATTAATCTAATTGAATAATGTAAAATTTATAAATGAAAATTTCTTTTTTAAAAAAATTAATTGTTTAAGCTTAAAGTGTTAAGAATCCAATTTTGTATGTATTTCAAATTGAATACTATATTTTAATCTACTCTTTATTTTGATCTTAATATAGATGTACATGTGATAATTCAGTTCGTAAATATAGGATATTTATCCTCCAGTTATGAATTTAAGATTCATCCTCTATAAATCCATGAGTACTGGCTCTTTTTCAATCATTATTATAGATAGAGTAGCACAGCCTTTCATGCTTATAGCATTACCCATGCTATTTACCTTCAATGTATTGTAATGTATTGATATATCATAGTATTTTATCAATTCCAAATATCTCCTTTTTAAGATATTAAAATCTTTATTTTTCAATATATATTTCAAGATATTTATATCGGTATATACATCACACTTTTCTCTATAGATATAATGCCTCTAAATATTTAATGAAAATATCAATATTTCCAACTTGAAATCATGTGCCAAGTGATTTTTATCACGTGTATTTAATTAGCATGAGGCATAAAAAATTACCTTATCATTATACATTAGTATACAATCTAAAACCTTTTAAAATAATCATTTTATATTACAAATCCTTCCCGAATACAGGAAAATATAAGTATAAGACAGGTGAGGAACCTCTTTTTTGGTTCCTTAAAACTTCCTTCACATTCCACAATCTAAAAAAACAACACTCCCTTCCAAATTTATATGGTTTATGGATTTTATATCAACGTTAAATTTCACACAAATAAGTGGATATGTACAACTAACCTAAAAAAACTATGGATCTTGGTTATAGTGTTCATTCTAGGAAGTTGACCAATAGCTTTCATATTTAAATGATTTATATATATTCCCTTCATTTTGATTTCATGACCGAGGAATTATAATTTGTACAACCATAATTCACAATTTTTAAATTTTACATACAGTTCCTCCTTTTTTAATGTCTTTAACACAATCCAAAAATAATCTTTACACTCTTACTATCTCTTTGAATATATAAAAATATCTTCCATAAATCTAGCCACAAATTGATCAATATTTTATATAAATAATATATTAATTATATCCATGAATAAAGAGGGATAATTCTTAATTCCCAGTTGAATAAATATAAATTCATAGTTTCTATACCTCATACAGAATGTTTTCTTAAAAATATCATCAATTTTAACACTTAACTGATGATATTATGGTCAATGGTCAATATTTAAGGAGTATCAAACTCCTTTAAGTTGATCTAATAGATCATTTATATAGGGTTGTTAATACGTTCTCTTGATTTCTATTTTATTGAGATCTTAATAATCTATGCAAAGATGCATTGATTTATCCTTCTTTTTTAAACAGAGGGCTAAAGCACCTCATGGTGAAGAACTAGGTAGTATAAAACTGTTATCCATATTCCCATGCAGATTCTTCTTCAATTACTAAATTAAATGGGATCCATTAAATATATACTCCTTAATATAGGCAGGAACCTATGTATGAGATTTATTGCAAATATATCCTCAGGCTATGGGGGAAGACCGTGAAGTTCATCCATAAATACATTGGTTAATAACATATAATAAGCATGTACCCAATGTTGACTTCAAACCCATTAATTTTTTATAAGAGTTACAAATTGATGTGTATCATTGACCATATAAAATAATTTTATTCCATGTGTATTTCATAATCAACCATTCACTAATAACTGTTAAAAGGACAACTTGGGTTATGAAACAAGATTCCAATTTCCCGATAGTTAATATATGCTCTATATGGAGAGAGCTAATCCATACCTAATATGAAATTTAATTATACTAAGGTAAGTATAAATATATTTTAATGTATTATCTTCCCATAAAAATATATTATATTAGATTAATATATCTTTGAATAAATCATAATGTTATCAATAGTTTTCACAAATAGTTCAATATCCAATGTTTTCACTGGTGAATCAACATTCGTAGAAAAAAAATTGATATAAAAAATGATAATAATGAGTATATAGTCATGAATTCAAAGTTATATAGTGATGTATAAGTGTACCTCCAACTACTTCATTATTATGATTCACCTAAGTAGTGGTGACTATGAATGCTCTCCCTTATTCTCATGGTATATAAGGTTTTTAGGGACTATTCTCTTCATTTTCTATGGGATTAGGGAATTGATGCATGTAATTCCCAAATTACTTTATTTTGAATCATTGAAGTGTTGTTGGAACATTATTATGGACCTTCTTCTCATATTTTGTATCAATTTTACTCTAAAACCACTTTGAAAATTGTGAGTTTGGTGTCCAGCTTTACCAGACATAAATGTTTTTACCATATCCCCTAAAGCAACTACCCATTGGTTTACTCACAAATTTATTGAATGTAAGAAATTGATCTTTTTTCAGACCATTCATATTTTCATAATATATGCCATCATACTCCAATTTCCTTTTATTTTCCCAATTATAATTATAATTTTCAAATTCATTTCTAATTTAAGGGAACATCAAAAAAATATCTTCAAATATACAAATGTCTTATATAGATAACCCTCATTTAATATTGAGATTTAAGAAAAAAATAAGTGAATCAGTTTACTTATAGTATAATATATGAAACCATATGAATAAATCAAGACCCTTGTGAAATTTTCTTCCTAATTTCCAATATATTCATCTTCTCTTCTCTGCAATTATAATAATTTTCACTCCATTTTTGAGAGAATAGTCCAATGGAAATATTTTTGAAAAATAACTTCTTGATTTATTCCCATTCCATAAAGTCTACTTCCTCCTTTTACATGGTATCCTTAAGGAGATTCCACCATAGATTAGTTGTACCTTCTCAACATCATATGGCCAAAATTACCTTCTCATGGTCTAAGCACTAGAGAATAGAAAATATTTTTTCCATCGCATTGACCAATTTTGAAGAAGCCAATCGATTATAATACCCGTTAAAAGAGGGTGGATATTACCTCATAACAGAACCAATAGTTATTTTTTCCTAGGAACATTCAAGATCTCAATATTATTTTCTTTATTGTTCACACCTTGAGATAGTTGGGTGAGAATTGCCTCGATTTTTTTCATCCCAAAACAAATATCGTTATGTTTCCCAATGGGACAATCCCTACATTATACATCGAAAATGTTGTTAACTTGGTTCTAATGGATTCCCAACATTACATTGACTGAAGAAATTTTTTAAATTATTATAATTATATTAATTAATGTACACATAGATAAACAATAAAATTAAAAGGATGATTTCATAAATGACATTAATAAGTTAACCGATGGATCTCAAGGTTTTAATCTAGGTTATCCATGGTTATTTTTCTATATATAATAGTTATATATTAAATACATCATAATGGTTCATAAAGAAAATATAAATTAACCAAATAATAACCCATAAGAGTTTTGTTCCATGGGTGATGTCTTAGTCCCACTCATCATGCACTAGAGTTAAGATTGATTTAATGCTCAACTAACCTTTTTAGAGTGATTTCCCTTAGGTGCATCTGTTCCATAGCCACACCCACTTTCCAGTATCCAAATTAAGATGTATTGTTTAAGAGAAACAAAAAATATATATTTACCAAAAAATAATAATTTTATATTATACATATAATTTACTAGATGATTTTTAATAAATTTATATCTTCCAAATTCCAATAAATAACTAAAATATTCCATAAAAATAACTAAATTGTGCTCTCATACCAACTAAATTGACCCAAGCTAAAAATGCATTTATAATACCAATTATTAAATTTTAGTGACTATGAGATTTAGGATATGAAAGGGACTTCTAGGACAGGATAATTTTTCAGGTTTTAAATAATATTTCGAAGAAGAATTGTAATGTTTAGAGGGTGGAAGTGATCCACATTTTTATTGAATAAAATAGAATTTTTTTGAATACAAATTATTTTTCAATAATATCAGGACACTATTAAATGTTTAATAATTCCAAAATTGGAAAATAATAAATTTTGGATAGTGTTTCATCTTATTTTCCCCTCAAAGGTTCATTTAAAAGAAACTTTTGAGTGATTTAAGGTTTTTACCTTTTACTTTTCACCTTTAACCAAATTTACTTTTACAATGGTATGTTTTCTTTTTACCCTTTTTAATTAATATTAATGACCAAAATTGAAATTATATATATTAAAAAAATTTAGAATAATTATATCTAATATTGAATTCATTTTATAAAATAAAATATCTATGGTTGGGGAAATATAATTTGAAAAAAAAAAGTATATAATAGTTTTTAAGAAAACATTGTTTTTAAGATTAAATTTCTATATTGGATAAAATTATAAAATATATTCTTATTATTAACATAAATTGTTTATTTATAATAAAAATAAATTATATTGGTCTTCAAAGACTAAAAAACTTCATTTTACCAAAATAATACAAAATTAAAATAAAATACCAGAAACAATTTTTAATTGGGAAATATTATATAAGTCCTTAAAATGTTGATCACATGGTTTATAAATTTAGAATAGTATTTAATAAATTATATATTTACTCATTAAATAAATATTTAATCAATTTACTTTCTTTATAAACTTATAATTCATTCTCATATAATGATAAAATTTAAAATTTTGGTAAAAACATTATTCATCATTATTAACCTATAAATAAACTATTTTGGAAAAGTCCCAAAAATTCATCTTAAGATAATTTTTTGATTATTAATTCAAAAATTATGTTCATTTTATAAAATTAAAAATTATATAATTTATGCATTTATCTTTTTAAATAAAAATTAAATATATAAAGAAAAACTAATTTAATTGAAAAATGAATTGTTTATTATTTAAGTGTTCATAATCCTATTTTATATGAATATATAATTGATTACTATATTTTTTTCTACTATAGGTTTTATTGTTTTTAAAATTTTATTTACTATTTTTTATTTTAGTGTAGTTTTTGAAACAAACTTTTTAAGACTTTATTTATTTAAAGAGAAATATTTGCTATAAAAATGGTACATTTTGTATTTTCTTTAAAAGGGGTAGTTTTTTCTTTTCGAATACAAATTTTAACCCCTAAAAATAAATTATTCAGAATTTTTCCTCTATTTAGTCTCTATATATCCTGATATAATCTCACCCTCTCTTTTCCTGCCCTTTAATGAAAATTTCTCTTCAATATTCATCTAGAAATATTTTAGTGGTTGTAAAGACCCCAAACCTAGTAGCCTAGAGACAATGCTTACTTTATTACATTGAATGTAGATAAAAGAAATTATATCCAAAAGTAATGAATATTTTATTAGTTTTGGTAAACTATATAAATACTTGAAATACATACAACATTTTTAAAACATAAAATACACATTGTTTTTTATTTAATACCATCATTATACCCTTAGCATATCCTTACATGTCAATAAAAAGTACTTTATGGTATCCTAGGGAAAATATAACTTATGAAATAGGTGACCTCATATACTTAGTATGGGTATAGGTATAGTAGAAGATATCATGAATAAATAATAATAATCAATATGGAAAGGTAAATAACTAAAACACATTCCATTTAAATAATAACATGATTATAATATGGAATGGATAAAAGTTGATCAAATAAATGAATATAAATAATCACATGATCTTGAAACTTATCCTTTTATATTATAACTAATAGAATAATAACATGGACATCAAAAACACATATCAGAATTAGGGAATTCAAAATATCAAACATCATAAAAAAAATTATCAATACCTTTCAAATAATAGTTTAAAACTATGGGTCCAACCCCATTTAATTTAGCCAATTGATTTGTATAATGAGACCTACTGATGGGTTGAGGTGATCTTTAATTATGGGACCCATCCCTGATATACTAAATCTAATTAATTCATGTTATTAAATTTTTGAAACATAATCAACATAAACACTCATATTGATAAACTAGCCTATAAAATGTTAATACTTACCCCAACCAATAATTATAAACCATTCAGAGTAATATAGTCAATCGTAACAAAATAGTATATCATCGGTCAAAATTATCATAAACCATTCAAAATAACAATAAGGATGGTTTCATTAAAACATATCCCTAGTGTATTATAATTAGAATAAGGTTTTCTCATTAATGAATAGAAATTCAATGAAAGTATCCTTAAAAAAATTCTTGAGGAAATAGCCTTTTCACTTTGAATATCACCCTTTGAAAATAAAATTTCATACAAAATTTAAAAAAACAGTAAAAATAACCTTATAAAAAATTAAAATTATCATTAAAACATCGATTATCATGATATCAGTGAATTACATATGTTCCATATAATTTAAAAAACATTCCTTTCATAGGGTTGTAAAAAGGGTAAAAAGTACCTAATTCATAAAATGAAAATAATATTACTCTCAAAAGTTTTTGTAAATAGTCAAAAATGGGTAAATATGTATTTAATAAATTATTTTTATACTGTTTAAAACCTTTTTAAAACCCATTTTAAAAAACATTGTTTTGGAAGAAAAAAGATTTTTAACTAAAAAGGGAAATGAAGTAATCTGTTATTATAAATATCCACTCAAAAAGTTTTAAGTACCAAAGAGAGGGAATGAAAAAATTAATTTAAATGCTCACTAATAACAATATTATATTAAAATATAATTACTTAAAGATATGCATCAAAAATAATTCTTCGAAGGTAAACATAAACAAAAACAATATCTAATAATGATGAGACTATGAAATAAACCCATACCACTTCTGTAACTTTTGAATCATAATATCCATGAAAGAAATAACTAAAAATTATAATTTAAATACCATTAAGACAAATATATTCATGATATAACATGTCAAAAGGGTAAGTATATACACTTCACATATGAATAATTGGTGAATATTGAACATGTCGTATGAAAGTAAAAGTGAGATGAGAAACTCTTACTGCATGTTTGACTTCATTTATATGTGTATGAACCTCCAGTATAAAGATTATAAGTTTCTTATAAATCTATTACTGAACCTTAATCATATATATCATATCCTATGTTATTTACTTATAGTATTTGTTCACCCATTTGTTAATAACTCTTTGTTAAAATCACTATTCTAGGTGATAATTGCTACATTTTTCATGTATAATTTGGTTAGGTAATTTCGGTCCTTCAAATTTGATAATGGTTAAAAATATTCAGAATTTTAAAATTTATATAAATATTCTATAAATTCAAAATATATTTATTTATATTAATATATAAAAGTTAGATATGGAAAATGGATTACACCATTCAGGGAGATATTAGGTCATACAATGTATTATCATTGTTTCAATTTTTTCCCGATGAATTGAAAGAAATGATGGAAAGTAATTTATCCCCTTTTAAAAATTAATTTTGGTCTATTATATATCACATATATTAGAAAAAAATTATCATTATTACCTTCTTTATAAACTGTTAGTGAAAAATGAATCACATCAGTTCGTGAGATAGTTTTATGTCTGACACACAAGTGACATTATCTTTTCCCCCACTAAATGGAAATTAAAAATGTGTATGTGATACAAAAAATTATATAATAGTAATTATGTTAAAAATATCCTATATATTTATTTAATATGTCCTTATTACCATCCAAGTAAACTAGAAATGGTAAAAACACATCACATCGGTTCGCGAGGCGGTAGTCTTCCGTGCACATGAGTGACATTATTGTTTTCATATGGGTTGGAAGGTAAAAAGGTATATGTGATTCTATAATTATATAATAATTTTAGTTACACAAATAGAATATACATATGTTAAATATATCATTATATAAATTCCTGAGAGGAGGTGAGGGAAAATTAATTATATCTGTTCATGAGGCATTTTTCCGTCGTGCACACGATCGATGGTTTTGTTTCCCATTTTATGGAGGAGATGGATATAGGTTTTGAATATAACATATTAATATATAATTATATTTAATATACCAAGGTAATTATATAATCATTTTTTAATAATATTTTTAGGATTTGGAATAAGAATCATAATATAAACTCTAGTTTAAGACTGTTACCTCTTCTTTGGGCAACTTCTTTAGGGTTGCACCAAAATCCTTTTTAGGATAAATTTATGATCAAAAAAGTATTTAGGTTGTTTCTATGTATTTTAAAATATATATTTGGATAGGTTTTTTCCAAACTAAATGGATCTCAAAGTGTTGATAATAGAGGAGAGTGGGTGACCTATTGTAAGTTGGTGAGAGGATACACTTTGAATTTTACAAATCAAAAAGTGATACCCACATTTTTCATAGGGAGTAGGCCACACAAATGGAAGATTAGAAAACTATGGAAGATATATACCCAAAATAAGGTCATAAAATATTATTTATAAACATTTTGGGTCATTTTATCCCATATATTTCAGTTTGATTCCACAGTAAACCTGTTTTAACCCTAACTGAGGTAAATAGTATTTACAATTTCTCTTATTCCTTATGTCCAACGATTGATTTTAAATTTTTATATAAAATAAATTAATATAGTTCCAAGTGTTCAATCTATTTTTATAAATTCAATTAATAGAATTAGAATAATTATATTTAATATTAAACTCATAGACGCGTTGAAAAAATAGTTTTTCCAAAGAAAAACATTCAAAAGTTAAAATGTATTATAAAAAAATTAAATATGAAATTGATTAAAATGACATTCATAAATTAAATTTTAAAATAATTAATGTAATTTTACTTTTAAAAAATTAAAAATAATGTATTTTTATAAGTAATTTAATTAAATTTTTGTTTTCAATAAAAATTAGTCTCTTCTACTATTCATCAAAAAATTAATATTTCCACAAAATTATCAAACATTTTACCACAGTTAATTTTTTTTGTATATATTTCAAAAATTAATATTATTTTTTCAAAAAAAATTATAAAAATTTTGAAAATTCATTTAACAATTTCTGCACAAAGCATGACTAAACTACCATTAAGAAAAAAATATTTTTTTAGAAAACATTTCTTTTTTCTTTCAAATGGTTCTAGTTTTATTTATAATCAATATATAACCATTGATTTTATTTTATACATGTTTAAACTATTAATTTTTATAATTTAGTTATTCTTATTCATACACCCCAACTTAATATCGAGGTTACAGTGGTCATGTTTAAATAATAATATTTTAATGGAGTAACATGTTTTGTTTAAACCCCGTGTTACGTGCATCGCAAGCTATCCAAGATATTGAATTTATTTAGAAAGAAATATATCATAAAGTATTAAGGTGTTTTATTCTCTTATAATATTTGTGTGTCATTTCATATATTTTATCACACATTATGTTACTCTTTTATAATCTTAGGGTGTTACATTTTACCCCCTTCAATATATCGTGTCCTTGATATTTTATCTTGTTCTTGGTAATCAAGGGTTTAAAATTTGAAAATACCATTGTTGGAAACCAACCTTATAAAAGGGGTTAAAAAAACATCATCTTTATAGGAGATAAATGTATGTATAAAAGATTCCTAGTGTAAAATATTACAAGGATTCCATGTATGAAAACATTAGTGGTAAGTGAAGATATTGTCATTGAAGAAAAGAATAAATAATTATTGGGAGTGATGTCGATCATTTATCACAAAAATGTTAAAGATCTAGAAAATTTAATGGCCAAAACATCATATATATGCAATGGAAATAAAGGTAATAGGATAAATTATTATTTTCGAGGCCATTTTTCTAAAGTTAAGCTATTCCTTTACCATCTATACTAATAACATGTGAAAATATATTTAGTAGATATCATTCTATTTCATATAAATAATTTCATCTTTCTATTGTGCGTCAATCAATTTTCACATCATTTATTACTCTAATTAATTAATAGCCACGATGAATTTTGTTATTCTTAAAGCACTAAAATTAAAAATTAAGGGTTCATAAAAGTAATGAAAAGACATTCCTTATATCCCTAGATATCTTCAAAAACCAAATTGGTTACTAAGAGTTATCCGATAATACAATAATTTCTAAATACTCTATAATAACCCCAAAATTAAACATAATAAATTTTTTAATTAGTAAACCTTAATGATCATCCAAAATATCTCTGTCCAAATTCAAATGCCACAAATCTAAAAGGAAGGTCACTAAATTTCCAAAATCTACTTAACATTAGATTCCCCAGACAACATAATGTGTCTTTTAATGTCACTTTTTGAATATGTGAACACCTTGATGACCATAAAAACTTAATTAAAACATTCATTCATGAAATAATTATTTTTATACTTATTTCCTAAATAAAATATTAAATTATCTAATTTATTCCATAATTCCAAAAATGTAGAAAACTCAATCATGGATAACATAAACCATCAAATCACTCACCAATTTTAAGGTCACTAATACTATCCTATCAACATATATTTATCATTATTAACTCAACATAGGTCATATATTAAGTTCTATACCCTCTCAAACATGTGTTTTACAAAAATATCAACTTACTACTATATCATTTCTTTTCCATCGGTATCATTCAACATATGTCTTCAAATCCTTGTAGAAAAACTATTATAGTACAATCCTTATATATTTTATGATTATTATAATGAGAATATCATTAAAAAATAAATCTACAACATAATCCTTGAATCCAATATAAAAAACATTAATCACTCCACTTTGGACATAGTAATATTGTAAGATTGACCTTTAACCCTTAGCTTATTTTAGCATATATTCCCTTGATGTTTGAAAAATTTATTTTCATAGTTCTCAGTATCCTTATAGTTGAATCATTGAACATTGGAAACTTATTTCATTCCCTTTAAATCCTAAGCATGGTATTATTTCTATCCATAGTTATAGAAAACTAGCAATCCCCTCAAGTAAGTACTAGGGTGTTGCTTCCCATAATTATCAGATGGGGGAGTCAAACTTTCCCTTCTTCCTTTTATCTATATTTTTCGTTGTCATCCTCTTCTACTCTTTCTTCACTTATAAGAAATAATACCTGGATAATTATTTCTCTATCTATATTCCAAATTATATTATTTAATAATACAATAATAAAGTTTGGGAGACTAGTTCTCTTCAAATAATTGTCTTAATCCCATCCAATAAATGGTCAGTCATGCTCCTTGGATTATGTATGTAGTTTGTATCATTCCTTTATAACCTTGTACAGTTGGATTCATACTTAAAAACATTTACTTCATCCTTTTCTCTTAGAATAGGGAATTTTATCTCCCTATACGCTCATTTCCCATTAGGAAAATATTTTTCCAAGATGAGTACCTTAAAATTCATCCATTCTATAGATACCGTAACCCTGATGGCCAAATGATAGTGTCATCTTTATTACATTGGAGTGAGATAAAATGAATCATATCCTAAATGAGAAAATAGTTTAGTAGTCTTGGTAAACTTGATACACAATTGAGTCATGAAATACATTCGAGAACAATAAATACAACATTATTTTTCTGAGAATATCATTATTCTCTTGAGAATATCCTTATACATAAATTATAATACCCTACTTGGAATCTTGGGGAAAGGAAAAAAATATGGGTGATCTCAAATTCTCAGTAAGGGTTAAGTACATAGGAATCTATCATGAATCTATAAGCATAATGAACATATAAAGGTAAATAAATAAACGCACAAGCCTTTTAAATAAATTGACTATCATGATAATTTAAGTAATAATAAATATGGAATGGTAAATAACTGAACAAACATTCCATTTAAATAACATGAAAATCATGAAATGATAAGGAATAATCAATATGGAATGTTAAATAACTAAACACGCATTCCATTTAAATAATAAACATATATTAAAATGAATCTTAAGATAAATAATAATAAATATCTCAGGGATAATAATAACTGAATTCTTAATAAAGGGAATTCTAAATTATTTGATGCCAAGATCTTAGACAGAATGAAACCTCTACCTGCAAGACCTTTCAAAAGGCATTTTAAAAATATAGGTGAAACCCTATTTATTGATAGTTCACACATTTCTCTCATGATACCTATTGGTGAATCGAGGGGATATATAGTTTCGGGCCTCATCTATCACTATAGGCCTAAATAATTACTCGTATATAGAACAATCAATTAAATTCAAGAACAATGTTCGTTGTCATCAAAAATACATATGGAAAAAAATTATGGATTTATCAATATTTAACAAGATAAATAATTTAATTTCAATATAGATCATTGTATATAAAAATGATATATTATTTAAAAAATTAAAAATCACATGATAATAATATCAAAAATTAGGTGAAATTTAATTCCCTAGGATCACATGAAATTAAATATTTCCAGGAAATTATTATGACTGTAAAAATGAATCAATGAAGTGAATATCAATAATTTACATGGTTAAGATGATAATAAACCATAACTATAAGTAATAACGATGGTATCAATTAAATATATACTCATTTAAGTATGAATAAAGGGTTGTTTTTGTAACATCCCAGGTAAATAAAGAATAAAGAATTTTCATATTTATTAATATTTACGAATTAAATATTAATTTTATTTTAAAGGGGTTTCTATGTTCGATAGTGTACCCGATACGCAACGATGATTTTCTTTGAAAACTTACGTTGCACACAAGTAATAAAATAATATTATTTTAAATGTTAGTTAACGAGTAGCCATTGTACTGGCGGGAATGGATAGAAATAACAAAAATATGATTATATATGTTTTTAAATGTTTATACATTTACCCAATAAAAGTTAAAGGCTTAAAATACGAAAAGAGTTCAATTTTAGGGCATATATACTCTAATTTTCAGTAAAGGTTCACTTATCACCTTTTAATGATGAACCGTCATTAAATATAGTTTTGATCACTCTTATACTTTATTTTGGACCAAATATAACTCTTCTTTAGAATCGGGACATCAAAATTTACTTTTTGTAATTTTTTGGTACCTTTCTGATAAAGTTCATTTTTTTATGAATAGTGTAAAATGTTGTATTTTAATTCAAAACCTCTTTTTAATCTAAATTATTTATATGATTATATTATTATTTTAATTGGTTTTAAAGTGAAATTAGAAAATATTTTTACCAGTTAATCCAATGGTGGTCATTGGGATCAATTTCACTTTGAAATTGGACTTAAACTGGTGTCAATCTTTTGATACTTATTGTTTCACAAAAACACGCTATTTGTCATGACAGCGGGAATTAATTATTAAATTAATTAATTTGACTTATATGTTTTGAATTTTGTAAAATGGACTTCATTTTTGAATTCGGAATATCAAATATAGCTTAGGGTGAATTTTTGGTAATTTTCTGAAAAACTTCAATTTTTGATGAATAGTGAAACCACTAAGTGGTAATCAAGCAAACTGATTTTTCAGTTAAATGAAAGTTTACCACTAATGTGTATTGAATTTTGAAAATACGACATACATGGTTGTCATTAAGAAGTAAAATGTGGTTCAATGAGATTAAAATAATTTTTTGGTGAATAGTAACTTATTATGTTTTTAATCGCGATTAGAGGTAATTAGGGTAGTTTAAGGTAAAAATGGTATTATAAGAATGTGAAAACACCATGACACTTGTCCTACGCCTATTGGGTGAGTCATGGACGACCAAGACAAGCCATGGTCCAACTTGGGGACCCCATGGAGCCACTTTAGTTGGAAAATGACATTAATATATTTTTATTTAATGTTAAAGTGAAAATGACACTAACATGAGTTGTTTTACTAAAACAATTTTTAAGTAGGGTTAAACAGGTCCAAATTTTGATTATAAATAGTCATTGGAAAGATAAAAAGATTTCCTACATCATAGTATTTTTTTATAATTTTTAAACATTAAATAAATTAAATTATATATGACATAATAATGATGCAGCGATGACATCATTATTTGACGATTTAAATAAAATGGAAAGATAATGAAAAATCTAAAACCTACACATTTCCAAAACCAATTGGATGAGTGGAGTTAGAACCCTTATCACCTTATCCATCAATGTGGGACCTTTTAAAACCGAAAAACATTTTCAAATAAAGTAATATTTCTTTACTTTCCAAAAGTGCCCCTCCTCTAATCTTATAAAAGGCCCCCACCTCTACCCCATTTCACACACTTCTCAAGCCTTTGGCTCGGCCAACCCCTGCCCAATTACTCTCTCCACATCCCTCTCCTCATCCTAGAGGATTACCTTTGGGCATAATCCTTTCAAAGGAAGCCTTTAGGCTCAAATCAAAAGGGATTTACACTTTTAAAGGTAATTCATTCTCCCTTGTTCATTTGTTTTGCTTCTCCAACCCTCTAACTCTTTTTATTTACTTCTTTTGTAACAACACCAGTATCTTCAATATACTAGGATGTTGTTATAATATTTATTTGAGCTACACTTTAACACAACTACATCAAATGGTTAAAGAACATACGGTTTCCGTGGATGGCGAAATTCTGCCTCCCGAAACGATGATTGTTCAATACTCATTTAACACCTTCAAGGGTGGACATTATGATGTCACTATTTTTATATATGATATATAATATTTTTATGTTTTCTTTAAGCTTCTGTATTTTTCATTTTTGGCATACCTTTATGGTTTCCATTATGGGTAAACATGATATCTTCATTTAAGGAAGTGCGGACTACCGCCCCCTAAAAGTGATGTGATTCGTTAATGCCATATGTGGGATGTGTAAAGGATGGATTTAAAGTTATTATATATGATGTTATACTGGAATTATAATATACCTCTATATCATTATTATTTCTTTCCATTAATGTATGAGATAGAAATGAAAGTAGCGTTCATGCGTACGTACGGCTTATCGTCTCCATGAACGGTGCATTTCATTTCTTATCCCCAAATGTAATGTACTATTAAAATTACATGTATATAATGTATATATATAATTAATGATATATATAAATGATGAATATAATTCTGGAATTAAAATATACATACCTCTCATTTAGTTTTAATTCCATTAATATGACAAAGAAATGAAAGTAGCGTTCATGCGTACGTACGGCTTACAGTCTCGATGAACGGTGCATTTCATTTCTTACCTCTAAATGATTATGTAATATTATAAATACATGTATATGCTGGATATATATGATATATATGATATCCAAATCAGGAATTCCACTCTGGATATAAAGAACTTTTGACCACACGAACAACATGTAATTGTAAGAAGTCAACTTTCGACTTAAGAACCAAATATTGACAAAACAAACATTATTAACTTAAATGGTTACATAATGTTTATAACATGGCAATAAGTGATATAAAAATAATAATGAACTTTAAAAAGGTTCTTAATCAAGTATAAATTAACTCAAGTTTATTATTCAGGACGTTAAAGAACGATCGAGTCAAGTCGGACCCAAGGTAAGGGACTTCGTCTCAATCTCCTTTCATTGAGGCATATTTCATTTTATACACAACTTTCTTTTATACGGTGTATAAACTCCTTTAACTTTTACTTTTATACAAAAGGAATCATTTTCTACGAAGCGTTTTTCTAAACGACAAAAAGGAATGTTTTTTTTAACGTACGCGGTGACAACGACCTTTTCCGCCGCCGCGAGTATTATTTGATATTTGGCTTTCTCAACAAGCCGTAATGTTTTTAGAATAAAATAAATACCATATAATCTTTTATGTATTTTGGTATTAAAAATGGTTTTGAAAAAAGGATTCTATTATGTCAATATATTGATGATATATTGTGATTGAAATGTGGAAATGTTATCATTCCTTTATATTGGTATTATGTTTTATGATTTTATACTGGTACTTGGACATTTTAACGGGTGGTTACGTTATAAACCATATGACGGGTGGTGTCGTGAATACCAGGACGGGTGGTTACGTTATAACCTCCAATTCATTGGGTATGGAAGTCGGCCGTATGGCTATTCCATTAAGTATGTATGGAAATTGGCCGTATGGCTATTCCATTAAGTGATAAGTGTGGAAGTCGACCGTATGGTTATTCCACTTAAGTATGTTTATGTCCCAAGTTACCTTTATATATGTTATGTGTTCTTTATATGGGTTGTATGGTTATACTTTGGTTACAAAAAGGTAAGTAATGATACATTATTCAGTGAGGAGTTTTACTACTTCATGAAGGTGAAGGTACTACTTAGATAGAATATACATGGTTTACTTGATTTTGAAAAACTAACAGTTTTCATTATTTGTGTATCCCTTACTGAGCTTTTTATGCTCACCCCAAGTTTTTCGAAATGTTTTTCACAGGACATAAAGTGGAATAAGGTCAAGGATGGGATCAGGGGAATTTCATGCTATCTAAAACATGGAATCTAGACATCTTTCTTTTTAAGAGTTTTTATTTTATGGAGACTTAGTAGAAGTGTCTACTTTGTAATCTTTTAAAATGTAATAGTTATGTTCTAATTCTCTAAAACTCTAAACCTGAAAAGATCCTCAATGTGAATTATTCATTTAATTCAATATTAAGTAAGGTTTAAGGCTGGGGCCTTATAGTTGGTATCAGAGGTCGGTTTAGACAACTTTAGGAGTTAGAAAAGTGTTAAATTATATTATGATTGAAATGATATAGCATTTACGGATTACCATGTTTCTTCGCCTAAGATATTTCTGTGTTCAGAATGGTTTTCCGCAGAGGAAACAAAGAAACTATGTTGGGACGACATCAGGAGGAAGATAACCTTCCAAATCAGAAACCTGAGATTTTCAGAATCGGAACTGAACAGTTTGTTGCAGTGATGGCACAGTTGACTCAGGCTATAAATGGTGGTGGTATCCATGCACGAGATCAGCCAGATCAACCGCAGAGGAACATGTCAGTGGTGGAACATTTCATGAGGCAACATCCCCCATCATTTATAGGATCATCTGACCCTTTTCAAGCTGAAGGGTGGATTAAAGAACTGGAGAATATTTTTGATGTCATGGGGTGTTCAGAACATCGAAAGGTTAGTCTTGTTGTTTACCGTTTTGAAGGTGAAGCCGATCAGTGGTGGTAGATGGTGAAAAATATAAGGGATAGTGATGAGATTGAGGATCTTCACTGGGAAGAATTCAAAGGTATGTTTCTTGAGAAATATTTTCCTAAGGTGGTTCGTCTTAGGATGGAAAAACAGTTCCTAGAATTGAGGCAGGAGGATGATTCAGTGGCTGCTTATGAAGACAAGTTCACTCGATTGGCAAGGTATGCTCCAAACTTCATACGAGATCTTGATAGTAAAATAAACCGTTTTTACTCAGGGTTAAAGCCAAAGTATCGAAGGGCTTTAGCTTCTCGTGAGTTCAAAAGTTATGAAAAACTTGTTCGATGTGCGGAGAAGGTGGAAATGGAGTTTGCCGATGATCAGGTGTTCTATGACAAACAACAGAATAAGAGGTCTAGTTGGCAGGAAAAGGGGAAGAATTCATCAAAGAAGCAAGGAGGTAAGAAAACCAAATATCCATCCTGTGAGAAGTGTGGTAAAATGCATCCTGGAGAATGTTTATCCAAGTCTGTAAAGTGCTTTCGGTGTGGTAAGTCTGGTCATATTGCTCGTAACTGTATGGAAGATGATCAAGCAAGAAATGAAAAGCCAACGGTAAGATGTTTTAAGTGTAATGAAATGGGTCATTATGCAGACGAGTGTCCGACAAGGAGCTTGAGTGATGGGAAGCAGTTAGACTACAAGCAGAAAGGGGTGGTAAAATCCTTTGCAACAACTTCAGCAGATGTTGGGCCATCGAATGAAGTGGTATCAGCTCCAGGGAGCTCAGTATTTTTCGAAGATTGACTTGAGGTTGGGGTACCATCAGTTGAAAGTAAAAGAAGCAGACGTTCTGAAGACTGAGTTCCGTACTAGATATGGCCATTATGAATTTGTAGTTATGCCTTTTGGGTTAACCAATACACCTGCTGTATTCATAGACCTTATGAATAAAATTTTCCATGAGTTATTGGATAAGTTTGTGTTTGTGTTTTGAGGTTTGTGAAGAGGTTATGTGTGCCTTGTGATTCACAGTTGAAGAATGAGTTGTTTTTTCATCCTGGCAGTACTAAGATGTACAGAGGTCTGCGGGAGTATTACTGGTGGGATGGAATGAAAAGAGACATTGCTGATTTTACTGTGAAGTGTTTGACATGTCAACAGGTTAAAGCAGAGCGGAAGTTACCGAAAGGGATGCTTCAGCCTTTACCAGTTCCATAGTGTAAATGGGAAAACATATCCATGGACTTTGTTGTGGGATTACCAGGGACATCTCGAGGTAATAATGCAATTTGGGTTATTGTTGATCTCTTGACAAAATCTGCTCATTTCCTTGCTATACGAGATACTTTTTCCCTAGATCAACTTTCCCGTCTGTATCTTAAAGAGATAGTCAGGTTACATGGAGTTCCTCTCACCATTGTATCTGATCGTGATCCCAGGTTTACTTCTAACTTTTGGAAAGGCCTTCAGAAGTCGTTGGGTACTGAATTAAATTTTAGTACAGCTTTTCATCCTCAATCAGATGGGCAGTCAGAACGAACAATCCAGACATTGGAGGATATGCTACGAGCTTGTTCTATGGATTATCAGGGAAGTTGGGACCAACATTTTTCTTTGGTTGACTTTTCTTATAATAACAGTTTTCATTCCAGTATACAGATGGCACCATTTGAGGCATTATATGGGAAGCGGTGTCGAACTCCAACTTTCTGGGATGAAGTGGGTGGAAGGAAGTTTATGGGACCAGAATTGGTAGAAGAGGTGGTAGAAAAAGTTCAGCTGATTCAGAAGCACATGAGAACAGCTCAGAGCAGGCAGAAGAGTTATGCGGACAACAGGAGGAAGGATCTCTCTTTTGAGGTAGGTGATCATGTTTTTCTCAAAGTATCACCATGGAAAAGTGTGATGCGATTTGGTAATAAATGAAAGCTGAGTCCAAGGTTTATTGGACCATATGAAATTCTGGAGAGAGTTGGATCAGTTGCATACCGAGTGGCTTTACCTCCGAGTTTATCTCAGGTACACAATGTTTTTCATGTTTCAATTTTGAGAAAGTATATGCCAGATCCATCTCATGTTTTGAGTCCAGAGGTAGTTTATCTGGAAGAGAACCTATCTTATGAGGAACAACCGGTCCAGATTCTTGACCACAGGGAGAAGGTGTTACGGAATAAGGTGATTCATCAGGTAAAGGTTTTGTGGAAAAACCATGTGATTGAAGAGGCAACGTGGGAATCTGAAAATGCTATGAGGGATAAATACCCCCACTTATTTTGATAAGTGAATAAAATTGCGAGGACGCAATTCCCAAAAGGGGGGAAGGATGTAACATCCCAGGTAAATAAAGAATAGAGAATTTTCATATTTATTAATATTTACGAATTAAATATTAATTTTATTTTAAAGGGGTTTCTATGTTCGATAGCGTACCCGATACGCAACGATGATTTTCTTTGAAAACTTACGTTGCACACAAGTAATAAAATAATATTATTTTAAATGTTAGTTAACGAGTAGCCGTTGTACTGGCGGGAATGGATAGAAATAACTAAAATATGATTATATATGTTTTTAAATGTTTATACATTTACCCAATAAAAGATAAAGGCTTAAAATACGGAAAGAGATCAATTTTAGGGCATATATACTCTAATTTTCATTAAAGGTTCACTTATCACCTTTTAATGATGAACCGTCATTAAATATAGTTTTGATCACTCTTATAATTTATTTTGTACCAAATATAACTCTTCTTTAGAATTGGGACATCAAAATTTACTTTTTGTAATTTTTTGGTACCTTTCTGATAAAGTTCATTTTTTTATGAATAGTGTAAAATGTTGTATTTTAATTCAAAACCTTTTTTTAAACTAAATTATTTATATGATTAGATTATTATTTTAATTGGTTTTAAAGTGAAATTAGAAAATATTTTTACCAGTTAATCCAATGGTGGTCATTGGGATCAATTTCACTTTGAAATTGGACTTAAACTGGTGTCAATCTTTTGATACTTATTGTTTCACAAAAACACGCTATTTGTCA
Organism: Viscum album; assembly: GCA_963277665.1. Classification (NCBI taxonomy): domain Eukaryota; kingdom Viridiplantae; phylum Streptophyta; class Magnoliopsida; order Santalales; family Viscaceae; genus Viscum; species Viscum album. Next base: position 1,534,727,392 of record OY728156.1, on the reverse strand, counting down.
TGACAGCGGGAATTAATTATTAAATTAATTAATTTGATTTATATGTTTTGAATTTTTTAAAATGGAATTCATTTTTGAATTCAGAATATCAAATATAGCTTAGGGTGAATTTTTGGTAATTTTCTGAAAAACATCAATTTTTGATGAATAGTGAAAGTACTAAGTGGTAATCAAGCAAACTGATTTTTCAGTTAAATGAAAGTTTACCACTAATGTGTATTGAATTTTGAAAATACTACATACATGGTTTTCATTAAGAAGTAAAATTTGGTTCAATGAGATTAAAATAATTTTTTGGTGAATAGTAACTTATTAAGTTTTTAATCGCGATTAGAGGTAATTAGTGTAGTTTAAGGTAAAAATGGTATTATAAGAATGTGAAAACACCATGACACTTGTCCTACACCTATTGGGTGAGTCATTACCGACCCATACAAGCCATGGTCCAACTTGGGGACCCCATGGAGCCACTTTAGTTGGAAAATGACATTAATATATTTTTATTTAATGTTAAAGTGAAAATGACACTAACATGAGTTGTTTTACTAAAACAATTTTTAAGTAGGGTTAAAAAGGTCCAAATTTTTATTATAAATAGTCATTGGAAAGATAAAAAGATTTCCTACATCATAGTATTTTTTTTATAATTTTTAGACATTAAATAAATTAAATTATATATGACATAATAATGATGCAGCGATGACATCATTATTTGACGATTTAAATAAAATGGAAAGATAATGAAAAATATAAAACCTACACATGTCCAAAACCAATTGGATGAGTGTATTTCGAACCCTTATCACCTTATCCACGAATTATATCAATGTGGGACCTTTTAAAACCGAAACACATTATCAAATAAAGTAATATTTCTTTACTTTCCAAAAGTGCCCCTCCTCTCCTCTTATAAAAGGCCCCCACCTCTACCCCATTTCACACATTTCTCAAGCCTTTTCCTTGGCCAACCCCTGCCCAATTACTCTATCCACATCCCTCTCCTCATCCTAGAGGATTACCTTTGGGCATAATCCTTTCAAAGTAAGCCTTTAGTCTCAAATCAAAAGGGAGTTACACTTTTAAAGGTAATTCATTCTCCCTTGTTCATTTGTTTTGCTTCTCCAACCCTCTAAACTCTTTTTATTTACTTCTTTTGTAACAACACCAGTATCTTAAATATACTAGGATGTTGCTATAATATTTATTTTAGCTACACTCTCACACAACTACATCAAATGGTTAAAGAACATACGGTTTCCGTGGATGGCGAAATTCTACCTCCTGAAACGATGATTGTTCAATACTCATTTAACACCTTCAAGGGTGGCCATTATGATGTCACTATTTTTATATATGATATATAATATTTTTATGTTTTCTTTAAGCTTCTGTATTTTTCATTTTTGGCATACCTTTATGGTTTCCATTATGGGTAAACACGATATCTTCATTTAAGGAAGTGCGGACTACCGCCCCCTAAAAGTGATGTGATTCGTTAATGCCATATGTGGGACGTGTAAAGGATGGATTTAAAGTTATTATATATGATGTTATACTGGAATTATAATATACCTCTATATAATTATTATTTCTTTCCATTAAAGTATTAGATAGAAATGAAAGTAGCGTTCATGCGTACGTACGGCTTACCGTCTCCATGAACGGTGCATTTCATTTCTTATCCCAAAATGTAATGTACTATTAAAATTACATGTATATAATGTATATATATAATTAATGATATATCTAAATGATGAATATAATTCTGGAATTAAAATATAAATACCTCTCATTTAGTTTTAATTCCATTAATATGACAAAGAAATGAAAGTAGCGTTCATGCGTACGTACGGCTTACAGTCTCCATGAACGGTGCATTTCATTTCGTACCTCTAAATGATTATGTAATATTATAAATACATGTATATTCTGGATATATATGATATATATGATATCCAAATCAGGAATTCAACTCTGTATATAAAGAACTTTTGACCACACGAACAACATGTAATTGTAAGAAGTCAACTTTCGACTTAAGAACCAAATATTGACAAAACAAACATTATTAACTTAAATGGTTACATAATGTTTATAACATGGCAATAAGTGATATAAAAATAATAATGAACTTTAAAAAGGTTCTTAATCAAGTATAAATTAACTCAAGTTTATTATTCAGGACGTTAAAGAACGATCGAGTCAAGTCGGGCCCAAGGTAAGGGACTTCGTCTCAATCTCCTTTCATTGAGGCATATTTCGTTTTATACACAAATTTCTTTTATACGGTGTATAAACTACTTTAACTTTTAATTTTATACAAAAGGAATCTTTTTCTACGAAGCGTTTTACAAAACGACAAAAAGGAATGTTTTTTTTAACGTACGCGGTGACAACGACCTTTTCCGCCGCCGCGAGTATTATTTGATCTTTGGCTTTCTCAACAAGTCGTAATGTTTTTAGAATAAAATAAATACCATATAATCTTTTATGTATTTTGGTATTAAAATGGTTTTGAAAAAAGGATTCTATTATGTCAATATATTGATGATATATTGTGATTGAAATGTGTAAATGTTATCATTCCTTTATATTGGTATTATGTTTTATGATTTTATACTGGTACTTGGACATTTTAACGGGTGGTTACGTTATAAACCATATGACGGGTGGTGCCATTAATACCAGGACGGGTGGTTACGTTATAACCTCCAATGCATTGGGTATGGAAGTCGGCCGTATGGCTATTCCATTAAGTATGTATGGAAATTGGCCGTATGGCTATTCCATTAAGTGATAAGTGTGGAGGTCGACCGTATGGTTATTCCACTTAAGTATGTTTATGTCCCAAGTTACCTTTATATATGTTATGTGTTCTTTATATGGGTTTTATGGTTATACTTTGGTTACAAAAAGGTAAGTAATGATACTTTATTCAGTGAGGAGTTTTACTACTTCATGAAGGTGAAGGTACTACTTAGATAGAGTATACATGGTTTACTTGATTTTGAAAAACTAACAGTTTTCATTCTTTGTGTATCCCTTACTGAGCTTTTTATGCTCACCCCAAGTTTTTGGAAATGTTTTTCACAGGACTTAAAGTGGAATAAGGTCAAGGATGGGATCAAGGGAATTTCATGCTATCTAAATCATGGAATCTAGACATATTTCTTTTTAAGAGTTTTTATTTTATGGAGACTTAGTAGAAGTGTCTACTTTGTAATATTTTAATATGTAATAGTTATGTTCTAATTATCTAAAACTCTAAACCTGAAAAGATCCTCAATGTGAATTATTCATTTAATTCAATATTAAGTAAGGTTTAAGGCTGGGGCCTTATAGTTTTAATTAATTAATAAAAATACCATAAAATATCTTTAAAAATATTCTTAAGGAAAATATCATTTCATTTTAAAAATCAATTTTTAAAATTAAAATTTCACAAAAAAATGAAAAAATAATTTTAAATTAAATTTTGAAAAATATAAAAAAATTAAAACATTTTAGTGGTCATGATGGTGGAAAATTCAGTCTATACCCTACACATTAAAACAAATACTTCTTTTAGTTTTTCGGTAAAATCAAAATATGAATTGTTTTGAAAATGAAATGAAGATTCCTTTCAAAATACTTTTGTAAAAAGTAAAAATGTGTAATAAATTATTCAAGAAATAATTTTTTAACGTGTTTAAAAAAATTGAAAACATTTTTAGAAAATAGGGTTATTGTAGAAGATAGATTTCCTACTGATGGGGGAAATGAAGTCAGAATTTCTTTAAAAAAATTCTCAATAATATACTATTCCAAAGTGTGATGAAATAGAAATACTAATCAAAAATATCATGAAAAACCAAAGTAGAATAAAATTAAAGGGGTTTCATATGCAATTACCAAATAATTTCCTTAAAAAACATTAATAAAAATCTCAATGTGAATTATCATGTGAAATAAACCCTTATAATTTTCATAACATTGATGTGAGAATTAATAGATGAATATATTATATTTATCAACTATAAATGCATATGAAAAAAGTGGAAATAAAACATTGTATAATAAAAATTTATTTAACATATTATCTTAAAATATCAAATACGACTAAGAAGTAATATTACCCAATGAAAATAAATTTTGTAATTAAATTTTTACCACATTGTAAATGTTAAGTCAGATTCCATTTAATGTAGTAATTCTAATTTAAAATAAAAATAACATGAATTATTAAATACTATTTTTATGAAACTCCAAAGGGAAATAATATACATCATATAAAATAAATTGGTACATAACATGCAAAAGTGTCTCAATGAAAGGAAATTGAGATAGAATCTCTTACCTCGCACTTCCTTTTGGATAAACATAAGTTAACATCTTATATAGTGGTTTTCAAAAAATTTATATTTATAATATTATATATTATCCTTTTATAAAATCTTATCACCCTTTCATTAAAAATCATTCATTGTTTTCATTATTTTAGGTGTTAATTACCATGATTTATCATGTGTGTTTCATCATGAATGATATGGATATTACAAATAATATATAGTTTAATAATCTCTAGAATAATAATAATGAAATAATTATCCTATTTTAATATCATTTAAAATTTTAAACTAATCATTAGATACAGTTATGAAAATGTACTATGTTACAATCATAGAGAGGGTAAGTCATACATACGCATGAGTAACATTCCCATTTTTCAATGATCATTATAAAAAGAAAGTAAGTAATATTTTATCTTTAAGAAGTTATAATAATATTATATATACCATATAATTTCATTAAATATACTTATATATATCATCCATGTGGTATGGTGATGAAAAGAGAGTCACATCGCTTCAGGAAGGCATTAGTCCACACATACATGAATGACGTTATCATCTTTTCGTAAGTCAAAAAGGAATGAAAGAAAATGATATATATAAATATATATAATTTTTTAGAATGATAAATATGTCATGAATATCATAATTAATTCATTTATATCACATATATTCATCAGATTTATCCTTATTAAATTCCATATAATGAATTGGTGAAAAAATAATCGCATCACTTCACACGGCGGTAGTCTGCTATACACATGAGAGATTTTATCATATTTCCTACATAATGGAAAGTAAAATATATATATATATATGATATAATAAATACATAGGTACAATTATGTTATAAATATCATTTATATACTGTTTATCCTTCAATATACCCAACTGTGAAAGGTGATATTGGAACAATGAATTACATCTTCTCATGAGGAGGTAGTCCTCTATACACATGAATAATGATTTCATAACCCATTTGATGGAAGTGGGTATGGTTTTATGGAATTACATAAACATAAAAATATATAAGTATGTGTACCTCATTATAATAAATATGTGATGGTTTAAAAGACTACATTATTCATAATATATATAGGTAATAGGATAAATTTTTTCTTTTAGTATCCTTTTAAAAAAAATTAGGAATTATTTTACAATATATGATTATAAATAAATATAATTTCATGATTTGTTTCTATTTGATAAGTAAATTTTCATCATTTGGTTATTCTTCGATTAATTTTGATTCATCGCTTACTCTAAAAATTGAATATCCAAAGAAAATCCTAAAGAGATAAAATTCAATATTAACAAATCTTAATATCCACAATAGAATAATGATTCATTCCATTGATCTCTAGTTATTATTATGAAAAAATTATTAGCCCAGGTTATCTAATATACATGAATCTCTATATGGTGAAGTAATACATTAATTTCTAAAACCTCACCAAAATTTCAACTTAAACCATTTCATAAATTGTAAAATTTATTGTCATTTCAAAACATTAAGATCCATAACTTTGGAAATAAGTCCACCGAATTTCCAAAATGAACCTATCATTAATCCCGAAAACAATATTAAGTAGCTCTTAATCGTTACATGCCAAATATTTAAATACCATCATCATGTATTTTCTTGAAACGTGGTAAGAACCTAAATTATCATAAAACCTTATTGAAAATATTCCTAATTCTTTATTCCATAAGTAAAACACAGATTATTGGATATATTCTTTAAATCTAGCTATTTTTTATGCTCAATCAATGATAGTATAAACCACACTTTCAAGAAATAATTAATTGGTCGTGATGTATTTAGTACTATCCAATTTACTTTATCCATATAAATAATATCTTTATCCCAACATCATTATATCAACATTAAGAATATAGTAAGGGTTATATTTCCCTCGTCAATATTTTTTTATAAAGTTAAAATTTCCATAGAATCATTTTTCTTTTCTATTAATATTATTCAACATACGATTTCAAATCCTTAATGAGAAGGTATTAAATTACAGTCTTTTTAAATTTCATAATTATAATAAGAAGCATGGCATTGATAATATACTCAAATGAAATAATTATTAAATCCAAATATAGGTACATTAATTGTTCCACTTTTTATGGTAATGACGTAATATTAACCATGATCCATTATCTTCTTTTGATGTATATTCATTTGATGCTTGAAACATTGATTTTAGTACTGCATCATCTTCTTATAGTTAAATCATTGTAAGTTGCAAAAAAAATTCTTACCGTTACAATAATAATCATAGTGGACTTTATATCCACACATGTACCAAACTCTAATTCTTTTTAAGAAAGTATAAGGGTGCTTCTTCACAGAATTACCACATTTGGGAAAGTCATTCTTTCTATTCTTCCCTTTATCTATTTTATTCCCTACCATTATCTTATTCTCATGTCTCCCTCTAAATACATAATACATATATAATTATTCCCCTATATTGTTATCAAAAGATACTATGTACTCATATGATGAGAATGTTTGAGATACTAGTTCTCATCAAAATATCATCTTCAACACATCAAATAAATGATTATTCTTACTTTTTGGATTTTGTTAACTGATGCAGTTCCCATTCCTTTCTCTAAGAACCATTTCTAAATAATGGGGTATACTATATTAGATTATATCATTATGAAACATAATGTATAATCCCAAAACTAGTGAAATATTTTTCATAAATTAAAAGATTTATTTATATATAATAACATAATCATTAAAATGGCTTATTTGGGGATATATCTATTTCAATTCCTTCATAATGATTTGTATAGAAAATGTGAATTATCCCATGAATATCCCACAGGACAGTCATTAATGGTGCCCAGTAAGTCGTATTTTACTAAACCAGATGATGATTGGGTTATACCTAATGTTCACTTTTCAGAGTTATTACCCAAAGGTACATTTATACCAGAACCATGTCTACATGTAGTATCCAAACAATTATGTATTTTCAACAAAATCCATATAATATCTTCTGTATCAAAACATTAATATTATTTTCTATACTTATCCTTTGTTTCTATCATTGTTTTATGTTCTATAAACTATGTTTCTCTAAATCTAGTTCCCAATTTTTCTATTAAAAATTATCTAATAAAAAATATAGTAATCCCAACCCGAGTATCCTAGAGCTAATGTATTTTTTATTAAATTGTTATAAGATGCAAGGAATCACATCCTGAAGGAAAAAATTGTTTTTCAGTCTTGGTAAACTATATATATACTTGAGTCATTAATTACATTTAAAAACATAAATAAAAACATAATTTTTTTCAAATATCACTATTCCACCTAGCATATCCTTGCACATCAATCATAATATAATTTATAAAATTATAGGGAAAAGAAAAATAATAAGGGTGATATCAAATTATCAATAATGGTTAAGTACTACAAAAGATATCATGAATTAATAAGCATAATCAATAATTAAAGTTAAATAACTAAAAACAGATGCAATTTAAATAATAAGACTATCCTAATATGATAAAGCATAAAAATATGGAATTGTAAATAATTTAACACACATTAAATTTAAATAACATAAATATCAGGATTAAATATTGAATAATCAATATGGAAAGGTAAATAACTGAACACACGATCCATTTAAATAAAAAATTGATAATGAAATAAATACAGAGATAATGTCATTGTGGAAATATTAAGGAAAATAATAACTTCATTATTAATGAATTAAATGACTCTTTATTATACTCCATGATCTCAAGAATCATGATACCTCTACCAACAAGATGTTTTACAAGATGGTTTAAAACTGCAGGTAAAAAATGAGTAAATATTAGCTTACTTATTTGGCTCATGATACATACTGATGTATCTTGGGTAAATATAATATCGGTCCCCAACTATCTCTGTAGGTCTAATTCATTTATCAAATATTAAATAATAAATTTAATTCATGAAAAATTTGACTTATCATCAATTATCTATATTGATTAAAGAATATGGATTTTTCAATATTCCCCCTAGATAAATAAATAACCTAAAAAGTAAAACATAATATGTAAAATACTATATGGTTTAAGAAATTAACATCTATATGATAAATAATATGGATATTTATTGGAAATTTAATATTTAATGATCATATGAATGTGATATTTCAAGGGAAATTTAATGACTACACGAATGAATCAAGAAATTGAATGTCATTTCTTTCCTTGGCCAAAATGATCATAAACCATATATATAAAGAGTAAGGATGGAATTAATAATATATATACACATTAGAGTAATAATAAATTGGTTTCCTCATGGATGAATATAAATACCATAAAATATCATTAAAAATTTCTTAACAAAAATATTGTTTTCTTTTTAATATTTAATTTTTAAAAATAATAATTCAAAAAAACATTTTTTAATTTATTTTAATTTATTTTAATTTTAATTAAATTTTCAAACTTATAAAAAATTATAACATTTTAGTGGTCATGATGGTTGGAAATTCAGTTCATGTGATACACATCAAAAAAAAATCTTTTCACTTTTTTGGTAAAATTAAAATGGAAATTGTTCTGAATACGACATGAACATTCCTTTCAAAAAAATTAAAAATTGAAAACGGGTGAAAATTTTATTTAATAAATATTTTTTGTAAGTGTTAAAAACATTTTTGAAAACATTTTTGTAAAATTGGGTTTTGGTATAAAAAGAATTTTTGAAAAAATATAGAAATGAAGTTGGATTTTTGTAAAAATAGTTTCTCAAATATTTCCAATACCAAAGAGTAAAAAATAGTACTATTACATGAAAATATTATTAAAAACCAGAAGATAAGAAAATTAAAAAAATTATTAGATAATGATCAAATAATTTCCATCAACTGAAAATTCATGGGTAAACAATCTCGATGAGAATGAGATTGTGAAACAAACCCTTACAATAATCATAAAATTGATGTGAGAATTAGTAAATGAATATATTATGTGTATAAATTGTAAATCAACATAAAACAAGTGTAAATTCAAAGTAGCATAGTAAAAATTCAGTTCACACATAATATTATAATATGAAAGATGACAAAAAATAAATATAACCAAACAAAAAGAAAATGAGTTATGAAATTATTTACCACTTGGTAACTCTTAAGTGAGATTCCCTTGGATTCAATAATTCAAGTTGAAACTCAAAATACCATTAATTTTTAAGGACTAATTATATTACATGTAAAATATAAATTATATACACCATATAAAATAAATGGTTGCATAACATAAAAATGTGCCTCAATGAAGGGAGATTAAGATGGAATCTCTTACATCATGCTTCATAATGGTTGAAAACGATTACACCTTGTGTGTAGTGGTTTTAAACATGTTATTAAATTATTAATGAACCATATTAATATTTATAAATATATATATATATATATTATAACATCTTATCTCCCTTCTGTTAATAATATTTATTTTATTTTTTTTTTATTTTTAGTGTTAATTTCAATGTTTTCTCATGCGAGTTTTGTTAAGAAAGATCTGGTTCTTATGGATATTATATAGTCATATCATCTCCAAAATAATAATAATGAAATAATTAACATATTTTTACATAAATTAAAATTTTAAAAGCAATCATGAAATATGGTTATGAAAAATGGACTATGGCACAACCATGGAGATGGTAGGTCATATGTACACATGAGTAATGTTTACATTTTTTAATGATCATTATAGAAAAGAGTTAAGTAATATTTTATATTTAAAAAATTATAAGAATCATATATATATATAACATATTATTTATTTTAATATACTTAAATATATCATCCATTTTGTTTGGTGATGAAAAGATAGTTACATCGCTTCGTGAGGGCGGTAGTCCAAACGTACACATTGTTATCATCTTTCAGTGAGTGAAGTGGAACGAAAGAAAATGATATGTATATATATTCATTTCATAATGATAAATATTTAGTGAAAATCATAATAATTTCATTTATATCACATATATTCATCAATATTATCCTTATTACATTCTATATAAAGCATTATTGAAAGAAAAATCACATCCTTTCATGAGGTGGTATTCTTCCGTAAACACAAGAAATGTTATCAAATACCCTATGGAATGGAAATAAAAAAATATTTATATATATGCTAAAATGACTCAATAGATATAATTATGTTATGAATATCATATATATACTTTATATACATCATTATACTCAACAGTGAAAGGTGGTAATGAAAAAATTAATGGCATATGTTTATAAGGCAGTAGTCTACTATACACATTAATGATGATTTCATTAATCAATTTATGGAAGTGGGGATATTTATAGGTCATGAATTCAACATAAAAACATATATGTATAATTAATATTATTATATTATTATATCAGTTTGATTTAATTACAATTTAAGAATTTTGAGAAATAAATTTAATAAAAATTCTAGTTGAAGAACATTATCTCTTCTTCGGGTGACCTCCTTAGGTTTTCACAAAAATCTTCCCTAGGATGGATTTATCACCCAAATAAGGATTAGATGATAAAATGGGTAATTTGGGGAGTGATTTGGGTAGTTATTTTTTGAACCAAAAGGATTTTAAGATATAAATAATATAGGAGAGTGGGCGGCCTTTTATAAGTGAGGTGGGTGGCACACTTGTAATTTCTAGAAATAAAATCGTGTACCAATGTTTTTCACATGTAAAAATGATATAAAAATAGGGTTTGTAGAGACATAAACATTATAAGGTAGAAATATGGATATAAAATAGATTTAAGATAAGTTTTTTGTCATTTTAAAACTAATATTTTTAGTTTAACCCCTGGTAAATCCATTTGTACCTTAACCACGGTAGATAACTTTTAATGTTTTAACTATTTATTTTGGTTAAACATTAATATGACTATGTTAGATAATATATATTATTCTTATTAAAAATATGGGATATATATATCAAAATTAAATTCACATAAGTGTTCAAATTAAATTTTAAATTAATCATTCAAATGTGATGAGAAACCATGTTCTTAAAGAGAAAATGTTCATAACTTTACAAATTTTTTATATCAAAATTAAATATAAGATTGAATAAAATTAAATAAATTGGAATAATAGATATATGGTTGAAATAATTACTTTTTAAAACCAATTTAGAATATATTTTATCGTTATTAATAATTTGAATTAAATGGTAGTATTCAATTAAAATTAAATATTTTTCCATATCCATCAAAAAATGAGACCTCCCCAAAAAAATAAAACGAATTTTATATAAAATAAATTAGATATTACAATTTATAAAATTAAGTTTATTTCATCAGATAAATTTAATAAAATTGATAAAAATTAATTTTAAATTATATGCGCAAAGCCTGACTAAACCATCTTTTATAAAATATACAGTTTTCATAAAACATTTATGTTTATTTTAAAAGATTACTATTTTATTTCTAATAAATAGATATCCATATATTTTTAATTTAGTTATTTCAATTAATAACCACTAATTTGAAAACAAAATTAATAGTAGACTATATTACGCTCCATTTCAACTTGGGGTTGTGCATTTTTCAATCTATCATATAGATTGAATTTAATGAAATATATTTCATGGGTTATTTATGCTCAATGTTTCATTTAACATCAACCATCAAATAAAATTTCCTTATTTTTTTTAATTTTCGGTTGCTACACATTCTAAGATTTCTATTTATCCTTTATCCTTGTTTTTTTAATCAATGGCCACCATTGATGTGAATCTTCTAAGAGATGAGATGGTATTATGTTAACTTTATACATTTAATTCCTTCTTAACGTAAAAAATATATTCTCTATAGAACTTATCCATTCCTAAACTATGAATAGATTTTTGGTCCTATTAAATTATTGAGGTTTCTAACACATAAAGTATTCCAACATTTTTACACCATGTGGTGGATCAGTAGGATAAACCAAAGGAGAAATTTTATTTATCAAAACCTAAGTCAACTACCCTAATATGGTAATAATTTGATAAATTTTAGCAATAGATGCATTTACAGCTTTATTATCTTACCTAAGAGGGAAATTCTAATATGGGCTATGTGGATTGATAAATTTTTCATTCCTTTTACTATGAACCATTTCTAAATAGTGGAATACACTAGATTAGATCCTAAATTTATGAGAAAAAATGTATAATCCAAAAAATGGTGAAAAAATAACCTAAATTGAAAATTTTGTGAATGGATAATCTCATTATCATAAACAAGGGTTTTTTGGGAATTTTTTCAAATCATAACAATATTTCAATATAAGTCATAATGGTTTTCTAAGAAAATGTGAATTAATATAAGAATATATCCTAGTAGTGTCAAACTAGGTGAACAGTAAGGCCCATTTTTGTTTATCAGGTTGTAGTTAAGCCAAGCATGACACCTCTTTTTAGAGTTATTACCCCTAAGTACACATGTTCCAAAACCACATCCACTTGAAGTGTCCAAACATGTATTAATTTCTAGGAAAACACATAATATCTACCTTAACAAAACTTTAGTATATTATCCTATACATAGACTTATCCATAAATTAATTCATAGGGTTATATCCACTAATATACGTTTTCATATATCTAATTCCCATGTTTTCTACTCAAATTTCACTAATACCAACTATAAATACCCTGACCCTAGAAGTAAAGATCCATTGCTTACATTATTTCATCGAAAATAGACATTACAAATCACATCCAAAAGGATATAATATTTTATTAGTATTGGTAAAATAGATACATATTTTAAATTTACAAAACATTTAAAAAATAAATGAAGTATTTTCTTTGAGAACACCACTATTACCCTAAGCATATCCATATATATCAATCACAAAACACTTCCTGGTATCATGTGTAAGATAAAATATAAGCTAATTTGTGAGCTCAGATACTCATTATGTATATTCATATAATTCAATCTATCGTGAATAAATAATCATAATCTATATGGAAAGGTAAATAACTACAACACATTCCATTTAAACAATTACGTAAGCATGAAATGGTTGGAATATAAGAGGATAAAATAAATCCATATAAATAATCACATGATTTTGAACCATTTCCATGGATATATTAAATTATATAATAATCACATAGACATCAATAATTGATCACATAATGAGGTAATTCATAATTTTAGACATCATAAAAATACTATCAATACCTTTCACAAGAATTTTCAAAACCATGTGTAAAAACCCATTTAATTTAGCCAAATAATTTTCCTTAAGATATATATCGATGCATCAAAGGGATGTGTAATTATATGTAACACCCTTAACATAATAATTACAATGAATTCCTTATATTATTGTGGTGAAACATGATTAACATAGACATTCCAATTAAAAAAAATAACATACAAAATGTTAATACTTATCCTAATCAATAATCATATACAATCTATAGTAACATGATGAATGGTAATAAAATAGTAAATACCCAATAAATATTATCATAAATAATCCAATGAAATAATAATTATGGTATCATTACAAAAAATACCTAGTGCATCATATGTATAATAAGGGTCATTTTTATTGATGAATATAAATTCTATGGAAGGATTCTTGAATACATTTTTTAGGAAAATAATCATTGCACTTTGAAAATAACCTTTTAAAACTAAAATTACACAAAACATTTTCAAATTGATTTTCCTTAAAAATAACCATATATAATTGTAAAATAATCTTTAAAACATTGAGTTATAATGATGGTATAAAATTCTATACATTTCATATAAGTTAAAAAAGAATTCCTTTCATATTGATATCAAAAGGGTAAAAAGTACCTCATTTGGAAAATGATAAGAATGTTTCTTTATTTTTTTCAAAATTCAAACATAGGTAAATATTTCTTTAATGAATCGTTTTTATAATTTTAATAAAATATTCTAAATAATTTTTAGAAAACATGGTTTTGGATGAAAAAATATTTTTGGCCAAAGATAGAAACGATGTCAGTTTTTCTTAAAAACATTTCCCTAATAATTTTAAGTAATAAAGAAAGGGAAATGATAATATTAATTTAAAATATTATTAATAACCAATTTATGATTAAATAGATTATTTTTAAGATACAAATACAAAAATAATTCTTCTAAAGGAGACTTAATCGTAAACAATCTTAAATAATGATGAGATTGTGAAATAAACCCTTACCGCTTTAGTAACTTTTGAATCAGAAGCCCCATTAAAGGGATATATTTAAATAAAAATTTAAATTCTGTAAAGATAAATATATTAATGATATAAAATATCAAAATTTTAATTTTAAACACCACAAAAAGGAATATGTGGTGAATATGGAATATGTCTTATGGATGTAAAAGTGAGATGAGAAACCCTAACCTCAAGTTTGACCTCATTTATATATTTTCAAACCTCCTATATAAAAACAATAGATTTATTATAAATATATTATATAACTATAAAATATATATCAAAACATATATTATTTACTTATAGTATTTTATCACTTGTTTGTTAATAAATTGTTGTTAAAAACACTGTTTTGGGTGATAATTACTTCATTTTTCATGTATGTTTCAGTTTGGTTATTTCGTTCCTTTTACATTGATCCGGGTCAAAAAGTATCCTTAATTTTATCCATCATATAAATATTCTCTATATTCATTATATTTTTATTTATATTAATCTATGAAGGTTATATATATAAAATGGATTACACCGTTCATGAAGATTGTAGGTCATACGTATGCATGAACGTTGTTTCCATTTTTCACAGAAGATGGAACAAATATAAGTGAATAATATATAAACTTTTAAATATTTATTTTTATTCCCTATATATCACATATATAATTTAAATTTTTCCTTATTACCTTCCATGTAAAGAGTTACTGAAAAACAAGTCGCAACGCTTCACGATGTGGTAAACTGTAGTACACACAAGTGATGTAATATTATCACCTTCAGAATGGAAAAAAATATGGTTTATGTGATATAATAATTATATAAGTATAATTATCTTATAAATATAATATTTATTCATATAATCTATCCTTATTACTATCCATGTAAAATTTGAATGTGAAAAAACATGTCGCATCGGTTCGTGAGGCGGTAGTGTGTTTTACACATGAGCGATGTTATTGTTTTCCAATGTGTTGAAGGGTATGAAGAAATATGTGATATTATAATTACAAAAGTATATTAATTTTATACATATCGTATAAAAATGTTAAATATACCACTATATCCAACCATGAGAGGCATCGACGGAAAACAAATTACATTGGTTTGTAAGGGGCTAGTCCACCGTACAAACAATCGATGGTTTTGTTTCCCATTTAATGGAAGAGGATAGTGATATAGGTTATTGAATTAAAATAATGACATCTAATTTTTTTAAAATATATCATGGTTATTATATAACCATGTTTTAATAATATTTTAAGGAGGTCAGAAAAGGAAAAAAATTAAAAACTCTCATTTAAGAATGATACAGATTCTTTGAGCATCTTCTATAGGGTTACGTCAAAAAACTTCCTAGGTTGGATTTAGGATCAAAAAAATTCCTATAAGAGTATTTTAGGGATATAAATAATATATTTATGTAGTTATTGACCAAAACAATTAGATTTGGGATTATGAATAGGATATTAGATGGGGTGTCCTTTTATAAGTGGGGAGAGGACACACTTAGAATATTTCAAAGGTAGAAAGTTTTACCCACATTTATCCCATTCCAAATGCCTTAAAATGTGTAATTATAAAACGATGTAATATATAAGGTCTATATATGTCCATAAATAGAATGTTTTACAAATTTTAGGTCATTTTTAACCCTTATATTTTAGTTTAACCCCTGGTAAACCTTTTTTAACCCCAACTGTGGAAAATAATTTTTTTTTTCAATTCATTATGACCAAAAATAATTTGACCATATTATATAACATAAATTTTGTTTATTCCATGTAAGGAATCCATTTTTACAAATTTAATTCATATATGTGGTAGAATTAAAATTAAATTTAAACCCACAAATTCATCGAGTAAACATTTTTTCCAAAGAAGAACTTTTAAATGTTTAAAATGTTTTTATATCAAAATTAAATATGTAATTTATTAAAAGGTCCTAAATTATTTACAGGTTAGTATAATTTAACTAATTTTACTTTAAAGTAAATTTAATATATAATTTAACATTTTAAATGATTTAAATTAAAATGCATTTGTCTATAAGAATCAGTATTTTTAACTATTCATAAAAAAATTAATCATTTTTGAAAATTAAAAAAAATTCCCCATGAAAAATTTTTGACATCTAAATTTCAAAAAATATGTTTTTTTAATATATTCTCTAAAAGCTATACAAATTAATTTTAAATATTGTGGGTAATGTGTGACTGACTCGAGTTCTGGAAAAATATAGTTTTTTAGAAAACATTTCTATTTCTTTCAAATGGTTCTAATTTAATGCTAACCAATACATAACCATTGAATTTATATTATAAATTTGAAAAATATTCAATTTTATTAATTTATTTTTTCCTATTCATTCCATCCATCTAAATGACTTGGGTGTAATGATAATTTTTAAATAATAATATTTTAACAGAGTATCGAGTTTCATTTAAAACTAATATTTTGTGCATCTCAAGCTATCAATGATATTGAATTTATTTAAAAATAAATATTTCTTAAATTATAAAGGTATTAATTTCATGAACTAACTGGGGTACCCTGTTATTACCCATCCCCCAGGGCCCGGGTCGTGACTACCCCAAGCCTACCTTCCATTGGCCAGGGTCTGGCGACTAGCACCAAAGGTGTAAATCCATAAAACTGGTAAGGTAATTCCATTAAAAACTATAAACACACACAAAAAAGTATTAGCTAGAAGGAAAAATCTAAGGAAAACTATACACAAAGTAGTGCTGAAAAGTTAAAGGGGTTGGAAATACAAGCCCAACAAAAAAGTACAAGTACAACTGGAGAAAAGGTAAAGTAGCTAATGGGTCGTCCTCAGGGGATTCATACCTGATGGGTAGGTACAGATATCCTCCTTAGCACTCTACGTCTATCGGTCTCCTCTGTGTACCAACTCGCCGTAAGGTCTACCTCCGGGTACCATCCAGTCCTGCTACTCTGATCCTTAGTCAGCGTTGTCTGTCATCTGCAACCAACACAACAAGGTGCGGGCATAGCCTGTTAAGGGGTGAGTATAACGATACTCAGTAGGGACCTTGAGAACCTCAAGGTCTCGCCAAAATCCAACAAGGATAAACCAAAAATAATGAAATCAAAAGATAACCCCAATTAGGTATATGCCCATACATATACCTAAGTTATCAAGTAATCCATCTCAATCATGAGGTAAATACAAAAGTTACTGACTCAGCTCAAACCAGGATTTATTCTAGGGGTAGTATCAAGTAACTTCCTAGTCACACTATCGAAACCTCGTCTGCTAAAGTAATCCTCCTATATCGAGTACAGTGTGCCTTCCGTGTTACACATAGGTGCTTCCCACTATCCTTGGACTGCTAAGGTACTCCTCCGGTTGAGTACCGTGGGTCTGCTGCGTCACACAGAGGCGATCCACACTGTGGGTCTGCTGTGTCACACAGAGCCGCTCCCCATCATAGCCTGCTGAGGTAGTCCTCCTATCGAGTATCGTTGGTCTTCCGCGCTCACACAGAGGCGCTCCCCACCGTGGATCTGCCGCGACACCATGGCGCTCCCTACTGGGATAGTCGAAACACTCTGAGTCGAATCGGTCCGCGGTCATCAGGTCTCAACCAGCAACTAGGTCTCTGCACTACGCACGCTCGTCTTTGAGAGGATCCGCTCAAGGAGCTACTTGTCGATGCTCCAACTGCCACAAAGTCCCACGTATAAGTATCTCAAAAGTCTTCCACATCATAAAGGTCTCAACGCAACTGACGTCACGTTAATCAGATGTCCGGTCTGTGAGTAATTATCTTTTTAGTCCTAAGGGCCGGGTTGGATTCGTGTATGATCCAACCTGATCGTATCTCAACTTTACCACGAATTTCAATGGGGTATACTCAAGGGACCGTCATGCTCCAGGATTACTAGTACCACCGACGGCTCTTAAAACGGACGTCAGGTGCCAAAGATATGGCCAAAGGATATAAAGGGTCAGTAGTGGGCTCGGGTCCAGTCCGACCTAGTCGGACCGACTTGGCCCAACCCAGTCTGGGCCGACCCGGTCTGGGTCAAACCGGTCAGACCCACTGGGTATGACCTGGCCCGTTGAGCGGGTCAGACCGCTAGGTTTGGCCTGGTCCGCTGGGCCCGGGCCAGTGGACTGCAGGGGCGGTTCGGCCCGGAGGTCGCCGCGTAGGCAACTCGGTCTGGAGGCCGGGGTCGGTTCGGCCAGCACCGTGCAGGGCGCGGCTCAGGCGGTTCGGTCCGGAAGGCCGATCCGGCCCAGCCAGCGATGCCACGAGGGACGCTGCGGGCCGGCTCGAGAGGCCGGGAGGCTGGGGGTAGCAGGGTAAGGTGCGCAGGAGGTCGCGGGCAGGACGAGTAGGGCGCGGCAGGTCATGGGCAGGTTAGAGGGGCATGGGCAGGCCGTGGGCAGGTCCACACAGCATGAGGGAGGTCGCGCAAAGGCCGCGCGGGGTGCGGGTCGGCCGGCAGGGCACCGGGTAGGCTGCGGGCAGGGTACGTGGGGCGCGGGTACGCCCACAGGGTGCTGGGTAGGCACCGGTCAGGCCGCGTGGGGCGGCGTGCAGGCCGCGCGGGGTTTCGGGCATCGGTGGGGGTGCCGAGCAGGCCGCGTGGGGCGCGTGCAGGCCGTGCGGGGCATCGGGCAAGCCACCCAGGGTGTCGGGCAGGCAGACGGCAGGCCGCGGGGAGGCGGGCCGGTGTCTTGGAGGTGACGGGGCAGGCTGTTTTGGCGCGGCTCAGGACATTGGGGGCCGGTGATGTTTGACCGGAAGCACCAGTGTGCCGCGGGGGCGGCGTGGTTCACGGAGGCCACGGGTAGCGCAGCCTTTGTCATTTCTGCCATCGTCGCCTCATCGTTTTTACGTCGACAATCTGAATAATTCCACAAGAAGGAAAATCTACGACAGATGTCGGGCCATGTTAGGTTGGCCCGTATCCTCAGTGTTTATGGTGGTAGAAAACGGTTCATAAGAACGAATCTCAACAACCATAATTATCCAAATTTAGGGAAGAACAAGGCACTCAAATGATTTTAATCACCCTACCATTTATTTAACATTCTTCATTTGTTGAAGGAGTGTCGGATGTTGGTTTTCGAAGACGTCTCATGACAGTTGAAGCTTTTAGAAAGAAGTCAAAGAAGGATTGGCTTCCTTCGTTCTTCGTTCTTCGTTGGGAGGGGCGTTCCTCGTTGGAGAACTTCTTTTCTCCCAAGTTCTCCTCTTTCCAAGCTCCACGAAAGTGAATATTCCAACCAAAATAATAGATTGAAATCCTATTAATTTTTTGGAAAATTATTCAAATTGACACATTAATTCGGCAGGCTCCCCCTTAATTGTGGAGGATGGGAAAAATTTAATGCTAGGGGAGGTGAAGAGACTCCCCTAAATTAATGTTAAGCTTAAGAGTTTTCTCCACTTTAATGGGGAGTTTAAGGGGTTAAGAGCCCGGGTGGTCCCCACCTCATTTATCCTCACATGGGAGGTTGAGTTTAGGTGGGCCCCACCACCATAACCTCTCATGGGTGGTTAAGTTTAGGTGGCCCCACCTCCAACTCCCATGAGGATATTTTAACAACCAACACTCACATGGAGGCTTAGTAAAATAAAGTGTGGCTCACTTTATTTTATTATTTTCTTAAAGAAAACCTAAAAACTAACTTCCATCCTTGATTCACTGTCGTCGAAGTGAAAGTCTCCATAGAAGAATATCGGCGCTGCGAGTTCAACGGTGCCCTCAGATTTCAATTCTGAGCACCGGTTCTAAAGTTATAAAATATAGCATTTACCTTTACTGAAGGTACCCGAACAAAACATCCGAAATGGATTTCAGGCACACCGGGCCTTGGAATCAAGCGCCGTCAATTTTTGCGGACTCGTAAAATTCCCATGTATTTAAGATAAAATTTTCCATAGAAATTTTGAGTATTTTCATTCTCCCCACCTCAGGGTTTTACGTCCCTGTAATCTATAACTCGAACTAAGGGAACAAGTGGGGGTACTGAGCACGCATCAGAGCCTCCCGCTCCCATGTTCTCTCCTGGAGGTTCTCATGCTGCCAGAAAATACACACTAGAGGTATCGATGGTCCACATAGGACCCGGTATTGTCGATCTTCAATCTCCACTGAAACCTCGGAAAAATTCTCCCCATCATCAACGTCCAGATCTCCATGGTCAATGATGTGAGAAGGGTCGTGCATGTATCTCCTCAGCTAGGATACAGGGAAGACGTCGTGTACCCGTTGCAACTGAGGTGGAACAGTCAGGCTATAAGCCACATCGCCTACTGTGCTGAGGACATAGAAAGGGCCGACGAATCTCAAAGATAACATGATGCCTTGGCCAAATCTTCATAGACCTCATCGAGGTGGGACCTGTAGGAAGACGTGGTCGCCTTCCTCAAACACCTGAGGCCTCCGCCGCTTATATGCAGACGAGTTATGCCTGCTCTGTGCAGTCTTTATCCACTCTTGGATGATCTGACCCTTCTCAGTGGTAGCCCATACCATCTATGGTCCCACTAGTGCTGACTCCCTAGGGTCAGTCCAGCACAAGGGTGATCTACAAGGTCACCCATAGAAGGCCTCAAAAGGTGTCATCCCATTGGTGGAGTGATAACTATTTTTTTATACAAACTGCACCAAAGATAAGTGATCCTCCCAACTACGACCGAAGTCTAGGACACAAACACATAGCATGGCCTCGAGGTTCTAAATGGTCTGCTCAGTCTGACAATCTGTCTGGGGATGGAAGGTGGTGCTCAGACAAAGTTGCATCCCGAAAGCCTCCTGAAACCCCTTCCATAGCTGAGAAGTAAAGAATGTTTCATGATCGGAGAAAACAGAAGAACGTACTCCATGTAGCGGCACAATATCCTGCACATTTTGGTGTCTCATGCTCTCTACTGAGCCCTGCTCTCTGATCGGTAGGAAGTGAGATGACTTGGCGAGTCGGTCGACAATCACTAAAATCTATTTGTGGCTCCTGGATGTATTTGGAAGACCCATCACGAAGTCCATGGATATCTCATCCCACTTCCACTCTGAGACCTCTAAAGGTTGTACCAAGTCTGCTGGTACCTGGTACTCCGCCTTCACTTGCTGACAAGTGAGGCATCGAGAAACAAACTCTTCTACCGTCTTCTTCATACCTAGACACCAGTACTATCGTATGAGGTCCTGATACATCTTCGCCACTCTTGGATGTACAGATAAAGGGGATGTGTGGAACTCCCTCAACACTTCCTCTTGAAGTGACACCGGTACCATAGTATGTCCTCTAAAGAGGATGACGTGGTCCCCACCTTCAGAAAATCCATCTGGGCCTGCCCTGTGGATATCTGAGCAAGTCGTGTCTCGCAGTCAACATCTCCATGTTGTGCCTCCCTGAATCACTGAAGAAGTGGGGGAGTGACTGTTAAAGACTATAGATAAGTTTCTTTCTCCCTATCCACAAAGGATATTTGTAAGGCAGTAAACTGCTCTGTCGCCTCGCCTAGTAGCTTTATACCAGATCTCCTGTTGAGTGCATCTACTACAATGTTCCCCTTTCCAATAGTATAGACTATATCGAAGTCTTAGTTGTGGAGGAACTCAAGCCATTACTGATGTCTCAGGTTCAGGTCCTTCTGAGAGAATATATACCTGAGACTCTTGTGATCAGAGTACACCGTAAAATGTTCACCCATTAGATAGTGTTGCCACATATTCAAGGCGAATACCACTGCTGCTAACTTCAGGTCATGGGTGGCGTAGTTCTTCTCATGTCGTCTCAGGTACCGAGAACCATATGTGATCACTGCTCACTTCTGCATCTGGATACACCCAAGTCCGGTCCCTGATAGGTTGTAGTAAACTACGTACCTTACACCTTCCTCTAGAAGCTTCAAGATGGGGGTACCAGTCAGCCTCTGCCTCTGCTCATGAAAGCTATGCTGGCATATCTTCGACCAAATGATGGGTTTCCCCTTCTTAGTTAAGGCTGATAGTGGTGCTTCAACTCTAGAGAAGTCTAGGATGAACCTCTGGAAGTACCCTGCCAAACCCAGGAAAGTCCGTACCTCCGTCACACTTTTGGGTGGAACATAAGCAAGTACCGCCTCAATCTTTGCAAGATCCACTACGACTCCAGCCTCCGAGGTGACATGTCCCAAAAAGTGAACCTCTCAGATCCAAAACTGGAACTTTGAGAGTTTACCATAAAATTGTTTCTCTCTGAGTGTGTCCAGTACTACCCACAAATGGTAAGCATGCTCCTCCTCAGTATTCGAGTATAAAAGAATTTCGTCGATGAAGACTACGACAAACCGATCGAGGTATGGCTGGAAGATCCTATTCATGAGTTCCATTCACACTGATGGAGTGTTGGTTACATCGAAAGGCGTAACCAAGAACTCGTAGTGGCCGTACCGACACCTGCATTTCGTCTTCTACACATCCTCGTCTCTAATTCTGAGCTGGTGATAGCCTGATCTAAGGTCTATCTTCAAGAACCATCGTGCTTCTTTCAGTTGATCAAAGAGGTATTCAATCCTTGGAAGTGGGTACTTATTCTTCATGGTCACCTATTTCTGGCGATGGTAGTCGACATAAAGCCTCAAGCTCCCAACTGCCTTCTTGGCGAACAGAATCAGGGCTGCGCAGGGAGAAACACTGGGTCGGATGAAGCCCTTCCCCTGCAAGTCCTCTAGTTGTATTGGTAGCTCACGAAGCTCGGTGGGATCCATCTGATATGCTGGTGTAGATATCGGTGGCGTACTAGGGTACAGGTCAATGTAGAAGTCCAAATATCTGTGAGGAGGTAGTCCTGGAACATAGTCAGGGAAAACATCTGCATACTAGTCCACCACTATAGGATAGCTCGGACTCTCCACATCTACTGCTCCGAGGTTATGGCAGGCCAAATGATGAGTGATAGGTTGCTCCCTCCTCCGAGTAAGTCCTTCCTATGCGGAAAAGGATTCATTCTCACCAGTGAAGGTGAACCTGGTCCCATCTGTGCGGACACACCGCACTTTCCACCTAATACATTCAATCTGAGCATGGACTATAGATAACCATTCCACACCCAAGATGACGTTGTAAGGCCTCGACGCTTCTATGAAGATATCTCAGTCAAAGGTCTAACCTCCTAGAGTAAGCTCACACTACCGGAACTAGTGCGTGGTCATCGAGTCTTCTCCTGTAGAAGTCTCTAGTCATATGGATCGAGCAATGGCTCTGTAAAAATCCCTAATCTCTGAACGAGGGTAGTGGTAATGAAAGAGTGACTGGAACCTATGTCTATAAGTCCTGCAGCTAAGGTGGAGTTGACACAGACCATACCTCGAATCATCTCCAGAGCGCTGTGATCATAGGCCTCAACTTCCTGGAGCTGATCTCTCCCCTGTCCACCTGCTCCCTATGGTCGGGGTGTACTTATTGGTGGTGGTGGAAGTAACACCTCAAAACGTCGCCCACCACCAGCTACACAGCCACCTCCTTTGCCACACCCACCTGCTCCCTATGGACCGCCTCGATCTAATCTCTGCCTCTGCCTAGGAGGTCCATCAACTATCTGGTGATCATCTGAACGATGGTTTGGACAGTCATGAGCCGTGTGACCCTGCCCGTTGCATGAGTAACACTGCCTGCTCCTGGCATTTATGTCACTGCCCCGAGTGCCACGCACAACTGTTCATGATTCATGCAGTCATCCACCCGTGGGTCTGGTCCCCTTGGACCTCTACGTCATCTATCTACTGCCAGCTGTAGAAGACTCTACTGCATGTTGACTAGTGATGGGTCTTGTTTCTGGAGACTGCTTAGCAACAAAACTCTCCACTAGGTGGGCTCTCTCTAGCACCACCACCTACGTCGGGATGCTGAGTGAGATCATCGGAGCCCAGATCTCTCGCCTGAGACCCTGTTCAATGGTCCAGGCCCTGAAGAATGGGTCCCGCACCATATCTGTGTAGTAGTGTGAATGGTCGGTAAACCTCACTGAGTACTGTGCCACCATCATCTTACCCTTCAATAGATGTTGTAGCTCCTGTATCCACACCGCACGTAGGGTGGATGGGACAAACTCCACCCAAAACAGGCTCTCGAAGTCTTTCCAGAGAAGTGTCGCCTTGCTATGCACCTAGAGCATCAGGCTCCACCATCTGTCTACTACTGCCTGAAGGATACTCGCAGCAAGGATCACCATAAGGTCTGCTGGTGTCCCTACCTGTCTGAAGACTCTCACCATAGCCTCCAGCCAATCCTCAGCCGTACGTGAGTCTGTCTCTCCCCTGAACCTAGGTGGCCTCTAGAAATGGAACTCATACAATGCACTCAAGCTTCGTGCATCGTATGTTTCCTAGGCTGGTGGAATCGGTGGCCCAACGGGTAGTGGTACCGCTGGTTCCTCCGCTAGAAGAGGGCCCTGCACCAAGGCCTCATCGCTTGGTGGGTGATCTGTGCGTACAGCTCTGAGGGCTCTAGTTGGTCATCCACGGTGAGGCCTCCTGAAATAAACAGATACGACATGGTAAAAATATCATACCTGGTGAGGTGACTTAAAAAAACCTTTTGAAAACACACACGCAATTAGTGTTTTCATGCACTCAGTTGGAAATCAGAAGTCAGGATCCTGGGGTATGGATACGTCGGATGTCGCACCAACACTGGACTCCCTAAACTAAAAACCGAACTCAGTACCCTTAACAATATTTCTTCACAAAAAAGAAAGATCAGAGTCCTACGTTCTGTGGTAGAACTGACTCCTCTGATAAAAATTTGTCATGACCCATCCCCTGGGGCCCGTGGCTTGACTACCCCAAGCCCGTCTTCCATATTCCAGGGGCTAATGACTTGCACCAATGGTGTAAATCCCAAAAACTGGGAAGGAATTGACATTAAAAACTATAAACACACACAAAAGAGTACGAGTTGGAAGAAAAACACTAAGCAAAACTATACACAAAGTAGTGCTGAAAAGTAAAAGGGGTCAGAAATACAATCCCAACTGGAATGTAAAAGTACAACTGGAAAACCAGTACAGCTGAAAAAAAGGTAAAGCAGCTATTGGGTCGTCCTCTGGGGATTCCTACCTGAAGGGTATGTACATATAGCCTCCTCATCACTCTACATCTATTGGTCTCCACCGTGTACAGACTCGTTGTAAGGTCCACCTCTAGGTACCGTCAAATCCATCTACTCTTATCCTCATTCAGTGATGTTCGTCATCTGAAACCAACCCAACGAGGTGTGTACATAGCCTGTGTAGGGGTGAGTATAACGATACTCAGTAGGGACCCGGAGACCCTCAAGGTCTCCCCAAACTCCAACAAGGATAAACCAAAAATTATGAAATGAACAGATAACCCCACCTTGGTATATGTCCATACATATACCTAAGTTATCATGTAATCCATCTCAATAATGAGATAAACACAAAATTTATTGACCCATCTCAAACTGGGATTTATTCTAGGGGTAGTATAAAGTAACTTTCTAGTCACACTGTTGAATCCTCGGCTACTGAATTACGCCTCCTCTATCGAGTATAGTGGGCCTACCGCATCACACAGAGGCACTTCCCACAATCCTTGGACTGTTGAGGTACTCCTCCTATCAAGTATTGTGGGTCTGCTGCGTCACACAGAGGCGCTCCCCCTCATATCCTATTGAGGTACTCCTCCTGTCGAGTATCGTGGGTCTGCTTCACTCACACAGAGGCGCTCCCCACCGTGGTTTTACCATGACACCAAGGTGCTCCCCACTGGGCAAGTCGAAACACTCTGAGTCGAATCGGTCAGTAGTCGTCAGGTCTCAACCAGCAACAAGGTCTCTACACTATGCACGCCTGTCTCTAGGAGGATCCGCTCAACGAGCTAATGTTCGATGCTCCGACTGCCACAAAGTCCCACTTAGAAGTATATCAAAGGTCTGCCACATCATAGAGGTCTCAACGCAACTGACAGCGCGTCAATCAGTTGCCCAGTCTGTGAGTTATTAGCTTTTTAGTCTCGGAAGGACCAGTTGGATTCATGTACGATCCAACCTAACAGTACCTCAACTTTACCCCGAACTCCAATAGGGTATACTCAAGGGACCTACATGTTCCAAGATTACTATCATCTCAAACGGTTCATCAAATGGAAATCTAGTGCCAAGGATATGGCCAAAGGATGTAAAGGGTCATTAGTGGACCAGGGTCCAGTCCGACCCGGTCGGACCGACTCAGCCCATCCTAGTATGGGCTGACCCTGTCTAGGTCGATCTGGTCAGCCCACTAGGTTTGGCCTGGTCCGCTTGTCCCGGGCCGGCGGACTGCGGGGGCGGTTCGGCCCGGAGGTCGCAGTGTAGGCAGCTCAGTACGGAGGCCAGGGTCGGTTCAGCCTACACCGCGTGGGGCGTGGCTCGGGCGGCTCGGTCCGGAAGGTCGAGCCAGTTCGGCCAGCAATGCCGCAAGGGACGTCGCGGGCTGGATGGGGAGGCCGGGAGGTCAAGGGCAGCCTTAAAGGGTGCGCGGGAGGGTGCGGGAAGGCTGAGTATGGGGTGGGATTCCACGGGAAGGCCAGGGTGCACGAGCAGGCCACGGGTAGGTCGGAAGGGTGTGGAGGAGGTTGCAGGCAGGCCGTACGGGGTGCGGGCAGGATGAAAGGGCGTCGGGCAGGGCGCGCGGGGCGCAGGTAGGCCGGCAGGACACCGGGCAGGCCGTAGGGAGGACGT
Source organism: Viscum album (assembly GCA_963277665.1). Classification (NCBI taxonomy): domain Eukaryota; kingdom Viridiplantae; phylum Streptophyta; class Magnoliopsida; order Santalales; family Viscaceae; genus Viscum; species Viscum album. The sequence continues at coordinate 1,534,700,138 of OY728156.1, read as the reverse complement.
TCGGCGCGCAAATAGGTCATGCGGGGTACCGTTCAGGCCGCACGGGTCGCCTGACAGGCCGCGCGGGCCACGGGAAGGCCACGCGGGGCACCGAGTAGGCTGCGCGGGCCGCGGGCAGGCCGCGCGGGGGCGTCGAGAAGGCCCTGCGGGGCACCGGGCAGGCCACACGGGGCGCCGATCATGCCGCGCGGGGCCCCGGGCAAGCCGCACGAGCCAGCCAGCAGGAGCCCACGGGCAGGTGGGCCGGTGGCCGGGCAGGCCGGTTCGGCGCGGCTCGGGCTGGCGTGGGCTAGCAGTGTTCGTCGAGACCGCGGGGGCGGCGCAGTTCACAGACGTCGCGGGTAGGGATGCCTTTTTCATCGCCGCCTTCGTTGCCTCATCATTGTTACGTCGCCAAGCCGAAGAACGCCATAAGAAGGAAAATCGACGAAGGATGTCTGGCCATGTTAGGTAGGCTCGTATCCTCCATGTTTATGGTGATAGAAAATAGTTCATAAGAACGAAGCTCAAAACCTTCATTATCCAAAAGGAGGGAAGATCAAGGCACTCAAATGGTTTTAATCACCCTAACTTTTATTTTTCATTCGTCATTCATTGACAGAGTCGTGGAAGTTGGTCATCGAAGACGTCTCATGATAGTTGAAGCTTCGAGGAAGAAGTCGGAGAAGGATCAACTTTTGTCGTTCTTTGTTCTTCGTTAGGAGGGGCGTTCCTCGTTGGAGAACTCCTTTTGTCCCAAGTTCATCTCTTTCCAAGATCCACCAAAGTGAATATACCAACCAAATTAGTAGATTGAAATACTATTAATTTGTTTGAAAATTATTCAAATTGACACATTAATTAGGTAGGCTCCCCCTTAATTGTGGATGATTGGCAAAATTAATTGCTAGGGGAGGTGAAGAGACTCCCCTAAATTAATGTGAAGCTTAATAGTTTTGTCCACTTTAATGGGGATTTTAAGGGGTTAAGAGTATGGGTTGTCCGCACCTCATTTATCCTCACCTGGGAGGTTGAGTTCGGGTAGGCCCCACCACCATAACCTCTCATGGGAGGATAAGGTGTGGTGGCCCCACCTCCAACTCCCATGAGGAGATTTTTACCACCAACACTCACATGGAATCTCAATAAAATAAAGTGTAGCTCACTTAATTTTATTATTTTTTTATAGAAAATCAAAAACTAAGTTTCCCTCTCGACTCACTGTCGTCGAAGTGAAAGTCTCCTTAAGAGAATACTGGTGATGCGAGTTCAACGGTGCTCTCAGATTTCAATTACAAGCACTGGTCGAAAAGTTATAAAATCGTACTCGTACATTTACTGAACGTACCCAAACAGAACATCATGAATTGATTCCGAGCACATCGGGCCTCAGAATCAAGCGCCGTCAATTTTCACAGACTTGTAAAATTCCCATGTATTTAAGAAAAACATTTCCCTGAAAATTATGGGTCTTTACATACCCTATTAAAACAATAACTAAGAGAGACTTAACATAACCTGAAGGTCATTCTTGATCCCCACGAATCGATTACTAGCACTTGGCATCATACAAAATGAAAGTGTGAATGGTTTTGCCACAAAAAATTACTGATGTAAATAAAATAGGATAGTATGAATACAAAAGAAACTCCAAAGGGAGTATTTCACTAAAATTCAAATAGGAATAAACAATCCCAAGTACCACAAGATAGGACTAGAAAATAGGGAATAGTGCCCCAATTCCAAAAGGATTCATCTCACCAGGTCCACAGATCAAAAAATAAAACCACAATGAAGTAGTTCTTTACCCCTTCTCAAATGTGGAAGTATATAATCTACAAAAACATGAAGTCACAGGTAGTGTGTGATCAAAGAATCTCAATAGGGTCTCACCAAGGATTCCATAATAAGATTCCAATATCAAATTAAGAAAATACGTGATTTTAATTTTCAAAGAAATATATTTCTCATTTTAGTGTAATATTTAAAAAAACATTCGTAGTAATTAAAATTATGGATATCGTTTAGAAATTCATGGTTCAAATTTCAAATAATGTAAATACTTTTTCAAATGGTGCTTTACAAAAATGGAACTTTTCACAAATGGATTAAATAAACACTTTTAAATAATAAATTTTATATAAATCAGAAGGAATATAAAACAGTTTACAACAATGTAATATATTCATTTAAAATACAAACAAGCAAGGAACATAGTCATATTCCTAATAAGGTATGATGGTTCCATGCTATAGGGATCCCACACACAATGTGAAACGGCTATATGTGAATAAGTTCCTTTGAACTCAAGCCAAAGAGGACTCATCCCCATCTTTTAAGTGATGTGATGTGTTGATATTATGCTTTGGAACATTGTAAATCATAATGTTCCATCCAAATAACTCAATAACTATATAATTATTTCATGTTCTCTAGTACAAAATAATATTGGAAAAATTATCTCCATACTATTTAAAATACAATTCTTCTGATTCTCTATTTCAGATATACCAATTTTCAATTTAAAACCCATAACCGATTTTAATCAAAAACATACATTTTCACCAAGATAAACCCATATGGTTTCTATCAAAACCATTTTAATCCAATTTCACAAATATGTATTTCAAATCAATTCACCATTAAATTTCACAATCCAATTTCACAATTAAATTCAACAATTTAATTTTCAACAATTACATCAATTTCATAACAAACCTCTAATTCAATGGAATTGGGGTTTTTCACAACTTTTCCATCAAGTTAATTTTAAAATTAAATTCAACAATCTAACTAAAAAAATCTCACAATTTAAATTAAACAATTTAAATTTTCACCAATTTCCATAAACACACCCCTTGTCAATGGAATTGGGAGTTTTCCAATTCCATGATAAAAACTATTTTTAAAACCCCAATTCAAGGGAATTAAATTTTTTCAAAAAACCAACTAAAATAAATTTAATAAAAATAAAGAAATTTTATTTAGTTTAAAAAATTGAAATTAAATAATGAAACTTTAGGTTAAAATAAATACATCATCATAATGGAACAACCTACCTCAGGATCATGGGAAGTCAAATCACAAATCTATACAAGGAAAACTCCATCGGGGAACAATGGAAACAAGTATATATTAATCAAGCATAGGTTTAGATTAAAAAAGTGGGTATTACATCCAAAATTCAACACGAGAATCCATGGAACCCTAGAGAGGAGAATAGATATCGCGGGAGATAGAGATTGGGTTGAGGAAACTAACCGAGAGAAGATATAAAGGCATTCCTCAAACATTAAATCACTTCTGAGAGGGATTTGAGAAAGAAAATCTCTTCTTGGGAGCTCTATGGATGGTAAAAAATCTATTTTGGGTCATATCGGTCTGTCGGGGATCCTAAAATGGGGATAGGTATTTTAAAACATAAAATTAGAATAATTAAAACCCATACACATGGTTTCCTAGGCTGTCACATACAGTTAGACCAAACTGTGTGTCCTGGCCATGCGAGTGTTCTAAATGGGCTTCATGGTTTCTCCTCATATGGTGCATAGATTGACTACCCATGTGCCAATTGTGAACAAACCCAAAACCTTTGGGTTCATAGTTTTCTCTATTAGGGCACACAGTTTGGGAAAACTGTGTGCCAACTATGCACTAGCCTAGAATTTTCAAAACTCTTAAAATCTTTACTAGAAATAAACCCAAATGAGAACCGACCAAATAATGATAAAAATATGAGTTTATGAATACCTAAAAATAGTGACATGATGTTATAGTTACATTCCCTTCTAATATTGGTTTTTCTTGTATTATATACTATCAAACTTAATGTTTCTCTTTTAGAATCTTAGGGTGTTACAATGGTAAATGGTGTAACACCTAAAAATTATAATATATAATTACCTTTAAATAAGTCAACCTAATTAATATAATTCTCCACACGCAATGCTGAACTTAAATAAAAACATTATATATTTAGATAAAATATAATTGTTTAAGCATAACTATTAAAACCTAGATTCTGAATTTGAGGGAATTAATAAGATTAACCATTTTATAAAATATTTATAGAGAAAAAAATAAATTCCATTTTAAATATGATTGAAATTTAATTATCTCTTCTATAATGAATAATATGATCATTTTATGCTTAGAAATGTATTTTTCAAAATATTTCCTTTCTGTGTAATATGAATTTCTATTCAATGAAACATTTTACTAATGATGATAAAATATATTTTATAATAATTATTTATTAATAATAATTTAATTAATAAATAATTTTAAATATAAATGAAAATGGTTAATGTTCTAAGAAAATCTTATTTTCTTATAATAATTTTTTTCAATATATCTCACCATTTTATTTAAAAGTTAAATTTATAAAATATTGAATTTTAATTTGAACAAATGGACACCATTTTTTGATTCATTATAAAAATATAATCTCAAGATGATTTTTAGGTTTTTTCAAAAAATAATGGTTTTTAGTTGAATAGTGAAAAATATCATTTTCATGAATGGCATGGATTTTCGACATAATTATTCTATAAGAGTGAATTTTAAAATCATAAAACATTTTTATTGGATTAAATTTATTTTCTAGGAGTCTTTATAATTTTAAAAATATGTTTTTAATTTACAAAACCACATTTGATATTTTTGTACATAAGTATTATTTTAAAAAAAATTATATGTTTTCATTTTAAAAATTATTTTTATCACTCTTTTAAATTGAATCAAATGGAGTTTAATTAAAATTCAAAATAATTCGGTATAAATTATTTAATAATGGTGACTATGTTCTTAGGAATAAAGATTGAGTTACCTTAGTTGAAAACAAGTTACTACGGTAAACTCTTAAATGGTCAGAGTAAGAATCAAAGGTGTAAAAAGAATTAAACATGATAAAGAAATATATAGAATTGCTTTTGTGGGGTTTATATAGACCTTATCTCTTACCCACACCATTATTTACTAATTTTGGATTCACTTGGCATGTTTAACATGTTCTCACTTTATATTATGTTGAAATATTTACAAAAATTCCATTCTCGCCACTTATAAAATAGGCCTCTCACCACCCCTTAAAGCCACTACTAAAAATTCTATTTCATCCTAAAAATATTCCTATTTTTATTCCCCTATAATAATTTTCTACACACATGACATTCGATTCAGAATAGATTAGCCTATGTCATCCATTTCAAAGGGATCTTCCAAGGAAATCTCAAAGGTCCAAACATTAGTGATTGTTTTTAATTAATTTTTAATTTTCTATTATTATTTCCAATTATAATTTTAAAATAACAATATAATTAAATTATTATTTTTCCTATAATTAATTTTATTCTTCAATTTTTTAAATCTTTAATCACCTTTTTACTTTTCTTTTAAGAAAAATGATAATATCATTCTTGAGTTGTGCCAACCACCACCTCCACAACGCATCGTGTTTTGTTTTCCTTAACTACCTTAAAAGGATGGTTTAAAATGGGAAACTAATAATTAATTATTAAATTAGTATCATTTTTATTATTCATAAACAATATTCCATATTACACCTTCCTCCCTTTCTATGAAAATGAAATCGTAATCCATGCATACATGTGAATTATTTCCTTCCTAGAATGATTGAATTCCATTTTTATTTTCATCACCACCTTACATGGATGGTGATGAAGATCGTATTAAAGGATAAATATTATATTTATGATATTCTTATGTCTATGGATGGAAAAAATGTATAATCTATTAATGATATAATCAATAAATGATTATTGTTATTCAATCATTTAAAACAACTGAACAAAGAGGAAAATAATCTCTTCTTTTTAGATAATGACTTTATATAAATTATATTCACTTCAAAATCCATTAAAATTATTATATATATCACTAATAAACACTAAATAATGTCATTATTATTCTTTAATAATATTACTTCTAATAAATCACCTCATAATCATCCATTAATCAAGGTAAGTTCGTGTTTCGGTTGATTTAATAACCTACTTGAGAAATAATATGCATTTATATATTGAATGGATAATAGAAATTTTTTATTAGTATAATATTATATAAATATTAAATAATATATTTTTTTCATTTGGTATGTTTATATCATCTTTTGGATCATTAATTAAGAAAACACCTTTCATTGGTTAAGAGTCCCCCAAACATGATCATCGTCGATTTTATCATCAAGGATCATAACCAAAACTACCATGAAATGAAATTACATATTTATAAAATGTCTTGTAAAATATATTTCAATAAATTTAACAATCTTATAATTATTTTTATTTTTTAATAATAATGAAAACCAACACCCTTTTTATAAAAAAAATCAAATCTATAAGGATAACCTACACCCACTTTTGAGAATAAGAAAAAACTAATTCATATTTGTATGTAAAAATTGACTATAAATGAGTATTATAAATGTTTATAGTTATGAATAAGTTTCCTTAGTGTGTGTTGAATGAACTTAATTTAAATATTCTGTATTTTTACTGAATTTTTATAATGAATCAGAACTGTGGTAGGGGTTTTCTTCTCAAATTTTTCTAATTTGGACATGTTTGGTATTATGCAACTTATTTAATTTATGTAGTGAATATACTACCTATATGATATATCATATCATGAATTATATTTTAATTGTTTCATTTTATGTTCAATTATAATACCTATCTTTCAAGTGTTATTTATTAATGTGTTACTCAATGTGCAAGGGTTTTCTAGGTGTTAATTTTGATTCATTTAGACATTATACATGTTATGCCCCATATTTCCTTTGTATGGTGTTATATTGATTTACTATATCATTAATGTTCTATACATTATTTAAATTTATTTTATCTGATTAAATAATCCAAATAAAGTTTTTTTCTTCAAATTTATTTTGACCCAAGTGCTACCCCAATAATAAGAGTTTTTGGTAACTCAGTTTTCATTCATGGAGTTATGATTATTCTTTGGTACTTATTTCATATAAATTGGGTACATTACACCCTTTGATTGTATTATGTGGTACTCTATCATTGTATAAATTTTTATCACATAAACACTTTTTTATTTTTTTTTATTATTTATAGATTATGTTTCCTATAAGGTATATTGATAACTAAAATCTTATTTCTTTGCGTTATAATGTTTTATCTTGAACAGTGATTTTCCATGATTGGGTTTTCCCACCATTACATTTTATTATAGGTTAATTTATCATCATATTTTTTAAAATTAATAAATATAAATTAATGTTTTTACTCTTCTTAAAATGTTAGTTTTAAACAAATAAATTTTGAAAATTTAAAAATGGTTTTCCCATTCACTTTCACATGTTTGTCCTCCTCTCCTCATTTCCCCAAAATAGAATTTATGAATTTACAAGGAACCTTTATTAGATATTATTTTTATAATTAAATTTTTTAATGGATTTTATATCACCATTTAAAATTAACATTTGAAATTGATATATAAATTTTTATTTTACGTCAATGTTAAATATATATATATATATATATATATATATTTCACTTACATTTATCCTATAATTTCTAAGAGGATTTACCCTAATGAGGTTTATGCTTCATGATTTATCCTCAAATATATATATATATATATATATATATATATATATTATCATTTTTGGGAATGAACATTTGGTATCAAAAAAATTATTTTATCTATCCCTTATTTTTTGATATTGTTTGAATATTTTTTTATGAGGGTGTTTTTGATTTATTACAACACCCTTCTATGATTCCATTATTGTACTGGGGAAATATTCTTTTGAAATCATCCAGTTTATTTCACTTTATAGATTATGAGATATTTATTATAATATTGATTTAACCATATACTTATTACTCTATACATTGGGAACAACTTGGTTTTATAAATTCATATTGATGGATGTTCATTGAAAGAAAAAATTTATTTATTAACATGGATAAAAGTGTTGTTATTCCAAATGTTTTAATTCTATTATGTATGATTTATTATCAATTTTTCTATGTGTTTTTTAAGAACCCCCATTTGTTTCTATATATGGGTTATTATCATGTTATCATATTTATTCAAATCCTTAAAAATATTGATATTTTTTATGAATATTGAATTCTAATATAGGTTCATTATGTAATGATATTTCATATATTTAATTATATAGATTTTCATGTTTTTATTTAGTGATTTTTACTTAGGGAATAGTATAAAAATTATTATTGGATCGTATGGTAAATACATTGGACTTAATCATGTAATGGATGAGCCTAAAATTATATAGAATCTTGATGCATCTATGGGTCTCATGAGACAAAACAGGTTGGGTTTTGGTTTAAACCTATTCCCTTAACAAGATATTGTATGGTAAAATGGCCTGGACAGAATGTTTCTGATCTCTGACATTATTAATACCATCAGTATGAGATCATTATTATTAAGTAGAACCTTATATAGTAGGAAAAAAATTTGATGCAAATGACATTCGATCTTTGAGTTATTGTTTTTTCCAAATTCTCTAAATTTCTAAACCTGAAATGATCTTTGGGATATAATATATGCAATGATCACTATTAATTTCTTCTTTAATTATGGTTATATCTAGGATTTAATATCTGTTATCTATTTAAGGACCTAGACATAAACATAAATTATTCTAGTGAATTTTGACTAAAATTTATTTTCATTCATTAATAAATATCTTTTAGGTCTAGAATTTTAGAGAATTGGGAAAACTATTACATAGAAAAATCATACATTATAAGTGGATACTTATACTCTGTATCCATTTTTTCCCCCAAAGTAATCCCTTTTAAAATAAAACATAGTTTGTTTTCTTGTCACATCTTTAATACTTTCATCATGAAACCTTCTTTGTTCTTAAAAATAAATAATTCATATGAAAAAAAATTTGAAATGTGTGTTGGTCACATAATATGAGTAAGGTACATAAATAAAAAAACCATTAGTCCAGTGATAACCCATAAAACATTTCATTGAAAAAAACATACATTTATACCCTAAAAAATAGATCATCATTTAAAAAAAAGATAATTATCTTACCTTTTCAAAATAAATAATTTTTATGAAAACCCATAAGAAAACATATAATATATTAGTAGATAATATGGGACATAATTATACTAAAATTGAATAACCATACGGTTGACGTCCATATATATCTCTCTTACAAATGGAATATACCCACGATCAATATCCATACATTTCACTATTCAAAATGAAATAGACATATGACCGACTTCCATACCCAATGCATTGGAGGTTATAACATAACCACCCATCCTTTCATTATCACGTAACCACTCGTAAAAAGTCCAAGTAAAATTATATAATCGTAACTCATAAAATATTGAAATTTTCAGCATTTCAATTATAAAATTTCATTTTCAATCACAAGATATCATTTCAATATATTGAAATAATTATTATCAACCCCATATTCAAAACAAAAATACCCAAAAAATGTATAATTGGTTTCTTTTTTTAAAAAAAACTTTAACGGTTTTATAGGAATCCAATTATAAAATAATGGTCACAGTGTAGGATAAGTTGTTGTTTCAATATACGTTAAAAACATTTTTTTTATCGTTTGTCGAAATTTTCCATATAAAACATGTAAAAATATTCATTTTGAAAACATTTAAATTCAATTAAAAATTTATAAAAAAAATACCATAAAAAATTTTATATACTTATAATATATATTTACAATAATATCAAGAAATTTACATGGAGAAAAAGATGTGATAATCAAACCTTTAAACAATCAGGATGTTACATACAACTTTGAAAATTTAAATCTTCATATCCATAAAAGAATAAATTTACCAAAAAAAATAAATAACATTCATATAGATAAAACATGAATATGAAATTTCATAGTAGATATATATACACCTTATAAAAGAATAAATATGCATATCATCATGAAATGTCTTAATGAAAGGGGATTGATTTGAAATCTCTTTCCTTGAGTCTGATTCATCATGTATGTTATTTATTTTCCCGAATAATTAACCTAGGTTAATTATTTACATTCATTATAAAATTTTTCATATTTATTATTCCTTTCATATAACTTATTATTGTGTTATAACAATTACTTAATTATTTAAGTTCACGTCGCACGTTTTGACAACATTCGGTGCTTATGTCCAGAATGACATGGGTATGATGTCAATAGTCAAAGTGGATATTATTAGATAACTTCAAGAATAATATTAATGAAATAATAATAAATTTTAAACATTAATTATACTTTAACATAAAACCATTTATGTATGGTTATAGAAAATTAATAATGTTTTAATCATGGAGACAGTAGGTTGTACGTACACATGAGTACTGTTCCAATTTTTCATTGATCATTATGCAAATAAGTTAATTAATGTTTTATCTTTAAATAATTATCATAATATCATATATTTAATATTAATAATTTATATGTACTTATATATATCAAACTTGTGATGCGACGAAGAAAAATTAATCACATCGCTTCATGGAGGTGATAGTTCACTCGTATGCACGAACGATATTATCATTTTTATGTGCATAGAAGGTAAGAATTTAATTGGTATGTTATTTTTTTATAATGATAAATTGGTAATGAATTTCATATATAAACATTAATTACATCATCATAACCAGTATTGAGATACGGTAATCGAAATTGAATTATATCTGTTAATGGAAGTGATAGGTCATACATACGCACAGACGATTAATTCTTTTCCCATTTGATATAAGTTGAGATGGATTTAGGTAACATTATTAAAATAATATAAACTTAGTATATTTAGTATACTATATTTATTATATCATCTTGGTTGATGAATATTTTAAGGAAGTGGAAGAAGAAATGAAACAGAAATACTTGATTAAAAATGATGATGTTCCTTTGGACGGTCACCTTTGACTAACTCCTTAACACCTCTAAGGAGGGTATTATGCCTGAAATAAGGCCTAAATAATATTTTTAGGGATTATATGAAGTTATTTAAGTAGATATTGACCCAAAAAATGATTATTATTTGTGATGATATGATAGGAACTAGTTCCCTTTTATAAGAGAAGGGAAGGAAAATATTAGAATTATTAAAAATATTAAATTAATATAAATTAATTTTATATTAAAAATAGGTAAAAAGTTATTTATATAAAATATAATATTATTATGGGTCTAAATATAATCATCCAATGAAAATTATACAAGTTTTAAATATTTTTTAATCCTTATATTTTTTAACCCTTTTAACTCTTGCCATTTTATCAAGTAATCTACACTTTGAGGGTCAATATAATTATCATAACATGAAAAAAGGCCAATAAAAGAGTAATTTGTTTAATTTTAGAACCAATCACAACTATTTTACAAAGTCGTGTATTTTTAAAAAAATTATAAAAAATCTAAATTATTTCATTTTTTAAAATACTATTAGTGTCAATTCTGACACTATTTATTTCCTGGCTTTTATAAATATCATAAATTTATGATATAGAAAAAATATTATTTTAAAACATTAATAACATATCAATTTAAACCTTAAAATTCTGGGATTATGTAAATTACATAAATTTTATTAAATATAATATTCTAAATATAATTTATTTGATTCTACTATTAATGATGTAATTGTTCAAACATCAATGTGTCTCCATTTAATCTAATTATTTATTTTCTAATAATTATAAATAAATTACCATGATTTAGGTAATCATTTTACCATTATAAAATTTATTTATATTCAAATATATCCCTTATATAACCCCATATTAAAAATACTTTATTTGTTCAAAATAGAAGTGTAACCAAAAAGGATTTTCATTGAATATAATATTATAAATGCATTAAATCCATCCAAGTAACTCCAAGTGATCCTAAAATAGACCCCGAGATTATATTTTTTGGTAAACACTCATCCAATTAAATTTGGACAATTATTAGGGTAATTTTATATTTTTTTAATATAATTTTTACTTTTAATTACCTGATTTACCCTTAACCATGGTTATAAAAATTATTACAGAAGTTACTATTAATAATATCCAAAAATAAAAGGGAAATATTTACATATTTTGGAAATTTTTATTTCAAATATTGAATCCATTTTTCTAAATAAAAAATACATAATTCATAGAAATTAGTATAAAATTAGTCACTTTGACAGAATAACAAACGGGTTTTTAATGTAAACAATGTTAAAAAGTTCACCAAGTTTTTATATCCAATTTCAATGTAAAATTAATTCCAATGACCTAAATTGGATTAAATGATAAAAAATTATCTAATTATACTTTAAAACCATTCAAAAATATTATTTAACAATATAATTAAATTTTATGAAAATGTATTTTTCAATTAAAAGGCACTATGTTTTTCCCTATTCATAAAAAAATAAATCTTATCAAAATAATACCGAAAAATAAAAAAAAGTAAATTATTATTTACCTATTCTAAATAATATTTTTATTTTTTCAAATAGAATTTAAAAAATTGAGAAAAACTAGATTTATAATTGGTTTGTCATCAAAACATAGAAAAACATCCATTTTTGAGATATACTTATTTTATGTGTAAAATTGCATTTTTTCTTATATAATTTCTATAAAACACAAAAAATTAATGTCAAAAATTAGAATTAGAATATTATATATATATATATATATATTTCACTAATAATCCATCAATAATTATTTATTTTTTTATTGGTATAAAACAAACTTGTGCGCATTTAAATAGTTTTTCAGAAAAAAAAATATTCATTTTATTTTAAAGGGGGTTTTATATTCATTTATAATTAATTGTTCACAAAATAATTTATTTTATATACATGTTTAACATATATTTTGTTAATAATTTCCATTCCCTCCATTCTAATTGCTAGGTTTTCTTGGTAACATTTTAAATATTAATTAGTTGTTTGTTTGTGCTTGATGTGGCCTATCATGTATACATTCAAACATACTATTTCCTTTTAAAAATATGGGATGTTAAATATCCCCCCTTTTGGAAATTTTGTCCTCACAATTTGAATTCAGGGTTGGTAACTGAGGTATAAATTTTCAAAACACCTTTATTTCCATCCCACATAAAAAAAATGATAAATAAAAATACAACTCTAAAATAAATAAAGGGAAGAACGATGATCACCTGAGATAAAAAATAATAAGGTACCATGTAAGAAAAATTAATATGTAAGATAAAACTAACCATCAAGTTCTGATTTAGATTTATAGAAAACCTAGTCAACAGAAATTTAAAAATCACAAAACCAAAAACTTTTGATGGGATAAACAGTCTTTGATTTTGAAATAGAAAAAGTAAAAGATAAATGTTAATTATGAACCTTTTCCTAGAGTATAGTAATTATATTACTACCTGTACTAAGATCATATGGAAATATACTTACCTAACAAGTAGAGTTTCATATTTTAATCAATATCTGCTACAGACTCATATATTTCTCCAAACGATGAGTATTCAAGGTGAATTTTTCACACCAGAAACACTATAATAAACTTCTAGAAAATAAAATAATCCAAAAATTATTAACAATATATTTCTCATATAATTAAGAATTAATGAATATCAAAAAATTTATTACAAGAAAATATAATTTTCACACAAATAATAAACCATAAATGATGAAAAACCAATTCAATCTCTAAAATTAAAAAGTAAAACCTGAAGTTCAATATAGACCATTCAATAAATAACTATTATTAAAATTCTTAAAAATAATCCAAAATAATATTGAAACTGAAAATTATTAAGGATTTTATAACATAGACTTCCAATATAAATTGTAACATTTATCTCCAAATAACGCAATCACTCTTAATGTCTCATACCAAAACGTAATTTCTCAAATCATTCAATCTTATATATAGATTAATCATTTCTATAAATAACCATAATATGCATATGTATATGATAAAATACTAAATTATTCAAAAATATAATTCAAACATTACTTCTCAAATAAAATATCATAGTTTTCTACTTAACATAGTTATGTAGGATTCCCAAAATAGTGAATGTCTTTTGAAATAAAATTCATCACTTTATCCCAAAAACCTTTTTCCAAAATGATAAAAAAATTTGTTCCCAAAATCAACTTATTATTATTCAATCAACTCTTTTAACTAAAAAAAATTATAATTACCTGGGGCTTCATGTAGGCCAGTGGTAGGCGATGCACCTCTATTTCACATCAAATGTGGGTTAGATTCCCATGGTCTTCCTGGAAGGGACAAGTTATCACACATCTGGTATGTTATCCTTTTTCTAAAAATATATAATTCACATAACACTCCCAAAATATGGTAAAGTATTAAAAAATAACCATAACATATTTTAACGTCAAATATTGGCTCATACCTTTCATTTTTCATCCTATAATGTAATAACCCATAATTACCTCAAAAATAAATGTCTCCAATATTACCATTAATCACCTTAAAATTTCATAACATAAAGCATAAAAATGGGTTTAAAATACATTTAAATTATAATAAAAATTAAAATTATAAACTCATTATGATATCCATAGCACTTAAGAAAACAAAATAATCTTCAAAGTTATAGAAACCCCACTCTAATACCAAATTTAAGCACTTGACCTTAAACATAACTTATTCTAGTGAATTTTGACTAGAATTTATTTTCTTTCATTCCCAAATATCTTTTAGGTCTAGAGTTTTAGAGATTTATAAAAACCCTTAAAAATTAAAAACAAACATTACAAGTGGATATTTATACACAATATCCATTTTCACCAAAGTAATCCCATTTAAAATAAAACGTGGTTTCTTTTCTTGTCACATATTGAATACCTTCATCATGAAACTATCATCATCCTTACCAATATTTAAGTCCTACAAAAAAACATTTTAAAACATTGGATGATCAAAAATGATATGTAAGGTATATAAATAAATAAAACCATTATTTCGGTGAAAACCCATAAAATATTTCCTTAAAATAAAACATACCTTTTTTCCATGAAAAAATATCATTATTTCAAAAAGATAATTATCTTAACTTTACAAAATCATCAATTTTCATGAAAACACATAAGAAAACATATAATATTTTTGTAGTTAACTTGGGACATAATTATACTAAAATGGAATAACTATACGGTCAAATTCTATACATGTCACTCATACAAATGGAATAGTCATATGACCAACTTTCATACATTCCACTGTTACAAATGGAATAGCCATACGACTAACTTCCATACCAAATGAATTTGGGGTTATAACATAACCTACCATACATGGTTTATCATGTAACCACACATAAAATTTTTAAGTACCATTATATAATCCTAACACATAAAAGATTTAAATTTTTTCCATTTCACTTATAAAATTTCATTTTCAATCATAAGAAATCACTTCAAGATATGTAAATAATTAATCAATTTTTAAAACCATTTTCAACACAAAAATAACAATAAAATTGAATAAGGGGTTTATTTTTCTTTTAATAAACATTATGTTTTATAGGGTAATCCAAATATTCAAAATGGTCATAGTGACGGATAAGTTGTCATTTCCGTATATATTAAAAAATATTTTTTTGTCATTTGTCAAAACATTTCATATATAACATGTCAAAAGATTCCTTTTTGAAAACATTTAAATTAAATTGAAAATATATAAAAATATATAATTTGAAATAATTTCATCTTTATATAATAAATATTAAAAATAATTTCAAGAATATTGACATTGAATAAAAGATTTGAAAATTAAATCTTTAAACATTCAAGGTGTCACATACCACTTTAAACATTTAAATCTTCATCTCCATGAAAGAATATATTTAATAAAACATTAAATAACATGATTGTAGATAATATATGGATATGAAATTTCATATTAGCTATATATAAACCTTATAAAAGAATAAATATTCATATCATCATGAAATCTCTCAATGGAAGGGGATGTAGAATAAATCCCCTACCTCAAGTATGATTTGTCACATATGTTCTTTATCGTCCAAAATAATAAACTTAGGTTAATTATTTAATTTCCTGAGAACATTTTTTATGTTTTTTATTCCTTTTATATAACTTATTATCATGTTAAAATAATTACTTATTTATATAAGTTTATGTTGGACCTTTTGACGATATTCAGTGCTTGAGTCCATAATGACTTCGGTATGATGTAAATAGTCAAAGTGTTCATTAGTCCATCATCTCCAAAATAATATAAATGAAATAATAATAACTTTTAAAAATTAATTATGCTTTTAAATCTAACCATTTATTTATGGTTATGAAAAATGATCAATGTTTTAATCACGGAGACGGTAGGTCATATATACGCATGAGTAACGTTTCCATTTTTCATTGATCATTATGGAAGGATGTTAATTACTATTTTATATTTATATAATGATCATAATATCATAAATATAAAATTAATAATTTTGATATACTTTTATATATCATACTTGTGATGTGGTGAATAAAAAGGAAACACATCGCTTCATGGAGGTGATAGTTCACACGTATGCACGAAGGACATTGTCATTTTTATGTGCATATAGGTAAGAATGTAATTGATATATTTTTTTTATAAAATTATAAATATTTCATGAATATCATATATAAAAATTAATTATATAATTATTACGAGTCTTGAGAGAGGGTAATGGAAAATAAATTGTATCAGTTTGTGGAGGTGATAGTTCACACGTACGCATGAACAATTAACTATTTTCCAATTTGATGTAAGTGGAGATGGATTTATGTGATGATATTAACATAATAAAATCATATTATATTTATGATAATTTATTTATTATATAATCATGGTTGAAAAGGATTTGAAGGAAGTGAAAGATGAAATAAAACATAAATACTTGATTAAAAATGATACATTTTCTTTGGATGACCACCTTTGATTAACACCTTAACAACTCTATGGAGGGTTTTTTGCCTAAAATAAGGCATCAAGAATGTGGGGTGAAATTATATTAAGGAATTTAGTCTAATATTTCCTGAACCAAAAATTGTTTTTTAGTGTGAATAAATGATAGTAAGTAATTCCCTTTTATAAGATATTAGAGGAGTACTCCTTGCAATCTTCAAAATATTAAATTAATATAAATTATTTTTCTCTTAAAAATGGGTCAAAAATTGATTTAGTTATAATATAGGTTTATTATGGGTATAAATATAATAATAAAACAAAAATTATACATGATTTGATTCTTTTTTTTAATCCTTATCGGTTTGTTTTAACACTTTTAACTCTTGCGATTTTATCAAATAATTTACACTTTTAGGGTCAATATATTTACCATAACTTGCCAAAAGACTAGTAAAAGAGATATTTATATCATTTTATGACTTATACCAACTATTTTTATGAATATTGGATTTTTATAAATTTTATAACATTAAATAAAATATTTTATATTTTAAAATACCATTAGCATAAATTTGAACACTATTCATTTCTTGACTTTTTAAAAATATCACAACATCATGGTATAGTAGAAAAACCTATTTAAAAATATCAACAAAATGTCAAATTAATCCATAAAATTATTGGATTACATAAATTATTTTAAATTATTTTTATTATAATATTTTAAATATCGTTTATTTGATTCTTCATTAATGAAGTAATTGTTGCATCATCATTGTGTCACCATTTAATAAAATTATTTATTTCCTAAAATTTAAAAAAAAATTAACATGATATATGGAATAATTTATTATTTTTAAATATTATTTATGGTTTAATATATCCCCTGTATAACTCAATATTAAAAATAATTTACTTTTTCAAAACCAAAGTGTTACAAAAATGAATTTTCATTGAATATAAAATTATAAAATCATTAAAGTCTTCCATGTGTCTCTAAGTGGTCCAAAAATAAACCCAAGGATGAAATTGGTCAAAAAAACTCATAAAATGAAATTATTACAATTTTTTGGGTTATTTTATATTTTTATAATATAATTTTTACCTTTAATTATAGGATTTACCCTTACCTATGAAAATAAAAATTATTACTAAATAAACTATTCATAATGTCCAAAAATAAAATGGATATATTTAAATAATTTGTACCTTGTGATTCCAAATATGGAATCCATTTTTCTAAATTCAAAATAAATATTTTTAAGAAATTAATTAAAAATTAATCTCATTGACGAAATAAGAAAATCGGTTTTTAAAAGTAAAAACAATCAAAAGTTCACCACATTTTCCATGACCCCCTCCCGCCAAAGATGCCCCTCCTGAGCAGGAAATGGTGAAAGAGAGATAATGACCCCCGAGTCCTACCTCCAGTAGGCCCCGGGGTGGTGACTAGCACCAAGGGTATGAATTTTCACAAATATGGGAGGCATTACCCTTTATATTTTTTAGACCGGGAAATAGGACAAGTCAACCACCAAAAATGAAAGAACAAGTAAACGAAAAAAATAAACCCAAACCAAGACCACATGCATGTTTAAACAATTTTATAACAAGGTGCAAGTACATGAAAGCTCAAAGTACAATACCAAAGAAAACAAGAGTACATCAACTGCAACAACTCCAATTGTATGACTAGGAGGGTCCCACACGGCCCTGGTAGTCCTCCTGGAAACCTGAAAGTAAACGTAGGGTGAGCATACAAGTATACTCAGAAGGGAAACCTAAAGCTCTCATTCACAGGCAGGGAGACATCCTAATGTCCCGTGAGAACAACAGAAGAAACCTGGAAAGGAAATCTATCCACTCAACCTCACCATCCACACTCACCAAAAACACAATCACAACAGGTAGTAGTAGTATAAGATCAAGAGTATTGGGTACCCCCCCCCCCCCCACCATTTCCCATTAGTTAGCTGCTCTTCTTAATGGTGAACGTCCTGACGCTGCCACGCTCTCCCCGCCCGCACACACTTGGGCCTCACAAACCACACATCCCCGCCCGCACACACCTGGGCCTCACAACCACGTATCTCGCCGGCACACACCTGGGCCTCACAACCACGTATCTCGCCCGCACACACCTGGACCTCACAACCATGTATCCCGCCCGCACACAGCTGGACCTCATCCCGAAGATTCTTGGGAAATAGTAAACCTGCCCGAAGAGTCTTTGGCTAAAACCACCCCAATCGAAACCTACCTAAAGGGTCTTAGGTGTAAGGTCGCCTCAAGACATCACAGCCTAGGGAAGAAGGAGCAGGAAGGAGCTAGTAACTATGGGAAAAACACCCTCTCCCATGAAATTGGAGTGTTCAGCACTAAGTGCTCGACATGGGTGGGGTGCGATAAAACACAAAAGATACATATACATATATATACCAAACACTCAGCCCAACCTATGTATTCTAAACAGAGAAACTGAGCATGTGCCTCAGCACTGGTACCACGAAGTATGCATACAACAAACAACCCCAACCCCATTTAGGTTTTCACATTTCAGCAGAATTAGTTTATTTAGAACCTTAACTACTGGGAAACTATCCACAACCGACCACATCGATCATCCATAAAACATATCCCTTCCATCCACAAATCAAGTTAGAAAAACACAAGCAACACAACCAAGTCCTTCTTATTAACCAACCAACCCCATTGATTATTAACCTCGTTCCATTACCATGTCCCACCATTCATTAAATCTTCCACTTTTATTTATTATTCACAACCCATAGTATTTTCACATTCAAACCCATCCCTACAGCCCCGCTGCCAACCACTATAACCACAATCACAAAGAAACCCGTACATCATTATCCCTTTAATACTATTTATCACAGCCCCGCTTCCCGTCACCAACATAACATTCACACCAACCCACAACCAAGTCAATCGCAGCCCCACTGCTCACCCGATCCACAACAACTTACAAAACACCCCCATCACATGCCACGTATCCAAGCCAACACCCACATGTTCATTATTCCATTTTTTTTAACCAGGGTGATCACACAAGGGTTCCAGATTTTAATCAGCCAACTTTACATGATTAACCAAATTCCACATTCCACAAGGGTGCATTCACAAAAACGGTCAAGAAGATAGGGAAAACTTTAATTGTGAAAGAAAATTCCCCCAACGACTGTGATTTTCAGTAGGCATAAGCCTATTAAATTCACAAGATAATATCACAGGATATAAAGATAAACATAACAACTTTTCCATCCCCGTTCTTTATCCAGTTATTATCTTCGTTTATTGGGTTAAACATTTCTCATGAAAACTACAGGATACCCACCCCATATGATGAAAAATTTTAGAAAGATGAAGGTAAGATCCATACCTCAATAGATTCTGATCACAACTCTCCCCCGGATCAACTTTAGAAGACGTCCGTCAGCGTCCGTCACTTCTGTTGAGTCCTAGAAAAACCTCCTCGGGTGGAAGTTGGAAAGTAAAAGCTGATGGAAAGACAACAGATCCAAGATTAGAAGTTCCGCCTCATCGTTACAATCTCGTGGCCGCTGAAGGATCGTAAATCGGAGCTCGGACGAAGTTATGGAAGAAAGAGCCTCCGAGTCTCTTGGGAGAACTCTCCTCAGAGGAATGGGGAGGAGAGGGGTGAGTTGAAAAGGAGGAGGGGACCCCTCCTTTTATAGGTGAGAAAAGAAAAAATTACACGGCGTGTACTTTTTGGTACACGGAGTGTACTCCGTTATTTCACACGGTCTCCACGCGGCTTCCAACACGGCCTTCAACACAGCACGCGACCGTTGACTGGTCAACACACGGCTTAAGGGTAATGCATACGCGGGAAAGGACTACACGGCGTGTAGTTTAGAGAAACGGCGTATACCCATTTATTTTACACGGAAAGGACACGGCTCCAACACAGCACACGGCCGTTGACCGGTAACATGTACGCGGGGAGGGACTACACGGCATGTAGTTTAGACACACGGTGTGTACCCATTTCTTTCACACAGCAAGGACATGGCCTTGAACAAAGGGTATACCCGACGAGGGGGTACATGGCGTGTACGTTGGGGTACACAGTGTGTACTCATTTCTTTCACACTACAAGGACACGGACTTCAACATGGGGTATACCAGGTAAGGTGGTACATGGCGTGTACTCACACTACACGACGTGCACTTAAAAAATTCTGGAAAGTGTGGGAAAGGTCCATTTTACCCTCCACATCACATCGTGACCTTCTTTTTGAAAAATTAATGGACCGGAGAGGTATGGGCCATTACATCAGATACCTCTTAAAACATTCTCGTCCTCGAGAATTCAAAAACCAACCCAGAGGAACCCGACAAGATACCTCTTAGGGTTCTCGTTATAACAGGAATCCAACCAACAACCCTAATCATAGATGTTAGTAATTCCCTCTCATATGTCAAGATATTATCCACTTTAGGCGGCACTGGCTGACCTACACGATTTTAATCGCATCAGCATTAATGAATCTTGATTAAGTATTGGGCCTTCCCACTTCCATATTTTAGGATTTTCCAACTTACACTGCCCCCATCACTGTACAACCCACACACTGCCCAAACATGTGGTTTGGGGAAAATTCCTTCTCCTATGTCGAGATATTATCCGCTTTAGAAGGCACTGACTCGCCCGCATGGGTTCAATTGCATCCTCATTAATGCATCTCAATTAAGGAGTCAGGTTTTTCCCTTTATCCACACATCCGGAGATGCTACACACTCCCAGGGAACAAGGAATCAAAAGGCCTCATAACCGGAAACCCAATAATTCCATATAAAAAAGGTACATATTATAACATCAACACAAAGCTCATAAGAACAAGGAAAAACACAAGTCAAAACAACTCTGGGTACTGAGCGTGCATCTGGGCCTCCCTCTCCCAAGTGCTCTCCTCGAGGCCACCATGCCTCCACAACCCACGAACCAAGGGAATGGTTTGTCCAGGGAGCACCTTCTCTTTACGATCCTTGATTCTGACTGGTCATTCCTCGAAGGTCGCGTCGTCTCCCATATCTAACACTCCCCAGTCGATAACGTGAGAGTCGTCATGTAATTACTGAAGAAACTGGGAGACGTGGAAGACGTCGTGAACCTTCTCCAACTGAGGTGGCAGGGCTAGCTGATATTCTACCTCGCTGACTCGCCTCAGCATCTCGAAAGGTCTGATGAACCTCGGTGAGAGCTTGATCCCTTTCCTAGAAATCTGATGCCCCCGTCCAGAGGAAAAATTCAAGAACACATGATCTCCCACCTCGAACTCGAAGGGCCTCCTCCGACGATTAGAATAAGACTTATGTCGGTCCTGAGCCACTTTCATCCTCTCACGTACAAGATGGACTTTCTCTGTGGTGCTTTGCACTACCTCTGGCCCAAGAGCACCTATCTCACCAACCTCTGTCCAGAAAATGGGTGAACGACATGGTCTTCCATACAGAGCCTCAAACGGTGCCATGCCAATAGTAGAGTGGAAGATATTGTTGTAGGAAAACTCTACTAAAGGGAACTATCATACCCATGATCCCCCGAAATCCAGAACGCATGCTCGTAGCATTTCCTCCAACTTCTGGATAGTCCGCTCTCTCTGACCATCTGTCTGGGGGTAGAAAGTAGTGCTAAGGTGTAGTTGGGTGCCAAAAGGATGTTTTAACCCCCTCCAGACTCGTGAGGTAAACCGAGTATCCCGATCTGAGATGATAGTCTTTGTAACTCCGTGAAAACGCACCACCTCGTCTACGTACCTCTGTGCTAAGGTACTCATCGGGCCCGACTCCTTAATTGCTAAGAAGTGAGCTGATTTTGTCAGTCGATCCACCACTACCCAGATGGCATCATAACCACCCTGAGCTCTGGGTGGTCCTATGACGAAGTCCATTGAGATGTCATCCCACTTCTACTCAGGGAAATCTAAAGGATGCAATAAAAAACTGGGAAAATGGTGTTCCGCCTTCACTTGCTGACACACTAGGCATTTAGCCACAAACTCCGCCACTGCCCGTTTCACCCCGGGCCATCAAAACTGTTCCCTCTTGTCTGAGTACATTTTTGAAACTCCTGGATGTACCGCCAAGGCTGAACTGTGGAACTCATGGAGAACTCCCTCACGCATCGCCTCCGGAACAAACAACCTTCCATGGAAAAGCATCTAATGTCGGCTTTCCTCTAACCATCCTTATGGAGCGTTTCCCTGATCGATACAATCCCACATCACTTCCACCTCGGAGTCACACCACTGAGACTCTTCCACCTGCTGCAATAAGGAGGATTGCACCGTCATCTGAAACAAACAGCCTCTAAGGCCTTCTACCCTTGCATCCAAGTGCAAGGAGGCCAACTCTCCCATCACTTTCTATGCATCAGCGGATTCCCAAACCACTTCCTTATGCGACTTCTTGCTCAGGGCATCAGTCACAAAGTTTCCTTTACCTTCAGTGTAAGAGATCTCTAAGTCATAGTCTTGGAGAAACTTGACCCATCTCTGCTTCCATAAGTTCAGGTCATGCTGGGAGAAGATATAACGCAAGTTCTTCTGATTTGAGAACACCATAAAGCACTCCCCAAAGAGGTAATGTCGCCACAACTTCAGTGTGAACACTACTGCTGCAAGTTTTAGGTCATGGGTGGCATAGTTACGCTCGTGAGGGCGTAACTGCCTAGACCCATAACAGATCACTCCCTTATTCTGCATCAGCACGCACCCCAGACCAAGGAAAGAAGCATCATAAAACACCTAATACAACAACCCTTCCTCTGGAAACCTGAGTACGGGAGCACTAACCAACTTCTCCTTTAGGTAGTCGAAAGCTTTCTGGCACTGCTCGCTCCATAGGAAGACCTATTTATTCCTAGTCAAAGCTGTCAATGGAGCAGTAACTCGAGAGAAGTCTGAAACGAACCTCCGATAGTAACCTGCTAATCCCATGAAACTATGAACTTCTGTCACGCTCTTGGTTTCTTCCCATGAAACAACTTCCTCCACCTTTGACGGGTCCACCAACACTCTATGATAAGACACCACGTGGCCAAGGAAGTGTACTTCTTGCGTCAAGAACTTACACATCGATAATTTCCCGTAAATATGGTGGTGTCGAAGGACTTCTAGGACTTCCTTGAGATGTTCAACGTGCTCCTCCTCTGATCTTGAGTAGATCAGCATATCATCGATAAACACAACAACGAACCGGTCCCGAAACTCCCGTAAGACAAAGTTCATAAGTCCCATGAACACAGCTGGTGCATTCGTAACTCCAAACGGCATCACTACAAACTCGAAGTGCCTATACCTACACCTAAAAAGCCATCTTCGAGATGTCACTGTACTTTACCCTCAGCTGATGATATCAAGATCTTAGATCAATCAATGAAAACCAACCTTCCCCCCTCAGTTGGTCAAAGAGATCATCTATTCTTGGAAGGGGGTAATGGTTCTTGACTGTTACCTGGTTCAACCTTCAGTAGTCTATGTATAGCCTGAGACCACCATATGCCTTCTTCACGAACAAAACTGGAGTACCCCATGGCGATACGCTGGGTCGAACAAAACCCTTCTCCATCAGATCATTAATCTAAATTTGCAACTCCCGAAACTCTAAAGGTTCCATCCGATAAGGGTCCATCGAAATCGGACGGGCACCAGGCTGAAAGTCTATCCCGAACTCAACGTCACGTCGGGGGGTTAGAGTCACAACATCCTCAAGAAAAACATCTAGGAACTCCCCAACAACCTTCGTAACATCCATCATCTCTGTATCATCTAGAACCACTGATAACCTTCCTAACAAGGAAATGATAGGCTCTACACATCGGCTTCCCACCTGAAAGCTCATCTCGCCAACAAAAGCTACACGCAGCCCATCCACGTCGGAGAACACAACTCTTCTCCAGAATCTGTTGATAACGGCACTAACAGAAAACAACCAGTCGATGCCTAGGATGACATCGTATGGCTGCATCTGTAACAGAAGAAGGTCCCCACGAGAGTTATGTGGTCCCAACGTCAGCCCACATCCCTGGAAAACACAAGATACGCTGGTCTGGCCTCCAACTGGTGTACTCAGCACTAGTGGTATGGAAAGTCTCCCTACGTCTAGTATCAAAGAATGGCCTAGACCAGGTGCAACAAAGAAGTGTGAATCTCTTGAATCGAACAAAGCATAAACAAGAGTGTTGAACAAACAAATCATACCTCACACCACCTCTGGTCCTGCCGGAGCTGTCAACTCTGCTGCGTGCAACTGTCCACGCCCAGCTCCTCTGCCTTTCTAATGTCGTCCACCTCCCCGACCACGCCCTGGTCGAGGTCCCTGAGGAGCACCCTGAGGTCGGCCTCCTCCCGTAAAGTCTTCCCTCGTAGGATCATGGTCCTGCTGCTACTGGAAGGGCCTCGCCTGCAATTGGTGCTGCTGAGGTGGGCGCTCAACCTTCCCACCTCTACCGTACTGAGTTCGGGTCAGGCACTGGCACTGAATGTTCCCGAAACCTCTACAAGAAAAACACTTCGGTCCTGGGCTCGTGAAAAATGGATGGGGACATGAAGATCTGAACTGAAACTGTTGGGGCATGCTCCCCACTAGTCTGAACCTAGAAGGTCCCGTCGCAGGAGACCTGCTGCTGACTGCCTTCCCCTTCGACGAACCTGGTAGGATCCCCTCACGTGGTGCACCTCCCTGTGAGTGCATCCTCTCAAAAACCTATGCCTTCTTCTGTACCTCCAAGTATGTCGGAAGGGTGAAGGGGGTAACAACATACTGGAGTGAAGGACGAAGCGCCTCCTCC
Source organism: Viscum album (assembly GCA_963277665.1). Taxonomy (NCBI): domain Eukaryota; kingdom Viridiplantae; phylum Streptophyta; class Magnoliopsida; order Santalales; family Viscaceae; genus Viscum; species Viscum album. Next base: position 1,534,674,394 of record OY728156.1, on the reverse strand, counting down.
AAACGTCTCGTCTGAGACTCCTCATCCGGAAAGAGATCCGGAGAAAAGCGTATGAGATCCTTGAACTTGATCCCCAACTCTCATATTGACATACTCCCCTGCTGAAGGGAGAGTAACTCCTGTCGCTTCTCCGCCTTGATCATGGAAGAAAGGAATTCCTCTCGGAATTCGTTCTCAAAGTCAGCCCATGGAACCTCTACCTCTATCCTATCTACGATGTAGAGTGTCCACCACTGTCGCGCCACACCTCTCAGCTGACTGACTGCTAGGGGAACCCAGTACTACCTCGGAGCACGGATCAAGGTAAAAGCGATCCATAGGTCCTCAATCCACCCCTCCGTCTCTGTATCTGAAGTACTAACCTCGTACTTCTTAAGGGTTTGCCGCTGGAAAGAACGGAGAGTCTTCTGCCACTGGCTATCTTCCTCCTCTCGGTCAATCCTCAACTAATCGACCGCCTGAATCTGCTGGGCCTTGGCCATATGATCCACCCGGGGATGAAGTCAAGGTGCCATAGCTGTACGGTAAACAAATATCGCCTAATCCCAAGTAGTAAGGAAATCTCTCAGGGTTTCATTTTATCATTTTATTTCAATTTCTTTCACAGAACACCCAAATCAAGTAAAACACAATCATGATGATGCATGTACCTTCCCTAGGGTCTCTACCCTGCAATCAATGTAGTCTCACTTGGTCGTTTGGTAGGCTCAGAGTCCTTGCATCGGATCACGGGGGGCCCTAAAATCCAATGTCCTAGCTGGTCTTCCCTGGCCTATGTCACACACCAAGATTAACTAACATTGTTGCCCTACCATACCATGCAATCCTCACTATTCCTAACTCCAGACTCCATCCTATCTCTCATCCATCACCTATGATACCATTCTATCATGACCCCCTCCCACCAAATATGCCCCTCCTGAGCTAGAAATGGTGAAAGGGAGATAATGACCCCCCGAGTCCCGCCTCCAGTAGGCCCCGGGGTGGCAACTAGCACCAAAAGTATGAGTTTTCACAAATATGGGAGGCATTACCCTTTATATTCTTAAGATCGGGAAATAGGACAAATCAACCACCAAAAAGGAAAGAACAAGTAAAGGAAAAAAATAAACCCAAACCAAGACCACATGCATGTTTAAATAATTTTATAACAAGGTGCAAGTAAAAGAAATCTCAAAGTACAATACCAAAGAAAACAAGTGTACAGTAACTGAAACAACTCCAACTGTCTGACTAGTAGGGTCCCGCACAGCCCTCGTAGTCCTCCTTGAAACCTGAAAGTAAATGTAGGGTGATCATACAATTATACTCAGTAGGGAAACCTAAATCTATCGTGCATAGGTGGGGATACATCCTAATGTCCCGTGAGAACAGTAGAAGAAACCTAGAAAGGAAATCAATCCACCCAACCTCACCAGCCACACTCACCAAAAAAAATCACAACAGGTAGTAGTAATATAAGAACAAGAGTATTGGGTACCCTACACCATTTCCCATTAGTTAGCTTCTCTTCCTAATGGCGAACGTCCTGACGCTGCCACACTCTCCCTCTTGCACACACCTGGGCCCCACAAACCACACATCCCCGCCCGCACACACCTGGGCCTCACAACCACGTATCTCGCCCGCACACACCTGGGCCTCACAACCACGTATCTTGCCTGCACACACCTGGGCCTCACAACAACGTATCTCGCCTGCACACACCTGGGACTCATCCCAAAAATTATTGGGAAACAGTAAACCTGCCCAAAGAGTCTTGGGCTAAAACCACCCCAATCGAAACCAACTTGAAGGGTCTTAGGTGTAAGGTCACCTAAAGCCATCACAGCCTAGGGAAGAAGGAGCAGGAAGGAGCTAGTAACTATGGTAAAAACACCCTCTCCCATGAAATGGGAGTGTTCGGCACTAAGTGCTCGACATGGGTGGGGAGAGATAAAACAAAAAAGATACAGATACATACATATACCAAACACTCATCCCAACCTATGGCTTCTAAACAGAGAAACTGAGCACGTGCCTCGACACTCCTACCTCGAAGCATGCATACAACAAACAACCTCAACCCCATTTAGGTTTTCACATTTCAGCAGAATTAGTTTATTTAGTCCCTTAACTACTGGGAAACTATCCACAACCAACCAAATAGATCTTCCGTAAAACATATCCCTGCCATCCAAAAATCATGTTAGGAAAACATAAGAAACACAACCAAGTCCTTATTAACCAACCATCCCCATTGATTATTAACCCTGTTCCATTACCATGACCCACCATTCATTATCTCTTCCCCTTTTATTTATTATTCATAACCCATAGTTTGTTCACATTCAAACCCATCCCTGCAGCCCCCCTTCCAACCACCATAACCACAATCACACCGAAACTCGTACATCATTATCCCTTTAGTACCATTTATCATAGCCCCACTTCCTGTCACTAACATAACATTCACACAAACCCACAACCAAGTCAACCACATCCCCACTGCTCACCCGATCCACAACAACCCACAAAACACCCCCATCACATGCCATGTATCCAAGCCAACACCCACATGTTCATTATTCCATTTTGTTGGGGTGATCACACAAGGGTTCCAGATTTTAATCAGCCATCATTACATGATTAACCAAATTCCACATTCCACAATGTTCTATTCACAAAAACGGTCTAGAAGATAGGGAAACATTTAATTGTGAAAGAAAAGGCCCCAATGACCGTGATTTTCAGTAGGCAAAATCCTTTTCAATTCACAAGATAATATCACAGGATATAAAGATAAACATAACAACTTCCCCATCCCCGTTATTTAGCCAATTATTATCTTCATTTATTGGCTCAATAGTTTCTCATGAAAACAAGAGGATATCCACCCCATATGATGCACAATTTTAGAGAGAACAAGGTAAGATCCCTACCTCAACAGGTTCTGATCACAATGCTCCCCCGGATCAACTTTAGAATACGTTCGTCGTCATCCGTCACTTCTGTCGAGTCTTGGAAAAACCACCTCGGGTGGAATTTGGAAAGGAAAAGTCGAAGGAAAGACAACGGATCCTAGCTCAGAAGTTCCTCCTCGTCGTTACGATCCTTTCGGCCGCTGACAGATCATAAATCGGAGCTCGGACGAAGAAGTTATGGAAGAAAGAGCCTTCGAGTCTCTTGCGAGAACTCTGCTCAGAGGAATGGGGAGGAGAGGGGTGAGTTGAAAAGTAGGAGGGGACCCCTCATTTTATAGGTGAGAAAAGAAAAACTACACGGCGTGTACTTTATGGTACAGGGCATCTACTCGGTTATTTCACATGGTCTTCATGCGGCTTCCAACACGGCCTTCAACGCGGCATGCGCCCGTTGACTGGTCAACACACAACTTGAGGGTAACACATATGTGGGGAAGGACTACACAGAGTGTACCCATTTAATTCACACGGCAAGGACACGGCTCCAACACGGCACACATCCGTTGACTGGTAACGCGTACGCGGGGAGGGACTACATGGCGTGTTGTTTAGACACACGGCGTGTACCCATTTCTTTCACACAGCAAGGACACGACCTTGAACACGGGGTATACCCGGCGAGGGAGTACACGACGTGTAGTTTGGGGTACATGGTGTGTACTCATTTCTTTCACACGGTAAGGACACGACCTTCAATATGGGGTATACCCGACAAGGTGGTACACGGCGTGTACTCACACTACACGGCGTGTACATACAAAATTCTGGAAATTGTGGGAAAGGTTCATTTTACCCTCCAGAACACTTTGTGACCTTCTTTTTGACAAAGGAATGGGCCGGAGAGGTCTGGGCCATTACAACATTTTTATATCAATTTTCAATGTGAAATTGATTACAATGACCGTAATTTTATTAATTAATAAAAATGATATAATTATACTTTAAAACTATTCAAATATATTATTTAACATTATAAATAAATTTTTTGAAATAGTAGTTTTCAATTAAAATGTATTATTTTTTCACTATGCCTCAAAAATGAATCTTATCAGAAAAATACCAAAAAGTTGTCCAAAGTAAATTTTTATTTCCCACTTTAAAATAATATGATTATTTTTTTCTAATATAATTTTTAAAAGTGAAGAAAACTATATTCAAAATAGGTGTGCCATCAAAATGTGAAAAAAACTACCATTTTTTAGAAATACTTCTTTTATGTGTAAATTGGATTTTTTTCTTATATAATGTCTAGAAAACACATAAATTGAATATTAAGAATTATAAAGAATATATTATATAAATTTCCCTAATAATCCAACAAGAGTGATTAGTTTATTAATTGATATAAAACACACTTGTGCACATTCAAATAGTTTTTCATAAAAACATTTCCTTTTATTTTAGAAAAGGTTTTATATTAATTTATAATTAATTACTCACAAAATAATTAATTATATATATATGTTTGTTAAATATATTTAGTTAATATTATTCATTCATTCTATTATAATAGCTTGGTTTTAATTGTAACATTTTAAATATTAATTTTTTTTTAATCTTGATGTAGTGTGTCATGTAGACTATCAAAAATAGTATTTCATTTTAAAAAATTGGGATGTTATAATTAAATTGGGTATGTAAATTATCTTTTTGTGGAACTAGATTCATGATTGTGGGTTTGGGAAATCATAGTTGTTATCATTAGAAAGTTATAGATAATTTTTTTGATTGGGATGTTTATTATTGATTATTTAACGGTCAAAAAGATCAGGTTGATCATAATTTAAATGTATATATAACCCTTTGAGATAGTGTATGATTTAATATTAACAAAATAATGCCTATTTGACTATTTATTATGGTAAAAGAACTTTATTTAAAATCCTAGGTATATGTCTAAGTGATAATTCTATGTATGGGATAACATCCTAAAATTTTAGAAGGTTTTGAGTATGTAGTTTTCCAACAAATTAAATCCATGTTTAGATACTATAAGTGGATGCATGATCTAGAATAGATGTACCTAGGGGTAATAACCCTATAATGGGAATATTGTTCATTAACTCGATCATCACCTAATTCATGATAATGATCCCTAACTACACACCTAGTTCGACACTCAAAATGGATATACTTTGTTTATTTGAAATTCTCTTTATGAAATTGACTATGGATAGCCTAGATAGAAGTTTTTTAGGTTATACAACATAGTATTATATTTCATATGGATAACATAGATTGAAACATTGTTATTTATAAGTTAATATAAATATTAATTGACATTTTCTTTCCTGAATAACGGATAAAATATATTTTTAGAGCATAATTTCAATGATTTTGGGTTTAGAATATTTTAATAAAGTTCATGGTAATTTGGGATCTCTATTTTTAGTATTAGGTTGAGTAGTAAAATATATCACAACTCAATTAAACCTGTTTTTAAAAAATAATGATATAGTAAAACTAAGGGTGATATAGGTTGAACCAATTTTGATACATGTTGAGTTATAAGAACTATGGGAAAACCTAATAGTGTTATAAACTGAGATAAATAGATGATAAATTTTCCTATGGTTATTTATGATAATTCTTGTATAATGATCATCACTATTGTTAACTATTTTTTTAGTAATGTTTTAATCCTAAAGGAACCAAGATAACAATATATTTCATGGACAATGTAGAATCTGTCCCAATGAATTATTTAACAAGATAAGGGATCAAGTGAGAAATCTTGTGATTATTCCAAACAGACTATCAGGAATCATGATTAACAATTTGAACATAGTTTCAATCCTAAACAGAAAAAAAAATATGGATTCAAATTACATATCAATTTGTGGTGATGATGAAGGAAAGAAGATTTAATTTCATGCATGTCAAAAATAAGTGAAGAATTCCTTAAATGGGTTGGTAAATGATATAATTTTTTATATTAATTTGATAAGAAATTAAATTTTAATATAAATGGAGAATCCAAGATAAATCTTTTGCTTCAATTTTAAGAGTTGTAGGAATTATGTGACTTAATTTCCCAATCCAAGGTCCAATGAGGTAAATATTCACCAACAACCTTGAAAACACTAAAAATACTATTAAACTACAAATGATTTAATGGAAAGTAATTTTTCACTAAATATTTTCTAGTTATATATGTCAAGTATGTTTTCATCAACTACATGATATTGAGTTATAAATTAGAACCATTATTGGTATAATACAACAAAGATAATTTTTAGGGTGTGTGGGAGGTGACTCCTTATAGATCTAAAGCTTCCTCTCCTAGTACAATTCTATGTAAAATTAGGAAAATGTTATGTCTATTTATAAATCACTTATTGAAACATCTCAGGTAAATAAAGAATAATAAATTTTCATATTTATTAATATTTGAGAATTAAATATTAATTTTACTTTAAAGGGGTTGCTATGTTCGATAGCGTACCTGATACGCAACAAAGAGTTTCTTTGAAATCTTACGTTGCACACTAGTAATATAATAATATTATTTTAAATGGTAGTTAACACGTAGTCGCTGTATTGGTGGAAATGAATAGAAATAACTAAAATATGACTATATATGTTTGTTAAATGTTTTTACATTTATCCAATAAATGATAAAGGCTTAAAATAAGAAAAGAATTCAATTTTAAGCATATATACTCTAATATTCACTAAAATGTTGACTTATCACCTTTTGATGGTGAACCCTCTTTAAATATAGTTTTGGTCACTCTTATACTTTCTATTGGACCAAATAAAATTCTTTTTTAGAATTGGGAAATCAAAATTTACTTTGTGTAAAGTTTTGGTATTTTTCCGATAAAGTTCATTTCTTAATGAATAGTGAAAATGTTGTATTTTAATTCAAAACCTCTTTTTAATATAATTTATTTATATTATTAGATTATATTTTGAATTGGTTTTAAAGTGAAATTAGAATAAATTTTTACCATTTAATCAAATGGAGGTCATTGAAATTAATTTCACTTTGAAATTGGACTTAAACTAGTGTCAATCTTATGATATATATTGTTTCATAAAAACATGTTATTTGTTTTGACAACGGGAATTAATTATTAAATTAATTAATTAAACTTATATGTTTTTAATTTTTTAAAATATACATCATTTTTGAATTAGGAATATTAAATATATCTTAGGGTGAATTTTTGGTATTTTTTTGAGAAACATCAATTTTTGATGAATAGTGAAACCATTAAGCGGTAGTTAAAAAAATGATTTTTCTTTTAAATGAAACTGTACCACTTCTGTGAATTGAATTTCAAAAATCCTAAATACATGGTTTTCATTATTTTTTTATTATGTCAATTTTTTGTATTGATATCATTATGATTTCACTCAATTAAATACGAAATAGAAATGAAAGTAGCGTTCATGCGTACGTATGGTTTACCGTCTCTGTGAACGGTGCATTTCATTTCTTACCTCTAAATGTTATGTACTATTATAAATACATGTATATTATGGATATATATGATATATATGATATCCAAATCATGAATACCATTATGGATATAAATAACCTTTGACCACGTGAAAACATGTAATTGTAAGAAGTCCATTTTTGACTTGAGTACCAAATATCGACAAAACGAATATTATTAACTTAAATGATTACATAATGTTTATAACATGTCAATAAGTGATATAAAATTAATAATAATCTTGAAAAAGGTTCTTAAGAATGTAGAAATTTACTTTATTTTATTGTTCAGGAGATTAAAGAGCAATCGAGTCACGTCGGACACGAGGTAAGGGACTTCATCTCAATCTCCATTCATTGAGGAATATTTTATTTTATACACAATATTCTTTTATATGGTGTCTAAACCCGTTTGAATTTTAATTTTATACAAAAGGAATCTCTTTCTACAAAGCGTTTTACTAAATGAAAAAAAAGGAATGTTTCTTTTAATGTATGCAGTGACAATAACCTTTTCCGTCGCCACGATTATTATTTGGTCTTTAGAATCCTCAACAAGCCGTAATGTTTTTTCAAATTAAATGAATACCATTTACTCTTTTATGTATTTTGGTATTGAAAATGGTTTTTATAAAGTATTTTTATGTCAATATATTTAAGTGATATTTTGTGATCAAAATGTGGAAATGTTTTTTTTCATTATATTTGTTTTATGTCTTATGATTTTATAATGGTACTTGGACATTTGACGGGTGGTTATGTGATAAACCATATGATGGGTGGTGCCGTGAATACCAGGATGAGTGGTTACGTTATAACCTCCAATGCATTGGGTGTGGAAGTCGGCCGTATGGATATTCCATTAAGTGATATGTGTGGAAGTCGACCATATGGTTATTCCATTTAAGTATGTTTATGTCCCAAGTTACCTTTATATGTTATGTGTTCTTTATATGGGTTTTATGGTAATATTTTGGTTACAAAAGGGTAAGTAATCATCTTTTATTCATTGAAGTTTTTTTACTACTTCATAAAGGTGAAAAGTATTACTTTGATAAAGTATTCATGGTTTACCTGTTGTTTTGAAAAACTAACAGTTTTCCTTCTTTGTGTATCCATTACTGAGCTTTTTATGCTCATCCCAAGTTTTTTTTGAAATTTTTTTCACAGGACATAATGTGGAATAGGGTCAAGGATGGGATCAAGGAAAAGTCATGCTATCTTGAACATGGAACTAGACATGACTATCTTTTTTTAAGAGTTCATGTTTTGTAAAAAAAGGAAAACTTTGTAGAAGTGTCTACTGTGTAATCTTTTGAGATGTAATATTTATGATCTAATTCTCTAAAACTCTAAACCTGAAAAGATCCTCAATGTGAATTATTCATTTAATTCAATATTAAGTAATGTTTAAGGTCGGGGCCTTACAGTTGGTATCAAAGATCGGTTTAGACAACATTAGGAGTTAGAAAATTGTTAAATTTATAAGTTAATTTATGGTATGATTGAAATGATATAGAATTTAAATATTACCATGTTGCTTCACCTAAGATATTTCTGTGTTTAGAATGGTTTTCCATAGAGGAAACAAGGTAGCTATGTTGGGACGACATCAGGAGGAAGACAACCTTATTAATCAACAACCTGAGATGGTCGGAATTATAACTGAACAATTTGTTGCAGTGATGGAACAGTTGAATCAGGCTATAAATGGTGGTGGTATCCATGCACGAGATCAGCCAGATCCACCACAGAGGAACATGTCAGTGGTGGAACATTTCATGAGGAAACATCCCCCATCATTCAGAGGATCATCTGACCATGTTCTAGTTGAAGTGTGGATTAAAGCACTGGAGAAGATTTTCAATGTCAGGGGGTGTTTAGACAATCAAAAGGTTAGTCTTTCTGTTCACCATTTGGAGGGTGAAGCAGATCAGTGGTGGTCGATGGTTAAAAATATTAGGGACGTTGTTGAGATTGATGCTCTTGACTGGGATGAATTCAAAGGTATGTTTCCTGAGAAATATTTTCCTAAGGTTGTTCGAATTAGGATGGAAAAACGATTCTTGTAATTGAGGCAAGAGGACGACTCTGTGGCTGCTTATGAAGAAAAGTTCAATCGATTGGAAAGGTATGCTCCAAATTTTATCTGAGACCTTGATAGTAAAATCAATCATTTTTACTCAGGATTAAATCCAAAATATCTAATGTCATTAGCTTCTCATGAGTTCAAAAGATATGAAAATCTTTTTCGATGTGCTGAGAAGGTGGAAATGGAGTTTTTCGATGATCAATTGTTCTATAACAACCAATAGAAGAAGAGACCGAGGTGGCAGGAGAAAGGGAAAAATCCTTCAGAAAGGTCTGATGGTAAGAAAAAATGTTTTCAGTTTGTGATACATGTGGAAAAAAGCATGTTGTGGAATGTCTTTTGAATTCTGGAAAGTGCTACCGATGTGGTAAGATAGGACATAAAGCTCGTTATTGCACTAGAAAATATCAGGGTGATGGTAAGACAAAATTTGATTTACAGTTAGTGAAATGTTTCAAGTTCAATGAAATGGGTCATTGTGAAAACGAGTGTCTGACAAGGAGCTCGAGTGATGGGAACAAGTCAGACTACAAGTAGAAAGGTGTGGTGAAATTCTTTGTAACTACTTCAGCAGATGTTGGGCGATCAAATGAAGTGGTATCAGGTACTTTTTTTGTTTTTTCAGATTATGCCAATGTGTTGTTTGATTCAGGGTCTACACATTATTTCATCTCTGAAAAAATTTCTAGTAAATTGGGAATACCATCTCAAGAAATGACTCTTGAACTTTTGGTAAAAACGCCTGGGGAAAAATTTTGAGGAAAAAAGAATTTATAAGAATCTTAATATCTATATCTGTGGAAATAACCTATCTGAAAACCTTATTTGTTTGCCTCTAGTAGAGTTTGATGTTATTTTGGACATGAATTGTCTTTCTGTTTATCATGATAAGATTGACTGCAGAGCTAAAATGGTTTGTTTTCAGAAAGATTTTCATTATGTGTACAAGAATGAACGCTTTCTTTTGATAACATGTCAGGAAGTTGAGAAACTAGTAAAATATTGAAATGAATGTTACCTTGCACATATTGTGGAAAATAAAGGAACTGTTCATATTAATGATGTGCCAGTGGTAAATGAGTATCTTGATGTTATTCCTGATGAGTTCTATGGTATTATTCATGATCAAGAATTTGAATTTACTGTTGACTTAGTTCATGATTCTAAGCCAATTTCAAAACCCCCTTCTCGAATGGCTCAAGTTGAACTTTTAGAGTTAAAGAAGCAATTGCAGGATTTATTAGATAATGGTTTCATTCGACCTAGCACATCACCATGGGGTGCTCCTGTCTTGTTTTTTAAAAAGAAAGATGGTTCAATGAGACTTTGCATTGATTACAGAGCCTTGAATAACATCGCTGTTAAGAACAAGTATCCTTTGCCTCATATTGATGATTTGTTTGATTAGCTCTGGGAGGCTCAATATTTTTCAAAGATTGACTTGATATCGGGGTACCATCAGTTGAAGGTAAAGGAAGAAGATGTTCCGAAGACTGTGTTTCGTACAAGATATGGCCATTATGAATTTTTAGTTATGCCTTTTGGGCTAAAAAATGCACCTGTTGTATTCATAGACCTTATGAATACTATTTTCCATGAGTTCTTGGATAAGTTTGTGGTTGTTTTCGTAGATGATATTTTGGTGTTTTCAAAAAGTAAAGAGGAGCATGAAAGTCATTTAAGGGTTATTTTGAAAACCTTAAAATAAAAGAAATTGTATGGGAAATTCAGAAAGTGTAAGTTTTGGTTGCAACAAATTTCATTCCTAGGTCACATTGTTTCTAAATATGGAATAACTGTTGATCCTGCAAAAACAAAGGTTGTTGAAGAATGTCCAAGACCCAAAAATGTAATCGAGATTCGTAGTTTTCTTGGTTTGGCAGGCTATTACCGAAGTTTTGTTAAAAAAAATCACGGTTATCTAGTCCAATGACTAAGCTAACTCGGAAGGGTGTTAAGTTCATCTTGACAAAAGAATGTGACGATTGTTTTTTGTAATTGAAAAGAAGATTGATGAATTTTCCAGTTTTGGTACTACCTTCCAGGAATGGTGAGTTTGTTATCTATAGTGATGCTTCATTGAAAGGACTTGGTTGCATCCTAATGCATAATGATCAGGTAATTGCTTATGCTTCACGACAGTTGAAAACTCATGAGGTAAATTACCCTACACATGATTTTGAAATAGGTGTTGTTGTTTTCGCTTTAAAAATTCGGATGCATCATTTGTATGGTGTAAAGTGTGAAATATATATTGATCACAAAAGTTTAAAGTATATATTCACTCAGAAAGAATTGAAAATGAGGTAGAGGAGATGGATGGAATTAATCAAGGATTATGATTGTACAATTCATTACCATCTGGGAAAAGCAAATAAATTGGTTGATGCTTTGAGTCGAAAAAGTATTTCTTTATTAACCATGCTATGTTTGGAACGAGATCCTTTGGTTTTTTATTTGATGAACTTTGGCATAGAATTTTTTGGTGTAGGAAGTTATTCTATTTTTCTTCAGGTATCGGTGAAATCTTCTCTATCAGATAGAATTAAGCAAGCACAGAAGCAAGACAGTGATTTGAATAAAAAGGTAGAGCTGGTTTAGAAGGGTAAGTTTCCTGAATTCAACATTGATAATGATTGTGTTTTGAGATTTGGGAAGAGATTGTGTGTGTCTTGTGATTCACATTTGAAGATAGAGTTTTTATATGATGCTCATAGCACTTCGTTTTCAATTCATCTAGGAAGTACTAAGATGTACAGAGATCTTCGAGAGTATTATTGTTGGGACGGAATGAAAGGAGATATTTCTAATTTTACTATGAAGTGTTTGACTTGTCAACAGGTTAAAGCAGAGCGGTAGTTACCGAAAGGGATGCTTCATCCTTTACCAATTCCAGAGTGGAAATGGGAGAATATAACCATGGACTTCGTTGTGGGATTGCCGAAGACACCTCGAGGTAATAATGCAATCTGGGTTATTGTTGATCGCTTGACTAAATCTTCTCATTTCCTTGCTATATGAGATACTTTTTCCCTAGATCAAATTTCCCGTTTTTATCTTAAAGAGATAGTCAGGTTACATGGAGTTCCCCTCTCCATTGTATCTGATCGTGATCCCAGGTTTACTTCTAACTTTTTGAAAGGCCTTCAGAAGTCATTAGGTACTGAATTAAATTTTAGTACAACTTTTCATCCTCAATCAGATGGGCAATCAGAATGAATGATTTAGACTTTGTAGGATATGCTATGTTCTTGTTCGATGAATTATCAGGGATGTTGGGACCAAAATATTTCTTAGGTTGACTTTTCTTATAATAACAGTATTCATTCCAGTATACAGATGGCACCATTTGAGGCATTATATGGGAAGCGGTGTCAAACTCCAGCTTTTTGGGATGAAGTAGGTGAAAGGAAGCTAATGGGACCATAATTGGTAGAAGAGATGGCAGAAAAAGCTCAACTGATACAAAGACACATGAAAACAACTCAAAGCAGTCAAAAAAGTTATGCAGACAACAAGAGGAAATATCTCTCTTTTGATGTAGGTGATCATGTTTTTCTCAAAGTTTCACCATGGAAAATTGTGATGAGATTTTCTAAGAAAGGAAATTTGAGTCTAAGGTTCATTGAACCATATGAAATTCTGGAGAGAGTTGGATCAGTTGAATACCGAGTGTCTTTACCTCTGAGTTTATCTTAGGTACACAATTTCTTTCATGTTTCATTGTTAAGGAAATACATGTCAGATCCTTCTCATGTTTTGAGTCAAGAGGTAGTTCAGCTGGAAAAGAATCTATCTTATGAGGAACAACCGATCCAGATTCTTGACCACATAAAGCAAGTATTGTGGAATAAGGTGATTCTTCAAGTAAAGGTTTTGTGGAAAAACCACATGATTGAAGAGGCAACGTGGGAATATGAAAATGCAATGAGGGATAAATACCCCCACTTATTTTGATAAGTGAATAAAATTGCGAGGATGAAATTCCCAAAAGGGGGAAGCATGTAACATCTCAGGTAAATAAACAATAAGACATTTTCATATTTATTAATATTTTTGAATTAAATATTAATTTTACTTTAAAGGGATTTCTATGTTTGATAGCGTACCCAATATGCAACAAAGAGTTTCTTTAAAATCTTAAGTTGCACACTAGTAATATAATAATATTATTTTAAATGGTAGTTAACACGTAGCCATTGTATTGGAGTAAATGAATATAAATAACTAAAATATGACTATATAAGTTTGTTAAATGTTTTTACATTTATCCAATAAAATATAAAGGCTTAAAATAAGAAAAGAATTCAATTTTAAGCATAAATACTCTAATATTCACTAAAAGGTTGACTTATCGCCTTTTGATGGTGAACCCTCTTTAAATATAGTTTTGGTCACTCTTATAATTTCTATTGGACCAAATAAAATTCTTTTTTAGAATCGGGACATCAAAATTTACTTTGTGTAAATTTTTGGTACTTTTCCGATAAAGTTCATTTCTTAATGAATAGTGAAAATGTTGTATTTTAATTCAAAACCTCTTTTTAATCTAATTTATTTATATGATTAGTTTATCTATTGAATTCATTTTAAAGTTCAATTAGAATAAATTTTTACCATTTAATCCAATGGTGTTCATTGTAATTAATTTCACTTTGAAATTGGACTTAAACTAGTGTCAATCCTATGATATATATTGTTTCATAAAGACACACTATTTGTTTTGACAACGGGAATTAATTATTAAATTAATTAATGAAAATTATATGTTTTGAATTTTTTAAAATATACATAATTTTTTAATTTTCAATATCAAATATATCTTAGGGTGAATATTTGGTATTTTTTGAGAAACTTCAATTTTTGATGAATAGTGAAACCACTAAGTGGTAGTTAAAAAACTGATTTTTCATTTAAATGAAACTGTACCACTTCTGTGAATTGAATTTCAAAAATCCCACATACATGGTTTTCATAATGTTTTTATAATTCCAATTTTTTGTATTGATATAATTATGATTTCACTCCATTAAATATGAAATTGAAATGAAACTAGCGTTCATGCGTACGTACGGCTTACCGTCTCCATGAACGGTGCATTTCATTTCTTACCTCTAAATGTTTTTCACTATTATAAATATATTTATATTATGGATATATATGATATATATGATATCAAAATCATGAATATCATTCTGGATATAAAGAACCTTTGACCACGTGAAAACATGTAATTGTAAGAAGTCCATTTTTGACTTAAGTACCAAATATCGACAAAACGAACATTACTAACTTAAATTGTTACATAATGTTTATAACATATCAATAAGTGATATAAAAGTAATAATAATCTTGAAAAAGTTTCTTGAGAAAGTAGAAATTAACTTTAGTTTATTATTCGGGAGATTAAATAGCAATCGAGTCACGTCAGACACGAGGTAAGGGACTTTGTCTCAATCTCCTTTAATTGAGGCATGTTTTTTTTATACACAACTTTATTTTATACGGTGTATAAATCCCTTTTAATTTTAATTTTATACAAAAGTAATCTCTTTCTACGAAGCGTTTTACTAAACGACAAAAAGGAATGTTTCTTTTAACGTACGCGGTGACAATGACCTTTTCCGCCGCCGCGAGTATTATTTGGTATTTGGCTTCCTCAACAAGCCGTAATGTTTTTTAAAATGAAATAAATACCATATAATCTTTTATATATTTTGGTATTGAAAACGGTTTTTATAATAGATTTGTTATGTCAATATATTTAAGTGATATATTGTGATCGAAATGTGGAAATTTTTTATTTCCATTATATTTGTTTTATGTCTTATGATTTTATAATGGTACTTGAACATTTGACAGGTGGTTACATGATAAACCATATGACGGGTTTTTCTGTAAATACCATGATGGGTGGTTACGTTATAACCTCTAATGCATTGGGTATAGATTTCATCCGTATGACTATTCCATTAAGTGATATGTGTGGAAGTCGACCGTATGGTTATTACATTTAAGTATGTTTATGTCCCAAGTTACCTTTATATGTTATGTGTTCTTTATATGGTTTTTATGGTAATATTTTGGTTACAATAGGGTAAGTAATGATCAATTATTCAGTGAATAGTTTTTACTACTTCATAAAGATGAAAAGTATTACTTTGATAAAGTATTCATGGTTTACCTGTTGTTTTGAAAAACTAACAGTTTTCCTTCTTTGTGTATCCCTTACTGAGATTTTTATTCTCATCACAATTTTTTTTTTTGAAATGTTTTTCACAGTACATAATGTGTAATAGGTTCAGGTATGGGATCAAGGAAAAGTCATGCTATCTTAAACATGGAACTAGACATGACTCTTTTTTTAAGAGTTCATGTTTTGTAAAAAAAAGGGAAACTTTGTAGAAGTGTCTGCTGTGTAATCTTTTGAGATGTAATAGTTATGATCTAATTCTCTAAAACTCTAAACCTGATAAGATCCTCAATTTGAATTATTCATTTAATTCAATATTAAGTAATGTTTAAGGTTGGGGCCTTATACATATAATAATTTTTCATATAGATAAGTTTCATTCCATATCCTAAATTAACTCATGATATTTGTAACATCCCAAAATACAGGCCATTAAACTATGCCCTGAGCTAATGGGCAACATGGTGGTAAGAGAACCTCCCCATACACCATAGGCTAACAACTAACTATGAGGGTATATGGAGATACCATGGAGAGACAATACCATCATGATCAGAGTCACATAGCAGTTTCAGAAAATATAAATAGTAGAATAAAAATATAATAATAATGTATAGTGGTGGTAAATCATCCAGAGAGTACAAATAGAAAAAAAATGTAGATAATATTAATTATAACATGATCATTATATCCTGATTTTATAAAAAAATGCAGTAAATACATTTAAATGGACATCTAGTTCAATACATGTGTCAAAAATATAAAAAACCATAATGACTATCTCTAGATAGCATCACAATCCATATCCCGGTCCTATGCTCCCTCGCTCCTATGCACAATGAGTCAAGCATTGAAAATGGTTCACATGTTATGGTCCCTACCTTCATCCATGAAGTCAATCCGGGTACCCAATGTCGGTATAAACAGGGTGTGAGATAACACTCAGTAGGTCACCACCAATGGTGTCTATAACAATTTTAGTCTGTGCATATAAGCTGAAGAAATGTACAAGATATAAAAATAAATTAAATGTGATTATTTACAACCTACTATGGCTCACTATTTATAAGATATCCTAGAAAAAAAATTATAAATCATAGAAATACATCATATGTCGACTATGCCAAGAAATCAAATTTCAGACCCACATGTCCTAATCCAAGGAATATAAATGTCCAAGGCATCCATTTTAATCTAGATCCATGGAGTAAAAATTTCTAGGTAACTAATGTAATCATTTATCCATGGAGTATAAATTTTCATTGCATCCAAATTAGTCATGGATCCATGGAGTATAAATTCATTTGGCATCTATGTTGATCCTCAAAGAAATACTGAGCCATCCATAATCAACCTGATCATATAAGGAAATTAAGGGTCACTCATTAACTTCTCCATATGTCTTTTAACCCGTTTAATAATTCATTTCATAATAATAAATAAGACATTAGTTCATCCAAACAATTCCAAATTTTCCATTTATAACATTTCTCCATTTTAATTATATGTAATCACGTGGAAAGGAGGCATAATCCCTCTCCGATCATATCACTAAGTTCAATAAGGCTCCCCCTAAAAAGTAATGATCATAAAAACCAATTGGGTGGTATATCTTGGTAAGATATATGAACACACCTCAAAGGTGTTTCGGTTTGAGTTCAAAAACCTCAAACCCTCACATGGTGTTAGGTCTGAAACCTAACATGGTTTCAATAATTTAATTATGGAATTCAATTAATTCGGGGGAAACATCCTAAAATTTTGGTGTGAGGAAAAATGATAACTATATATAAAACAAATAGAATTTTATAGAGATGATATGTACCACATATCGTTTTCCCTTGGTAGAACACCCCTCCAATATCAGCTATTAACTTAACTCGGAACAAAATAAACTAGAAGAACAGAAGTATACCCTGAAAATAGGGAATATTTGCATGAACAAAAATAGAATAGTTGGTAGAAATAATAACATATAAATGATCCTAAGGACCAAAGAACTTACCTATTGGAATACAATGAGATGATCACATCTCCAATCAGATTTTTAATGACAAAACATAACTAAACCCTTGGATTGGAGTTTCACTGAGAGAAAAGACAGCTAGTTTCTCAAGAAAAAGGGAAAGGAGGAGGTAGGTTAACCCTAAAATGAACTTGGGGGAAAATGTCAAATTACCCATTTTAAATTGGGTCACATTTTATGGACACTTGGTTGTCCAATCCATCCACCAATTTTTCATCCTTTACTATCTATGGAGGGACCTCGCACAATTCAGGCACATTGTTTGGGAAACCACGTATAAAATGTTCTTTTTGTCCCTATTAAAAATTAAAGATACCCCATATGGGCATTTGGCCTAGTTTTCTTAGTTTCATCAAACCTTGAATCGCACTTATACTCCATGTAAAACCCCACTTGGTTAGTAGTAATCATGCATCCTAGGATGCACCATTTCTATTAATTGTGTGGCCCAACTGATTCTTCTGAAAACTGAGCCTCTAGGTTCGAAAATATCCCATACACCCCCTAAAACTACCATGACCTCATTAGGCACTCACATTTTTCCAAAATAAAGGATTAAAATTAAAATTAAAATGATCTATACCTCATAGAAAAAACCTAGGATCTTATAATCTCCCCCTCTTAAGAAAACTCATACTCGAATTTCTCTTTTGAGGGTAGTAAAGCATCTAAAAAGAGTTTTGGAAACTAATCATGTACATCCATATATCTCTCTCTCTCCTAGATCTCATCCTACACATGGTTGTGATTCCATATCACCCTTATTAAGGAACTGACCTTCCTTGAAGATCATTTGTGCTATGATCAATGATTCGTATAAGATGATCCTTGAAGGTTGAATCTACATATAACTCAACCATATTTAGATGAAGAGGGTGATATGGGTTTGGGTTATAATGATATATCTATGACACATGGAAGACATTATGCATGGCTCGGTACTTCTAAGGTAATTTAAAGTAATATTATACTATCTTTAATCTCTCTAAAACCTCAAAAGTATTAATATATTATGGTGACAGCTTACACTATCTCTAAATACTTATGTTACTTAACCTTAGTGAGATATATAAAAGGACTTAATTCCCGAATTAAAACTTTAGTGGTCATCGATGCTAATTGTTCTAGGAATTTTTTCTTGAATGTGTTGTATCCATCCATTTATATAGCAGTTGAACCTACTCTGAAGTCTTCTGAACTACACATGATCCAAGCAGTGCTGCCTCCCATGCCACTAGATTGCCCAGAGGTGATAAAAATAGCACACTGTAGAAATCCCCATTAAGTATCATCTATATATCCACATGATATTTGTTGTTGTAAGTGAAGTCAACCAGGGTTATATGTTTCACCAAAGAGCTCCCAAAATTGAGAATTCATACTATAACTATGCCCCCTAGAACTTGTATTATGCACTTTGACTGGCCATCAGTTTTTGGGTTGTATATCATTCTCAATATCACCATTGTACCTAATTACCTATGTAATATTTTCCAAAACTGAGATAGAAACTAGGAATCCATATCTAATAAAATGGTATAAAGAACCCCATGAAGGTACATAATCTCACAAATATGAAGTATCCCAAACTTTTTCACTAAGAAGGTCTCCCCAATTGGTAAAAAATGTGTGACCTTCATTGGCTGATCCACAACAACCCATATAGAATCACTACCTCACAGTTACCTTTGAAACCCAATCAAAAAATCCATCATAACATTATACCATTTTCACTAGGGAATTTGTAACTATTGTAAGAACCTAGTTACTCACTAGTGTTATACCTTCACCTAATGATAGGGGGAGAACTTAGTGATAAAACGTTCTTTTTATCATTACATATCAGTCCACTAATACTGATAGTGTAAATCTCAATACATCTTGGTAATTCCAAGATGTACTTCCCATTATGGGGAATTAAATTCATGCATTATACCCTTTAGGATGACTTCTAGAACCTACACATGCCCATAAATATGTATAATTTCATCCTCCCCAATGGTCCAACCAGGAGGATGGATCTCACCTACCATGATCTCCCTTGGGACTAATACCTCATAATATGAAATGTTTTCCATTATCACCCTATCTAGAAGAGTGAAAGACACCACCACATATTATAGAAAATCCTTACATGAATATTATTCACCTATAAGTGAATCTCAGTTAATAACGACATAAATATTCATAAACCAATTGCATCTTTAACTGCTTATGTCTGAGCCGTCTGTCTTAGAGTGTCTGCTATAGTATTTCCTTCACTAGGAAAGTAGGCTAGCCCAAAATTGAATGAATAGAGATACTCAACCCACCTTCTCTGCTGAAGGTTCATGTCACATTGCATAAATATATACTTAAGGATTTTGTGGTCTATGCACACCAAAAAACTCTCACCTTGAAAATAGTTCCTCCAACAGTGCATGGCATGAACCATGGATACCAACTCGAGATCATGAACTAGGTAATTCCACTCATTAGGTCTCAATTGGAGAGACTTGTATGCCATGACTCTATCCCCTTTCATTTGGACAGCTCCTATCTTGATGCATGATGCATCATATTGACCCATATAACTTCTTCCAGGATCTGGAAGAATTAGGATTTGCAATGAATTCAACCTTACCTTAAGGTCTTGAAAATAATTTTCCTATGTTTTAAACCATATAGATTTAACCCCATTATTAGTCAAGATAGTGAGAGGTATGACTAGATGTAAAAATTCGTGTATGATGTCTATGTAACAACCATACAATCATAATAAACTCTAAACATCAAATAAATACTTAGGATGCTCCCAGGAAACCACAACACTCTTCTTCTTTGGGTCAAAAAATACTCCTATATCTAAGATGGTGTGACCCAACCAATGAACTTTATATGTCCACAACATGAATTTTGTGATCTTTTTTGAAATACTATGCTCTCTTAGGGTATTCAAAAATAATAATTTTATTTTTTATGATCATGTTGATTCTAGGAATACACAAATATATAATCCACAAAAACCACAATGAAAGATTAAAAATTTGGGTAGAAAACCCAATTCATCAAATCCATGAAAACTAATGGTGCATTCATGAGATTGAATGGAATAACCAGATACTCATAGAGTCCATTCCTACTAAGAAAAAATATGTGAGTTATATCTTCCAGCATGACATATACCTGGGGGCAACCTGACATCAAATAATTTTTTGAGAAAACCCAAACTCCTAAATCTGATTGAATAAGTCGTCGATATGGGATAAAGGATACCAATTTTTAACCAACAACTGGTTCATTTTTTGGTAATCCACACATAGCCTGAGATTTTTTCCTTCTTTCTTGGAGAGAAGGACTAGAAGACCCCACAGATAAGTATTGGTTCATGTAAACCCATTTTCATGTAATTCCATTAGTTGTCTGTTATGCTCCTGAATCATAGTAGTGTCCATCCTATATGGAAGAATGAATACTAATGTAGCTCCTGGAACCAATACAATAGAGAAATACACCTCCCTCTGAGGATGTAAGCTAGAAACTACATCTGAGAATAAATCTCTGAAATGATATACCACTGAATGAAATTCATATTTCCACATTCCCTAATCATCTATATAAAGACTAGAAAATTGGACTGCCACTCCCCATCACCCATGTTTCTCTAATACAGTTTACCTTCCTGGAAAACATAATCACCCTTTTGGATATATCTACTACTCTCTAATGGTGTCAAGGATAGCCTCTAGTGATAGAAATCAACTTGGTAATGATAAGGAACAAACCCATAAAATTCAAGTATGGAATCATTTCCCTTAATCCTGAGAATAAAGAGATTCCATTAGAAGTGATACTTACCTATCTCAAGGGGAAATACCTACACTGGCATATATTCTCTAATCAATTTCCCAACAGATTACCAAGTGTCATAATACTATTAGAAAACTCCACATCGAGCCCAATTCTCCCAAAAATATTTATAGATATGAAATAATGTCAATAACCTATGTCAAAAACGGTATATACTAGAGTAGAATATACTAAGATCATACCTTTCATTGTATATGATACAACACTCTTCTCTTTAGGTATAAAATTTATTAAATATATATGGCCTGAATAGTGACCCTGATAAACAACCTAACTACCCAGAGTGGGCCCACTCTATTTTCAATGGGAAACCTCTACCCCCCCCCCATCCACAACCACCCCATTGGCCTAAATTATTGGTATTATTCCATCTCCTAGAATGATTTGGAGCTGTGAATACCACTTCTAAACCTAGAGTTAGTGCCGACCCCCTATCGATGCACACTAGAGGGATGTAAATTCAAATACTTTTTCAACGACCCATTCTACCATAATTTTGGCACTTGAATGGGTCTTTAGCACACTAGTTCCTCATGTATCCTTGCCTTCCACACTGATGATAGAAGACAAAACTACCAGTACTCACACCTTGTCTAGTATTACCCTGATGAAAAGTCTCAAAATAATTCTTCCAGCCACTTGATCTTAACCACTATGTAAATAAGATTCACCAGCCTACTATAGGCCCCAATCTTCTATCAAGTTTCATTCCACAGTAATCTACAAATTTATTATCATAGTTATAGTAGTCTACTGAAACAAATTCATCTATGATTGAATATAATTTTTGAGACCTTCCTCAAAGTGTCTCATCCTAGATGGCTCATCATAAAGATGGATATGTACAAATAAATGGATATCTATAAAATGGGATAATTACACCAGGAGGGTCATAGCACCTTGCTCTAGATGAAAAATCTCACTGGATCATTCATCTCTCAATGTCTCTAATAGGAATTATTCATAAAATATGGTTTAGATATCCCTCAAAACCATTTTTGAAATCATATCATCATGGTTTAGTAAATCCATCTAGTTCCTAATGTATCCTTAAATAATTTACATTGTGAGGTTGACTATCCACTCTAGAAGAGTCTCTAAGTTCTCATAGATAAACAAGATAGTCTCAAGCCAAAACTCAATAGATTATGGACCACTTTCCCCTCAAAAATGGGTTTCTTCTATAGTAGGAATGCATGTTTCAACTCTACTATAGTCAATACAAGCTATGGGGATCCCTAAACGCTCTATATAAATCATAGTAAGCCCTCTCAAAACTGGGGATCAGCACCCATATCTGGCATATTGGTCAGTTATTCAAGTTTTTATACTGGATATTATACAAGAAGGTTAAGGCCCACCACCTCTAGAGCATGGTCTCCCCCCCCCCTCATACCACATGACTGGAGGTCTCCATGGTGGAATATCTCTACAAATTTCAAACACATGCCTCAGAAAATATTTGGTGCCAACAAGATCACAAATATAAACATAAGACAGGTACATTCATTCCTATAACAAAGACACACCCCTCTACCTACTCCTAAATCTGGGACTAGGTAATAGGAAAAATTGTATAGAAAATCGGAGACATTACCTACTTCCCACAACTAATTTTTGGTTAAGTTCAAGCTATCTTGTCCACATCATGGGTCCCTGTTTATGGGTTTTCAAGTGCAATTATAAAGGAAACACACTTTTAATTTGAAATTTCCAATTCCATTTAATAAAGAACATTTCATTTCAAAAATAAAAATCATTTAAATTCATATTTTCATTATAATTCATTTTAGGTATTTAAATTATATAGATTACCATTTCAAATTTATAAAGGCTTATAAACATTATAAATTTAACTAAGGAATAATTTTAATCACAACTAAAACACATTCCAGCCTATGCGACCAATGGTACATGACTCAACATCCTATAATTGACTACTTAAGGTGTTTACATTAATCTATATAGAAAATCACTGTTAGATTAATGAAAGAACTTTATGTACCAATTATGTTTCTCAGTCCCCTACACATATGTGAGTAGAATAACAATTATATCAAACAAATCACACATAATAATATCATAAATCCAAGAAATGTATCCTATATGGCATGAAATATGCATGGAATGTGAATTTAATATAAGCCTAAAATTATGCATGATTAGGGATTCATTACCATATCGGGACACGGATAAAGTGACACCCTAAATAATAATAATAACAAAATCACATATAATGTGATTCACCCAACTATGAAATCAAATCCAGAATAATAGAAACAAATCAAAACATCAAGTCTTAGTTCCAGGTAATTAATATTTTCCATATATATGAGTTAACAACTCCTAGGTATAGTTCATTAACAAATTTCAGCACCTTTCTAATCTTCTATCTACCATCCCAAAAGAGTAAGCCAAATAAAATGTTTTGATACCACTTTATAACTTCCCAAACAAGGATCCACTAAATGGTACACCAATCTGATGGGTCACATGGCCTAAATCATGCCTCCCCATACACCTGATGTTTCTGATAAACTGAGAGGGTCTAAGGTGATACCATGGAGAGAGTATACCCTCATGATCATAGTCACACAATGGTGTCATAAAATATAATCAAAGGAATAAAAATATAATAATAATGTACATTATTGGTAAATCATTTAGAGAGTAGAGATACACAAAGTCTGAGGAAATATAAAATATAACATGATGATTATGTATTGATTCTATACAACAAGGTAGCAAATACAAGGAGACAGGAATCCCATAAAATACATGTATCAAAAATAAAAAATGACTAAAATGACTATCTCTAGATTGAATCATGAGCTATACCTCAGTCATGTTCCCCATTTCTCCTATGCAAGACAAATCAAGAATTGTAAATATGGCGCTTTCCATGTTCCTGACTTACTTTAATAAAGTCTATTCAGGTACCAAATGAAATCCTGAATAATGTGTGAGATAACACTCAGTAGGAAACCACCAATGGTGTCTATAAAAAGTCTATTATATGCATATAATCTAAAATAGTATGAAATATATAATAGGAATAATGTAAATGTGATACTGTATAGAATTACATGGATCACTATAAACAAGAAATCATAACCACGGATGACTATAAATCATGGAAAATGCAACATATACAGACAACTCTATGAATTCAAGTGTCATACCCGCATTTCCAGATCTTAGGAGTAGAAATGTACAAGGAATCTAATGTAATCCAAATCCATGGTGTAGAAATGTCATGTCATCCAAAGTAATCCAGGATCCATTGATTATAAATTTTTTTACATCTAAATTAATCCCAGATCCGTGGAGTATAAATGTTCATCTCAACCATGGTTGTCCTTGGTCCCATACCGAGAAATCCATCATCGACATGATCACATAAGGAAATCAAGGCTCATTCAGTAATTATTATCTTTATCATTAAACCCATTTCATAATCCCTTTTATAATCATACCAAATCCATGATTTCATCAAAATCATTATAAATTTTATATTCAAACTATTTAACCAATTTAATAAAATTTAATCACATCAAAATGAGTCATAATATCTCTCCTAAAATATCACTTAGTTTAATAAGGATCCCTCTAAAAGGAGAGTTCTTACAACCCAAAATGGTTGTATATAATGGTAATATACATGAAATCAACTCAAAGGTGGTTTGATTTGAGGTTGAAAACCTCTAACCATCACATGGTGCTAAGTGGGAAATCTAACATTGTTCCTATAATTTAATTAAGATTTTCAATTAATTAAGGGAAACTCCTTAAAAGTATTGTGTTCAGAGAAATGTACACAAGCTATAAAACCCTAATCCTTATTTTATTGGATGAGTTATTATCTTCAAAAATCATATTAGGGACAATTTTATGGCCTCTTAGAACCACGTAGATGAATTTTATCCTTTTATTAAATGATATAAAATTCATAAAAAACTAAAATTTCACCAACTACTTTTAATAAAGTATAAAATTCTATCCATGACTCATTTGTGGTTATTTGGGAATTTTATAGTAACTATATTAACCCTTAATGAGTAAAAATCCACGTTTTCATGGTATGAGTTAAAAGGTGTAACTAAGTGTTAAAGCCAAAAAAAATAAGTGTAATAATGTGACCTAAACAAGTATAAAAATTATTGTTTGAGATTATTTAGGAATGTAATCATATTAGTTTCTAAATAAATAACTTTATATATATTTTTAATTTAAAATTAATTTATATTAATTTAATATGTTTTAGAGTATCCAAAAGTGTTCCTCAACTCAATTATAAAAGGGAACCTCCTACAACACTTTCTTACACCATATTGAGACTTATATAGTGACAAAAACCTTCAAATTTATAATCCCAATTTCTTTATACATGTTTTTGAGGTTTTGGTTCTTCCAAAATACCATCCCTAGATCCCTTAAAAAGGGATCTAAAGGAAGTCCACCAAATAAGAGGTAATTATTTTTAATAACTCATTCGAGTTCATTTCTTATTTTACATCCTCTTCATGTGTTGTTTCCATGATAATGTAATAAATCCATTATCATATATATGATTAGATTTTATTTTGTTTATGGGATAAACATATTAAATTTTGTATCAATATTATGAAAAGAAAAAACATTGCGTCTGCGTACATACGGATTATCATCTCCACACTGTGGGGTAATCTGTTTTTCATCACCACTTTACTTAAATGGGTATAATGATGAAAATAATGGATATATGTTATAATTATTCTATGATATAATTTTTTTTAAAATTAATACACCATACAATTACTCATCCATTATCTTATTAAGTGAATAATATCATCTCTCGTGCATACGTACGACCTACCGTCTCGACGATGCGATGCGATTAATTTTCCATATCCAGCATTAAAATAATGGATATAAAAATTTATGTAAAGATTAAATAAGATATTTATAACATTAATATAATTTTTTATATATTTTATATATATCATTTTCTATGTAATTGAGAATTTTACTATATAACATGTATTGAAAAATAAAGCAATTGACACTCGAAACAATGGTAAAAACGAAATATTATCAACAAAAAAGGTGAAAAAATAATATAAGAATATGATATATGATAAAATAAATATTAATAAGGTTCTGATATAATTTAATAACATTATTAAAACCATTAAACATGATTTTAAATCAAATTCAACTAAAAGAAGCGTAAGGTAAGGGACTTTGTCTTAATGTTTTTTCATTGAGGTCCTTTTTTATGTTATACACCCACCTTATTTTATGAAGTGTATATACAGACCCATTGAATTATCATGTTATTATCTATACATTAATTTAATTGTTATCAATTTATTTAATGTATTTTTAAATGTCATTCTTTCATGGGTATTATGATTTAAATGTTCAAATTGGTATGGGATACCATGAATGATTAAAAATTTAATTATCAAATATTTTTTTCATTTTCAATATTCTTGATATTATTTTATATATTATTATATATAAAAGGATTATAAAAGAAATTTTATGTATATTTTTTAATTTCACTTAAATTATTTCAAAATGGAATATTTTAACATGTTTAAAATGGAACTTTTTGGAAAATGACAAAAGGAATATTCTATTCTTAACATATAAAATGATAATAACTTTTCTTCTACTCTGACCATCATTTTATTTTCATCT
Organism: Viscum album; assembly: GCA_963277665.1. Classification (NCBI taxonomy): domain Eukaryota; kingdom Viridiplantae; phylum Streptophyta; class Magnoliopsida; order Santalales; family Viscaceae; genus Viscum; species Viscum album. Next base: position 1,534,647,139 of record OY728156.1, on the reverse strand, counting down.
TCAATTTCAAGATTTCATGTTTTCTTAAATGAAAAAACCAACTTTATTTTTTTGATTATTTTGGTATTGAAAATGGTTTTTCAAAAAGAAGGTGTCTTGGTGTTGTAAATGGGTTCTTAAAAGAAAAGGGTATTTTTATATGAAAGTGTTTTTCATATAGGTTTAACAAGAGTATTTAATCAATAATTTTTTTGGGATACCATTTAATGTATTTCAATGTATGTCAAAATTATTTGTTTAATCTTGTACTTCATTGAGGTAAATCTATTATGATACTATATTCCATACATTAGTAAATAGTTTATGTTCAGTTTTACTAAGGAAGTATCTATGTACCGTATGACTAGTTATTATTTTTTAAAGGCATATTTATTTATTATTTTTTTTATTGAGTTGAGGAATGTTTTGGACCTGTACGACAAGGGTTTGGTACCATTTAAATTAATACCCTGGATGCATCCATAGTCTCTTAAGATGAAATTAGTTGACACAAAATCCATCATTTTTGTTTCCTTAAGGTTTTAAATTGTTAAGATGATATATCGTGACAAAAATTAGATGGATTTATACCCATAGACATAATCTATCCTGAGGATATATCTCGATAAAAACTATCTTAAGGGTATATCTTGATTGTATAGACACTCATCATTATATATTCTATCATTATTATTATTCAATGTGATTATTTTATTAGTTAGAATATCCATGAAAAAAAATTTAATATCATGTACATATTTATATGGAATTATTCAATGATATTATATTCATCATATGTTTATTATTCATTATTAATTCAAATTTTCTTCCATTGTAATTTACCCCCACTAAGCACTTGAGCCCACTCATTTATTATGTCTTATTTTTTCTGGACATTCCAAGAAGTCTATTATGACTGATATGCGGGTTTAATCTTGGAGAATAATTTTTTTCTCAAAAGAAAATACTTTTTGTACTTTATGTTTAGAATTTAACGTTAATTTCAAATATGTATCTAGTTTACCAAGACTACTAAACTATTCTGTCCTTTGGGATGTGATATCTAGTATCTTATACCAATGTAATAATTTAACGATCCAACTCTAGGCTTCTGGGTTTGGGGAATTATAGTTGGTGTCATAGAAAGTGTAGTAGAGACATTGGGAACTATATTTAAGAAATCATGAATTAGAAAACATAACCTTATGACAAACTTTGATGATAAGTCTATGTATCAGATAACATCTTATAGATTAAGAATCATAGATTGAGAAGAATATTCCATGATCTAGACATATTATAAATGATTCTCCATGACTATATCACTATGAATAGTGTTTAACACATTATTCTTCGGATTTTGGTCAATAGTTAGAGTCAGCAAGATTTTACAAGTATTGGTTATGCTGATGAAAATAAGGATACTTCAAGAGAAAAATGAAAGGAAATAGGTATTATTGAATATGTTGGTGAAGCATGGTTAACGGTTTAATAATGAAGAATAATGATTAATGTTTTTGGGTTTTTGGGTTTTTTGATTCAAGAATTATTTCATCAATGTTGCTCTGGTTATAATAATCATGAGATATATAAGGATTGTACTTCATTACTTCTTATTTAAGTATTTGGAAGAATTAATGTTTTATATGGTTTTTAAGGTGTTTAAATATTCATTATATGATAATAAAAGCTAAATTACATTGTTTATGGAATCTGATATTAAGATTGATTTTGGAAATTTAGATATTTTTTTACTGTGAATTTGAATAGATATATTTTTCATGAGTCTTAAGGTTGGAAAAGATTATGTTGAAAATTGGATATTTTTTTAGGATAAAGTATGATTTATTGGATAATATTTAGTGACATTTTTTGTTTTAGTAAACATTTATAGGATGTAGAATATACTTTCTAACCTAATGATTCATTAAAAGTCCTCCAAGCATAAAAATTCATCTTAAATATTCACCTCTATGTACATGAAATGAATTGAAAATGAACTGAATCGCCACCAAAGGATGAAATTATAAAATGGAAATAAATCAAGTAAATATTTTTTATTTATTTATATATATTATAAAATAATCCCTAAAATATAGAAAAATAATTTTTAGTGATAGTACTATTCATTCAATTTTCATTCAAAGAAATAGATTGCCACTTTATCCCATCACATATTTACAGTTTTGTGATGGTAGATTTTCTGATCACCATGTTCTCTATCACTCCCCATCAGAACATGATGGTTATATTTCTCTTCCATGTACAAGTTATCACTTACCACTAATTATATCTTATTTTAAAGCCTAAGTTTTTGTAACTTTCACATTTCTCTTTCCCAATTATTAAGAGGATGTTTTATTAACCATATTTCCAATGTGGGTTTCCCACAAAAGAATTTTCAAGTATCAACTTTTGATTTTTGAAGTGAAATTTGAAATTGAGGTGATAAAATATATTTATGTATGGAAGAATTTAACACCCTAATATTTTATAGTATGTATATTTTTAAATTTAATCTCTTTGATAGTTCACATTTCATGCAACACCGAGATTAAACGAACAACAATATGCTATTAAATTTTATTATTTTTACACTAGTCGTTTTGTGAGAGATTGTGAATAGGATTAATGAAATTATGAACTTATAGTTTACACATGTTAATAAAATTAATTAATTTGTTACCAATTAATTATAAATAAATATTAAAACCAATTTAATATAAAGGAAATGCTTTAATAAAAATAATTTAAATGCGTAAAAGTGAGTTTTATTCCAATAAGAAAAACAAACAACACTTTTTTGAATTATTTTAATAAAATATTTATAATATATTAAATACATTTTTTAACATTAATACTATGTGTTTTCTAGACATTATATAATAACAAACCCAATTTTATGCAAAAAAAGATGCATTTTTATAATAAGACAGTTTTACAGCCTTTTGATGGTACACTTGTTTTAAATCTAGTATTTGAAACTTTAATAAATTATATTTTAACAAATAAACTTATTATTTAAAAATTTCATATAAAAACTATGTTTTTTCGATTTTTTTTATTTTCTGATAAATTTCTTGTTTTGATGAATAGGGATGAAATATTTCATTTTGATTGAAAACAGCTTTTTTGTATAAATAATTTATAGTCTAAAATATTATTTTTAATAGGTATTAAAGTATAAATAGATAAATGTTTATCATTTAATATAATATAGGATATTTTAATCAATTTCACATTGAATTTAGGTATGAAAACATTTCAATCTTTTGAATGTTTTCACTTCAAAAACTTGTTTTCTTGGTCATCAATGGGATTATTTTTAAATTAATTTTATCCAATTATATAATTTGAATTTTGAAAAATGGATTCTATATTTGGTATCAAAAGTTCCAAATTTAGTTAATTTTTCTCTTTTATTTTTTGGAAAATATAAATAGTAACTTTCTTATTTTTTTAAATTACCATGGTTAGGGATAAATTAAGCAATTAAGGGTAAAAATAATATTATAAGTTTTATAAAATTACCATAACACTTTTCCTAATATTTATTGGATGAGTTATTATCCAAAAAAATCCTTATTGGGATGATTTTATGGCCTCTTAGATCCACTTTAAGACTTTAAGCCTTTTGTTGTATTTTATTCTAAGGAAAGTCAAATATGTCGTACTCATGTTTTTAATAAGTATTACATTTTTTATATAAAGTTATTTATAAAATATCATTTAATATAAATAGTCATTTTAAATATAAATTTTTTATCTAAATAATTATTATTTTATTTTATTTTTTAGGGAATAAATAATTAAATTAAAGGCTTCATAAATGATGATGTAGTAATTGTTTAATTAGTGGATATACCAAATAAATGTTATCAAAAATATTAAAATATATGTAATTTTATCTAATTAATGTCATATATGAATTTTATAGATTACCAATACATATTAGGGATGTATTGAATGTTTTTTTTAAGTTATATGGGGTATTTTTATTTTTTTAAAAGTCAACGGATGAATAGTGTCAAAATTGACATTAATTATAATTCAAAATAAATGATATTTTATTAAATGATATAAAACCCATAAAAATCTAAAATTTATCCAAATAATAGGAATAATGTATAAAATTCAATCCATTACTCATTTAGTGTTATTTTGGATTTATATATTAATTATATTAACCTTGAAAGAGTAAAAAAGCCAAGTTGTCACAGTAAGAGTTAGAGGGTTTAACTAAGGGTTAAATCCAAAAGATAGGTGTAAGAATGTGAACTAAACTAGTATAAAAATTATTTATTGATATTATTTCGACCCATAATCATATTATATTGTAAATAACTCATTTTTTATCAATTTTTAATTAAAAATAAATTTATATTAATTTAATATTTTTCAAGTTTCCAAAAGTACCCTTCACCTCAATTACAAAAGGGACCTCCTGCCTCACTTCCTCACACCACTTTGATCCTTCTATATTGAACAAAACCTACCCATTTATCTTCCAAAAATCCTTATACAATTTCTAGAGGATTTTTTCTTCCAAAATATCTACCCTATATCCCTTAATAGGATATATAAAATAAGTCCACTAAAAATGAAGTCATTGTTTCTACTAACCCATTTAAGTTCATTTATTCTTCTACTTCCACGCCATGTGTTGTTTAAATTATAATGTAATAAATCAGTATCATATATATAATTAGATGTTATTATTATTATGGGACAACTGTAATCTAATTTTTATTCATCCTATGAAAAGAAAAATCACAACATGTTTGTACGTACGACTTATCGTCTCCATGTCATGGTGTAATCTATTTTTCATCACCACTTAACTTATATGGGTATAATGATGTAAATAATGGATGTATATTTTAATTATGACATGGTATTGGTTCTTTAAAAATTAATATATCATAAACTTCTCCTTCCTTTCACTTATTAAGGGAATTATACCAGCTCTTATCTGTACGTACAGCCTACCATCTCTACAACGGGATGAAATTCATATTCTATATATAAAATTCAAGAATGGATCTAAAAATGTATATAATGAATAAATATGATATTTATAACATTAATAACGTTCTTTATATGTTCTATATATATCCTATTCAAAATTACTGAGACTTTTATGATAAAGCATGCATAGTAAAATGAAGCAGGTAACACGCAAAATAAGGGTAATAATGAAATATTATCAAAAAAAAGGTGAAACAATTATATAAGAAGATCATATATGATAAAATAATTCTGATAAATTTTCAGATATAAGTTAATAACATTCTTAAAACCATTATGCATTATTTTAAATGTTTTTAAACTAAAGGAAGCATAAGGTATAAGACTTCATCTCAATATCCTTTCACTGAGGCGTAGCTTGTTGTTATTAACCCACCTTAATTTATGAGGTTTATATACAATACCATTGAATTATCATGACATTATTAAGTAATTAATTTAATTATTACAAAGTTATTTGATGTCTTATTAATTTTTATTCTTTCATTTGTATTATGACGTAAATGTTCTAAGTGGAATGGTAAACTTTGAATGTTTAAAGATTTAATTATCAAGACATTTTCTCTATGTCCATATTCTAGAAATTATTTTGTATATTTATTTATATAATGTAATTATAAAGGAAATTTTATGTCTAATTTTTAAGTTCATTCAAATTATTTTAAAATATAATATTTTTACATGTTTTATATGGAGTGTTTTGATGAATGACAAAAGGAATATTATTTTCAAAACATACATGATGAAAATGAATTTTCCTCCACCATGGAAATTATTTTATTTTTTTCTTCCTTTTCAAGATTTTATGTTTAATTAAATGAAAAACTAAGTTAAAATTTTTGGTTATTTTTTACTGAAAAAGTTTTTCCAAAAAAAATGTTTTTTTTGTATTGATAATTGGTTCATAAAAGTAAACGGTATTTTTATATGAAAGTGTTTTTCATATGGGTTTAATTCTGCAATAATGTTTTTTGACACTACTTAAATTATTTTAATCTATGTCAAAATCCTTTTTTAAATATTTTATTGCATTGAGGTTTATCTCTTATGATACCAACATCCATACATTAGTAAATAGTTTTTGGTCAGTTGTACATGGGGAGTATTGATACACCATATCACTGGTTATTGATTTTGTTAAGACATATTGATTCAATTGTATTATTTATTTATGTGAGGAATGTTTTGGATTGGTATGAAATGGGTTTGGGGTCACTTAAAGTAATCCCCTCGATGTGTGGGTAGTCTATAGAGAGTAAATTTGTTGGCGAAAAACCCTTAATGTTTGTTTCCAAGAGGTTTTAAATTAACAGGAGGACAGATCTTAACACAAATCAAACAGATTTCTACCCACATACTTAAACTATATTATGGATAGATCTTGAAGATAACTATCTTGAGGATAGATCTTGAAAGTGTAGACATCCAAAGTTATACATTCCATAATTATTATTATTCCATGTGTTTATTTGATTATTTATAATACCCATGGACAAGTTTTAAGCTCTTGTGATTATTTATATAGAATTATTCAGTAATCATTTATTCTTTCCATATTTATTAGTCATTATTAGTCTAAGTTATCTTCCATTGTACTTTACCCGTATTGACCATTTGATCTCACCCCATTCATATGTTTTATTTTTTATCAAGATTCAAACAAGTCTATTATGACCAATATGTAGGGTTAAGCTAGAAGAATAATGGTGTTCTCAAAGAAACTACATTTTTTATTTTATGTTTGAAATGAAATTTGAATTTAAAATATGTATCTAATTTACAAATACTACTAAAATATTTGGTTCATTAGGATGTGGTCTTCTCTTATATTATGTCATTGTAATAAAGTAAGGCACTGACACCATACTTTTGGGTTCAAGGAGTCACAAATACCAATTCCTTACTCAACCTGGATCGGAAGAAAATGAAATAACGAATGAATAACCTTAAATTAGGGAATATTATATTTCACTAAAATAACATCATTTTTAAGAACTCAGCTTTTCAATCAGGTATGGATCCTGTAATGTTTAGTATAATTATTTATTTTGGACCTAAAATGGATTCATAATGAGGTAGTGAAGGTTTTGTGGGTGTTCGGGATTGTTTGGAACTCAGAACCCCAGACTATTGAGGTTTCTGGCATGTCTCCAGAATACAGTTAAACCGTGGAGGGAAGTCCATATGGTTAGTTTTAACCATGCAAGGATGATAATGGGAAGGAGTAGGGAGTGTGGTTTCCCATAACTGTACGATTTGGGCCACACAACCATGTGGGAATATCTGCAATTTTGGCAGTGGAGTTTTGTATGGTTTTCAGATGGTTATTCAAACTGTGTGCACTAACCATGTGATATTCCCCTTCATACAGATGTCCTTGCACAGTTTGAACACGTTTTGGCCAAAATGTGTGGAGAAACTCTACGAAGGAAAATTTTGGGGAAATTACGGTCTTTCCCTTAAGTTATGTTTTAAAACAGTCCTTATCGTTTTTATATTTCTTGTAGATAGAACACCCTCACTTACTCTCTTTTGAGCCTTTTCAAGACTAATCTAGTATTTTTTATCAATATTTCATCTACATTCGGGTTCTAACATCGATCGTCTCATTGGATCTGTGTTAGTACGTACTCGATTGATTTTTAATCTTTCATTGTTCTTCTTCCTATTAATGATTCTATTTAGATGAAGGATCATAAGACCTATTTTTAGGGAATTAATCAGTTATTTAGATCTACTCCAATCCATGATGAATTTGATTTTTATACTAGATGAGTAGAGTCGTAAGAGTACAAAGAATGTGGTTTATAACTCATCCCTCAAGATTTTTCGTTTTATAAATTTTCGTGTGGGTGATTTGATTTCATCGAGTTTCATATATTTAATTTATATGTCTTATTTTTAGTTCTTAGAACCATGTACTAAGACCCATTCCATTTATTTCCTTCAATGTTTTTGGTTACATCCACAACATCATCTACACCATGTATGATGTTTCCATAGTTTATTCCTTTTGAGGTTGTTATGTGCGTTTGTGCCATCATTTCGGTGTGCTATGTCTTAACCCTTCTAAGGGTAATCCCATTCTTAATTAAATTAATTCCAAATTGTGAAATCATCATGAAATATACCATGTTTTCTTATCACTTGACCCACCGAAGTTGAGTTCGTCAACATAATCAATCAATGGTAAATGGTAAATTATAAAGTATTTAGTATTGATATCACTTAGCCTAGTTTATGTTAAATAATTTTCATGTGTTTTCTCATCATTAGACCAACCTTTTCATGTCATTAATGGTAAATGAGAGAACTAGGTAACTAAATTAAATATGAAATGGATTAATTGGTTTCATGACCCTTTGGCCTTGTCAGACTAATGAAAGGTAATGGATTGAACTTTGATTATATAAATGGTATGACCATTACATGGATTAACTGAATAAATTAATTAAATGTAAGTTTACTTGTATATGGACCTTAACATATTTATAGGACTGTTTAGACTCAAGTAAGATTTTGGATTCCTAAGGTAATTCCTTGAGAACTCATGGATAATATTCTGATTCAAGGATGTTGGTTTCCTTAGTTGAGACCCACCTTGGATCATGATCTTCATCTATCAATTGATACATTGTATGAAAATGTAGGATCCATCCTTTACTATTATAGTATGCCTTGGATACACTCCTTAGATTCATTAAAGCTTATATGAACATGTGGTTCCTCGGTTATACCCTTGTACCTAGCCATGGCTTCTCCCATTTTACCTTGGATATATTCCTTGGAATCGGTTAGATCATCTCTATTTTGGAATTATTTGTATGAATCTCCTTTAATTACACTCTCACCATATAGATAGGTTGTATTTACTACTAAATTAGATACCCTTGAGGTCTATGTTTTCTTATTTATTACCTTGTAACCTTTAATTTTTATTATCAATATTGGTTTCATTGTTAATACATGAAACCTCTACTATTTTTATCAAAAGGTGATGTTAGTGATGGTAGTGACTCACGTGAATTAGATTTGTAAAATGGGTCCTCTTTAATTAATGAACTAATTATATGTTAAGACACAAACTGACAGTGGAATTAGGTACTTGGGTATTTACATTAATGTACTACTTTAGTTTTATATTTGCATGCTTGCACACTATTTCAGTTTATATTACACTAATAGGATGTTATAGACACCATTGGTGGTGGCCTATTGAGATTTATCTAATACCCTATCCAGGTCACCATTTATGCCATGGAAAGAACATATGTGTGCATTTTTTGAAAAAGGTAAGCATTTGGCTTCAGACATTTGATTTCTTGTTGCTTGTGCTGGAGCTGGTAGCAGATGACCGAGCTGGAGCTGATGATGCATGGGATAGTTTTTTATTCCTTTTTTCAACTTTTGTATAGCATATATTCTCTACAACATTTTATCCATATTTTCTAGCTTCCAGGATACATGAAATATTCCATCATCATCTTTTGAATATTTATATCAGTTTCACGTATTATTTACTTTTATTATATAGTTGGATTATATAGTTCCATATTCTTGTTTACTTATATTGATTTCATTATTTACTTATGTTTCTTATATGTTATCCACAATGATCCACTCTAGTAATGAGGGAATAGTCTCCCCAAATACACACCCTAGGCCCTCACTTCTAGTCAGCAACCTATAGCATTCGGGAAGATATGCCTGAGGTCGTGTGACCAACCGGGCTTGGGGAACCTTCGATGGAATTTTGGTATGATACATCAAAAAGTTGTATCATAGTAGTTACATTCTAACATTACTATATAGATACAATATATTGGGGTATTTTGAATGCTTGGGACTTGGTCATAAGTTCTTCATGGGCATTGTGAACCCGTGTTCAGCATAAAGGTCGAGTTTCCTGAATGAAAATTGTTGTTATGTTTTTTCCTATTATAGTTGATAGCATTTCACCATTGGGTGGCACACATACTATTTCATTTTTATATTATGATATATGTTTTATATCATCCATGGCCTAATGATTTTTGGTCAAGGAGAATTGTCACATGCATTGTTATAGGAACCTAAAATTCTCATGTCATGCATTTTTTCATGCCATATAGGTGAATTTCACTCATTTCATTGCTTGATATTACTCTGATTTTTGAGTGATGATGTGGTAGTTATATTATGTATGTGTTTTCCCTTTTTTGTGATTGATTGATTTATGGATTTAATTCATGAGGTGTTATGGGCCATCATGGTCTGAAATTGGTAATTTACTGTTGTACTCAATAAGATGATAAATCAAATTAGTGTCATTTTCAGTGATAAGGTGTATGAGCCCTAATTCTCTAGGAAAAGATATCCATTATAAATGAAATTTTATAAAATTTATAAGAAAATGAAAACTGTAAAATTAAAAAATGGATTCTAAAATGAAATGGTTTCATGTCCTCATTCGGCCTTGTCATGTTTATGAAAGGTAAATAAGTGAACCTAGAAATTAAATATGAAATGAATGAAATGGTTTCAGGTAAATGATGAGGAAATGAATAGTTGGCCCATTATCTAATGGAACCACTATCACAAATACTAGAACTCAAACTAACACATGGCCTTATAAGCAGGTATTTGGGGTAGTAATCCATGGGTAGTGATTCATTATTAAGTTCATAATTCACTGGTGTTTCTATCTATCTGCTTTTATCTTGTTCTGAGGCATGTGATTGGAATATCTATATCAATTATATCACAATGCGCTTGTTTTGTGAACCAGAAGAGAGGTTATGGCCAAACTCTAGAAATGGTGGGCTCTAATCTTCCAGTATTACCTCTATGAGTTCCACTTGAGGTTCCACCAAATGTAACTGACTTGGGTACTGACACCCAATTTCATGATAGTTTCTGATGTCTGATGTTGTTTGTGAATTTTTCTCCATGGCCTGAACTTATAATGGATGATCTGACTCATTATTTTTAGCAATATCATCCTCTTACCTTCTCATGGGATGGTGGTCCACAGGAAATTGAGTCTAAGTTAAAGGCCACTATTTCTATCTTTGAGCATCTGGAGACACCTCCAGAGCAGAGGTTCATGATTTATACTTACGTGTTTTATGATTCATCCAATAATTGGTGGGATGTAGTTTTCCTAGTTTTTGACATAAGGTCATGGTATGGGATGATTTCCATACTTCCTTATATGATCAGTTATTTACTCAGATGGTAAGAGATGACAGATCCAGAGATTACATGCATCTCGAGTAGGGTTTTATGTCAGGTCTATAATATTCAGTGTGTTTCACTGAGATACAGAGATTTGAACTACTTCTATATGGTGATGAGATTTTGTATGCTAGATTCTTAGAGTATGGGCTCATGTATGCCATCCATAATTAGGTGTTTTTCTTTTTCCTACCTACTTTCTTTGAAATAGTAAATCATGATCTTATCACTGAGTGAAACCTTTGAGACGGTGATATTATTTTACATATAAGAATAGTTCAAAGGCATCCAAGTAATTCCACTAATAGAAGGAAGTGATCCCTCAGGGTTTCTCATTGGGGGTGTGGTATCCAGAGTACCTGTAATAGTAGTTTTATAGTGTGTCACCAGTTTTGATGATAGGGGAACCTTAATCCCCAGTGTGATAAAGACCCTATAAAGTATTGGTCTTGTGGTCATATAGGGAACCTTCATAGATTTTGTAGGACCTTCCCATCAGCTTCTAGTGGAAGAGGTTATAAACCAAATCCACCTTTGGGGGGAAGGTTCTTTTACGTTGTATCAGGCAGGGAATTGGAGTAGCACTGACAGGACTAGTTGAGGAGGAGGTTGTGGTCATAGTAGCCAAACCACAAATCACAAGGAGTTCTAGTAGGGCAGTCATTTTTTTGGTAGTCTAGTTGTTGCACAGAGTCTTAGATCATGTTAGTTACATGCATTACAGTCGATACCTAATTATCAAGTTACAGGACCATATACAGTATGAGATATTATTCTAGTAGCCTCCACTACTTTATATGATTTATTTTAAACAGGTGCTTCACACTCATTTATCTATTTATCTATCATTAAAATACTTGGACTAGAAATAAAGTATTATTGTGTAAGGACCCCTGATACACCATTGCGAGTACAGTGAGAGGGTAAACTCTAATGCAGGGACTATCCCCTTGAGGTAGGTAGTTACCCTTTCTTGTGGGATCTCTTTTGTCTCAAGATTATTTGCTTTGATTTCATTCTCGTGATGGAATGGTTGGTTATATATCCCATCTGTTTAGACAGATATTTCTAAAGGGTATCATTTACATAAGCATAGGGCAGAACATATCTACAAAAGGGTGAGTGGATTTTCCAGGTCGGTGGAGCCAGACCAGAGCATCTTGGGATAGGTTTATTGACCATCCATATTTTTAATCTCATCATGATGGGTCATCATTTAAGTTATTCTAAATTACATCTAGTAGTATATTTTTTAGGGAAGTCTTTCATGATGATTTTTCTAGCGTACCTATTTAAAGAGAGGTAGTGTTTATGATTGAGCTCATTCTAAGAGAAACTCTAGTGTTCGTTCCCCCATATAGTATGTCACCCACTAAGATCTAGAAGATCAAGTGTCAGTTATAGAATTAAGAGTCCAAAGGTTTTATACACCCTAGTACTTTTTCTTGGGGTTCACCCATTCATTTCACTAAGAATGAGGATGGTACCCTTCATCTATGCATGGATTATAGATGGTTGAACAAGCTTACGGTTAAGAATCATTATCCACTACCTCAAATATATGATCTCTTTTTCCACCTCTGAGGACCTATGGTGTTTTCTGAGATCACCTTAGATAGGTCTATCATCAGGTGTGAGTCATGAAATCATACATACCTCATATAGATTTTCCTAGAAGGTATAGTATGTATGTGTACCATGTTATGTTATTCATTCTTATGAACATTTCTACCATTTTCATGGATCTGATGAATAGGGTGCTCCACCCACATCATGATTCCTTTTTTTATTATTTATAGATGAAATATTGGTGTATTATCACACACTTATCGACCATTCTAAGCACCTTGAGATCATTCTGAGTACACTGAGATAGAATCATCTTTATGTCAATTATGATAAGTGTCACTTCTAAATCAACAAAGTTCACTTTTGGGTCATATTATCTAGGAATAAGGAGTCTCTATTAACCCATAGATGTTTAGAGCTATGGTTTCCTCAGAGCATCGCAAGAACTTGTTTGATAGACAGATTTTCTTGGGGATGGATGTATATTACAAGTGTTTCATATAGAACTTATCACAAATTTCTTCCCCATTAACTAGTCTTACAATGAAGGGTGTTAAGTTTCTTCAGTCATAATATTGTGAGAAATACTTTCAAGGGAAAAAAGGGAGGCTTGTCTTGGCACCTATTCTAATTCTTTCTGATCCAGGAAGACATTATAAAGTGTTATGTGATGCATCAGGCATCGAACTAGGAGTAGTGATAATGAAGGAAGATAGAGTTATTGTGTACAGATATCAGTAGTTGAGGCCACATGAGAGAAACTACCCGACGCACAACCTTGAGCTAGTAGCAGTAGTTCATGCCTTATATTTCTGGAGATCCTATCTATTGGGTGAGCTCTTTTTGGTTTATACGGATCATAAGAGCCTCAAATATATCTTTACACAATGTGACTTGAATCTTAGACAATGAATATAGTTATAATATTCTCGGTATTTTTATTTTGAGCTTACCTCTATGCCAGGAAAAGGAAATATAGTAGCTGATGTGTTGAGTAAGAAAAATCAGGCACAAGACGTACGAGAATACAGCAATGAATTGAAATTGATGGACCTATTTTCTAAGATACATCTAATGTTTCCTAAAAATCATGAGTATTCTTACCTCTCAGACTTTATATTTACCTTTTACCACCATTAAAATATGAATAGAAGGTCATTTTATGATCATGAGGTCTTGGTTCTCTATTAGAGTATTACAGGAGATGACCTACCTCTAGAATGGACTTTGGATAGGGAATAAATCCTTTATATACATAAACATGTAGGGTTTCTACATATATAAGAGAGGAGTTTATGTGAGAGTCCCATGCTTCCCAGTGGTTTGTTCATCCAGGAGTCTCCAAAATTTATCGAGAAATTCGACGCTAGTACCCATGGCCTAAGATGGAACTTTAGATAACATGCCTTATCACTAGGTGTTCCACTTGTCAGCAAGTCAAGGTAGAGAACCAGAAACCTGTAGGCTTGTTATAGTCACTTCCAATCCCAAAATGGAAATGGTAATAGGTTTCCATATACTTTTTTGTCATTTTACCTAGGTAACCTCGAGGTAGAGACTCTATACGGGTTGTCATTGATAGACTAATAAAAGTATCCCACCACATTCATATCAATGGGACATTTTCACTTGATGAGTTGGGAATATTGTATTTCAATGATAGCATCCACTTCACGGGATCCCTCATACTATTGTTTATAATATAGATGATTTCTTCACAATATGGTTCTATTAGGGGTTACAGAAAGCTATGGGTTCATGGGTTCTGTTGGGCATATCCTTTCACCTTTATAATGAAGGATTGTTTGAATGAATGATATAGATTATAGAGGACAGGTTTCAGCCATGTGTTCTTGACTTCAACGGTTCATGGGAGAAGCATATACCTCTCATTGATTTCTCCAATAATAGTATCTTTCAAGTAACAATTCAAATGGATCCTTTTGAGGCCTTGTATAGTTTTTCATGTCATTCACCCATATTCTGGATAGAAGATGTTGAGGCGGACCTACTAGGTCTTCATCTCATGTTGGAGAATTCTGAGTAGGTTCAACTAATCAGGAAGAATATTACTACTACTCAGTCTAGAACGAAATCATATGTCAATCACCAAAAGTAACCTCCAGAGTTTGAGGTCGGGCATCGCGTTTTCCTGTGGGTATAAATGAGGCTAGGGAATATAAATATACATAAGAAAGGGAAATTTTCTCCATTCATTGTTGTGCCATTTGATATTTTCATGAGAATTAGGATGGTATCCTATCAGTTGTTATTATCTCAAAGGTATCATGCCATTCATGACGTCTTCCAAATTTCACAACATTTTTAGCATCATACCGACATACCTCATACTTTTGATCGTAAGGAAGTTGAGATAGTTTTCAGTGCTACCATTGAGGATTATCATATATATGCATTTTTTGACCAGAGAAAAAGGGATCTCTGAGGATGGTCTTTCCCTATAATATGGGTGCTATGGAAAAATGATTGTGTAAAGGACAAGACCTAGGAATGGGAGGTTCAAGTACGTTCCCAATGGCCAGAGTTATTCTAATATACTGTTTTCCCCCTTGAAAGGTGAACTTGGGGAGAGTTCATTTAATGGGGTAAGACTGTAAGAACCCAGTTTTTCACTCAGATATGGATCCTTTAAATTTTGGTATAATTCTTTTTTGACCTAAAATGGATTCATAATTAGTTGGTGAAGGTACTATTGGTGAACTGGCTTGTTCAGAGCTTAAAATCCCTTATGGTGTAGGTTTTTGTTCTGTCACACAGTTAGAGTAAACTCTGCTAGGCAGTCCACATGGTAAGTTTGAACTATGTGAGGCTAGACAGTGGGCTAGATTAGGGTGCACGGTTTTCAATAACTGTGTGATTTTAGATACGCGAATATGAGAGAATGTCTGCAGTTTTGACCGTGATGTTTTGTATGGTTTTCACATGGTTAGTCAAATTGTATGCACTAACCCTATGGTATTCTCCTTCTAATGGATTCCTATTCACAGTTTTTGAAAGATTTGTCCAAAATGTGTGGCCAAACATTTCAAAGTAAAATTTTGGGGAAAAATACATTTTTCCCTTAAGTTATGTTTTAAATCAAACCCCCTTCCATTTCATTTTCATTGGACAGAATTCCCTCCATTTCTTTCTTTTGAGCCTTTTTCAATCCTAATCTAGGATTTGAGATCAAGCTTCCTTCTGGAGTCAGATTTTATCATCGCTCAACCCGTTAGATCTGTGTCATTAAATACTTGATTCCTTTTTAATCATTTATAATTCTTCATCCTATCAACGATGCTATCTAGATGAAATCTCATATGCCCTAGTTTTAAGTCATTGACCTATTCTTCATACCTAATCAAATATAGGCCAAATTAGAGAATGATACTAGATGAGCAGATTTGTATGATCATAATGTCAGAGTTCTATAACTCATCCATCAAGATTATTCATTTCATAAATTGGTGTGTGGGTGTGACGATTTAATCGGGTATCGTCTATTTAATTTATATGTATTTATTATAGTCATTTGAACTAACTTCTAAAACCCATGCCATATATGTCATTCAACATTGGCGGTTATGTTCACAATGTCATCCACACCATTTAGTGTGTTTTCATAGTTTATTCCTTTTGAGGTCATTATGTGAATCTGCACTGCCATTCGGGTGTGCTTTGGCTTGACCCATATAATGATAATCCCTTCTTAAATTAAATGGATTTTGAATTGTGAAATGATCATGGAAAGTACCATGTATTCTTATCACTTGACCCACCTAAGGTAATTTCTTCAACTTGATTAATCAATGTTAAATGGTGAATTGGCATGTATATAGTATTGATATCACTTGGCCTAGTTTATATTATATCAATTGCATATGGTTTCTCATCCTTAGCCCAACATTGTCATGTTATGAAAGGTAAATTATAGAAAGAGGTAACTGAATTAAATTTGAAATGGCTTAAGTGGTTACATGCCCCTTTCACCTTATCACACTAATGAAAGGCAATTTCATTAACCTTGATTTATAAATGGTATGACCATTACATGGATTAATTGAGTAAATGAATTAATTTTATAGTTACGTATATACATACCTTGACATATTTATAAGAATGGTCAGACTTGATTTATCTTTTGGATTCATGGGGGAATTCCTTAAGCACTCATGGACACCATTCTGATTCAAGGGTGTTAGATTCCATGGTTGAGACCCACCTTGGAACCTGATCCTCACCTATTAATAGATTCCCATTATGACACCGTAGGATCCATCCTTAACTATTATAGTATTCCTTGGATACACACTGTATATCTAGCATTTATTAGATGGACATGAGGTTCCTTGGTTATACCATTGGGCCTAGCCATCACTTATCCAATTTTACCTTAGGAATATTCCTTGGAATCTATTATATAATCGCTATTGTGGAATTCCTTAGACAAAGATCCTTGGATTATACTCTTACCCCATAGACAAGATGTAGTTACTATTGATTTTGGGACCCTTTAGGTCTAGGTTTCCTTAGATATTACCTTGGAACCTTTCATTGTTATTATCAATATAGGTTCCCCTGTTACAACATGGAACCTCCACTATTACTATCACAGGGTGATTTCCGTGATGGGTATGCCTCACATGACTTAAATATATAAACTAGAACTTAATTAAATAATGAACTGGTTACATTTTTAGACACCAGCTGAGGTATGAAGTAGGTACTTGGGTATTTACATTATTGTACTACTTTAATATATGCAGACTTTCACATTGTTTTAGTTTATATTACACAGACACAATGTTATAGACACCGTTAGTGGTGGAATACAGATATTTATTGTTAACCCTATCTGGGATGCCACTGGAACCGAGGAGAACCATATGTATGCAGGTGTTGACAATGGGAAGTGTATGGATTTAGACCCTAGGTTTCTTGTTTCTTAGGATGGAGCTGGTAGTAGATAACCGTGCTGGAGATCAGGAAGCTTGGGATAGTTTTGGATTCCTTGTTTCTACTTTTATATAGCATATATTGTATAATTCTTTGTATCCATGTTTTCCATCATTCTAGATACATGAAATATTCCATCACAAGATTTTTTATATTTATATTAGTTGCACCTATTGTTTATATTTATTTTTTAGTTAGCTTATGTTGTGTCATCTTCCTATTTAGTTATATTGTTTCCTCTATTATCTTGTGTTTGTTATACATTATCCTCTATAATAAACACTCATAATGAGGGAATAGTCTCCCCACAAACACACCCTACACCCTTTCTTCTAGTCAAAAACCTGTGGATTTTGGGGAGATATGCTTGAGGCTATGTGGACAACCGGTCTTGGAGTGCCTTCTATGGAATCTGAGTCTGGGATGTCACGTCATTGATAGAAATAAGAATGATGAAATGAGCATAAATACTGAATCACATATTTTAAGAAATCTAATGAGATGATAAGATCTCGAATCAGAGGTCAGATGATGAACTGGCACCAAATCCTATGAGTGGAGCTTCAATGAGAGAAAATAACGATGGCATTGGAAAAAAATAGAAAGGAGGAGGAGGGTCAACCTTAAAAATGACTAGGGAAATATGATCATTAATCCATTGAAAACTAGGTTTCACTATTTCGTTGCATGGCTAGCCAAACTATGCCCCACACTTTCACCCTTCTCTATCCAAGGAGGGACCTCGCATGGTTCAGGCACACGGTTTGGGAAACCATGCGCAAAGCGTGCATTTCTTCCTCTGTTAAAAATTTTAGAGCTCATGTATGGGCATGTATATTAGGTTTCATAGTTCCATAAAACCTTGTGTCCCATTTCTCCCTAAAACACCCCACATGGTTATTCTTAATCATGCGACCTGGGTGGCTGGGTTTCTACAAAGTGTGTGAAACAGCTATTTCTTCTGAAAACTCAGCATTCTGGCTCCAAACAAGCACAGAACACCCCGAAAAATCTCGTGACCTCATTAGGCACTCACTTTTGGCCAAAACCACTGAATTAAAGTAAAATAAAAAAGATTCATACCTCAGAAAAAACTCAGGATCTTATAATAATCCAGAGGTGTATAGATAATTATGAGTTCCCGAGAGAAATTACTCGTATCTTATGATTCAAATTGTGAGGATGAAATTTATATAAAGGGAGAATATAACACCTCAAATTATAATATATTTTTTCCATTAAACAAGTCAATGTTTTCAACATATTTCTCCCAATGCAACACAAAACTTAAATAAAACTATGATATATTTTGATAAAATATAAATATATATAAGTATGGTTGTTAAAAACTATTAATTGAATTAGAAATAATTAATTGGAGTAACTTCTATATGAAATATTTATAGAAAAAAAATAAAGTTTGTTTTTAATATTAATTTAATTCAATTGGATTAGAAATATATTTTTCTAAATATTACCTTTCTATGTCATACGAATTTCTATTTCACAAAACATGTGATTAATGTTAATAAAATATATTTCATATAAATAATTGGTTAGTACTAATTTAATTAGTAAATAAAAGGAAATATGAATAAAAAAAGTTAATATTCTAAAAAATATATTTTCCTAAAAAAATAGTTTTTCATTATATGTCTCCTTTTTATTTAAATAATAAATTTCTAAAATATATAATTTCAATTTTACAAAATAAAAAACTTTTTTTTTTGGATTAAGCATAATAATTTAATTATAAGATTGTTTTTTTTCAATTTTTTAAAAAATAATGATTTTTAGTTGAATAGTGAATATTATCATTTTTACAAATAACATTGATTTTATGACATTTTTTATATGTAATTTTGAATTATAAAATCATTAAAAACATGTATAAGACAAATTATATATTAGAAAGTTACATTAAAATTTTAAAAATAATGTTTTTAATTTATAAACCCATATTTTATATTTTATAATATAAGTAATAGTTTCTCAAGAATTTTTTTTAATACATTATATATTTTTATTATAAAATTATTTTTTATCACTTTTATATATTTAATGCAAGGAAATTTATTTAAAATTAAAATCAGTGGGCCCAAATTATATAATAAGTACCAAATTATTTTTAGTTGTGAATATTTTTTTAACTTTGGTAAAAACATGATACTGTAGTAAGATATTAAATGAAAAATGTAATAATTTATGGGGTAAAAGGATTCAAACATGATAAAAACATGTGTAGAATTGATATTATGAGGTTTGGATCAACCATATATCTTACCCACTCCATTATTTCACAATTTTGGAGTAAATGTATATGTTTAACATGTGAAACCTTTATATTAAGTTGAAATATTTACAAAAAAAAGTCATTCTCACCACTTGTAAAATGGGATTTTCACCACCACTTCAAGGAACTCATACGAATTAGGTTTCATCTGAAAAAATCTTAACTTTTTCCTTACCTTAGAATACTATTTCACTCTATTTAGATTATATTTATAAGATAATATCCTATGTTATCCATTTACAAGGGATCTACTAATAAAATCTCAAAGTTCTCAATGTGTGTAATCATTTTTACTTAACTTATTTATTTTATATTTCTATTTTTCAATTTTAATTTTCTAATATATATTTTATTACATATATATGAATCATATAATGAATTTTATTATTCTACCTTAATAATAATTAATCACATTTTCTATTTTCTATTGATAATAATTAAACCACCATTCGTGCATTGTGTGGGCTACTGCCTCTACAATGCAACATTATTCATTTTCTTTCACCGAATTAAAAAGTATGGTATAAAATGTGAATTTAATAAATAAATAGTATATTTATATAATTTTTATGATTTATAAACATTAAATCATATTACTTATTCCCCTCATTATAGTAATATGAAATCATTATCCATGGGTACATAGAGACGACTGCCTTCCTAGAACGATAGATTTCCATTTTTCTATTCAACATTTCCTTACATGAATGGTAATGTGGATGGTATTAAAAAATAAAAATTATTTTTATGATATAATTAAGGTTAATGTATGAAAATATTTAGAACATATTAATGATATT
The DNA here is from genome assembly GCA_963277665.1 of Viscum album. Classification (NCBI taxonomy): domain Eukaryota; kingdom Viridiplantae; phylum Streptophyta; class Magnoliopsida; order Santalales; family Viscaceae; genus Viscum; species Viscum album. The sequence goes on along the minus strand of OY728156.1, from coordinate 1,534,626,298 downwards.
ATCAATAAATATTTATCTTTAATTAAATCATTTAACACGAGAGAACAAAGAGGAAAATGCTCTATTATTTCTATGTAATGACTTTATATAAATTATTCTCTCTTCTTAATCCTTATAAATTATAATATATCACACTAATAAATAATAAATAATATCATTATTCCTATTTTATAATTTTATTATAACTAAATCACTTTACAATCATCTTTTAATCATGATAGGTTCATGTTTTGGTTAGTTTAACCACTTATTTGAACAATACTATGAATTTATATCATGAATGAATATGAGAACTTTTTTAATAGTATAATATTTTATTAATGTGTAAATAATTTTTTTATTGGTTTTGGGAAAGTTATATAATCATTTAACTCATTAATTATGAATACACCTTTCGTTCATTAAGAATCACTAAAACATGATCATTGTCTATTTTATCCTCTCGCATCATAACAAAAAATACCATGAAATGAAATTATGGACTTATAAATTTTCTTTTAACATATATTAAAGTACCTATAATTATATTGGAATGATTATATTTTTAACAAGAATGAATATCAACACCATTTTTAGGAAACTAGTTCAAAGAAAAAATGATTACTTACACCCAGTATTGAAAATAAGTAAAAACGAACTAATATTTATATGCATATAATGACTTTAAATGTGGAGTAAAAATTATTATATTTATCTATAAGGTTATTGGGAATTTATTTAATTTACTTAATATAACTATTTAGGATGTTTTCTGAAATTTTGGAATGAATTAGGACTGAGGTGAGGGTGTTCATCTCAAATTCCTATCTTTGAGACTTGTTAGGTATTATGAACATTATTTTATTTATTTGTTGTACATAATACCTATAATAAATATCATATCATTAATTATATATAAATAAAATTATTTTAATATTTATAACAAGTCCTCTCTTTTATGGAGTTTTTATTAAAGTACTACTTAAGCCACAAGGGTTTTCTTGGTACCAATTATTATTATTTGAGACATGATACATGTTATGAAGAATTTTTCATCTTTACAGTGTTCTATTGATTTATTATCCCTTGAATATTCTATATATTATTTCCTAGTAATTCATGGGAGGAACTAAGACAATTCAAGTTCTTTTCTTCAAATGTATTTTTACTCAATTTTTTCCCATTCGTAAGAGTTTTTGGTAACTCAATTTTTGTTCCTTGAGTTATGATCGTTCACTAGAACATATTTAATATAAGATGGGTATATTATACATTATTGTTGTATTATTTGGTATCATCTCATTGTATAAAATATTACCACATTAAGTCCATTTCAAATGATTTATGCTTCAGAGTATGCTTCTTATATGCAATATTGATAACTAAAATCACCATTATTTGAGTTATAACGGTTCATATTGAACTTTTATTTTCCATTCCTGGGGTATCCCACCATAAAAATTTATTATATGTTATTTTTCAATCTTATTTAGAAAAATGTATTTTTAATATAAATTAATTTTTTCTTACTCTTCTTACAATGTTAGTCTTAAAAAAAGTTTTTTGGAAATAATAAAACAGGGTTTTCCTTTCACTTTCACATGGTTTTTCTTTATCTCATCATTTATATAAGAAAAACATAATGTATTTTAATGGATAAATTATTATAGATTATTTATAAAAGTAAAATTTTTCAATGGATTTTACATCATCTTTTCAAAATTTTCCTTTGATCGTGACATGTGAATTTATATTTTACATCGAGGTTAAAAAAATTCTAGAAGATCTTTTTCAATTCCATTTACCTTATAAATTTCAAAATGATTTACCCTAATGTGGTTTATGTTTCATGATTTATCATATATATATATATATATATATATATATTATCACTTATGGTATTGAACTAATAGTATAAAACAATTTGATTCTTGATCACTTCTTTGGTGACACAATTTGAAGTATTATTTTTTCGATGTTTTTTTAATTTGTGAAAACACCCTACTATGTTTCCTTTAATGAATAGTGTATATTTTCTACTATGACCTTAAACTTTCTTTATCTATATATATTATGGTCATGTTATTACAAAATTAAATTTACCTTATACTCAATACCCTATACGGTGTAAAAATATCATTTTATATATTTATATTAATCTTTGTTACCTAGAATTAACATTTATTTATTGACATGGGGAAAATTATTGGCCTTATATATGATTTTATTCTAATATTACTAATTATTGGAAATCTGATAGTGTATTGTTTGACCATACACCTTCTTTATCTGGATGGATTATGATCATGTTATTAATTTTTTTTTGACAATGGGAAATGTATTGATATTCTTGATGATTATTGACTAATAACTTAGGTTGATTATGTATTGAAATTTTGTATCTATCATTATATATATATCCAAGTTTTCTTACTAAGTGGTTCATTGGGAATAGTATAAAAATTATTACTAACTCTTATTGTTAATATATTAGACTTAATCAGGTGATGGTTGGGGAATAAAATAATATATCCCAAAGAAGCATCGACATGTCTCGTTAGAAAAAATTGTTTTGGTTTTGGTGTATGCCACTTCCCATAACAGTATAGTGTCTTGGAACTTTCCCATGATAGCATGTTTTTAATATTTGAAATTGTGAATTCTATATGTATCAGATCAATATTATTGATTTACATGTTTTTATTTGTTATCAATTATATAATATACTCTTAGTTTCAATTGGATAGTTAAATATTCTGATTATTTATTCCTACCATATTATTTATGTCATGTTTATGTTTTTTAAATATTTAATTATATGTTTCTATTCTTGCTCATTTGATCTCACCCCTTTATTTTGTTTCCATTCCCCATGTTATTAATAGATTTAGTACATGTGACGTGTTTAGAAGGATAGAACATGAGAAAGAATTTGTGTGACATGTTGAAGACACATTTTGGTTAAAGTATCTTCATATATAATGGGAAAAAATTATGCTTGATATAAATAATAGGGGTTTTATTTAATGGTTTTTATTTATTATTTAATGTTTTAAACTTGATAAGATCCTTGGTATGTAAGATATAATATAATTTTTATTTATTTTGTTGTTTAGGATGGTTATATCAATGATTTTATAGTTGGTACCAAAGTTAGTATCTAATGTATGTGTTTATGGAATAATATCTGAGAGTGCGGGTGTGGGGTATCCCAGGGGGAGCTCCTCTATAGAAAGATTTTATGAAACCTATCATTTATTATAAATTATCTTCTATATAGACATGGAATAAATTGTTGTTAGGTAAAAAGGTGGTTTTTATAAGCCTAATTAATGTGTATTGTTATCCTCTATTTAGACCTTCAAGAATCCTTCAGTTCTAGTAAATATTCGTGAACCCCTTCTTACTATCATACTCATGGAGATTTTTTTTAAATGGTTTTAGGCCTTAAAGAACCCAATGATAATAAAAAAATTATCTAATAAATATTTTCTAATATGTTATTAGATTGAAAATAAAATTTTGGATATCTTTTCCTCATTCAACTATTGGATTTCCATGCCAATTATTTGACATAATTTATACATTTTGTGATGTGGATTAGCATGTCTATTGTTTATCTATTTTTATTCATGGTTGATAACTTGTGATAAAGGTGTAAAAATACAATGTGTTTTTATCCATTATGTTTTTAGTATACCTTTATCATGAGATTCTTGTTTTGTTTGTCGAGCATATAGTATAGCCTATTGTTTAATATGTTAGTCAATGTAGGCATGATTGATTTTTTATATATTATTATATATAAGATTGTGTGGGTATCCATTCATAGATGATTAAGTGCTTGTTTTGGTATGGTATCATAGTGCTCAAGATTTCTATAACCTTTTTGTCTATTCTTAGAGGATGGGATATGAGAGTTCCTTGACTACATATACATAATTCCATTTCCACATGATAGGTTATAAGGAATTTACTTTCAAACATTTACATTTATTTTTGGGTGAAAATATATATGTGAGTTTTTTATACGAAGGTGTGTGTGATACCTCCTTTGGAGAATGGAACTCACCCCCTGCAGAATTTGGAATTTTTCAGCATCTTAGATATTCATATTGAATGAATTATTAAGAATGTTTTTGTTATGGTGCTTATTTTACATAGTCTTATATTATTTCCTTGAAAACTCTAGTTTATTACAGGTGGTTAAGGCATGTTTCTTGACCACCTACTATGTATGATATACTCACACCCTATATAAGTCCATATGAGAAACGTACAGATTACTTTTTTGGTGACCTTGGTAAAGTTAAATTGGTCGAGAATGGTAGCTAGTTACATGTGGATCATGGAGTTTAGGTTTTCATTTTAGTGATTCTATATATGGACATTATGGTGACACTAGGGGTTTTTGGTGTTCTTATAGGCAGTTTTCATATATGGGATTACAAGATTTAGTCCTTATGTCGCATTTAGATTTTGTGAAAAGTTTATGTATGGGTTCAACCAACTTTTTCTCACATTGTATAAAGTTTGAATATTTTATTATTATTATGAATGGTAATGCAAGTTTATTGGTCACATAAATTTAGTATTATTCCATAACCCATGTGCTTTAATTGGTTAGTCAGTTGTGCCTTAGGTGTACTCAATGTTAAAGTGAGACATTCCAAATATATGTTTCAACCTAATATGGTTTATTCTATCATGCTAAAGTGAAAACTATCTCCCACTCTTACATTACTCACTCCCCAAGGATTATGATATCCTCTATTAAATAAGATGTGAACCTAAGGTATTGTGGATACCTGGATTAATTCCATTAAAAGTATAAATTAAGGGATTAGTGTTTGTGAATTAAGAGTGACTATGAGATGTGACTACCATGACTCAAAAATTAACCCATAAATATGTGTGTAAATCATACTTATGGTCGAATTTTGGGTAGTCCAGTATCTATTTTTTCATTTATTTAGTTATCACCAAGTCCCTAAGTCATGTTCATAATGCTAATTTTTCATAGTTAACACCACTAAGATAACATATCATCATGCGTACTTGCAAGTGTTTTCTTATATAATAATTCGCAATGATTAGTAATTTATAATATCTGATAAATAAATAATAAATAAATAACCTTTTTATATATATTTATTTTTGATGGATAGATTAATATGGATCAATGATGGAAGATTTGGTTGACTATGAGTCCTTATATAGCTATTAGATAACTTCTTCCATGTTATTCTTTAAGCATGTCCTTATATATTCCACTAATATTCTGAGTCAATGAGACCAATTTAAAAGAAAACATAACAATGGTGTTTTAAATAATTGTTCTCAAAATTGAAATTATATAAGATATATTTTTTATCTCTATTAATAATTAGGTTTTCCATGATAATATTTAAAGATTTACTTACATGTTATCAATGTGTGACTAAAATAGTATTTTAAATCATGTTTAATGGTTTTCAAATATGGTTATGTGTTTAAATGTTTAATTATTCCTATTTATATTGAAAATGTTTTTAAAGGATGTGATATTTTCTTTAAAAGTGGAAATACCTTTGATAAATTAATTTATAGAAGATATGGGAAGGGGTTTAAAACTAACCAGTGAATTCCTTTAATTTATAATATTCTCTTCGATCCACATAGATTTTAAAATATTTTCCCCATGATTTTTCATCAATCTCATTGGAAGATGTCATTAATAATAATATTTAAGGTGATTAGTGATCTCTTTTTTTCATATCTGATAAGGTTATTTTTGTTATTTTTGATTCTAATATCATTTTATGGTGTTATCTTAGATAATAACTCTATTTAGGAATTCATAGTTATCATGTAGGTATATTCCTTATTGACCATTCCTTAAGGGGAATGTCATCCTTATCCATTGGTGATTATTTTAAATGTTTAATTGGTTAAAATAAATTATTTAAAAAAAATATTTTAACTAAATAAGTTCTTACTTGTCTGAGTGGTTAGAGTTACCTTGAAATTAGATACTTTAGATATTTTATTTTCCATCTTGATTGAATTATCTTATAACGGTTTTAAATTTCATATTTAGGTTGGAATATAATATTTTGAGTTAAACTAAAAAACACATGAATATTTTTTCAAGAAGGTTTAGATTAAATTGTTTTCCAAAAAAATGAAAACTATTGTTTTATTGGAAATTTTCTTGTGAATAGATATTTTTAGTTGATTTATAAGAAAAGTGGTTTATAAAGAAAATAAAAAACAATATGGTTCTTTGGTTTTCTATATTTACTTTAATAGAATTTTGAAACTGGTTTTAAATGATTTCATTAAGAAATTAATAGGGAATGAGATGGATACTTTTAAAAAAATTATTCATATTTTGATTTATGTTTTGGGATGTTTAGTGTATATGTTTGGCAATGATGATATGTTTGGAAGATCGTAGAAGAGGTAAATTTGGTTTTAAGAGTTGGAGGATTTTGGTTGTCGGTAATGGGTATCCACTGAGTACTATGTCTCCTATTACTAGACACTCAGTGAATGTTCAAGTGGGGTAGATACCTCTAGGCTACCACATACCTTTTTTATTTGAAAGTGTTGGTTGAAATGGTATTTTCCACCAAATTTCCTAGAAATTATTTTTGGTATCTTTTGAATCTGTCCTTATTTTACTATTTTTTTAGAATGGGACATTCAACCATCCTCATTTTACTCTCTTCAACATATCCCTTCAATCGGGCCTACCATGATGATTTTCAACCACCAAATTGAGGGTGATCATTTCTCTTGTTTCTCATACACTCTTCTTTAGTATTTATCTCATTTTTTCATATTGACAAGAGGATTTAGATTGTGATTTCACCAATAGCTATTGAAACAACCTCATAATTTTTGGATTCTTATTCTTTTATTTAAACCCAAAAATATGATTTATTATTAATAAACACATTTCCAGTTATTAATAAATTGAAGATATAGTTGTAACATTATATTTTTTAAAAATTATTTATTTCATTTTTTTATAGGATAAAGAAATGGGACTATATTTACATTGATAGTTGAAATCCACCTATTTTATTTCATGAAAATATAAACATAGTAATTTTACTATTTATAAATAAAGGATTCCTTAAATCATACATTTATTTTTAAATTTTTTTATTACATTTCCTAAAATAATCTCTTTTAGAATATAAAAATTTCCCCTAAAGTATTTTATTAATTTCAATAAACATATTTAGTTAAATAATTGTTGAATTTCATTTCGGTTTTGTTTTACTAGATGTTTAGGTTATGGTTTATGTTTTTTTGAGTTGTTATGAGTATAAAATTATAAGAATTCCATGTGTATTGATGAATTAAACTATAATTTATATGTCATTTAAATTTATAAACTCTAACTTTTTTGGATGATTATTTAATAAAAATATATATTTATATTTATATATATATATATATATATATATAATTAATAATAATATTTAACTTAGTAATCCTTTATCTTGTTATTTAATGGGTGTTTTACCTTACTAGAGATGGTTTTGGTTAGTAATGACTTCCATATAGTTATTTTGGAATAAAATGGGAAGCATTTACCTAGTTTTTTCTAACAATAATGACTTTTTTCTAAATTTACTTTAAATGGAAATGTAATCATGTCTATATAGTTTTTATTTAAGCATGTAAAAATTTTATTTGAAATTTCCAAAGTATTTATTCCATTAATTCATCATTTTAAAATAAAGATAAAATTATATCTCATGTATATTTCATTATTCAATGATACATTAAAATATTTGATAAATGATTGTTAAGGGAATTAAAAATGGGTTATTGAACCCTGCATCTTCAATGTGATGTTTCTGTAAAAAAAATCTTGAAACATAGAAGTTTCTAATGATATCATGAGCCACCTTATCAATATATCATTAAAATTTTAGAAGAAACGAGTTTTACATACATTGAAGTCCTGTTATGAATATTCACTACTGAAAATGTGGGTTATACACTTGCCTCTATACTAGTAGTTTTCTCTAACTGTTTTTATGAAGGTAAATATACCAATGGTTTAGAAAAACCATTAGTATCAAAAAAATAGACACCATATACCAATAGTTATAAAAAACAATAGTATAAGTTTTCTTATACTGATGTATTTTTAAATCCATTGTTATTTATTCTAACCCCAATTTTCTAGTGTGACCTCCCCTCCCCTGTAATCACTATTTTTCCCCCTTACCTACACAAATACCCATATTCTGTCTGGAAAATCTCCGACCATTCATCCAATCATTTATTTGATTATTGTTTAACATAAAGTTGGTTAGATTATAGTATATCGTCAATTTTTACAATCATTGATTTCATTTTTATTTAGGTTTCAAATAGTAATCAAGATCATGTTAGGTCATGATACTTCCCAATTAATTAAACTAGGGTTTTTTTAATTAGTAACTATAGTAAAAAAAAATTATTGTATTAGTGTGTTATGAAAATGTACATTTAATACTTTGATTTTAATTAATTAATGTTCCAAAATTTGGTATAATTATTTTCAATCCAATGTGGTGTGAAATATTTAAATAATCAAGTTAATAATTGTAAATATATTATATAAAAGGAATTTAAATTCAAAAGTTTTATAATTATGGATTTTTTCTATACTTATTGACTATAACTATATTCTATTAAGTATTATCATAATTATTTTTAAATTTTGTAATTATATTTTATACTAATCTTAGTTAAATGGAAAATTGAGTATGAGGAAAAAGGTATAATGTAATATTATGTTAAAATATCTAATTGCATGGATACTTTTTAAATTATTTTTATAAGAATGATGATGTATTGGTAAGTTATTTTTTTTATTATAAATCATGGTAAAATTTAATATTGGGTTTAACGTGTTTTTAAATGTTGATTTTTAAATGTATTATTAACATTATGATTTTAAAAGGATGGATTAAAAATGTTATACTTTTTTAATAACTACTGGGTGTTATATGAGTTACTTATATAAATTGTAATTATTATAGAAACATGTTTTAAAATGGATATATTATTTTTATTAATGTATATTTCGATTTAATTGTTTTTACAATAGATGTTACAAATCATTTTTAAATGGTTTATGTTGAAAAATTATTTTTTTATATAATATATATTGAGGGATTATGTAATTCTGGTATGGTTTAGGTCTTGAACAAAAATTAAATTATATAAGATATTCTTCATTGAAAACAAAATCTATTAGAGTTTTATTTTATTTTAATAATTCAATCACATTTTTCCATTATAACCCATGAATTTTTCATTTAGTGTGTATTTAGAGGTAACCATTTAATTTATAATTGAAACAATTATTATATTTAAAAGGTTCTATGTGTAAGAACATTTTTTCCCTTGGATACTATTTATTTTCCTAAATAGATGTTTTTGAAATAATGTTTTAAAACATTGAGAACTTACTTGAATGAGAAACATATATTTTTCTTTTTAGAATATATTTCTTGTTGGTTAATCCAATAAATTTTCATTAATTTTCATGCTATTATCATGTATTATTTATTTCATACTCTATGTATTATAACTTTTAGGGGTGCCTCCTAGTATGTATATATTATATAAAATTCCATCTATTATGAATTTTTTTTAGATAAATCCAAATGTGATATTGAATAATATCATTATGGTATTATGAATTTCTTTCCTAATTAAAAAATATGTATCCAAGATATGACTTTTCATGTTATATAGAATAATACATTTTTTTAATAAATGTTTTCTATGATAAAAAGATCTATTTAAATATGAATTATTTTTCTATCCTAATATGTATTCAAAATATTCATGGATATCATGAGAATTCAAATTATAGTCTACTGTGTTAATATTAACAAAAAAATTAATATAATGGATCAAAATTGGATATAAGACATTGATTGAATATCAACTAACTTTCTAATTAAGTTTGGTTTTTTAATATTATAAATTTAACAATGCCTCAGATAAAGGCATTATACACTGTCTTAATAACCATTTTTATAGAAGACATCAGTAAAGTCAATAAAAAGTTATCTATAATATAAAAAAAATTGGTTTCCAAGAAAACTATTGTGTATAATTTATAATATAGGGAAAACGGAATCCAAGACTATTCACTCTCAAAATAAAAGGATTGGAATGAATAATTTTATATATGGTTGGTTTCCAATTATTATTTATCATGAGAAATAAAGTATTCTAATGAATGAATATATACAATGGTATGAGTAAAAATGAGAAAACTAATGAAAATAATTATTTTTAGAGAGTGAAAAAATTAATGGATGATGTTAAGACTCGGGTATATCATGCATGTGGTAAAATAAAAAAGCTGCAATTCATAATATGATTGTATCATGGGAAAACCATGTTTGAAATTTCTAATACTAGAATTGATTATCTTCTAACTTTTTTGAAAGAACTACCTCTTGATGGTATATATATTTCCTTAAAACATTATATATCATTGAAGTTAATTTGTCATCATAGTTTTTACATAATAAAATTCATGTATTTCTAAAATATGGGATCTTATTTTAGTAGGAATCCATGGGAATATATGATTTTAAATAATTTGGTACATCTTGATGTAATCTAGATATATTTGGAACACTATCTCATGTGCTATAAAAAGTAATATAAGCCTTTTTATTTATTCATGGCTCCAATATATTTACATTTTTTATGAAATCTCAACAAATATGAAAAATCATTATTCTAATAAAATTGAGGATAATTATGAGTTGGTTCATCCTAAATATGTATTAGAAAAAAAGATACTTGATACAAAATATCGTGATTTTTTAGTAATATATGTAATGTAATGTTGGGTATATCATGTGATGGTTTTAATCTATTTGTTCATATGCTTACTTCACATGATATGTGGACAGTTTACATTCATATCAATAACATTACTCCATGGATGTGTATTAAAAACCCATTTAAATTATTGATCATACTCATATATGGACCTTTCAATCCTATAAATGATATATATGTTCACTCTCAACCTTTAATAAATTAGTTAAAGTATCTTTCTAAAACATGTGTGATAACATATGATTCTTATTCAAAATAAATATTTCAGATGTGTTTGATGATTACATGGATGATAATTGATGTTACTACTTATAAAATGATGTCTTGATTGAATTCAAAGGGTAAATAATCTTATACTATTTGTATAAAGAATACATTATTCATAATTTTTACATAACATCATATTTTCGGTTACATAAGAAATCGATTATTCTTTCTAATAAATTATCCATAATGAAAAAATCATCAAAGGTTGCATAATATTGTTGAGACTAAGAAGCCACCACATTGTATTTTTAGAAGATTTGTGCTTAAAGAATTGAAATATGACAACCTTTCAATCAAGAAAGTTCATATGAAATCATAAAAGAGGAAGAATTTTTTCACTTAATATAAATAAAATTAAGGAAGAAAAGTATCCTATATGAATTTCCTTATTTTTTAACTTATTTGTTACATAATTTTTTATACATGCTTCACATTGATAAAATTATGTATGAAATTTTTCTTTTAATCGTTTTAAATGTTAAGGGGAAGAACAAAGATGATTTATGATATTGCTGTGATTTGGTTAATGGGGGTATCAGACTCAAACAAGATCCTGATTGTATTGGTAAAAATAATTGTAAAGTTATCTATGCTTAATATGTGATGACAAATAAAGAGAAAAATAATTTCTGGAATTACTATATATTTTCAAGGTTCTTGATGGTTATTCAATAAACATATCAAAGCGCATCAATATAAGAGAGGTGAAACTAAAATCTATTAAAACTCATGACTATCACATTCTTATTCGTGAATTGACTCCAATATAAATCTATAATTTACTATCCCTTAATGTAAGGTAGATGGTCATATTATTGTATTATATATATATATATATATATTTGAGTGGAGATTATCGTTCTCGTCTATTCGATGATATCGTCTCATGCAATAAAGAAATTTTTTTATGTGTATAATCATTAAAAAATCAATTATACTATAATCATAAAAAAATTGAATGAAATAATTATCTCCATTTGTTCTAGCCACATTTATTGGACCACATACATATTTGTGGATGATATCAAGAAGATTTTATTCCCTTTTATACTTTGGATTATATGAATTGTAAACCAAATTTCCTCACATGAAAGAATCGCATGTATTTTCCCAATCACAATTAATATTGGGGATATCCATTAATATCTTCTAAATAGATATATTTTCCATGAATTGTTGATTAATGTGACCCAAACTCTGGTTCCACAATTTTTTCTCTTTTTCAACTGTTAAGTAACAAATGTTCTATTTACTGTCAACTAGGTAAAAATTATCATCAGTTCTACATCCATTCCTGAGATAATTAAATGTATTTCCTCTAATAGTACATCTCTTTTGATAAAATGTCACTATTAGTCCTTATTCATAGAGATGAATCGAACTTGGGAGATTTTGACACAAACCATCCACATAAAGACCATCATTTTTCTTAATAACATCTTTTTTTAGATATGTACTTTCATTACCTTTGATCTTTAAATCACCATCGTTTCCAAACCTAACTATTCCATCAACCCTTTTCATAACATTCTTCAACAAATATAAATTTCTCATCATGCGGGATGAGAATCCACTATCCAGAATCTAGGGCCTACTGTTCTTTGTAGCTTTGAGAGTAATTTCTATAAGATTGGATTTCTTGATTTTCTTCTTTTTCTTTCATGATATATTTGATTAAGGGGAGGATAAATATGGAATCACAAATCTCATATCAATATATATTTGTTCATCATACTCATATTCGGTTTTCAAAGGATAAATCTTATTTATAAGAGCCACTCTACTTGATTAGTGAATATTGACATGTATCTTAGTTATATATGCTTTATTCCCACCTTTCATCTACCTACAATGAAAATATTTATGGCCATAATTAGAATAATGAAAACAATATCCATATAAAATATTTGTTCTATATGAAGAAGGATATTGTATCATTCATCATTGTTCATTTTCAGGAACTTCCTCATTCAGATAAATCCTTGCCTCTTCGAAATATGACACGGTATATACCAGATAGCCACAAAATAGACATTTCATAAGAGTAAATGAATTCTCACTTCCATTCCTCCTCATGTACCCTTATAAAAATTATTTAACAAAAAATAATTTCTGGATAGTTTTGGATAGTTTTCATTTCTTCTTTCTATTTGAGTTGAGTATTTTGTTGTTAAGAATTTAGGTGCCTTTGTGATATGTCCAACTTTATACTTCCCTTTATTTTGGAATATATTTTTTTCATTCTTTTATACCTCAGAATCACATCCAATTAAATTTTTTCCCTTAAATTATGATCTTTGATCATTTAAATCTTTCTCTACTCCCTTGGAATGATGCTTAGCTCTTTCTAACAGCTCTTCATCTGATAATATTCCCATCTATATTTTATTCTTTATTTCCCTTTTATATGATTCAGTTTCAAGTTTACACATTAGAGTAACAACTTATTCTTAAATCCCCTAAACTATCTTATCTTTCTCCTCCGATATATACATAATGACATTGATGACCTTTTCCTTCCTTCCAATCTTGAGCATAAATTCCACAACACATTTTGTTCTTTAAATAGTTGTTGAATGTTATTTTTCTCCTTATTCTAGTTTATAAATTTTTGATTCATTTCAATCAACATACGTTGATGAATCCACCGGAATGGATCCCATATGTCTATTTCTCTTTATTTGACTGTTAATATTTCCAAGAGAATCATCAAGTTCAAACTTTATATCAACATCACCAATAAACTGATTATCTTTTTCTTTTTCTTTTTATGTTTCTTACTTTTAAATTATAGCCATAACGGACATTAGGGTTCTAAAATTAAACTCTCGTTATTCATCTTTAAAACAATCGTTATCATCATGTTCTTCTTTACAGATGAAACTCTTTCTCAATAATTTATTTCCTTATTTTAGGTCTCCCTTTTGGGAAAACTTTTTTTGAGGATTATACATGTTTCCAAAATCACTTTATTCATCATTGAACTTCTTTGAGAATTGAGAGAAAATTTCCCAAACTCTATCACATCGAAAATAGGAAAGAAAAATAACTCTTTCAAATCTCCATTTTCTTCTCTTAAATTGTTAGAAAAAAATATAAATAATTTCAACTTCCCTATTGTATTCATCAACACTATCTACAAAAATATCATGTCTTCCCCTATATTTGAAATCTATTTTTTTATTACTCGATTTGTTTCATCTTATGGCTTGACTCTCATTTCATATTCCACCAAAATGCTTAGCAGATCATCTTGAGAAAGTTTAGACAGATCCCTTTCCTCAAGGGCATACAATTTTGGATTGTAAATAGATGGAATTATTCACAATATTTTCTTAACAGTTTTAATGGATTTGATTTCTTCACCATGACCATGTATTTCTCCAATAGAATCATTAATTAAATTAAAAATGGTATCTATAATTTCATCATGATGCATTTTTAGATCATCGAACCTTTTGTGAAATACTTAGTTTTTTTCCTCCTTAATGTTGTTATTGCCTTCATATATATTTTCTAGTTTTTTCACATAGATTTGGATGAAGTGAAACTCATCACCTTTAGATAAATTTTATCAGATAGAGCTGTAGTAAGGCCATCATGTGATTTTTCATCAACATCAAACATTTTTTTATCTATTTTAGTTATAGGAAATCATGTTTCATCAGTGACCTATATCCCATGTGTAATGGAAAAAATAACATTCATTCTAAGATATATTTGATGATATCCCATCCTATTATTATAAATAGAGATGATACCTCAATCAGAGAGATGGAATCCTCTATAATTTACTGAATTCTCCATAAAAAAAAAGGGGAAAATTTAACACCGGCAGGTAGTTCTCTTTGAGAACAGTTGTGGGACCCCCGAACACCCTAAGAGGGTAGGGGTGAATTAGGGTGTCAACATTTTATTATAATGTGATGGATCATAATCTAGTGTTAGTAGGAACCTGTTAAACCATTCTAATTTTAATGTACAGTAATTTAAACATTCCCATGTATAGAGGCAACATGGTAGTTTTACAAAATTTTCCACAAAGGGTTAGTACAAGAAGAATACACTAACAAAGTGTCGGTCATAACTAAATCTACTAATATTTACTAGTTATGGAAAATAGAAGTTTATATATAGTCACTATGTGTTAGGAACACTTCCTTTACAATATTTTAAGGACAAAACACCACCTCCCTTGAAACACTTATATCGAATCCCCCTAGATCACTCCTTTGGGTGATGTCTCGTGCAGTTTAATGAATTGAAGGTTGCTTCAGTAGATTTGAATTTAAGTCATTTTCCCTAACTAGCATGTGACTCATATTGCACCATAGTCCTGAGTTGATGAACTTGAAAGAACTTTTCACTTAAACTATATGTTCAATACTATCGTTCGAGAAGAACCACCACAAATATTACAACCTTTATGAAGAAAACTACGTTCACAGAATAAACTACCTTCATAAAGCACCTAAGCCATCATGGAATATCTCATCATCACAAAACATTGTTTTCCTGAATACCTAATAATTGGTCAATGATATAGAATTCTTTTCGCGAAGCTCAATATATATTTGAATAATTGATTCATGATGCTCTTGGCCTTGATGAATTGAAAGAGATTCACCCTTTTCTCCAATACTTTTGGTGTCTCTAGTAGTGCGGGTAGCCACCTATTTATAGGCTCATCCTTTTGAAATTCTCCCACACCACTAGAATAATTTTTGTGAAATTCCAAAAAAAATATTCCTGAATCTCATTCACTCATTATGCTCCAGTGAAATTCAACCTACTCATGGAGCTTCTCATAATCACGTAGATTACCATAAACCTATCACATTTTTCACAATGTTTGTTTGTGATGCTCCACAGATTTGAGAATCATAGCCTTTAAGAACACTAGTCTTTATTAAAACCATGTCTTCACCATATTTATGAAGATTTAATCCTAGAATACCACATTTTAAATTCTTACCTCTTCCTCCAGATTTTGAGCCCAAATATTTGAAAAAATTGGGAAATGATGACACCTTCAACATTGTAGTCATCTTTTATTATAAGACCACTTGTCTTGAAAACCACCTAATAAACACATTGTGTATTGAAAAAAAAACTCAAACCATACTTTGTTTCTATCAAAGAACATACTTTTTTCCAACAAAGTATAGAAACCTCGTGTCCACCTCCTACAATGCATGACCCACACCATAAGCCATCTCATCACATTATATCTTACCTATAGACACATGTGCCATTACAACACATCAAATATAATTTACTTTTTTACTTCTAGCCATCACAGCCCATGTATATCGACCTTACATGGAAGGGAGAGTGGTAAATATGGGGTATCCATCCATCCATCCTCACTATAGGTATGTTCAACAAAACACTACCCACAAAAATATATGGGTTTCATCACATGTTGATCAACATGGGTGGGTTATTTATAGAAATCATAAGGAATAAAAAATTATGCATATATATCCATACAAAATACCAACCTATGGATTCACATTAAAGAACTAATCAACCCACAACATCCCCAAAAGACTCAAAAGTCCATAAATTTTTATGCAGCTACAAAATGCATAACACCACCAATAAGCCTCAATCTATAAACCACATTTCATTCTCTTAGTTAAATAAATTTCCCATATTTTAAATTAACAAACAAAAACAACTAAATAACACATTTATTCCACCATTTCATCACATTTATTTTTGCATTAACAATACCCACATTTAACCACACTTCTATTTTTTAATTCATTTGTAATTTCCATCTCATTAACCAAACAATCCCATTCTATTTAAATTTAAATAGTATAATTTAATTCCAATAATACATGATAAACTAGTATAATATAACACCTTTCACACAAACAATATATTCACCATCCCTATTTCAATCGAACAAATCCCACATCACCATTACACTTACATCAAAATCACCCCATAGCATGACCACACATCTCATCGCATTAAACCACATAGTACTACCTCACACCACCACCCCATAGCATGGTCATACCACAAAACAACAATAATACAGTCACATCATGTCACTATCACATTTTTATATTTATTCAAGGGACTTTCATCGTGTTCCACTATACATTGAATGGTATTCTCATATAAGGACAATTTCCTGGGTTCATCCGTTTATTTATCCAAGTATAAGTGATTAAAAATACCATTTAGGGTAATTACAAGAGATACATAGTAAGGTTTCAATAATCATAACAACCACAATTCAAGCCAAGCCCCCAATGACCACAATTTTCAGTGGGTTATTTAGTAGATACAATACAACATCAATAAATATAAAATGTTTCAAAATCGTGAGATTTCATCCCTTTTCCTGCAATTTAAATCAAAACAGTTAATTATATTCATTTTTACATATGAAAAATATCTTCCTAAAAGTAAAAAATATATATAACCCATCATGTATGATACACTTCGTGAGAAAAAAATGGCACTCCAACCTCAAATAGAGTTCTCTAATCCACTGTGCAAGACTAGGTTGAAAAGAAATCCTTCATAGTAAACCTCAGATAAATAGATCACATTTTCCAAACCTAATAACCAAGGATCGATTATCAAAAAATTGGATGGAAATAAATTTAAAGAGTGCTAAAATCCATCTTTGGGAAAAACCTAAGACACCTGAGAAATGGGAGAGAAGATGGAAATGTGGTCTTATCTAAGGGGGTATTTAAATTTATACCCAGACTAAGAAATATATATCCAAAATAAAGTTCATGGATCCATATCATATAATTCCTAAAAACATAAGTGAGCAAGGAATATAACCACTCACCACATTATATCCCTTCTTGTTAAACTGGCCTCTGAGTTTTTTGGCTATTCACTCATCACAGATCTTATAAATAGGGGTGGAGATCATAGTAAATCCAAATCCTCTATGTTATAGAACCTCAAAAGATAAATAAAAGGCTATTCCATAACACTTATCCAAGGAATAGTAATGACAAACTGGAATAACAATTGAAATCCAACCCATGCGCCACTACGCCACAGTCGGGATCTCCACACCACAGACACCAACTTCCAAGAGGGGTTACGGCGTAGCCCAAACTCCATCGTGTAACTACAACCAGATTGGAAGTAGCCTAAAAACTCCTCCTAATTCTCCCTATGCCACATCTAGCTCATCATATGCCAAAGTGGGTACTGTTACACCATAGCCTTTCTAAAATACAAGTGACACTCCCCTTCTCCTCCAAAACACCTCAGAACACCTTGAGACTACCTCATAAATCTCAATAACCATAATTACTGAAAGTTAATGGGTCAAAAGGTATAGGATGTTACATAAAATACATCATAAATTATTCTCGCCCTAGATACAAAAAAATCCCAAAAAAAGGAAGAATTCCAAAACATACATCCCTTGAGATACCTCTCAAGGATCTCGTAAGAGCCCAAACACAATCATTCCACCAACCAAAAGAACACACAATAGACATCCCACACAAAAATGATTTACTATTCTCTCCAATAGGAATAATTTATCTCCCTTATATATAACCATACACACAACTAACTCATACCCCATAAGGCTTAATCCAACGATCATTGTTACCTTATCACATAACGTACCCAAGCACGCAATTCAAGGAATCTTATCTCTCATGTCTTGATATTACCTAAATTAGAATCATTGACAATGTTTTAATCATGTAAATGAATAAAACATCTCATTTGGGAATTAGTTTTTTCCTTCTTCATAGTCTTTAAGCTTTAGAACACACATCACATCAAGAAAGTGGATCATCTCATGAAACATAAAGATATAAGAATCACATCATCAAGAAAATATAACATGGAAAAACTAGGAAAACATAAAAAAAACATTGGGTATTGGGAATATATCTTTGTATTATGTTCCCAATTTATATATTCCAAGCCACCATGACTCCAAAAAAACATAAAATAAAGGAATGGTTTACCCTTTCAATGCCTTTTCTTGATGATCTGAGATCTTTATCGACCACTCCATAAATGTCGCATTATCCTTGATATACAAATCTCACAAGTCAATTAAATATGAGTTATCATGAAGATAAAAATGGATTAAAGAGATATATAAGGTGTTGTGAATCAATTCCATCCATGTAAGAAGTCCCAACTGATAGGGATCCATCGAAATAAGAGAAGCATTGAGCTATAAGTCTATCCCGAACACCAAATCACATCAAGGGAGTGGCAGTGTCACAACCACCTATGTAAAAATATATAGAAACTCCCTAATGTCCTAGGTGTACTATTCCACCACATAACCTACTAATTACATTTCAAAGCCATCCATTGAGGAAATATGTGGAAACACATGCCTAATTCCCAACTGAAAACTTCTCTCTCCAAAGAAAACCACAAATTGGCCATCCACATTCAAGAACAAAACTGTCCTATAGAATAATTTAGTAATAGAATGCATATAATATAACCATTTTATGCTAAGAATGACATTGTATGGATACATTTTATTAAAGAACATATCACCACATGACTTATGTGGCCTCATCATCAGTCTACACTCCTAAAACATATCAAATATGTTGGTATGGCCACCATTTGGTGTAGTAAACACTAGGGGCACAAGAGGCCTCTCTACATCTAGTTCTAGAGAACAAACTAGAGTTTGTTAAATAAGTATTTTGAATATCCTAAATCAAAAAAAACCTAAAAATGGAAGATGAAAAATTGATTATACCTATAATGATCTCTGGACCCTTTGGCTCTTATACCTCCACTATGTGCAACTGACCACACCCATCTCTTATGGATCTAAGCTAATGGACACCTCCGATTATAGTATTAGGAAAATTTACATGAACATAAAAATAGTCAAAAATTCCTCTAGAAAAATCATGTAACCCTCTAGCCCAAGAAGGTTGGAAATGAACCTGTTGAGGTAGACTTCTCATTGATTAGATCTATGAAGTTCCTAGAGCCCGAGACCTGAAACCGATAACTCTACTCTTTGAGGAATCCTGATGACTCCCATTTCATGGTCAACCACCTCATAAGTCAATATTCTCAATCAACTATACATTTTTTTGAATATCTAAATATTTTATCCACTAAAAATGTGTAACTTAATGCTAGATTGAAGGGTGTAAAACCACTTCAAGACATCTCACATATGACTCCTCATTTGGAAAATGATCTGGCGAAAATACAGAATTTTTTTGAACTTGATTCCAAGAACCCACATAGACATACACCCCTACTAAAGGGATAGAATATCCTACCTCTTCATTTATTTTGTGCTCGATAAAAGGTACTTTTCTCAGTAGTCTTTATAAAAGTCAACACATGACGTATCTTTCTCCTTCCTCTCACTTAGATATAGAATCCACCACCGACACAAAGATCATCACATCTGACTAACTACCAAAGGGACCCAATACTCCTCTAGGGTCTAGATCATTCTAAAACCTATATCAACCTCTAATAACTAGCTCTATATCTCTTGATTACATACACTTACCTCATACTTCCCTAAATTTTGTGATATAAAAGAGTGAGATATTCTCCACCACTAATCATCCCCATCAACTAGATTAATCTTTCGGTGATCTACAACGTCAAATTTCTAAACCTCTACTACCATAAATACATACAGAAAATTTCTAAGAATGATAGATAAAAGGAAAAAAAATGTTTCTAAATCCTGATTAATATATAATTTTATCAAGATTTATATAATTTAGTTTATTTTATTTTATCTTCCCTAAAATAAAAACCCCCAATTTAAATAAGAACACAAGTCAATCGTGTTCCATGTACCTTATTTAGGTCTCTATCATACAATTGGTTCCACTTAACTTTGTCATTAAATATATTAATATTCATACATTGGATCATAAGGGGCATAAAATCCCATGATTCGGTCGGTCTTCTCTATCCTAAGTCACACACCAAGATCATCTGATATCATCGCCTCACCAACCCATGTATTCCTCATTATACCTAACTACGAACTCCGCCATATCTCTCAACCTTCCTTTGATACCACTATATCATTAACCCATCCCTCCAAAGGATCCCCTCCTAGGCTAGAAATGAAGGAAGATAGATAATGACCCCCGAGTCCCACCTTCAATAAGCCTTAAGTTGGAAACTAGAACTAGTAGTATAAAAATATAATAAATGGGAGGAATTAACGACTTATAATATAGTAGGATCCAGAGATAAAATATAAATAATCAATAAACTATAACACATATTTTATAATAAATTAAAAATAATCCCACAATATTTATGTAAATAAAACAAATACAGGTAAAAGTACCCAAATAAATACCAAAAAGAAATGATAAGGAAGTGACAAAATGATAGTTTAAATGTATAAGATATTAATGTTCTACATAGTTCACATAGTCCTCCTAGAAAACTGAAGAAATTTTAATATACATAGGGTTAGCATAAATGTATACTCAATAGTAAATCCAAAGTCTCTCATGCACATTTTAAAGAAACAAACTAATACACTAGTGAGAAAAAATTAGAACAGACAACACCTAAATAGGAGGACTAACCAATCTAATCCTCAACGTGGATCACTCTCTAAATAATGCATCCAAATATAATAACATAATATGAAGAATATCAATTAAGTTACCCTACACCACTTACCCACTAGTTTTCCTCCCTCACACTCCAACGTCATACATCTTGGAGCTCTCATCTCTTTTGTATAAATCATCACACATTAATTCCCCCACAACATAGTCACATCACACCTCACCCATATACACTTGCTCCAACACATCATTTCACCAACACATATTAGGGTTAAATTAAACCATTCCCACATACACATATGACATCACATAAAATCACATCACATATCCAGGGCAGTAGGGTATCATTAACATGAAGGACATCAACCTCATTCCCACCTCCTACCATGAACGACCCCCACCATAAGGCATATTATCACATTAAATACTAACCATGGGAATCGAGGACATCACATCACATCACCACTACCAAACAAATGAATTTTTTCTATCACAGTCTATTTATATCAACCTCACCTAGAAGAGAAAGAGGGAAGGAGGGGTAACTAATAGTTCATCCTTGCCACCAAGATATTGGGGAAAACATCCCCACATAAATATATGGGTGTCGTAACATGGTAATAGACATGGGTAGGGTGCATATATAAATTAAAAGGAATATATAGAGTATATATATATACACACACAATCCCAGCTAATGGGTCCACATTCAAGCACTAACCAACCCACGACATCACCCAAATACACACCACACCACCACTTCCGATTTCACAACTAAATGCATAACACCACACAATGATCCACAATACATAAACCACATTTCATTCTCTTTATTAGTTTATGAAACATTCTATATTATTCATTACCATCCAAACCCATTTAAATAGACCTTTCATTCCATTCTTTCAAACAATTTAATTACACATTAATGTTAATCGTGTTTAACAAAACTTCCCTATATAGTTCATTATAAATTTACATATAATTAACCAAACAATAACATGCCATTTATTATTCAATATTATTATTTAATTCCCATAATACATAGGAAACTATCATTAAATAGCACCATACAAACAAACAACTAGTCCTCATCCCCATTTCAAGACAAGAAACCCCACATAACAACACACTTTCATCACCAATTCCTCCCTACACTAACACACATATCATCGTATTATCCCCCATATAAAATCCATACACCATTTACCCAAATCACAGACACACTAACACATAGATAAAATAATTTTACATCACATCATCAAAACATTTTACAGAGTTGTTCAAGTGGATGTCATCATGTTCCACTTTACTTTTAAGAATATTCTCACACAAGAAGACTTTTCGTGGGGTAACTATTTATTTATCTTAGTATAAGTGATTAACTGGTTTAAATTGGGATGATTATAAACAATATGCAACATTTTTCCATAATCATAATAACCAAAGCATGAGTAAATACCAAATGGCTATAATTTTTATCACGTAATTTTTCACATATAATCACAATATCGATAAATATCCAAGGTTGTAATATCATGTGACTACATCCCTTTCCCTTCAATTATAATTAAATTGTTTAATTACCTTCATTATGGTGGATTAAAACCCTCTTCCCAAAAGTAACAAAAGCATAACCCATTCTGCATGACATAGTCAATGAGAAATGAAGGAAACCCATACCTAAAATAGAGTTTTCTGATCCACTATGAGAAATTGGGTTGAAAGGAAAACTCCAACTGAACACCCAATAAAAATAGGTCACATTTTACAACCGTAAAAAATAAAGATCGAATCTCCAAAATTAGGATTCAAATACACTAAAAGGGGGTCGAAATATTTCCTTGGGATGCACTTAAGTCACCCAATAAAAGAGAGAGAAAATGGAAAATTGGTCTGGTCTGAGGAGATCTTGGAAATTATTCATGGGCTTAAAAACATAATAACATGGAGTAGTCTGTGGGTATATGCTATAGAAAACATAAGAATAAAAGGGACTACAGTGTAGGACCACTCACCAAACTGCAACCCTTCTGGTCAAACACACCTCCGAGTTTCATGGCAACTCAAATGTCACAGATCTTATAAATAGTGGGAACCCATTGTGAAGACAAACATACTACATTGTAAAACCTTGACAGCTGAAGAGGACACTACTTTATTGCCTACTACATGGTTCAGTAGTTCCAAAATTTGTAGAATCACTGAAATCTGGCCCCTACGACACTATGCCATAGTCAGGGTCTCCACACCACATCCACTAACTATCAAGACGAGCTACCCTACGGCCCAAGAACAATAATTTAGCTACCACTAGATTTTTAGTAGCCTCTGAAACACCTCATCAATCTCCATATACTGCATACAACTCCTCTTATTCTATAGTGGCCACCATTGAGTCACAGTCATGCCTGAAATGGTAGGGGCACTCCCCTTATCCTCTTAAACACCTACAAACATCTCAGGACTCCCTCTAACACCTCTTTCACTATAATTATTTAAAATGAATGGGGTTTAAGGTATGATAAATAAAATTTTAGGTATTGAGATTATCATTTGACTCTGTCTCTCAATAAATAATAGTGTTGTATTTTTTCCAAATAATTTGATTAATGAATGAAAATTAGAACCAATTAATGAATGAAAATTTGTTATAAATTATCAAGAAATTAACATAAGAACACAATATGATGGTTATATGTTAAATAAATTTACAAAATATTATTTCAGTTCATCATATATTCATCCTCAATATGAAATTTTTTCTAATTTTAGAGTTGTCTAAAAAATATTAATATGGTATTATTACTCACATGGTTATGTTTTTATGATGAAATATAAGTGGTTTGAATCAATGATGTTAAATAGAACGTGAATTGATGACTCTAAATTTATATTTATTAACATGAATTGATTAATAGCTACCAATAATCTATATATTTTTGAATTTATAGAAAAATGGTTTTTTTATGTGAAAGATCCTTTAAGAACGTAATTTGGTGTCACTAATGTCGTTATCCAAATATATATTTTTGATGATGTTGGGAAAAAATTCACTATCTCTACCACCATTTTTCATGATTATTATGTTTTATATGATTACTCAAATACTCCAATTTTTAGAGTTTATTGTGAAATTGATGATGTTTTGGGTAATATATAGAAGCAACTATATGTGGTCTCAGTTAATTTAGTTTATCTCAATATGGGTCTTTCATGTTGGTACTATTTAAATTAAATTAATTTGGTTTCATTTGACATATCTTGGAAAGGATTAGATTTTTTCAAGTCAGTTTTAGTTTGTAATGGTAAATTTGGTTTAGTTTTGTTTGTTTTTGTAGTATTTTATTGGTTTTATTTCATGTTCAAAAATAAACGTTTTTAATGACAATTTCTTTATAATATAGCCATTTAAAAAACAATTTTTACATTTATTGAAAATAATTTTAAATATATTAGAGATTTATATACCAAAAGTATTTGAATAAATTTATTTACTCAATTATTTAAAAAAGTAATATTTATTTATAAATATACTAATCTAAAATAAATCTCATTTTCATCCATGTTTATTTCTTAAATATAAGTCCCATATGAACATTGAAAAATATTTACTATTATATTTATAGTTCCTTCAGCATATGTTCTTTATTATATTTCCTCAATTATTTCTATGGTTATAAATCTTGGATACTGTTGAAACTCAATTCACCTCTATATATTCTTTAATATAGTTTCACTTTTCCATAATTATTTTTCAATATACCAATTTGTTTTGTTTTCAAAATATTTTTATAAGATGTAATAATAATAAAGTATTATTTATATAATTGTTTCAGGACTTTCCCCACTGAGAACCCATCTTGGGCATGTAGTGAAGATGAGACTGACCCTCAAGGACCACCTCCAATCGGCCTGGGGTTAGAGTCTAGTACCGAGGGTAATAAACTTACAAAAGGGAGGCATTTCCCTCATATAACCCAGTAGATCCATACTCAAGACCTCTCATGAAAATTTGGTAGTGGCATACTAATGATTTAGTAAACAAATAGTAATAAAATGCAACACCTACAATGTTTACAACCTCCTTACCTCAATAAATTTCACTAATGAAATATCACATCCAAGTATAATAACATAATTTCAAGAATATAAAAGTAGGAACACTGCAACCAATTTCCCACTGATTTTCCACTCTCATTCCCCAACATCAAATATCTTGTTCTCACTCCTACCAACATCTGATATAGGTCGAGTGAAAACACAATATACCCCAACCTCTCATAGGGTCTAACATCCTATGATATCATTAGTCTATCCATACAACCACCACAACCATACCAGTTTCCATTGCCACATCATTCAGATCATTCCATATCCACTTCCACATCTTACCTCATTTGCACACAATATATCTAGTAAAATAGGATATAATGAACATTAAGGAAAAAAACACCATTCTATCCTCCTACCATGCACAACCCCCACTATATATCATTTCATATAACGACCCACACTTTACATACATTGTTAATACTTCAAAATTGAAGCACTCTTATTACAACATATGACAAAACCACAAAGGACCGTATAGGTATAGTGTCTTTAGAAACTGGGGAAACATAAACAACTGGTTCATAAATCTTCTACAGTGTCTCCCATTTATTTCATCGTATCTAGGGTCCCTTTTATCATATTCTACTTAATATCCATCTTCCTGACCTGGGGAAAAGAAAACATAAAAGGGTGAGCTCAAATGCTCAGCAAGGGCAAATAAAGGAAATAAAAATCATATCATATCTTTATGAAAATCAAAACCTGCAAAAGAGATCATAATATCTTAACATGGAATAAATCATAGAAGTGAAAATGAGATCCCCATAATCATAACATAAAACTTGAATCTTTTTGGCATGCACACATAATCATGGAAAATCATTTCTTGTTAGTCATGACTCATTGCCAAGACTATCTTAGTGGACAAAGTCCCTTTCTGAACCGAGTTCACTCCTCGTTTCAGTCCTGTATCACTGAACCGAAATAACCTTCCGTTCCAGCCATGTCTATCTCATGAGATATAAAATCATTACCCAATGCATTGGAGGGAGATATAGGTCCCACCCATCTTATAATGAATCCTTTCTTATGTGTGCCACATAATCATAAAACATGCATCATCGCATAACACATGTAACAAAAATGGGATTCTTGAAACATCATGACATCATAAATCAATTCATATATGATAAAGGAATTCATAAACATAATTCCATCACAACATAGTCAAACCAATGTAAAAATATGGATAGAAACAGAACCCTTTATTATCTTAGATGGAAAATAATTTTGATAAAACACTTGAATTGAATTCTTGAGGAAAATATCATTTCTTCTTCAAAAACATTTTTCCTTTCATAAAATGTCATACAACTTTAAAATAAAAGAAGTTGATTAAAAATAAACTTGAAAACTTGAAAAGGAAGCTTCTTTGAAGTAATGTTTTAAAAATCCATTCATGCCGTATAAGTTAAAAAAAACATTCTTCGTACTTTTGTCGGAAAAGTCAAAAAGTACCTCGTACGGAAAAACGACAAAAGATTTCTTTCATATTCTTTACAAAAAAACTCACCTAAGGGTAAAATTGGATTTAAACTATTTAAAGTGGATGGAAACAATATTACATATTGAGGGAACATGGACACCCCAGTAAATACTTACGAATAAACAATCTCGGATAAAAATGAGATTGTGATATTTCCCTTACCTTAGGTCCGATTTGCTTTGTTCGTGTCCGAAGCTCCTGTATAATGGTTTAAATAATGTTATTGACTTATTCCAGAATCATACATATTGATATGAGATCATATATGGTCATATTATTAGCTTCTTGTTAGTAATATTTCATTGTTACTTGTTACTCGGGTCTTTATAACTTTTTGTTCTTATGCGTGTTTTGTCGAATAAATTCTTATTCTTATCTTTAGGTTATAGATAATTCATTTCCAGAATGGTATTAGTGTAGTATATACCATATTCATTCATTCAATTCATTTATACAATCATTATGAAATGAAGATCATGTAGAACGAGTCGCATCACATCGTGGAGACGGTATTCCGTACGTACGCACGAGTGATGATATCGTTCCTATGATCGTGGAATTGTATTGGAGTATATATATATATTATTTCAGTATCAATATTACTTAATAATAATCATATATAGTTTCTCATTACACCATTATACCCATCCTTGTAAGGTTATGGTGGAAAATAGATTACAC
Organism: Viscum album; assembly: GCA_963277665.1. Taxonomy (NCBI): domain Eukaryota; kingdom Viridiplantae; phylum Streptophyta; class Magnoliopsida; order Santalales; family Viscaceae; genus Viscum; species Viscum album. Next base: position 1,534,598,347 of record OY728156.1, on the reverse strand, counting down.
CACGGCGTGGAGACGGTATTCCGTACGTACGCACGCGCGGTGATTTCATTTTTTCGTAGGATGGATAGAAGGTGAATTAGGGTTGTTTCATATTTATAATAACATATCAGTATGTAAGTAATACTGATGTTATTACTTTATCATGAAACAACTAAAGAAGAAGAAGTTGAAGAAGAAAGAAATTGAAAAGATCGGTAATGGATATTACCTCTTCTTTGGAACGCCTTTTTGAATCCTCCACTTAAGGAACTAAGATTGGTCTTTGGAGAAGACCAGGACCTCTAGGATTATTCTAGGGAAGTGGAGAAGGGAAAATGGCAGGGGTTGGCCGAGCTTGAGTGCTCAAATTGGTGTGAGGAGGAGGGGGAGGAGGTGCCCTTTTATAAGGGAGGAGAGGGGCACCTTAGGAATATCTCAAAATATTATTTTATATTAAAGTCAAAATCGGTTTATAATGGTTCCAAAGGGTCTTATTTCGAAGCTAAAGTGGGGATGGGTCGAAATCCTATCAACCAATAGAATTTAGACAAGTTTAGGATATTATTTTAACCTTATCAATTAAATTTAACTCTAAGTTAAATAATTTAACTTTTACCATGTCTTTTTGTTTTCTTTCACTATATGGTTAATACACTTACTATAACATGCCAAACGAACCCCAAATTGTTTATTATTAATATATATATCCTTATCTAAGTCATTTGGCCGAACCTTAGATTTTTAGGAATAAAATAACAATTAATAATATAATATTTGATTTAAAAACTATTTTGTGTCAATTTTGACACTATTTGATATATGATTTTTGTCAAAGTCATAACAGAATTATATGTTCGAACCAAGTTGATTAAATCAATACTAATATATCATAGTAACCTAGAAAATTAGTGGAATTCATAAAAAGTCTTAAATTACATTTATTTTGGTATTTATATTATCAATTTTGTCAATATTTCATTAATAAGATAATTACTGCATCATATTTGTGTCATAAATAAATTAAATTATTTGATGTCTAAAAATTACAAATAAAATACCATAATGTAGGAAATCTTTTTAGCTTTCTAATTAATATTTACAATCTAATTTATCTTATGTATAACCCTATATTAAAAATGATTTACTTATTAAACTTTGATTTTAACTATTTTAACCCTTCTTTAAATAAATTAATAATAAATGTCCTAATCTAATCCAAGTGGGCCTAAATGGTCATATTTTATTCCTAAGTTTGTTTTTGGTCGAATTACACTTGTCCAATAGAATTAGGACATGTGTTAGGGTAATATTAATATCATATTTACCCTTAGTTACCCTATTTACTATTAACCGCGGTAAAAATAGTAAAAAGTTACTATTCACCAAAAAATTATTTTCATCTCATTGAACCACATTTTAGTCCTTGATATTAACCGTGTCTCTCGGATTTTTGAAATTCCATTCATAGAAGCGGTAAAATTAAGTTTTATGCAAAATTCAGTTTTTAACCTACCACTTAGTGGTTTCACTATTCATCAAAAATTGAAAGTTTTCAGAAAAATACCAAAATTTCACCCTAGGCTAATTTCGATATTCTGAGTCCAAAAATGAAGTCCATTTTGAAAAATAAAATTTATAAAATTTCAAAAAGTGGTTATTACTATTCATAGCATATTGTTGTTTAGTGAAACTCGGTATTGCGTACGACGCAAGCTATCGAGGAAGGTCGCGATTGCGTGTAAAGCAAGCCAAGAAAGTGTTGTGTAGAAAAAGATTCCTTTGATGATTTATATAACATAAAAGTCTCGGGTGTTACATTCTACCCCCCTTAAAAAGAATTTCGCCCTCGAAATTCGTCACTTTGCAACAAACAAAAGAGGATACTTCTCCCTCATCATATCCTCAAGCTCCCATGTAGCTTCTTCAAGTTGGTGGTTTCTCCATAAAACTTTCACCAAGCGAGTGGTCTTGTTTCGTAGGACTTTTTCGCTACGATCCAGAATCTCTATCGGCTGTTCTTCATAAGAAAGATCTTGCTCCAGCGGTACAACTTCTGAGCTGAGTACATGTGAAGGATCTGGTATGTACTTTCTCAGGAGAGATACATGGAACACATCGTGAACTTGAGAGAGATTCGGTGGAAGCGCCAATCGGTAAGCTACCTTCCCAACACGATCCAGTATTTCGAAAGGACCGATATATCTAGGGCTCAACTTCCCCTTCTTTCCAAATCTCATAACCCTCTTCCAGGGAGATATTCGTAAGAACACTTTATCACCCACTTCAAACTCTAGGTCTTTTCTTCGGTTGTCGGCATAACTTTTCTGTCGACTCTGAGCTGCTCTTATGTGTTGTTGAATAGATCTAACCTTTTCTGCCATTTCATCAACGAGATCAGGTCCTAATAGCTTTCTTTCCCCAACTTCATCCCAGCAAGTTGGAGTCCTGCATTTCTTTCCATAGAGAGCTTCATAAGGAGCCATCTGAATACTGGAGTGAAAGCTATTATTATAAGAAAATTCTACCAAAGGTAGGTGTTGATCCCAACCTCCTTTGAAATCCATAGAGAAAGCTCTCAACATATCTTCTAGGGTTTGAATTGTTCTCTCAGACTGACCGTCTGTCTGGGGATGATAAGCAGTGCTGAAACTCAACTCTGTATCCAGAGTATGCTGAAGACTTCGCCAGAACTTCGAGGTAAATCTCGGATCCCGATCAGATATAATAGAAAGTGGTACTCCATGCAATCTTACCACTTCCTTTACATATATCCTGGCAAGCTGATCTAGAGAGAAATTCTCTCTAATAGCAATGAAGTGTGCAGACTTTGTAAGACGATCAACTATGACCCAGATAACATTATTGCCTTTGGATGTTTTAGGAAGTCCTGTGACAAAGTCCATAGTGATGTTTTCCCATTTCCATTCGGGTATGGGTAATGGTTGTAACATCCCCTTAGACTTCTGTCTCTCAGCTTTAACTTGTTGACAAACCAAGCATCGAGAGACATATATAGCAACATCTCTTTTCATGCCATCCCACCAGAAGTACTCTTTCAGGTCCCTATACATCTTCGTGCTTCCAGGATGAATAGAGAATGAAGAACTATGAGCCTCATCCAGCAGCTCTTTCTTTAATTCGGGGATGGGAGGAACACAGACCCGATTCCTGAACTTTATTATCCCATCACAATCAAGGTTGAATTCAGGAACATTTCTCACCTTCTTTTGTAACTCGACATCTTCTTTCTGTGCCTCTTTAATCTTCACATGTATAGATGGTTGAACATTCATTTGAGAAAGATAAGATTTTTCCCCTTCCATTATAATTCCAAGATCCATCCTTTGTAAATCCATAAATATTGGATCTTTTGTGATCCTCATCATGGATAAACTAGCATGGTCTTGTCGACTTAATGCATCTGCCACCTTGTTTGCTTTCCCAGGGTGGTAATGGATTGAGCAGTCATAATCCTTAATCAGCTCCAACCATCTTCTATGGCGCATATTCAACTCCTTTTGTGTGAAAATATACTTTAAACTTTTATGATCAGTATAAATATCACACCTTTCACCATAAAGGTAATGCCTCCAAATCTTTAATGCAAAGATTACCGCAGCCAACACCAAATCATGTGTTGGGTAATTTTGCTCATGGATTTTCAACTGTCGTGAGGCATAAGCTATCACCATATCATTTTGCATAAGAACACACCCCAATCCCTTCTTGGATGCATCACTGTAGATCACAAACCTTTCTCCACTACAAGGCAGTGTGAGCACAGGTGCACTGGATAACCTTCTTTTCAACTCCTTGAAATTCTCTTCACATTCCTCTGTCCAGACAAACTTAACTCCTTTCTGAGTCAACTTGGTGATTGGATTAGATAACCGTGAAAAATCTTTTACAAAACGTCGATAATATCCAGCCAAACCAAGAAAACTTCGGATCTCAGTTACTGTTGTTGGTCTTGACCATCTTTCGATAACCTCTGTTTTTGCTGGATCCACAGATATCCCCTCTTTTGAGATTATATGACCCAAAAATGCAACTTTTTGAAGCCAAAATTCACACTTGGTAAATTTGGCATAAAGCTTCTCTTTTCTCAGGGTCTTCAATATAATTCTCAAGTGATCTTCATGCTCTTCCTTGCTCTTTGAATAGACAAGAATATCGTCTATAAAGACTACCACAAATTGATCAAGATAGTCTCTAAAGACTCTATTCATTAGATCCATGAAGATAGCAGGGGCATTAGTAAGACCAAATGGCATCACTATAAATTCATAGTGTCCATACCTTGTACGGAAAGCCGTCTTTGGTATATCCTCCCTTTTGACCCTTAATTGATGATACCCTGAACGAAGATCAATCTTGGAAAAGTATTGAGCTCCGCGTAGTTGGTCAAATAAGTCATCAATGCGTGGGAGAGGATATTTGTTCTTGATAGTGATCTTGTTAAGTTCTCGATAATCAATGCAGAGTCTCATTGATCCATCTTTCTTCTTAACAAATAGAACAGGTGCTCCCCAAGGTGATGCACTAGGGCGTATGAATCCCTTATCAAGATTCTCTTGGAGTTGCTTCTTCAATTCCTGCAACTCAATTGGGGCCATTCTATAAGGTGTCTTTGAAATAGGCAAAGCACCTGGTACGAGTTCTATTGAAAACTCAACTTCACGATTTGGTGGAAGACCCGGCAATTCCTCCGGAAAGACATCATCAAACTCCCGTACAATGGGCATATTCTTAATCGTGAGTTTCTCACCAACCATTTGAGATAAATAACCTTCATTTAGTGGAATCAATACCCATAAGATGGAAGAAATTTCCACTGGAAGGTTATGTTCATCCTTGCATTGATAGACGATCGTAGGTTGATCTGGAATATGAAATGTGACTTCCCTTCTTTGGCAATTGATATGAGCTCCATGTAGAGAAAGCCAATCCATGCCAAGAATCACATCAAATTCCACTAAAGGAAGGATCACAAGATTTGCCGGAAGCACTTTCCCACAAACTTCGATCGGAGAAGAATTATAAACTTCTGATGCGATTGATGTGCCATTAAGTGTTGTCACAGCTAACTCAACATCTAATTGTTGAGGTAATACGGTGATACCCTTAGAAAATTTTTCAGAAATAAAAGAGTGGGTGGATCCAGAATCAAATAAAACATTTGCTACTTTAGAGTGGATGGTAAGTGTACCTTTCACCACATCGTTATCGTACTCCACATCGCTGATAGAAATTGCATGTGACTTTCCTTTGTCTTTAGCCTTAAGAGTTTGTTGACGTCGACCATCATCATCAACCCTTGGATTTGGGCATTGATTGGCATAATGCCCCATCTCCTTGCACTTGAAACATTGAAGTGTAGCAGGTTCATTCTGTGTATCCCTTCCTTTGTTTGCATCATTAGACATCTTCTTCCCATTATCACGGCATTCAAATGCCCGATGACCTTCCTTTCCACATTTAAAACATTTACTTGTCCCTTTAAGACAACTCCCTCCATGTTTCTTTCCACACTTTGAGCATAAGGGAAAGTTCATCTTCTTTTCCGTGTGCTCTTTAGATTTTTCTTTGAATTCCATCTTCCTCTTCTTATCAAACCCATGTGACTGATGGGTTACTCCAATCTCCATCTCGACTTTGAGAGCACATCGAACGATTTCCTCGTAGCTATTGAAGTCCCTTATGGCTAACGCCCTTCGAAGACTTGGTTTTAAGCCACTAAAGAATCGATCGATCTTACTCTCAGGTTGGATAATAATACCAGAAGCGTACCTTGCAAGTCTAGTAAAATTTGCTTCATAGGTACCAACAGATTCATCATCCCTTTGCTTCAGTTCAAGGAACTCTTTCTCCATCTTTGTTCGGAGAATACGAGGGAAGTACTTATTGAAAAATAAGTTCTTGAACTCGTCCCATTCCATAGACTCAATTTCATCCCTTTGCCTCGTATTCTTAACAAGATTCCACCATTGATCCGCATCTCCTTCCAAACGATACACTGCTAGGATGACTTTATCATGCTCAGAACATTGAAGAACTGAAAATTTCTTTTCAGTAGTACTAATCCATTGTTCAGCAACTAATGGATCAGTAGACCCGCTGAAAGATGGTGGACGCTGCCTCATGAAGGATTCAACAGAATGTTGCTCCCTTCTTTGTTCGTTTGGAAATCCTGCATGATTCATAGCTTCAGAAAGTTGTGTGAGCATGGCTACAAGATTTTGCATTCCAGCTCCCATATCGTTTGGTTGCTCAGGGGGACAATCATTGCATTGCCCATCGCATTCCGCATTAACACGGTTCCTTCGGGTTCCAGCCATTGACTAAAACCAAGAAGAATAGTGTGAGAAACACTAATTATAATAGGAAACCACATAATTCAAGAATAAAATTTTCATGCTTAAGGTCTTATCCTAGGTTATTCAAGGCCATTTCTAAAACACTAAGATTGTGTTCTATGCTTAGACTTATCCTTAGGGTTCTTACTAAGGCTTTCACATCCTAGTTTCCAAAGGTTGACTATACCTTTCCTTTGATACCAACTATAACGACCCACACTTTACATACATTGTTAATACTTCAAAATTGAAGCACTCTTATTACAACATATGACAAAACCACAAAGGACCGTATAGGTATAGTGTCTTTAGAAACTGGGGAAACATAAACAACTGGTTCATAAATCTTCTACAGTGTCTCCCATTTATTTCATCATATCTAGGGTCCCTTTTAGCATATTCTACTTAATATCCATCTTCCTGACCTGGGGAAAAGAAAACATAAAAGGGTGAGCTCAAATGCTCAGCAAGGGCAAATAAAGGAAATAAAAATCATATCATATCTTTATGAAAATCAAAACCTGCAAAAGAGATCATAATATCTTAACATGGAATAAATCATAGAAGTGAAAATGAGATCCCCATAATCATAACATAAAACTTGAATCTTTGTGGCATGCACACATAATCATGGAAAATCATTTCTTGTTAGTCATGACTCATTGCCAAGACTATCTTAGTGGACAAAGTCCCTTTCTGAACCGAGTTCACTCCTTGTTTCAGTCCTGTATCACTGAACCGAAATAACCTTCCATTCCAGCCATGTCTATCTCATGAGATATAAAATCATTACCCAATGCATTGGAGGGAGATATAGGTCCCACCCATCTTATAATGAATCCTTTCTTATGTGTGCCACATAATCATAAAACATGCATCATCGCATAACACATGTAACAAAAATGGGATTCTTGAAACATCATGACATCATAAATCAATTCATATATGATAAAGGAATTCATAAACATAATTCCATCACAACATAGTCAAACCAATGTAAAAATATGGATAGAAACAGAACCCTTTATTATCTTAGATGGAAAATAATTTTGATAAAACACTTGAATTGAATTCTTGAGGAAAATATCCTTTCTTCTTCAAAAACATTTTTCCTTTCATAACATGTAATACAACTTTAAAATTAAAGAAGTTGATTAAAAATAAACTTGAAAACTTGTAAAGGAAGCTTCTTTGAATTAATGTTTTAAAAATCCATTCATTCCGTATAAGTTAAAAAAAACATTCTTCGTACTTTTGTCGGAAAAGTCAAAAAGTACCTCGTATGGAAAAACGACAAAAGATTCCTTTCATATTCTTTACAAAAAAACTCACCTAAGGGTAAAATTGGATTTAAACTATTTCAAGTGGATGGAAACAATATTACATATTGAGGGAACATGGACACCCCAGTAAATACTTACGAATAAACAATCTCGGATAAAAATGAGATTGTGATATTTCCCTTACCTTAGGTCCGATTTGCTTTGTTCGTGTCCAAAGCTCCTGTATAATGGTTTAAATAATGTTATTGACTTATTCCAGAATCATACATATTGATATGAGATCATATATGGTCATATTATTAGCTTCTTGTTAGTAATATTTCATTGTTACTTGTTACTCGGGTCTTTATAACTTTTTGTTCTTATGCGTGTTTCGTCGAATAAATTCTTATTCTTATCTTTAGGTTATAGATAATTCATTTCCAGAATGGTATTAGTGTAGTATATACCATATTCATTCATTCAATTCATTTATACAATCATTATGAAATGAAGATCATGTAGAACGAGCCGCATCACATCGTGGAGACGGTATTCCGTACGTACGCACGAGTGATGATATCGTTCCTATGATCGTGGAATTGTATTGGAGTATATATATATATTATTTCAGTATCAATATTACTTAATAATAATCATATATAGTTACTCATTACACCATTATACCCATCCTTGTAAGGTGATGGTGGAAAATAGATTACACCACGGCGTGGAGACGGTATTCCGTACGTACGCACGCGCGGTGATTTCATTTTTCCGTAGGATGGATAGAAGGTGAATTAGGGTTGTTTCATATTTATAATAACATATCAGTATGTAAGTAATACTGATGTTATTACTTTATCATGAAACAACTAAAGAAGAAGAAGTTGAAGAAGAAAGAAATTGAAAAGATCGGTAATGGATATTACCTCTTCTTTGGAACGCCTTTTTGAATCCTCCACTTAAGGAACTAAGATTGGTCTTTGGAGAAGACCAGGACCTCTAGGATTATTCTAGGGAAGTGTAGAAGGGAAAATGGCAGGGGTTGGCCGAGCTTGAGTGCTCAAATTGGTGTGAGGAGGAGGGGGAGGAGGTGCCCTTTTATAAGGGAGGAGAGGGGCACCTTAGGAATATCTCAAAATATTATTTTATATTAAAGTCAAAATCGGTTTATAATGGTTCCAAAGGGTCTTATTTCGAAGCTAAAGTGGGGATGGTTCGAAATCCTATCAACCAATAGAATTTAGACAAGTTTAGGATATTATTTTAACCTTATCAATTAAATTTAACTCTAAGTTAAATAATTTAACTTTTACCATGTCTTTTTGTTTTCTTTCACTATATGGTTAATACACTTACTATAACATGCCAAACGAACCCCAAATTGTATATTATTAATATATATATCCTTATCTAAGTCATTTGGCCGAACCTTAGATTTTTAGGAATAAAATAACAATTAATAATATAATATTTGATTTAAAAACTATTTTGTGTCAATTTTGACACTATTTGATATATGATTTTTGTCAAAGTCATAACAGAATTATATGTTCGAACCAAGTTGATTAAATCAATACTAATATATCATAGTAACCTAGAAAATTAGTGTAATTCATAAAAAGTCTTAAATTACATTTATTTTGGTATTTATATTATCAATTTTGTCAATATTTCATTAATAAGATAATTACTCCATCATCTTTGTGTCATAAATAAATTAAATTATTTGATGTCTAAAAATTACAAATAAAATACCATCATGTAGGAAATCTTTTTATCTTTCTAATGAATATTTACAATCTAATTTATCTTATGTATAACCCTATATTAAAAATGATTTACTTATTAAACTTTGATTTTAACTATTTTAACCCTTCTTTAAATAAATTAATAATAAATGTCCTAATCTAATCCAAGTGGGCCTAAATGGTCATATTTTTTTCCTAAGTTTGTTTTTGGTCGAATTACACTTGTCCAATAGAATTAGGACATGTGTTAGGGTAATATTAATATCATATTTACCCTTAGTTACCCTATTTACTATTAACCGCGGTAAAAATAGTAAAAAGTTACTATTCACCAAAAAATTATTTTCATCTCATTGAACCACATTTTAGTCCTTGATATTAACCGTGTCTCTCGGATTTTTGAAATTCCATTCATAGAAGCGGTAAAATTAAGTTTTATGCAAAATTCAGTTTTTAACCTACCACTTAGTGGTTTCACTATTCATCAAAAATTGAAAGTTTTCAGAAAAATACCAAAATTTCACCCTAGGCTAATTTCGATATTCTGAGTCCAAAAATGAAGTCCATTTTGAAAAATAAAATTTATAAAATTTCAAAAAGTGGTTATTACTATTCATAGCATATTGTTGTTTAGTGAAACTCGGTATTGCGTACGACGCAAGCTATCGAGGAAGGTCGCGATTGCGTGTAAAGCAAGCCAAGAAAGTGTTGTGTAGAAAAAGATTCCTTTGATGATTTATATAACATAAAAGTCTCGGGTGTTACATTTCATCATTTGTATATCAAATCCATTGTAATGCACTTAGTAAAGAGAAAGTAGGGAAGAGGGGGTAGCCTTCTATCTGTCCTCACCAACCTATATATTGACGAAACACCAAAAACCCAAAACATTTGGGAGTTTATAAGGTTATATGACTCAATTGGGGTTTATAAATAAATAATATATAAAAAACATCATATATATATATACCACACACAATCCTACCCTAGAGGGTTCATGTAACACCCCGAAATTCTAAAGTAAAACCTTATATTCGATAACGTGCATAACATGAAACACCAATAACATAAAGAGATATAATACCATAATACTTTAAAATATATATAATATTGTAAGTACATTTGATATATTTTATATCTTTCAATTCATGAAACATCGAGTTAGCATGTGTTAAACTCAAGAGCGACCTTCTTTGATGTCTTACGTTACACGCAAGACTGAGTTTTACCGAACAATAATATATTATAAAAATATTATTATTTACTACAAAAATATATAAACTAGCCATTATGAATAGATTTATCTTACTTACTAAAATACATAGTTTTTAAAATTTATAATAAATTCATCGGTTTCCAATTAATGTCAAATGAAACTAAGAACTGATTGGATATAAAACGAAATATTTTTATTTTTATGCTTCCAATAGAGTTTTATCTTAATAAACATAATTAATTACAATTAATTAATGATTTTCATGAAATATATGTGTTATATATTCATTAATTTTTTTATGATATTTATCCAATATTTTTTATATTCATAAGATAAGAACAAACCCTACATTACACATAAAAACATATGTTTTTGTAAAAGTGATTTTACCACCTTTTAATAGAGAACCCATTTTAAATCTAAATTTTGAAAAATTAATTTATTTAATATTTCAAAATAAAATTCATATTGTTAGAAAAACATAATAATTAGTTTATGGTGGATTTTTGATATTTTTTTGAAACATTTCTTTTTTTTAATGAATGGTGAAAAGTACATAATTTTAGTTCAGAATTTCTTTTTCATATAATTTATTTATAAGAATAAATTATAATTATAATTTTTTTTAAAGTTTAATTAGATTATATGTTTACCTATTAATACAATTTTGGTGATTGGGATCAATTTTACATTGAAATTGAATGTAAAGGCTTATCAAACATTTTGACGTTTTTACTTTAAAAACCTGCTTTGTCATCCTGCCTGTAGGATGAATTTTAAATTAATTTCTACCAATTATGTGATTGGGATTTCAAAAAATGGATTAAATATTTGGATTGAGAATAATTTATATTTTAAAATAAGTTAAAATTAGTTTTTTACCAAAAATATTGGTAAAATTAATTAATATTAATTACAATTATTAAGGAAAATTAAGCTTAATAAAGGACTAAATATTTAAATTAAGGGGAAAATGACCTAGAAACGTGTCCAACACATATTTAATATCCTTATATCATCCATAAAAATTCCATTATTGAGTTGTTTTTGTATTTTTATGACTTTTTTATGTAATAAAATAATACATGTAACCTTTTTTCAAAAATACCAAGTGAGTCTTTTTCCTTCCCTATAAAAGGCTACCACCTCTCCCACTTCTTCACACATTAAAGAATACTTAGGATAGGAAAAGATCTTCCCAAATAGATTCTCAAAATCCATCCCATTGACTTTGATTCCTCCATTTTGGGAGAAATCATTCCCAGGAAGTCTTTTCGTATAAACTAAAGGAAGTTACCCGATTAAGTGGTAACATCTTCTCTCAATATTTTCAGTTTCATTTCCATTCTATACTCCTTATGTTGTTGTTATTCTATTATTAAATAACAACCCCAGTGTCCTCAATATACTAGGATTTTTTTTGTTCATATTTTTTCCCACACTTACACACACCACCATCTAATGGGTAATAAACATACTATTTTTGTGTATGGAAAACTAATACCTCATGAAATGATGATTGTTCATATTTCCCTTAAAACTATCATGTTGGCCATTATTATGGTTAATATATTTATATATTAAATATATAATATTTATAATTTATTTATTCTTTAATTTTTATTTAAAACATTCATTTATGCTTTCCATCTTCTGTAAATATGATAATTTCGTTTGAGGAAATGTGGATAATCACCCCCTCAAAATGATATGACTCATTAATTCCATACATGGAACTTATAAAGGATGGTTTTAATAGACCTATGAAATATATATAACATATATAAGATAATTTAATTATAATATAAATTTTTAAAATTTATTTATCATTATTTTAATACAAAAAAATAATTGAAATTCGCGTTTGTACGTATGTACGGCCTACCATTTCCATGAACGGTGCACTATTTCTAATCTCCAAATGTTATGGACTATTATAAATACATATGTACTGAATATATAATATACTTAAGTAATATTTTACATATTTCAGATGATTAAATCATTATCTATGAAATAGGAACAACAAGTAAAACGTCAAAATATACTTGAGAAAACTAAAAAATTAACACCATAAATAGAAAAAATAATGAAAGAGTGTTAAAAAAGGGTAATAAAATATTATAAAAAGTTAATATATGATATTATGAACATGATTATGGTTATTATATTAGTTATTTAAAGATTTTAAACCACTATACAAGAGGCTAAATACCACCGCACAAAAATGAACGAAAAGATAAAAGAATTTCTTCTCTATTTTCATTTTATTGAGACTTATTTTTTATTATGTGAAAATTGACTTTTATTCGGTTTATATACTGAATTTTTCTTTTTATATAACTAGAAACCTTATTCTCATGATTTTATAAGTTTCATTTAATGTCATGCCTTTTTTGATATTATGCTTCAAATGTTTCAAAGTGGTATGGGACACTTTTTAATGATTAAAGATTGTTCTCCTCAAGATTGTTATTAATGATTATCTTTCAAATCCCACTTCCTTGTATGATTTTTGACCTTATATTGAAAATATAACTTTATTATAATCATTTTTCATTTTAATATCCATTTTATCATATAATAGATGTTATTATTTTCTAAACTGAATACCATTTTACATACAGTGTCTACTTTGACAGTTATTTGATATTGATAATTCTATATTCTTTATTCAATATGGATATTTGATATGGAATATTTTTCATAGATAAAATTGGTTATTCAATATGAGAAATTATTTATACATTCAATGATGGTTGGAACCCTAAATTTATAGAGCTTCTTAATGCAATGATGGGTTCTCATGAGGTGATTAAGTTGGCCAAATTAAACAGGTTTCTACCTGTAGTTTTAAACTGTCTGAAGGATGGATCTTGAAAGTATATGTATCCAAGTTAATAAGGCATGGAATACAATAATTAAGCATTTAATTCATATATACTTAAATTATTATTCATCCATGATATTTTTCATCAGTATATCTATAGATACATTTATTTTCTTTTCATTGATTAAATGACATCTGTATCAGTTTCTTACCATCCCATATTGAAGTTTACTTATCTAGCTATTTGAATGTCATGTGTTATAATTTATTTTCCTTGACAGGTTAATTTAGTCATGTTGATTCATTATTGATTCCACTTTACTTACCCATACTGATCATTTGATCTCATACTTATTATGTTTCTTTCCCCAATTTATGAAGAAGATAACTTTGAATAATCTTTCAAGTATGCATTTTATTTAAGTTTATTATGTAATATATTATATAGTTTTCCCATTTTATTATGGGTATAATGTATGTAATATGGATTTCCTAGACTGAAAAACTAATCAGTCCTTCAAGATTTATACCTTGTAATCATGTCAATGTAATAAAATAATTCACTGGCTCTATGCTTCTAGGTCAAGGAATTATAGTTGGTATCAAAGGAAGTTTCCAAATAATATTGGAAACTAGATTTAGAAAATGATATTAGGGAACGTAACCCTAAGATAGACTTTGAGTATGATTATTGAAAAACATTCTTGATTCTTGGTAAGGTAGGGATTATGTGGGTATTCATGGAAATAAATCCCTATATGGATACTATAAGTGGATGTGGTTCTGGAACAGATGTACCTAAGAGTAATAACTCTGAAGAAGGTATTTCAGACCTAACTCAGGGTAACCTACTATATGACAATGAGTCTTACTTTGCTCCTATTTTGACACTCCAAGGGGATATTCTTAGGATAGTTCACATTTTATTTACCTATAATTATAAATGTTTTAAAACTATATATTCCCCCAAAGTAGCCAAATTTTATGTTTCTAGGATTCACGATGCATAAATTTATGTTATGTGTTATACCATGTTTATATTTATTCAAAGTCTGTAATTTTAGGAGCTAATCATGTCTATGTAATTGTTTAGAAATGGTACATGTAAGGAAGAATGGTATCAATACTCTTAGTCAATGTTGAGGTTTACCTCATTATAAAGTCAATGAATATGGTATTAGAACAAATAAAGTTATTGATATATTAGGTAAACCTAGATAGTTTATGAAAAATAACCTTTCATGAGTAGAGAAACATATTCCAAGAATGGAATCTCTTATTCAGGATCACTTTATGTGGCAGAATCCCACATTGTTTAGTGGAACTATAAATCCAATTGTTTTTTAGAAATGGATTAAGTATCTAGAAGTTATATTTATGTCCTTGGAATGCAGTGAAAAGGAAATTGTTACACTTGTGGTCTATTGTCTCCAAGGTGATTTTGATCAGTAGTGGTCCCTGATCTAGAATACAAGGGAGGAAAAATAAATTGAATTGATGGAATGGAGAACTTTTAAGGAGGCATTATTTGATAAATAATTCTCTCATGATCAAAAAAATTTGATGAAGAGGGAGTTACTTAGTTTAAAGAAAAAAAGAGGAAGAAATTGTTATGGATTATGAAGATACATTTACCAGGTTAGTAAGGTATGCTACAGATTTCATGTTAAACATATAATGTAAGACTAATCATTTCTTTGATGTAATTAATAAAAACATCCAAAGGTAACTAGTTTATCATAATCTCTTCATATGGTAAAATAGTTTTATGTGTTATCAAGATACAGAAATAATTCTCCATGTCTTATGGATTGAAGTGAAACCAAGAGAAGAATAG
Organism: Viscum album; assembly: GCA_963277665.1. NCBI lineage: Eukaryota > Viridiplantae > Streptophyta > Magnoliopsida > Santalales > Viscaceae > Viscum > Viscum album. Next base: position 1,534,583,113 of record OY728156.1, on the reverse strand, counting down.
GTCTTCTGAACACCATGAAAAAGGGAATTACTCAAAGAAGATGAATGAAAAGATTGATTTTCCAACATGTGATAATAGTGGAAAGAATCCCCCTGGTAATTTCTTGAATGGATTGGCAGTTTTTTATATGTGCATAAAAAAGGGTCAACCAGAAAAAGAATCAAAAAAGAAGAAGGAAAATAGTGCTATATAGTTCTACAATTGTAAAGAGATGGGACACTTTACAAATGAATGTCCCAAACATCAAGTAAATATACATTTGAAGAAGATAAGGAATCAAGTTCAAGCATATGTTATTGAAACAATCGAAGTATAATGATTAATGTACTATTATTTATTTAAGAAATATATTATAAACTTTTTATTTTTTATGATGTTATCATTATATGATTTATGAAATATGTAAGGATTCTGATATAGTACTTTTTTATTAAGTATTGGATATTATATGCGGAATGGTACCAAGAAATTTTATTCAGTAGAAATTTAAAATTTTTAGAAAATGCATGATTTAGGGAAAGAAAACCCTTAATATGTTACTAATTTTTAGATAATGATGATGATAATATTGATTTAGATGAATTCTGACTTCCTTCTAACTGAATAGTGATTTTTAGACAAGTGTTCTATGCTATCACTAATAGAGTTCATAACACTTTTGTATTTAAGGAATATATCAAATAACATGTGTCTTTCTTAAGGAATAAGGAATAATGGATGTTTCCAATAAGGTTTTATGGTAATTTGAGTTATTACCATATTCCAATAGGATACATGATGAAGTTATTCACATGTTTGGAATGAGAAAATTTAGATCTGCTTCATGTTTATTAAATTCTAATGATAATTTCATTCATTGACTCTCCTTCAAAAGTTATTGTATCATAATCTGTTGGAAAATTTAACCATTTATAAAATGTTTTAATATGATCATTGGATGAGATTTTAGGGGTTAATGTATTACTTAACCATATGATGTATCATGTGCTAAGAGATGAAGTAGAAATAGTTTAAGGCATAATAAAAGGAAAATATTATGTTTATAGAAAAATATATTTACTTATATTCTTATAGAGTGAAATAATTACTTAAATATAGGAAACATGCTTTTGAATCAAAAATTTCTTTCCAATTATCATCATTTTTGTGATATCAATGAAATTTATTCACACCTATGTTTTATGGTTTTGTGGTAAACAACTTTCATCAGAACATGTTTTTTATAACTCTCCATCAGAACATGATTATTGGACTTTCTCTTATATATCCATGTTTCCATTTCCTGCCTATGTTCTCCTACCAGGGAACATAGTTATGTGACATTTGTACTTTCCTTTATCTATTATTAAGAATATGTTAAATTAACCCTTTTTATGATATGGGTCTTTTAAAAATATTTTATTTTTAATACCTCAATATTTGAGAACAAGTTTAAATAGATTTGATATATTTTATATTCTTCAATACACACAACACAAAGTTAGTGTACGTTAAACTCAAGAGCGACCGTCTATGATGGCTTGTATTACACGAATGATCAAGTGTTACCGAACAATAAATATTATTAAAATATTATTATTTATATAATATGATATAAAATAGCCTCTATGAATAGTATTAACTAGATTATAAAAATATATGGTTTATATATATATATATAATGAATTCTTGGGTTACCAATTAATGAGAAATTAAAATAATAACTAATTGGATATAAAAAATATTATTATTTTTATGCTTCTAATGGATTTTTATCTTAATATACATAATTAATTAAAATTAATGAATGATTTTAAAGAAATATATATGTTATATATTAAATAAAATTTTTCATATTCATTCATTTTGTTTTATATGTATAAGATAAGAACATACCCTTCTTTACACATAAAAACCTCTATTTTTATAAAATAAAATTTACCGCCTTTTAATGGAAGACCCATTTAAAATATGAATTTTGAAACTTTAATTGATTTATTATTTCAAAATAAACTTCATATTTGATATATAAACTTAATAAATATATTTTGGTGAATTTTTTATATCTTTGTGAAACATTTCATCTTTTTAATGAATCTTTAAAAATGTAGAATTTTAGATCAAATTTTCTTTTTTATATAATTTATTTGTAAAGTTAAAGTATAGTTTTAATTGTTTTTAAAGTTTAATTATATTATATTTTTATACATTAATATAATTTAATTTATTTGGATCAATTTCACTTTGAAATTTAATGTAAAAACTTATCCATCTTTTGGACAGTTTTACTTTAAAAACCTGTATTGTCATCCCGCCTACAGGATGACTTTTAAATTAAATTTTTCCACTTATGTGATTTAAATTTAGAAAAATGGATTCAATATTTTGAATAATTGTAATTTATAATGTCTAATGAGGTCAAATTATTTTTTTACCAAAAATATTAGTCAAAGTAAAAAAATTGATTATAATTATTAAGGCAAAATTAAGCTTAATAAAGCACTAAAGATTTAACTTAGGGGACCAAATGACCTTGAAACATGTAAAAAACCAATTTTATGGACATATATGAATTATAAAACTTCCATTATGGAGTTTATTTGGACTTTTATTACTTTTTTTAGGTAATAACAAGTATACACCTAACTTATTTTCAAAAATACCAAGTGAGTCCTTTTACTTCCCTATAAAAGGCCACCGCATATCCCACTTATTCACACCTCTAAAAACACATAGGTTTGGAAAAGATCTTCCTAAATTCATTCCCAAAATACCACACCTAGACCTTGAATCCTACCTATGGGCATAAATCCTTCCAAATAATTCTTTTGGTATAAACCAAAAGAAGTTACCTGTTTGGTAGGTAAGAGCTTCTCTCAATATTTTTAGATTCATTTCCATTATTCACTCCATATACTCTTCCTATTCTATGATTAAATAACAAAAAAAAGTATCCTAAATATACTATTACGTTTTTATGTTAATTTTGCAACCCATACTTACACACACCTACATATAATTGGTAACGAACATATTGTTTCTTCGTACGGTGAACTATTGTCTCCTGAAATGATGATTGTTCATTTTTCCCTTACCACCTAAAATGGTAGATATTATTATAGAAAAAATATTTATATATGATATATATGATATTTATAATTTCTTTATTAATCATTAATTTTTTTTAGAACATTCCTTTTTTATTTAAATCTTGTGTAAATACAATAATTTTGTTTGAGGAAGTGTGGACTACTGCCCCCTCAAAGCGATATGACATGTTCATTCCATAAATGGAATGTATAAAAGATGGTTTTAACATACCTATATAAAATATATAATATATATATGATACTATAATTATAATATACATATGTATCATTTATTTATTTTTTATTTTAATACAACAATGAAATTAAAGCAGCGTTCATGCGTACGTATGGTCTACCATGTCCATGAATGGTGCACTTCATTTCTAATCTCCAAATATTATGGACTATTATAAATACATATGTACTGAATATATAAGATAATTAATTCATGGTTTACATTATATATATTATTAATTCATTATATAACAAATATGAACAACAAGTAACAACTTAAAACATACTTGAGAAAACTAGGCAATTAACAACTGAAATATTTAAAATAATGAAAGAGTGTTTACAAAAGAGTAATAAAATACTATAAGAAGTTAATATATGATATTATAAAAATGATTATGGATATTTTATTAGTTATTAACCTATTTTAAACTAGTATATAGGATTAAAAATACCACACAACAAAAAAATTGATAAGGTAAGGGAATTTCATCTCAATTAACATTTCATTGAGACTTAATTGTTATTATGTGCCAGTTCACTTTAATTTGGGGTATATACAGAATTTTTCTTATTATATATTGAATGAAATTATTCTCATGATATTATATGTTTCATTTAATTCCATAAATTTCTATATATTATGATTAAAATGTTTCAAAGTGTTATGGGATACTTTTTGAATGATATATTATTCTACTCAAGATTATTCCTAATGATTATCTTTGAAATCTCACTTCCTTTTGTGATTGTTAACATTATATTGAAATAATCACTTTATTATCATAATTTTTTATTTGAATATCCTTATTCTTATACAATGAATATTATTATTTCCAAAATTGTATAAAATTTTATATACAATGTCTACTTTGATAGTTAATTGATATTGATAATTCGGTATTCTTTATTCAAGACGGATATTTGATAAGGCATATCATTTATTGATGAAATTAGTTATTCAATATGAGGAATGATTTTGAAATGATATGATAGGTGGATCTTGGACATTATATATCTCCTCTATTCATCGAAAGGTTCTCATGAGATGATTAAGTTGGCCAAATTAAATAGGTGTCTACCTATAGTTTTAAACATTCCTGAGGATAGATCTTGAATGTATAGGTCCTCATGTGCTAATACATGATGTCCAATAATTAATCATTTCCTTTATGGATATTTATATTATTCTTCATCCATTAGATTTTGTTTCGACATATCTCTTGATACTTTTAATTTATTTTAATTGATTAAATGGAATTTGTATCAGTTTCTTAACATTCCATATTGAATTTTCCTTATCTAGTTATTTGAATGGAAAATATTATCATTTATTTTCAGTTACATGTTAATTTAGTCAAATTTATTCATTGTTTATTATACTTTACTTACCCTTATTAAGCATTTTATCTCACCCTTATTATGTTTCTTTCCCTTTGTTATGAAGAAGATTACTTTGATTAAGCCTTTAGGGATGAAGTATATTTTAGTTTATTATAAAGAATATTTTATTTTTTTTCAATGTATAGTGATTATCATATATGTAATATGGATTTAAAAGACTACTATACTGATCATACTTTTGGGATTTGATTCCTTGTAATCATTCTAATGTAATAAAATAATTCATGGGCTAGAGGATTCTAGGGTCAGGGTATTAAAGTCCACACCAATATAACCTCATCACAACCCATAACCATAATTACACTACCTTAACCACACACACCACTACCACTACCATATAAAATGTAAGAAATCCCCATAAACCATATGAAATATCCACAAAACCAACCCAAATTCCCTTTTCAACCCTTCATTTAACCATTCCAAAAAAATTGATTACCAACAAATTCAATTTATTTATGTTAATAAACATTAATAAGAAATTAAAAACCAACCAATCCATCACCAAAATTATTTCTAGACATCAATAATTTATTTAAAGAATTAATAATTTCATCTTTATCCATATAATTATTTAACTCTATCCAAGAACGTTTCAAATTCATCATTTTCAACTCAATTTTGTACCACTGGAAAACTACTAAATGATCTCATACCAATTAATCAAACCACCACCCATAATAACCCACTCATTTCATCTTTGAACCCATCGAAATGGAGTCATTTACCTTCTTTACAAACCATAACCTCAGTCATAACACATCAAACACCATCACGACCCATCCATCACAATTAACAACCCCATCCATGTTTCCCAACACATAACACCTCACAAAACAAACCAATAAATAACCACTCCCCAACCCAATTCTTAATATCCATATAAAGTAAAACAACCAAAATGACCAATAGTTGAAAAATAAATTCAATTCACAGCAACAACACATTCAAAAAGTCCCTTTTTCTTGATTTCTTATTCAATTAATATTACTTACATGGGAAGGGGAAAAATTACATCATCACAAAAATATGTTTCACTATCGACTTTAATTTATTATAAATTTTATGAAAGGTGATTCTAGTATCTTAGTTTCTACAAGTAATAATTTTTTCATAGAAATAATCATAATTTCTTAAAAAAATAAATAAATAATTCACTATCATTAGTAAATAACAAAAACCTAGTAAATAACATGAAAATTACTCACCTTAACATATAATTTATTATAGTTTGGTTAATTATCTTTCATTAAGATAAATATTTACATCCACATAAATTAAAACATAAGAATGAATCTTCCATAATTTACAAAAATATGGGTGAGGTATTGAATTTCCTACCTTGGTATGAATATTATAAGTAATATAGACACAAGAATGGAATAATCAGTGGTCAATAACCATAAAAATAAAAGGGAACCAGCCCAAAACTCAACCACAGTAACCCACCATCAAACCACACTCAAACCTCAACCTAGAACTAAAGTAATTCACTCTAAAAACCCTCTAGAAGGAGAAAATAATAATATAGTAGAGAAGAATGAGTTCTGATAAAATAATTGGAAGAAAGTTACCTCAATCCAAGAGGGTTTGATCCTATTGAACCCAGAGGTTATAATTCTCAATAATAGAGATTGGAGAACTAGGAGAGTTCCTAATGTTGTCTACAGTTAGAAGGGAGAGATATTGAAACAAAACCATGGAAATTTGGACCTTCTATTCATAGAGGAAGTCATAATAGATTCTACCAGGGCATAGAGATATAAAAAATATTTTTATTGGCCCCTAGTAAAATTAGATGTCGTTTTCTAATGCTTGAACCCTTGAACTTCACAAAATATTTACACCATTTTGTATATATTTGAATGGAATTTTTCCACACCACACTCCATAAAGATTAACATTTATAATCTTTAGAAGGCCTACATGGCCTTCACCATGGAACAAGGAAAAATCCCTCACTATTTTACATTTTTATTCCCAATGTAATTGTATGGATATCTCCAACCCGTTCTTTAATTCTTTCATCATGAAAATTAACTCTTCCTCATGTTCATGTCCCTACACCATGTTCTCTAATAATTTTAAACCTCTCAATTACCAAAAGGTTGAATCCCCCCTATACTTTAATATCAGTATTCCCATCACTATGGAATGGGGATCATCCTCACTTCAAATAGGAAATCATAGATAAAATACCCCCCACTATAGGCATTTCAAAACCCATGGTGCTCAAAGAAACAAAATTAATGGTCTCCTTGGTGGCTTCCCAAAAACTCCCAGTTAACATGACAAAAATATCAAAAAAAAATATTAACCATGGCCGCCGCCACACCCAGTTTCATAGTAAGGTGTCTCCCTAAATGGAAAAAACTCAAATTTCACCTTTGAAACATCTCCATACACCCTCTCAAATCCTATGACAATCAAAAATATCATAGAAGTGGGTTAGGATGGTCTGGATCTTTATATTAGATACCTGTCAAAAAATAATCATCCTCAAGAATCATATCCAAAATAATAATAAAAACCACATACCCCCAAAAACATGAACTATTCAAGAGGTACCTCTAAAATGAGATAGAACCATATACCAAATAGAGTATAGAAATAAATAAATAAATAAACTTGATCATCACTAATAAATAAATAACTTCAATGAACCAGCTCAACAATCCATATCAATCATCATTGAAAAATTAAACTCAAAACAACTTGGGATACTAAACACACATTTTCAACTCATATTCCCATCTACTCTCATAGATACCACCATTCTTCTATAGAATGTGAACCAAGGTATTAGATCACCCACATAGAAACTTCTCTTGATGATCTGGAATCTCAACTATATTATCTAAATATAATGTATCTTCCTAGATATTCATATCTCCTCAATAGATTACATAATAATATTCAGAAATATACTGATGTTTTTGTGACATATGGAAGACTTTGTGAGCCTGTTCCAACTAATACACAACCTCTCCAACACATTGAAACTCCATTAAATGACTAATAAACTAGGTAGAGATATTACGCCCCCCCAACGAAACCAATACTTCCCATGAGTAGTAGAATCCCACAATAAGAAATGAATTCCAACCACAATCTATAATGGAATCCCCTCCAATTTTCATATGAGTTTTTGTGGTCCCATGCCACCTTTTCCAAATTTTGAATAATCTGGAGCTTCTCTATTATTCTATACAAAACATCTGGACCAAGAACCACTAACTCTCCAAACTTGATTCATCACAATGTAGAATTAAAAGGTCACACGTATAGTGCATTGATTATATATTTTCCAATGGATGAATGAAAAATGTTGTTATAAGAAAACTCAACCATAGCTAAGCACCTCACAAAAGATTCACCAAAATCAAAAAATATATCCTACAACATACAATTAAAATTCTAGATGGTCCACTTTATATTTCAACCTATTTAGGGATAGAAATTAGTGTTGAGGAACAACATTAATATCAAATAAATATTTAATCCTCTCTAGAATCATGATGTGAAATAATGATCTATAACAAAGATTATTTTCCTTAGAAACTCATGAAGCCACACCACCTCATCTACATAACACGTCACAAATACCATTATAACCCACACTGCCCATATATCTCGGAATTTGGTCAAATTTTTCAACTGATCCATGATTACCCAAATATAATTGCATCCACCCTAGGCTCATGGTAGATCAATGTTGAAATTAATTGAGATGTACTCCAATTTTCAATGGGGAACATATAAACGCTAAAACAAACAACTTGGATTGCATTGTCGTTCCTTTACCTACTGAAAAACAAATCACTAAGACACAAACTCTACCACTAGACACTTCATCCTATATAACCAAATCTGAACCCACAAGGCGTGATACATTTTGGACATACTAGATTAACCACCACTATTGAGCTATATAACTCAGGGAGAAACTCCTTATAAACCACTGATGGAATGGAAAATCTCCCATAAAACATCATTTTATTCCAGTAATCCTATAAACATCCATTCTAATCATCCCCATGGGTAATGCAATCCTATATAATGTATACCTCCATGTTTCCCCATTGAGATTACACCAATCATTGCATCAAAGATTATTTCACTATCATCTGAAATAAGAAACCTATACTACAGACTTTCACTTTATTAATATGTATCATTATAAGCTCCTCTATATCCCTCTACGTATCTAAAGACCTCTAAAAAATATATGTGACTTACTACTCATCACATTTGTAACAAAATTCCACTTCCCTATGATTTAGGAGGCATAAAGACATAATACTCAACTATCATATATTTAGATATTGTAGATAGAAAACATACCTCTGGCCCTAATGATATATAATTATTATAAAAAAATCATTGATGTGGTAATGTATTACTAGATTTAGAGGAATAAACTACCACTAACTCAAGAGTATGGGTGGAATAGTTACACTTATAGGGACATAACTGCTCAGAAATATATGATATCACTACTCTTTATTGTATCAATACACAAACCATAATTAGATGAGAAGTTTTAAAAAACACCTCAAACATCAGCCCCTATACTAGAATCAAGAGGAAGGTAGTATTGATCAACCTACCAATCAAGTAGTCAAAAAATTTCTGACATTGATTATTCAATAAAAATTATTCTCCTTCTAATTAAATTCTTTCAATTTGGTCATAACCCAATATAATCCTTCCATAAAACTCCCATAATAAACCTTTTATTAAGGAAACTATTGGTTGCTAAAACATTATTAAGTTTTTTCCAAGAAAAAAAGGATTCCATCTTTGATGGATCGACTACCACTCTTTGATGAGACACTACATGTCCATGGAATTTAACCTCCTACATCTAAAACATAAACGGATTCATATTACAATAAATATGATGGAATCTAATACCCTATAGAATGGACCTTTGGTTCTCATCATATTCCTCTTATAATATATAGTATATGAGGATTCCATCAATGAGTATGATTGTAAACTGATCCAAAAACTCATGGAATATAGATTTCATGAGTCCCACTAATAAAACTTGTGTGTTTATTACATTAAATGGTGTAACCACAAACTCAAGGTAGCCATAATGACATTGTAAAGTGGTCTTCATGATATCTTCCTTCTTCATCCTCATCTATTAATATCCCAACCATAGATTGATCCTTGAAAACAATTTTGGTCCCTTTATCTTGTTGAGTATATGATCAGTCCTTATAGTATGATAGAAGTTCTTGATCATAACCTAGTTAAATCATTGATAGTCTATAAAAAAAATTAGACCACAACCCCACTTATCAGAGAACAACATAGGATCACCCCAAGATAATACATTGGGAAAGATAAATACCTTCTATATCAGGTAATCAACCCAAATTTTCAACTCCCAAAATCTCAGAAGGTGTATTCTAATAAGGATCCATTGAAATTAGAGAGGCACCGTGAAACAATTATATCACAAGATAAATATCACTACAAGGGGTAATTCCACAACCCCCTTAGGAAATAAATTAATATAAACATTCATGAATCTAAAAAAATCTACCACCTATTCCTATACTAAACATAATGATAATTCTACTAAGAGATATATCAATGAATCCAAAAATATACAACACATTTAATGTTCTTTATTTTCAAAGAACACCACATATTATCCCTTCTCATCACAGAACATAAATATCCTATAGAACCAATTGATAACCATGTGCATAGGGTACAATAATTTAATGTTAGGAATGACATCACATAGATGTATATGAAGTAGAAATAAATCCACATACTGTAAGGACCACACCATAAACATTACATATTCTTTTGACTTTAAACTAGAATTCACTTTACTATATTCCCAAAGATATTTTAGGTTTGTAATTTTGGATATTTATGTCATAATTATTACATAACAATTCATATATATATATATAAAGTGTAAAATTATAATCAGTATCCATTTTTTACACAATTTAAAATCTTTAAAATTAAAGATGATTTTTTTCATGAAAAATATTCATGACTTGAAACTTATCTTTTTTTCTTTTTCTCACCCATCCTTAAATCCTATGAAAAACTCCTTAAAACATAGGTAGGATCCCAAAAATCATAGTAAGGGACAAAAAAAATAAATCCATTAGTCTAATGAAAAACATGATAACCCATTTAATTTTTACCTTCATCTTTAAAGTTCTTTGAGAATATAAAATAAAATATTCCCACATGAAAAACACACACGATTTTTTCTCAAATAAAACCTTTAAAAAACATTGAAATAAAATAAAAACCCTTTTTGAAAATATGAGCATCACATTCATAACCCATTTTAAACCCATACAAAAAATATCTAATAGCATAGGCTATATCAGGATCACCTGGTCCTATTTTGACGCAACATTATATTATATATATCGGTTGAACACAACACTATCTGGGAACACCCATTGTATAATCGATATTGGGATCACCCATTAGCTGTAATGGGGATAAACCCTTCATAAACAATGTCCAAGATCCATAACATGAATAAAGTATATAGAACTTTCATATCATCATAAAACTCATAAAAACATCCATTACTCCTTTCATAACTTGATTAACCCATAAAAAAGAAATAGGTTCCATGATAATCCCTTTGAAGTATGATTAACCCTTGAAATAGAAAAGGGTTCCACGAAAATATCTTAAAAAAAATATAATCCATCCAAATAAATAATTAGAATGGTTTCATTAAAAAATACCCACAATGAATCATAAGTTACATCAAGACTTTTTTATGTTTATGAATGGAAATACCATTGAAATATATTTAAAAAAATATCAAAGAAAATAATATTTTATCTTTGAAAATAAATTTTCAAAACTAATAATTTAAAAAATAATTTTGAAAATAATTTTAATCTAAAAAAAACTTTGGAAATTTAAAATTAATCTTTAAAAAATTTACTATTTGTAATGGTGTAAAATCTTCATCATGCCAAGTATGTTGAGACAAATATTCCTTTCATCTTTTTGTAAAAAAAATCAAAAAATACTTTATTTGGAAAATGATAGGAACATTAATTTTAAATCATTTTTAGAAATACAAAAATTGTTTAAAATTTCATTAAACCGTCATAGGATAATTTTAAAACATTATTGAAAAAAACTATTATAACACAAGGATTTAGAAGAAAAATGATTCTTAACTGAAGATTGAAATAAATTATTATTTTATTAAATACAATTCTCAATCATTTTACGTACCAAAGATAAAAAAATTGTGTTATTACATAAAGCATTCATGAATAACCATTGGAGAATAAAATATCTTTAGTTTAATAAAATAACATCATCTGATTTCCTCCCAAAATGACCCTTGAACATAAATAATACAAAAAAAGAGATTGTAACGTAAATCCCATTCCAATTTGGTAACTTTCCAATTATAATCCCAATTAGAGAGTAAATTAAAAATAAACCTTTAATATAAAAAACATATGGGTATTCCTGATATATTATATAAAAATGGAAAGTACATACACCTCATAAAATAATAGAGGTCCATAATATCAATATATATCCCCAATAATGAGAATTTGGGACGAATAACCCTTACAAAGATCGTATCTTTGAATTTATAATTACTAAATGGGGATATTATATTTCACTATTTAAAATATACAAAAAATAATATTAAATAAAAAATAAAATGATTCATAGATCAACTCACATGTAATCATCTCATATCTGAGATAATGAAGATGATTTGTAACCCAATAAAAGTAAATTAAGTTAAGAAACCATTCTCTACTTATTAAATTTCAATTAAAATCCCCATGGATGAAATAATAAAATATAAAACATATAAAACCATAAATTTGATGTATTTTTTATATAATACACCAAACTGGTAGTATATACCCCACAAAATATAAATAAGTGATGAATATGACATATGTCTCATGGAAATAAAAGTGAGACAATAAACTCTTACATTGAGTCTGACTCATTATGTATATTCTTTACATTAATAAACACTAAATTTATGTTAATTATTTACATAATTAAAAACCTTTTTAAAGTTTATTATTCCATTTACTTAAATTATTACCCTATTATATATGATTACTTAATTAATTAATTTTTTATCGGATGCTTTAAAGATATTCAGTTTATGTGTTTAATAGGTTCACAATGGTCAAAGTTTTCATTATTTAAACATATACAGAATAATAATAATGAATTATTTATAATATTTACACATAAATTATACTTTTAAACTAGTAAATAAATATAGTTATGAAAAATGAATTGTGTTATAATCATGGAGATGGAAAGTCGTACATACGCGTGAGTATCGTATCTGTTTTTTAACGATCATTATAGAAAGAATGTAAGAATTTTTTAACATTAAAAATTATAATAGTATCATAAATAAAATATTATTTATTAAAATATACTTATACATATCATACTTTTGATCTGTTAATGAAAAAAATCACATCGTGTCGTGGAAGCAGTAGTCCACACGTACACTTAAATGACATTGTTGTTTTTCAGTGTAAGATATAAAATGATATATTATATTCATAGAAAGAGAAATATGTAATTAATATCATTATTGTTTTATATATATCACATATATTAATTAAATTTATCCTTTTACCTTTCATTTAAAGCATTAGTGAAAAATGAATCACCTCGCTTTGGAAAGCGATTGTCTGCCGTAAACAAGAACGGCGTTATCGTATCCCCCATAGAATGGAATATAAAAATTTATATGTGATATAATAATTAAATAATTATAATTATTTTAAAATTTTAATATATATATACTTTAGATCCATTATTATAATAATTCATTAGAGGTGATGATGAAAAATGAATTACATCGGTTCGTAAAGTAATAGTCCACCATACACACGAATGATGGTTTTGTTTCCCATTTCATGGAAGTGGAGATGGATTTAGGTTATTAAATTAACATAATATAATATATTTATATGGGAGATAATTTTTTTATATTATTATAATTTAGTAATTTTTTAATTAGGTTAAAGAAAAATAAAAAAATGCCCGGTTAAGCACAATACTTATTCCTCATAAAACCTCCTTAAATTACCACCAAAGCATTCTAATGATGGATTTATGACAAAAATTGATTATATGATTTGGTTAGAGAATTAATTAAGGTATTTGGGTATTAATTTTATTAACCAAATGGTTTTTAAGATGTTATGATGTGACAAGAGGGGGTGGTCTTTTATAAGTAAGGTGAATGGCTCACTTGTAATTTTTTAAATGAAAATGGTGTGCCCACATTTTCACAAGTAAAAAGGATCGAAAAGAGACCATGATCAATATTTATAAAATATAAGTCCTAAATATGGATATAAAATAGACTTTATATAATTTTTTATTTCATTTTAACCCTTATTCATTTAGTTTAACTCCATATTAAATCGGTTTTAACATTAACGGTGGTAAAATAGTTTTTCAATTTTCACTAATTATTTAAAAAAAATAAATTTAGCTTTTTTATAATATAAATTATTCTTATTAAAATTGTGGAATCAATTATAATAAATTAAATTCACATAAGATGTAGAAATTAATTTAAAAAAACTCCTTAATCTAATGAAAAGGAGTTTTTTCAAGAAATGTATTTTTCAAACAAAAAAGATTTTATATTACCTCTATGACTAGTAATAATCATTATATGAATTTCAATTAATGTTTATAGATATATTATATATAAATTTTATTTAATTAATTCCTCCTTAGGGTTCATTTTAATTAAATAAAATAGATAAACATTATGCACTATGGATCAATTTTCAGAAGAAAAAAAACCAATTTTTTAAACCCTAAAATAAACTTATACTAAAAACCTATATAAATATGATTAAAATGAAATTAAGTGGGTTAAATATTAATAAATAATAATTATTTTATTTAAAATAATATTGAAAACATAATGGGACTTTTAAAGTGCATAATTTATAGAAAATAAATGACATTTTAAGAAAATTAGTTTTATTCGCTATTTATTGAAAAATAAATATTTTCGGAAAAATGTAAATTTTTATCCCCAAGAAAATTTTGATATGAAGATTTAAAAAATTATTTACATTTTTTCAAATATATTTTATAAAAAAATTATGAATTATTTATAATATTTTCTTTGAAAAATAAATAAAATTCATTTTTTAAGAAAACATATTTTTTATGAATAAAATTTTGATTACAAAAAAATTGACTGGTTATTTAATAATAATTTATCAATAAATATATATTTATTTGGAAATTTATATAAATATATCAGAAATTATTTAATATTATTTATACCCACTAATTTAATGGTTATGTTATAATGATTTTATTTAAAATAATATCATTTCATGATTAGTTTAATCCCGATGTTGCTTGTCTTGTATGTTATCAAGAATAGATTCCTTGTTTAAAATATTTGGGTGATACATATCCAACCCACCACCTTAATAAGTTTCATCATAAAATATGTTCCTTATCTTAGTAACCAAAGGTTGGACATTTGAAAATATCTTTGCTGGAAACCCACATCGTAAAAAGGGTTAACAAAACATCATCTTTATATGGGAGAAAAGGAAGTAAAAAAGTTCATCAGGAATAAAACATTTTGGGTTTCCAAATGGGAGAACATTGGAAGTAAGTTAATATTTGGACATGTAAGAAAAGTTTAAATAAAATATAATGATGGAGAGTGACAAAGATCGTTGATCAAAAGAAAATGAATAATCATGAGAAATTCAACATCCAAAAAACCATAAACCAAAGAGGTGTGAAATAGAAAATTGTTTTATAGGGAATTAATGCAATTGGATAAAATTTGAATTTTCAAGATATTTTTTTATAGTTGAGGAATTACATATCATATATACTAAGAGAATAAATAAATATGCTTACTTCAAAAGTTTACTTTCATCCTTTAGCCAGTTTGAACCACAGTCTCATAATTTTCTCCAAATGATGAGTATTCAAGATGATTTTTTCATGCCTGAATCACTAAAATAATATTTTAAAGGGTCACATAACAATAAGAGGATGACATTATATTCATAGTATTTTTAGTCATTTATCAAAACCAAAACTTTTTATCACAAAATTATATAATTCCAAAAGTGAATAAACCTTAATATGAAGAAATAAAACATGAATCTTCTAGTCTATAACAATAAAACCCAATGTTTATCTTAGATCATTCGATAAAAAACTATCTTTAAAATTATGAAAAATATTACTTACTATGATTGACAGCCAAAAATTGAAAGGGTTTGATCATATACTCTTCTGATATTGATTTATTATTTATCTCCCAATAACACTAATTAATTTTAAATCTCATACCTAGAAATATATAGTCCTAAATCATATAATCTCTAAGATATACTAATAATTTACATAAATAACTTTAATTTCCACAGATCCATGGTAAAAGGATAATTCAATATTGATTCCTTAATTAAAATCTCATTATTTTCTATTTACCATATTCATATAAGGTCCCCAAAATCATGAACTTCTCCCAAAATAATATTAATCAAATAATCAACAAACCACTTTTCAATCCAATAGTTATTTATACGATAAATATATGATCCCAAAACAAACTTTATTGTTATCTATCCAACCTTTTGTGTGAAAAAAATATTTCATACCAGCCAAGATATCACATAGTCAAGTGGGTGGTGTTTCACCCTCTTCACCCTTTGGTTGTGGGTTCAATCCCTATAGCCTTGCTAGATGTGACCAGATTTCCTTTTTCTAAAACTGTAATAATAAAATTCAAATAAAATTTCCATAAATATGGTGAACACTCTCAAAAATAATCATATTCATTAAATATAATATAAAAACATATGGTTTCAATACCTTTAAAAAAATTCCAAAAAAAAGGATAATTCATCTTCAAATAACATTCTCAAATGTTGATCTTAGGGTTACATATACCATAAACATCTATCAAATATCAAAAAATGTCATTAAAAGAACTCCCATCACATAAATAATAACAATATTTGTAACGTCCCCAACCGGAAGCAACTAAACCGATGCTCCAACCCGGGTGGTTACATGACCTTAAGTAAGCCACCCCATACGCCAAAGGTTACCGACTAGAAGCGGGGGTCTATGGAGTCAAGTGGGGAGACTATACCCCCTTTTTATCAGAGTAATCCACAACAGAAATAAACCAAATAGCAGAAACAATAACCAATATACATGGAGCATGTATAACAATCATTTCCAACAATAAATATGTCGTGTAATACTACAAGTGCAAGAGTAAACAAAAACCCAAAATAAAGACAACGGCCAAAATCCCTAAAATGGTCCTGACTCCAAGTCTTGATCCTCCACCAAGTGTTACCCATGTCCACTCAACTATCTAGCAAGGACCCTTGCCCTTCTCGTGACCTGCAAACATGAAGTCTTCTCGGGTACCCAAAAGTGGACCAAGAAGGGTGTGAGTACAACTCAATATGCCACCACCAAAGGTGTCTTCAAAATATCCAGTATAAACAGGTGGGGCATGCAAAAAGAATATGAAAGATAATTTCCAAGTAATTATTTAAGATTCCATTAACCAGTTTAGATCCAAATCCATTGCCACTTCCATTACCATTCATTTCAAACCTACAATCATCACTTACCATTTCATCACTTTTCCATGGGTTAATCACATACATTATGTTACATGGGTGAAAGGCCAACAATCACATGCTAGAGGGTAAACACATCGTTATCCTATCTCACTAAGACAAACCCCCTCATAGCAACCATATCCTCACCTCGAAGCCTCAGTCCAGGTGGATGTAACCATTAGGAGAATAGACCCTCAGTCCCCTTTCCTAACCCATGCATTTAGGGTGGAGTTTAGAACCTCATTCTTAGCTCAACCCATGGGCATAGATCCTCAATTCATACCCCACTCTACCAAGCCATGTGCACATGCTTATATATAAGTAACCATCAACCATCCAAACCATTTCCCTTCAGAAAACACCATTCACAACAACCCACATGGGAATCCACGTCATGCCTTAACCCATTAACACATTATCATTTCACATCATTTAACTATTCACCCAATTCTCATGTGTTATGTCTATCTCCCTAAGCATTCAACACTAAACCCATAACCAATCCCATTAGGGTCTTTAATCAGTTTACACATTAATCAATTTAACTCGTTCACCATTTCCATGAATCGACCATTCATACCAACATGTTTATCAAGGGTCCTGCAATTTATTACAACAAGGTCACTTGTTTAATATCAATCCCTAAGTCCGGGAAAAGCCAACACACCCCATGGGTGGCCCCAAATAGGTCAAGTCAATCCCAACACATCCCAAGGGGATCGTGAGGTTCCCATTTTCCATTTTAAACACCATTATTACCAAACATGCCATGGTTATTCAAAACATAACCACGGTGAAATAAGAACACAGCTAAACATGCACAAATACCCAAATAACCATGGGATATAACTTGTAGACCACCTTCCTCGAAACTGTGGTTGAACGCTCTCTCAATCGAGTCCTTAGACCTCGATCCGACCAACCATTGGAGCTTCAACTTAAAACTCACCCAAAAGATAGGTTTCTTGATATTTGGAACAAGATGGAGAGAAGATACAAACCCTAATCCAAAAAGGTAACCAAGGATGAGATTATCCTTACCCAGAGCTTCGATCTGCAACGAACAGCGCTCTAAAGAGCCAAGAATCGAAGGAGAACAACCCTTGGGAATCTTGGGTCTGCCAAGTTCGTCACTAGGGTTGAGAGGAGATGAATGGAGGAAAATCCCAAGTTGGGGTTTAAAAGCCCGGAGTGTCAAACTTGTAATTTTTACAAACATTAAGAGGTTGCACGGTTTGTCTGCTCGGTTTGGAAACCCATGCGCAAACCGTGCGCATGCCACTGTCTGGAGGAGGATGGGTCGCACGGTTTTCCTGGGCAGGCCGCAAGGTTTTCCCTGGTTATGCGCAGGTCATGCGCCCTGGCTTATCTTGTTCATATTTTCCTTTCTTTTATGCCACGAGCCCCCGGAACACCCCCAATGCCTCTCATACTTTCAAAAGACATCCCTTGAATCCCGAAACAACGGATTCAACCAAAACACAAAAAAACATACCTTTCCAAAAAACCTTTATCTTACGATGTTATTAATATATTTAAACTTGTAGTCACCCTTAAATTGACCACTAAATCATAACTCTTGAAATCCTTAATGTAGACACCTTAATGACTAAACATTCTTCATTATCCATTATCCATGATTTTCCATATTATTAATTAATAAATATTTTATATAAAAAAATATTAATCATGTCTAACGATTCACCAATTTAATAACATAATCTATGTTATAATCTATACCTTTCATATGTCATATGTAGTTTCCTCATATTCAACTATAATGTAATTTGGAATTTCTAGGCATTTATCTATATTGCATTTTTGATCTAATTCTTGATCGTTCACCCTATGACATTTATTTTCATAATTACTATAACCCTATATTTAAAACATTCAATTTTTACCTTGAGAATAATTTTATTCCCCTTCATGGAGTTAACTAACTACTTCCTTTTTTTATGAAAGGTTATTTCTTTATGTCCCCATTTACTAGATATAAAACATCTTCAATTACTTTTAAGACATTTTCTTGGGTATTTTTCCAACATTATTGATACTTAGATCATTTAAGATTTTTAACATTGTGATATTTATCAACTAAAATTATATATAAGTTCTTTTTTATCTTGTTTTGTGCATTAGGGAACTCACCTAGGTCCAAATTGTTAATCGCAACTCATGATATATAGTTGAGAATAAAAACAAGAGTTTTTATTAAAACACACAGTCCATTTGGTTTCTCATTTAAACAACCAACACATTTTCCTTCACTCCCATTATTAATTTTGTTCCTATTGGATCCATCCCTTTACATAAACAAAAAAATAGTTTGTGTGAGTATATCAAATAAACCACAATAAACCATCTTATGTGAAGGATAAATATGAATATATCCTTAATAATTACATCCTTTACTCAACTCTTTCTATTTATCCAAAATAACCATATGTCTTTTTAGCATCCTAAACTTTGTGTTTTATAGGATTCTTAACTTAAGCTCAAATAACATCCTAACCTCTATTTTTATAGAAACCATGGATCTAATACCAACTATAATGAATCAACCATAAATATTACAGATTCTAGTGAATATAAACTAGAATTAAATTTCATAAATTCCTAGATATCTTTTAGGTATGGAGTTTTATATAGTTAGGTCATAACCCATACATAAAAACCCATATGTATACAAAGTTTACTCTTCTTATCATTATCCTTTTTTCCACAATTTTAAACCTTTAAAATAAAACACATTTTTTCATGAAAAATTTTAATGACTTTAAAATTGACTTCTTCATTATTCTTACCCATCCTTAAATCCTTTGAATAACATTTTAAAATGTGTTATAAGCATAAAAGTCTTATTAAGGGACATGAAAAGAATAAATATATTAATCCAATGAAAAACATGAAAACCCATGTAATATTAACCATTATCTTAAATGTTCTTCAGATATATGAAATAAAATATTTCCACATAAAAAACATGCACATTATTCTCAAATAAAACCTTTAAAACCCATTAAAAGAAAATAAAAACACTTTTTGGAAACATAGATAATCACATTCATAACTCATTTTATACTCGTGTCAGATTTAATTAGAGCCCAATTAAATCCATAGGAGAACCCATTCGGTAACTCCATCCTTATTTACTATTTATACAAGGAACATTAATCAATGAATTGGATTGATATTTGGGAACACCCGTCTTATAATCTATATCAGGCTCACTCAACAATATATAGGTGCACCCAACATATAATCTATATCGGTCTCACCCAGTACTATCTAGGCACACCCATAATATAAGCTATATCGGGGTCCCCCATGATCTATAATGGGGATCAACCCTTCATAAAAAATATCGAAGATATATAACATAACTAGAGTACATGGAAAATTCATCCCATCATAAAACTCATAATAACATCCATTACACCTTTCATAACATGATTATCTTATGTAAATGAAATGTATTCCCGGACAATATCTTTGAAACATGGTTAAATTGTGGAAAAGAAATGGGTTATATGAGAATATATTTGTAACAAAAATGAACCATCCAAATAAATAATTATGATTTTATCATTACAAAATATCCCCATTGGATCATAAGTAACATCAACGGTGTTTCATATTATTGAATAGAAATACCATTAAAATTTCATTGAAAACATTCATGAGGAAAATTAACTTTTCATTTGAAACTAACTTTTAAAATTTAAATATTCAAAAATATTGTAAAAATAATTTTCATTGAAATAAACCTTTTAAAATTAAAATCTAATCTTTAAAACATTTAGTGGTCATGATAGAAGAAGATTATGTTCATGTTGAGTGTCTTAAAACTAATATTCCTTTCACATTTCTATTAGAAAAGTAAACAAGTACCTCATTTCTTAAATGATAGGAAGATTCATTTTTGAAAAATTAAAAATCCAATCATTGGTAAAATTACTTTAAATCATCATAAAATAATATTAATGATATATTTAAAATATTTTATAAAATGAGGATTTGGAAGAAAAATCATTTTCCATCGAAGAGAGAAATAATGTCATATTTTTTTAAATACATTTTCTCAATCATTTTAAGTTCCAAAGAGATGAAAATGATATTATTACTTAAAATTTTCATGAATAACCATATTAAAATAAAAAATATGTGGTTCTAGAAAATAAGATCTTGAAATTTACTCCCAAAAGGACCCTTGAACATAAACAATCCCAAAAAAAAGATATGGTTATATAAAACCATTAAAATATTGGTAACTTTTCAATCATAAGACCCGTGAAATAATAAATTCAAATGAAACATTAAATATGAAGAAAATAATCACATTCATGTTATATCACATAAAAAGGGAAAGTATATAAAAACATAAAATTAGTTATGTTCCTGAAATAAACATATGTCTCAAAGAAAGATAATTTTATATGAATAACCCTTAGAAATATCATATCATTGAATTTGGAATTAATAAATGGAGATATTATGTGTGAAAAATTAAAATTCACAAAAACTAATGTCTCAATATGTAATAAAAAAATTTATAGACCAATTAAAACATAATAATTTAATAAAAATTCAATTAAGACAAGTTTTAACCCAACGAAAGGAAATTGAGTTGAGAAAACCTTTACCACTTAGAAAATTTCAATTAAAACCCCCTTAAATGAAATATTTCTAGTTCAAATATATAATAACATTGATTATTAATGTTTATTTACATAACATAAAATTTTATAGTGTACACACCAAAAAATATAAATAAGTGATGAATATTACATATGTATCACAGAAATAAATGTGAGAGAGAAACCCTTACATTGAGTCCAACTCATCATGTACATTGTTTATATTATTAAATAGTAAAAAAATGTTAATTATTTATATTAATAAGAAACTTTTTAAAGTTTATTATTCCTTTTAGTTCACTTATTAATATTTTATATATTATAAATTAATCAATTATGTTTATATCAGATGTTTTTGATGATATTTAGGTTATGTATCAAAAATGACTTCAGCGGGTTGAAAATGGTCAAAGAGTTTAGTATTTAAACATATCATGAATAATAATACTATAATAGTCATAATATTTATACATAAATTATACTTTTAAACCCAATCATGGAATATTTTTATTAAAATGAACTACGTTATGATCATGGAGACGGTTGATCGTACGTATGAATGAGTAATGTTTCCATTTTTAAACGATCATTATAGAAATAAGGTAAGTATTATTTTATCTTTAAAAATGATAATAATATCATAAATACAATATTATTTTTTTATATTCACTTATATATATCATCCATATAATTTGGTGATCAAAAAATAATCACATTGCTTTGTGGAGGCAGTAGTTCACACGTATGCACGAACGACATTATCATTTTTCTGTGTAAGAAATATAATAATATATTGTATTTTAATAATGATAAATATGTCATTAATATCATAATTATTTCATATATATCACATATATTCCTTAAATTTATCCTTATTACCTCATACACAAAGCATTAGTGAAAAACGAGTCACATCGCTTCATGAGGTTGTAGCCTGTCGTACACATGAATGATGTTATCGTATTCCCAACATAACGGATAGTAAGAATTTATATGGAATATTATAATTAAATAAGTATAATTATTTTCAAATATATATATATACTTTAAATCCATCATTATAACATTTTGTGAAAGGAAATGATGAAAAAAGAATTACACTCTTTCGTGAGGCGGAAGTTTGTCGTACACACAGATGATGGTTTCATTTCCCATTTCATGAAAGAGGTAATGTATTTAGGTTTTTATATTTACATAACAACATCTAATAATATTTTATAAACTATTTTTATTATATCATAATAATTTAATAAGGGTTTAATGAGGTGGAATAAGAAATAAAATAAAAAAGATCAGTTAAGAGCAATGCATCGTCTTTAGTAAACCTCCTTAGGTTAGCACAATAATAATTCTTAGGATTGCTTTATGATAAAACCAAGGATTATATAATGTGGTTATTTAAGTAAATAATTGAATTAGGAAGCTATTTTTTGAACCATAAATTTTTTGATGTTGTGAATATGAGAGGATAGGGGTGGCCTTTTATAAGTTAGGTGAGTGGCACACTTCTAATTTTTGAAAAGATTAGGATTCCAAAAAAGCACAAAATGGGCCATTATAGAGAATTATAAAATATAGGGTAGAAATATAGACATAAAATATACTTTATAAAAGTTTTTAGTCTATTTTAACACTTATCTTTTTAGTTCAACCCCTTTAAACAAGTTTTAACCTTAGCCGTTGAAAAATATTTTTTGTGTTTTCACTATTAATTATTAAAAAACTATGTTAAACATATTATATAATAAAAAATATTCTAATTACAAATAGAGAATCAATTTTATCAAATTAAATTATCAAATTTGGAAGAATTTAATTAAAATAAAACCCAAAAACATGATTAAAATGATGTTTTTCATGAAGTGTGTTTTTCGAGAAAAAGATGATTTCATATTAACTCTGTAACTAATAATAAAAATTATATGAATTTAAATTCATATTTATAGATAAATAATTTATAAATTTCATTTTAATAATTACTCATTTTTTATTTTAATTAATACAAATTAATTAAAATAATGCACTTTAAAACAGTTTTCAGAAAAAAAAAACCAATTTTTTAAAACCAAAAATAAACTTATTCTAAAATCCAATATAAATATGATTAAAATAAATTTAATTGATTAAATATAACTAAATAATACTTATGTAGTCTTTAAATAATATTAAACTCTTAATGGGACTTTAAAATTACCTAATTTATCGAAATGAAATAATATTTTTACAAAAAGCAGTATTTTTTACTATTCATTGAAAAATAAATGTTTTCCAAAAAAATCCCAAAATTTCACTATAAATTAGTTTTTATATGGTGATTTAAAAAATTAGGTTCTGCTTTTTAAAATAAATTTTCTACATTTTCAATTAATTATTTATATTATTTAATTAAAAAAATAAAGAAAACCATTTTTTGAAGAAAACATATTTTTAATGAATAAAATTACTTTACTAAAAATTGATTGATTTTTTTCTAATAATTTATCAATAAATTTATATTGAATTGGATATATATATATATATAATAAATTAGTTTACAATCTTCATACCTTCTAATTTAATGTATGTTATAATGTTCATATTTAAAATAATAGTATTTCTTGGTTTATTTAAGCTCGATATTGCATATACTATTTGCTATCAAGTGTAGATTAATTTTATAAAACATTAGGGTTCTATAAATATGTCTTATTCTACCCCATAATCATCTCATAACCCTAGAACACCTCAGGTGTAATTTTATGACCTCCAACAAGCATAGTCAACTCTAAAAACGCTGGAAGTATGTCTAGCATGATTCCCAAATAATAAAATAAGATGGATACAACAAAGAAGTATTGTGTGATAGAAAAAAATATCATAATAACTAGTATAAGATAAATAGATCATACCTCATATGATATTTAGAACCTATAGAACTAGCACATATATAGTATGAAGTTTCTCACATCAGACTCCTCTTTCTCGCTATTGGTGACCAACTCAATGGTTGTGCTCATCCTTATGGCCCTTAGGGTGAAGAAAATCATAGGGTTGTCCTATAATAGATCCATCTCCTCTTTTAAGAACAAAGGCTTGTTTCACCTACCATAAATATAGCCTCTAGAGAAACTACTTCTACTGGGGATGATAAGGTATGTGGCCTCCCATACCATGTTGATCCCCAAGACCAGTCAAACACTAATAAGGTTGGTGTACATGATCTCTAAAGGCAAGGAATATTCAGGTAAATCTCCTTGAAATGGAATAAGAATTGTTATCCCTATAGAAATGAGATATAAAAATATTGTTGAGGATAACTCATAGTCATCCAAAAACTCTAAATCTATGACACATATGATCCACCACCAAAATATATACTCCTCAAGGAACACTAATAAATCCCATATTGAGACAAATATAACTATGTATGAATCCTCTCAATCACATTATCATTCTGTTACACCTCTAATTACATTGGTAACACAAATAGGGTTACTATATAGTGAATAAAATATCATAGCACATCCTCCAAAAACCAAAATCTAGACCCATAATCTATAAATAAGTTAGAAATGAAGTGAACAATGTCATTAAAGTTGATCCTAAGTTCCTCCACAATCAGGGTCACCTTAAAAAGGGAGATCAGCTCATGTCTCTTCAATTCACTCATCATCGATGATAAAAATTTAGTGGGAAATTATCTCTAATAATAATCCCATGAAATATCTACCACATTCTGCTCCCCCAGATACATGATCCACCAATTTCTCACTTCTCTCCAAATCTAGCTAATTTCCAAAGAACCTTGATACTCTACCCTATATCAGATCAAACTAAAAGTGATCTCAATATTCTCCAGCCAATTCCTAGTCTCTATATTAGTAAAAATTTCCCTCATGTGTATCCATATAGTAACACTATAACTCACATAACATCTTCCCCCATAGATCATCCTCCTCGTTCAGATAAACCCTCCTATGGTCAATTGGGTCAACTTGCTGAGCCTCACTGACTTGATCTATGCATTGATGATAACCAATAAACATCTCTATAAAGTAATGAACACTTAATCTGGATATAATTAAATTTATTTAACAAAAACAATTTTAATTTGATTCATTTAACTTCCAAAAATTCACCCCATTTTAGTCATGGGTGAAAAAAATCATTATTCATATACCTCTCCTAGGTCTCTTCACCACAAGCAATGCTATTTCACTTTGTTGTTAGATAAACATAGAGTTCTTTTGTTGTGTCATGGTGGCCTAAAATTCATTATCCATGTTGTTTTATCTAGCCTATTTCATTGCACCCAAATAAACTAAAATTGTTTTCCTACCATCCCATACAATCCTCACTAATTCAAAACTCCAATATTCATCTTATCCCTCAACTAAAATTTATGATTCCACTCTTTCATGAACTGTATCCACTACAAACCCTTTATGAATCTCAATAAATATGAGAGTAACCCCCAATTCCCAGCTCTAATAAACTATGGGTTAGAAAGTATCATTGAGAGTATATAACATAAAATTGGAGTAATTTCCCTCATATAATCCAGGAAATATAGAAAAATTCCATCATAAAACACTGTGATATAAATAAAAAATATTTTCAAAAAAATACAAAAATCCATTAATGATGTAAAAATAATAAAAATCCCAAATAAAAATGACAAAAAACCCCTTAGTCAATGACTCCATATAAAAACCTAGGCTCCAAGATATTACTATCCAACACAGTCACCAAAATATCCCTAGAAACCTAAAAAATAGATTATATATATGGGGTGAGAATAACATATACACTCAATAGAATCATACTCAATACCTCTCATACAAATTTAGTAGAGGCATACTAAATCTCCAATGAACAAATTATTGAAACAACCAACACCTAGTAGGTTAACTACCTCCTAACCTTTCCAAGGCTCAGTCACCATGTATCAAATCCAAGTGTAATAACATAATATTAGGACTATAAAAAATAAGTTCCCTATGACCAATTCCCCCATTTATTTTAAACTCTCACTCACCAAAGTAAAATGTATTGTTATCAATTCCTCTTACACCAAATGTTGGTAGGTTCGTAACCCTACCTACCCAACTTCTAGTAGGGTCCATAATCCTGTGTTGGAACCATTCCATCCATACCACCACCAAAACCATAACATAGTCCACATCCATTTCATCCTCATCATTCCATATCCATAAATACATCTAATCTCATTCACACGCAGCATATCTAATGTATTAAGGTATCATGAACAAGAATAGAATCAACCTAATTCCCTCTTACTATTATATATAACCCCCACCAAATCCCACCACATAATCCATATATTAATTCCATTATACCAAACCTGGTAGGGAGAGTGGTGAAGAGGAGGTAGCTACCCATCCATCCTCACCAACTTGGATATTGTGGAAAACCTCTGGAACCCAAAACATTTGAGTGTTGATAAGGTTATCTAACTTGGTTGGAGTGTGTAAATAAATCACTAGGAAATAATTTCTAGATATATATATATATATATATAACACAATATCCAAACCTAGAGATTTTACAAAAATACAACCTCATCAAAACCCATAAATATCACCACACTTCCATCACTATGTTCACAACCACTACTACCATTTATAATGTAAACCAACCCCAAACAACCACATGATACAGCCACAATAACCTTCCCATATCCCTATTTTGACCCATGATTAATACATTCCAGACTTATTTATTTCCATTCACTTCAATTTTAGTATGAGGTACACTTTCAATATTTAAGGAAAAACCACCCAATCCATCACCCACATTATTTCAAGCCATGAATCATTCATTAAAACATTAAAAATTTCATCTTTATCCATAAAATTAATCAATTATATCAAAATCCATTTTAATTTCATCATTATCAACTCTATTAGATACCACAAAAAAATTACCAAATGATCCCCCATAAACCTACCAATCTGTAACCCACAATAATCCTCCCATTCCCTCTTTAAAACCAAGGAAAGGTATTCATATCACTGCTACATAAACCAAAACCTCAACCATTACACAGCAACAACCATCACAATATATCCATCGTAATGAAAAACTACATCCTTATTTCCAAACACATAATACCTCCCAAAACAAACCAACCAATCAACACCACCAAATTCTCAATATCCACAAAAAAATAACAATCATTATAATTGGTAGAAAGAAAACATATTCAAATCCAATAAATAACACTTTCAAAAATTCCCTTTGTATCTTTCTTCCACATTCACTTAATATTACTTGCGTGGGAAAACACAAAACAATTCCATCATCACACACATCTATTTCATTACCATATTTAATTGATTATACTTTTTATGAATGGTTGTTTCAAAATCTCAGTTTCAAAAAGTATAAAAACCCAACATAAGAATATATTTATTTTACAAAATTCTCAAAATTTAAACATTACATCTCAAAAAAACCTCAATTTGATTAGAGAAAACATTAGTTTAGTGTCTTTAAGGACTAGTTATATAGAAAAAATTATTATAAAATTTTTTTGAAAAATTTTCTATAATCAACATATTATAGACTCGTTCTTAGACTTCTTATAAGTTATACTTATCTTCATAAACTAGGTAAGGGAACCATAAGAAAGGAATGATCTTAAAATTTTGATAAGGGGAAACTAATCAATAATTCATCAAGGGTTAGATCATAAGAATATGATAAAACCTGAGCATGGATAAATTTTTTATTAAAAGTAACATTTTAAAATAATATTTTTCCATAAATCCTGACTTTAGGACATGTAATCTCAAAAGACCAAAAATATAATATAACATTAGAGAGTCAGATAAGCATGGAAACATTGAATAAAGAAATTTAGTCACAAATTCATAGAATCCTGAAAATATGGAAACACATAAATCACGACATAAAAAACATAATTAAAGGCTCGTGTATAAGAAAACATAACATAATATTCTTAGGCTACCTACTTTTTCACTATATGAATGAGTCACGGATCACCAACTAGACAAAATAACATTATGTGCTTAGGCTTACTGCACGTTCACCATATAAAGAATCTCATGAGATGTAAACTTTAACCAAAGAATTGGAGCTCTATTAGGGTTCAAAATTTATATTCATAACATGTACATTAATATTTTTGCCACATGAGGAAAAGTAACCGTACATAAATCATAATTGTAATAAAATCCATAAAAAAGAAATGGGTTTGATAATCTCTTCAAAACCCATAATTGAAGGTTATATCTTAAGGATTACAAAGACAAAAAAGAATTAAATCATATTGTATGTTCATATGTGAATAATTAATCAATTGTATTTAAAATAAAGTTACAATTTAGAAAATTTTACGATAAGGCTCACAGAAAAGTAATGATATAAATGAACCGCATAGGTGATGCTTTTCAAAATTAGTAATGGATTATTTAAAAAAGAAAAGGGATTATTATTTTCCTTTAAACCACAAGTGAAATATGTTGGTTTAATATAACATATCTATAGTTTTTCAAAATATATTCATGTTCAAAATCATTTCATGGGGGCGATAATAGACATGAAATAATAAATGTATAATTTCTATTAAATGGGGTTACTTAAAAGAGATAATTGTGACGGGAACATAAAACATATATTATCCCTAGTAAAGGAAGTAAAAATAAACTATGTATCTATTTAAAGAACACAGATATATATATATAATATATATTAAATAAATTAGAATAAAAAATATATAAAATGGAGAATAGAAAATAGAACTCATAACCCAGACATAATGAGGGTGGTTCGGAAGATCCCTTTTTTATTTAAAAATAATTTTTTTGAAATCCCTCTTTGAAAAAAAAGGAAAATAATATCCTTAAAATATGATAAGGGATATATGAAATTTATATGATTCAAAAACTTATTATGTTTCAAAAAAAAAGGATAACATCGGTGGGAAGGGAAATTATGGACATGGAGGGGAACCCATCATTTAAGAGGATGGGAATTTTTCTCAATGATTATATGCTTTTTGAGAAAGAAACTAATAAAGTTAGAATATTTTAACTTATAAATTCATTTTCCCCAAATATGAAGAAATTTTACCCTAAAATAATTTCTTAAGGTGAAGAAACCAATCATAGTACTACGAAGTTCAAGATGAAACATAATAACTCAAAGAAAGGGGTTTGAGTTAAACTGAAACCTTACAGCATCATAGTCTTTAGAATTAAAAATAAATAAAAAGTAGAACAAGATATGGATTTGTAAATACCCTATATTTAATGATATTTATTACCAAAATAAATACATTTCCAATACATACACTATAAAAAATACAAGTAGTGAATATGATTTTCATCTCAGTGAATCAGAGTTGTGATCCAAAAACACTTACCTTGGCTCCTAAATCATAATTTGTGTTCACCTAATGTCCAGGATAATAAGAATATGTTTATTAAAAACTATATTAATACATTATTCTATGGAGGTGGTAGTCAGTACGTATACAGACAACACTTTTATTTTCCATAGAATTAAGGGGAATAATAATAAGATAATTTATCATTTAAAAATTGTATTCATTTAAAAAACAATATATTTTATTATTAAATTAATATTTTTAATCATCCATGAAATCAATTTATGAAAACATATAACTCATCATTCATGGAGGTGGTAGTCTGCACAACACATGATGACGTATTTATTTCAAGAATGGTTTCATAGAGAGGTATAAAAGTGATATTACATTATCATAATAATATTAAAAATATTAACAGTCCTTATGTTATTATAATTTCATTGATATATAACATTTTATGTGTTGAAGAAGATTAACAAGAAAAGACTAATGAGTAAGAATCATTCATGTGGAGACCACAAACTTTATCTGGAATGCCTTCTTAAAAATGAATACCATAGATAATTCTTAAAGAATAGGGGAATATGAGTGTGTAAGATAATTTTATTATAGGTAAATTGGGTGGATTTACAATAATAAATAGGATATTATAGTGGTATTTAAGGGGTGTTGAGAGGCCCCTTTTATAAGTGAAGGAAATTTGAGTTTTTTTAAATATCTATTAAATCTCAAAGATTCCATTACATTATTCAAAGGTAAATAGCTCCAAAAGAGGTTTATAATTTATTGGAGTGTAGTTTTTGTGGATAAATCATCAAAAAAACATTTTTACGCATGTTTTAATCATGTTTTTAGTCTTTTACCATCATATTTTTACACTTTACCTTTTTGGTTTTCATATTAGTAACTAATTTTTAACTATGTAATATAGGTTTTACTAATAAATATTTTATAACAACTATTACCAAATTTGGGTGTTATGAACCAAAATTTATCCTCAATTTAATCCAATTTAGTTTCTAAATATGATAAAATTAACTTTAAAATTAAAACATATAATATATAGAAAAACAGTTTTGTTAGAAAATTTATGTTTTGACCATTAAGTATAATTAATATTATATAAAATAAATCACCAAATATAACAGATAAAATATATTTTAATATATGAAAATTAGTATCAGATTCATTATATAAAATATATAAATTTAATTCATTAGATAAGAATTAGACGACATTAATTAAACCATTCTTTGAAAACAACCCTATCACCATTAGCATGGTCATTAACATTAATCATAGTAATAAAATTTTTGTTCCTAAAATTTAAATTAAACTTATAATATAATATAAAAAAAATTCTCTAAAATATTAATTCCATTTTTTATATTTAATGTTTACACGTGATGAAAACTAATTTTATTATATGAGAATAAAATAGTTTTTAGAGTAAAATATTACCTATATTTTGGAAATGATAAACATGGGTTTATAAATACCAAATATTATTTTTAGATTATTTAGTTTACTTAAATATTTAATTAAATAAAAAGTTTTAAAAACATTTAATTCATTATTTTATTTTTATAAAAGTTACAGTCTTAGAAAAAATGATATTTTTCATTATTCACCTTAAAGAAATTACTTTAGAATAATACCAAAAATCATCAATAGATAATTTTGATATGTGTAATTCAAAAATGAAATTCATTTTATCTAATTAAAATAACAAAATTTTTAAATTTTTCTTTTGAATCAAGATAAAAATATAAAGAAAACTACTTTTATAGAGAAAATGAGTTTTTAGACTTTACGCATTCTTAATATTATTTCACATAAATTAAAATTTAAATTAGTGTTAATATATAAAAATAATATACATAACCATCTATTAACCATGATATATTTAGTCTCTTAAAAACCATAGTTAATGAAAATCTAATTTTTAGAAAAAAAACATTTAACCATAAAATGTTTTTAACCTAAATATAATTATAATTAGTTATTTGTATCCAAATAATTTGATTTTACAATTATATAGATATTAAAAAAATTATTTGTTTTTTATCAAATAATTATTTAATAATAAAATTTAAGCACATAAAAAAATATTCTATTTAGATATCATGTTTTTTCATTTTTATTATTTCTAAAATATATTACATAAACTCTTTACTAACAATACATAACTCTGGTATACCAATTTAACAAATGTATATCCAATAACCATTTAAATAATGACCATATATTCAATGACCAAATTTTCTAAGACCATATTTATAATAGTCATATTACATTTTATATATAGGCTTAATAAAACCATTCATTATATTCTCAATTTTTAAGTCATGCTTCTCATTTCCATAGTTTCATTTTAAATCTCACAACATGGTTTCTCCATCTAGTGTATTCTTTATTGTATTTTTTGTTATACTAATGGTGATTCTGAAAGTAAATGGTGTTCTAGGGGACATTATAGTTCTAAATATATTATTTATTAAATTTATTGTCTCATTTTGATTTTTTTAGTTTTAAGGGATATATCATCCATGATGTGTAATAACCTATGGTATGTGATACATGGTTTCATGAAACTTCATTATATTTTCAATTAAAATTTAATAAAGTGTAATTATATTGGTCCATATATGTTATGTAAAAATATCTAATCAATTATTGATTCTTTTAGAAGAATAGAGAAACATTCATTATAATTATAGGGAAAAAATAATGGGTCCTAACCCATGTGGCGTTAAATTAAGAAACAAGTTTATCACAATAACAATTACTTTTTCTAAACAAAAGAATAAAAAAATCAACATAATTAGGAAATAAAAATATCTTGTTAATGCTCATGTGAATTACTACCCTTCCCTTCCAATTTATTTTAGTCTAGCTTGTTATATTTCATTAGACTAAATATTACCATCCAACAAAAGGAAATCATATGAGTGAAAATTCTGTAATTTATATGAATAAGTTAGAGTTATTGAATCCTATAGCTCAATATTAATCTTTTAAGGAATCAACACACATGAATTTAAGAATTGAGGACCATCCACCACCAAACTCAAAGGGATCAATCCTAAATCCCACCACAATAACTTACTATCAATCAAAATTTGAGCCACAACCAAAAACTAAAGTAACTCACCACAAAAAACCTTCAAAAGTATAAATTTATAAGATATGATATAAAAATAGTAAGAGAGTTACCTGGATCAAATAGGTATTTATCTCAATACACTAAGTGGTTAGAATCCTGAAGAAGGGTGACTAGAGAGCAATGGGAGAGTCTGAGGTTGGCTAGGGTTCAAAAGAAGATATTGTAAAACCAAATAAAGGAAAGTTAAACCCTCAATTTATATAAGATGTATAAGTGGAAAACAACATGGTATGGATATATCCCAAACAACTATACTATCCCCTAGTCAAAAAAGACCCGATTTTCCAACTTTTAAACCCCTAAACATAAAACACCTTTAAAATAATTTTAAATAGATTTTACTACAATCATTACCCATATAATGGCTTATAGGATGTAATTTTTGATCATTAGAATACTATCATGGCCTTAATTAAGGTTTAGGGAAAACCCCTCTCAGTTTAACCTCACCACAATGTAGTGACTTGGATTTTTGATGTATTATTTTTAGATATTTTATGGATTATTTTTGAGATGATGTGCTAAGACAGCGTGTGATTCTGAGACTCAGTGTTCTTGGAATAAATGTTTGAAATATATTAAATATATTAATATAACTCAAATGTGAATTTCTAGAAAAAATGAAATAACACCATAACGGGGGAACAGACTAAAAATTATATGGTGCCATTAGGTTTGAAATGGGGATTTTACCTTATCCATGATATAACGATTTTCAATGTGGATTGTTTGTGAAAACTTCATTGTAGACATAAAATGAATAAAATAATTAAGTTATTTTATATTATTTTTTGACATAATGACTAGATTCTCCTTTTAAATATGACTTTATAGAAAAATTGAAGGGTTGGTTGTATAACACTTTAATTTTGAGAGTGTTGGAGATCCATCTGAGTAGTATCCATTGACGAATGAAAATAAGATCGAAGATTGATGACCAATGTGAAATAGAATCAAAGGATCTAAGTAAAGACAACAATGCAGCTTCAATATATATCATTGATTGATCCAAATCGAGGTAGGATTTTTATTTTATTGGATTTATCTGAATTTTATTATTTATATGTTAAATGATAATCAATAAACCAATGGACTGATACACGAATCAAATGTATTATGGTATGGGATTACTTGTGTTGATTTATTGGGAAAAAATTTTATCATATTATAGTTCTTCGTTCATCCTTATAATAGAAGTGAATCAATGAAAACTAAACATGGATGAGGTTCATTATTATATTTAATATTTCATAGTTTCCTCTCATTATTCTATGTTCATTCATCATTAGAGTTTCATTTGAGTGGTGGTTTGACCCAAATGCCAATGAATTGAATATTGCATAACCATTTCTTAGTGGAACGATTAGATATCACATATTTGGACTCAGTATGGTGTGGGGATTGTTATATGATGGTATTAATGAGCGAATCGGATCAGATTGGAGATCTTTGGGTTTGAGCAGTGCGTCCGATGGTGACAAGGATAGATGATGATCGATTTTCGTACAAATAGGATAACCAGATCTCGGTGATCCGCTACGGGAAGGACCTATTGTATTAGATCAATTATTCCTAGCATTATTTATTCCCATATATGTAATTTGAGAAGAATGTTACACCAGTAGAGGATTAATGGTAGATCCTATAGAATACTGATCTACACTGAGTGTATTTTAGAGACACACACCATATGGGACCCCTGGTGTAGTAGAAAGGGTTTCCATGATGAAGTTAAATATCATATGGTTTGTAATTCTATCACATGGTGTGTGCCTTTATCAGGAAGCTCAATTTTTAATTTATATGGTACAAAGACATGACATTAGCATATGGTCACAGACATACTATATACTCTAATACAGACACAACCATGATTGGTGCACATAGGAAAAAATGTGTACTTTAAAAGGTCAAAAGAAAAAAAGCATTGACACACCAAGTATTTTGAAATAGACACAGGAATGGTTCATGATACATGGGAAGGACCCAGTGCCAAAGAGAGATGGCGTGTGCTACCATTATATTCCATATGCTTCTTAAAATAAGGCTTAGAGCCCCTTTCTTCTATATCTTGGACAAGTTTCATTATGGTGTGTTCCCTTAATCTATTCCCGGAGGATTAGTATGGAATCATAACCTATACATATGATAGTGATACCTTCATTGGGACTTCTTGGATATAGTTTTTTGAATCCTTGTATTAGTCTTGGAGTAATATCTTCTATCATCATCTTGAACTAAGTGGAGTTTTTTGTATCTATATGACCAACACTATGCAAGTGTTGATCCTCAACTTAGAGGTTTATTCCAAATTGTGTGGTTGGTATACCCCATGGACTTGGGTGTGAACCTCAAAAATGTATTGTTCTCTTCATACATCCATTATATACTACTTGTGGTAATATCTGATGATAATTACATCTTAGGCAGATTCCATCAGGGCTATCTGACTTATGGAGAATGTTCTCCAAGACGAGTGTTATGTTAAACCATCAAGAAGAATCCCCAGACTTGCATTATGGTTGTGACATTACCTTGATACTATTTTTATTTATTAATTATATCTATATTTTCTTGTGA
Source organism: Viscum album (assembly GCA_963277665.1). Taxonomy (NCBI): domain Eukaryota; kingdom Viridiplantae; phylum Streptophyta; class Magnoliopsida; order Santalales; family Viscaceae; genus Viscum; species Viscum album. The sequence goes on along the minus strand of OY728156.1, from coordinate 1,534,546,994 downwards.
TATTTTTTTATACATATATCTATGTAGAGCTATATGTTATTTTTGTTGTTATATTCTTAGTGTTTTAGGGATTTCTATTGGGTATTTTTATACTCACCCCTACATGGGCTATGCCCACAAATGTCATGTCTTTTATATATGATCAACCTTTTAATGGAGTCCTAGAGAGACTATGACCAGGCAGTGCTTAGTGGGATAGACAAAAAAAGGTGTGTTTCTATGGTTATCATGACAACAGTACCCATTTATACTTCTAGTTTGGACTTCTTTTCACACACTTTAGGGTGGTCTTGTATTTGGACCTGTTTACCTTCCATTAATTTTTTCGTACTTTGGTTGTGGGTTTTATATTTATACTTTCATGGTTTATTAGTTTTTTTACATTTTATCATTGTTTGGGATTAAAGAAGTGTGTATGTGTATAGGTAATTTAGGATCATCCCTCACATGTTATTAATATTACTACTCAGTGCTGGTTTCCATCCTATGGTCTATTGGAGGTGGGAATGGGGAGTCACAGCATAGACCCCATTAGGACAGTTCATGAAAGAGTGGTATTAGATTATTTAGTTATACTTTAGAATTAGTGTCTCTAATATTAGTGTGGGGAAACAGAGATAAGGTTTTGAGTTTGGATTTCAAGCTAGGGACTCTAGTGTTAGTGCGACATCCAACTTGATAGATGAGAACACTGGTTAAATGGAAAAAAATTTACATGAATCATAAAGGAATGCGTTTTGGTTTCCAAGTCCTTCTTGAATCATCTCTATAGATATACTCATTTACTATGGTACATATTATTTATCTCAAGATTCCTCCATGACTTATGCTATCTAAGGTTCAACATGAGGATCATAAGGATGATACCCTTAGTGATGAGGTGTCAATATAGGGGCATGTTCCAATGGTGTTACCTCTAGGTAGTGTACCAGTTATACCACCATGAGTTGAGCGTCAGATGGTACCTTCAGCACAAGAAGATGAGGTGCATAACCTGAGTGCACTTTATAAGGTTCAACAATAGTGACCCCTGTGTTTCCAAGGTGATACCAACCCACAGGTGTCCAAGGACTAGATTTAGGTTATGATGTGATTTTTATGTATTTTTGAGACACTAGTAGATCATATAGTGGTTCTAGCATCGATCCCTCTCTATGGATTTATAATATGAGTGTGCGGTCTAGTAAACCGGTCTTATGACGAGGTGACTATAGCATGGTCATAGTTCAAGAACATTTTTAGAGAGTAGTTATATCCAACTATGAAAAGGGTTATACACATACAAGAGCTTATACATCTCCATCAAGGTAGTACGATTGTGGTTTAGTATTCTTCAAGGATCACCAACCTCTCCAGTTACGTAATGGATATGGTTCAGTCTCAGTTCTTTCAAGAACGGACCTCTGATTTAGAACTATGTATAGACATCAAACCAGAATTATACCTCTGTGAATTCCTACCTTTGATGGGGTGATAGATTATACTTTAATGGTTGAAAGTTTTTAGGATGAGCAGACATGAAGAGTGGTTGTTGGTAGTGGTCACACATGAGAAGAGACTTTGGTATCAGGGATCTAACATTAGTCTCAGGGCTTGTACATATATGGAATTTAAGGAGGAGGCCCCAAGACATAGTATTTGTGGTTCATGGATCACAATATGGGTCTAGACATCTCAATGGGAGGCAGTGCTACTCATGTGATAGCAGGGGACATCTTGCATTAGATTTTCTGAACCGATGTGTTTCTGATGGGGAGATAGTGGATGGTTCATCAATGAAAAGGATACAGTATGAGAGGATATGCCCACTAGGTGGAGGAAATGGAAAATTTGGGTGATTATCTTGATGTGGTAGACACTTTGTTGTGTTACCACCACCACCCCAAGGTGGTCTAAGCCAGGCTCAAGGAGCTAGATGATTAGGGCAGGGGAAGCTTTAAGTGGTTGAGGCTTATGAACCAAAGACTCAAGTGATGATATGAGGTATGATCTATGTCTTTTATACATCTGTTTTAGTACTAATATAAATAGGTTCTAGTCATTCCTTTATTTTCACATGTTTGGTTTGAGACTTAGAAATTTTGATTGAGCCCTTGGATTGATCATTGTACTTGGATACTTTTACTAGAGATGACTCAATGATCACAGAGTTGTGCTTCCAGTATGACTTTAGTCTTAGAGGAATTAGTTTCTATTTGGATCTCTTAGTAATAATTATGATTCTTTATGACATCATCATAGGTACAGACTAGTTATCCATAGTTCATACCCAAATAGACTATTTCATTCGGAGGATATAGCGTGTTCGCAGTGATGGAATTAGGTTTTCCTTTGTGGGTGAAAAAGAAACCCAAGAATCACATTATATATTCATTCATAAGAGGGTGCATGAAATTGTTCATTAGTTTGATATAATTAATCTTGGTGTAGTGTATTTTGTGTGTTTTTATCTCCCTACTACATTGGAAGAGTATGAGTATGACTTTCCCAAGGATGTTCTAGGCTTACCTCCCCACTGAAAGATAGTCTTATTCATTGATCTACACCCCTATATGACCCTGATATCAGCACAAGAATATTATATTTTTCCCAAAAAACATTTAAATCTAAGGTTGCAGTTAAGGAGTTATAGATGAAGGTATTTTTTAAACCCAGTATTTCACCCTCGGAAGCCCTAGTATTGTTTTTAAGAAGACAGATATGAGAATGAGGTTGTTTTTTTATTACTGTAACCTAAATCAAGTGACTGTAAACAACTTGTATCCACTATCAATTATTGATTACATATCTAATCAATTGAGAGGGGTAAGATGGTTCTCAAAATTGACCTCATATCAAGCTATCTCATATTGTCAGTATGGGATAAGGATATACCGAATAGGGAATTCAGATGTTTTCATGATCATTATGAGTAATTGGTGATACCCTTTAGTGTGAAGAATTCTTGAGAATTATTCATGGGACATGTGAACCAGATCTTTCATCCTTTCTTAGACTAGGTTCATGGTAGTCTTCATCGAAGATTTCCTTGTGTACTTAGAATCTGAGGAGGAGCATGTGAGACACTTGATGATGGTTCTGGACATACTCTGGAATCACAATATATACGGGGATCTCTTGATGTTCTTGTTCCATATTCAGGAGGTCTAATTTTTTAGACAAGTTATCTTAGAAAATAGTGTAGTAGTGGATCCAATGAAGGTTGATGCAATGTTATATTGGAAACCACCCAAGAGTGTGACAGAGGATGAGATCTTCCATGGGTTGGGAGGCTATTACCCTAGATTCGTACCTAAATTCTCCAGGATATTATATCCCATGACATCTTTAACCTGAAAGGGGTAGTATTTCATGTTTATAGAGAGGTTTTAGTGGGATTTTTATAATTTGAGATAGATATTGTTGACCACTCCCATCATGAGATTTCCAGAGGAGGGTTTCATGTACATAGTGTTATAGAATGGATCAGGAAGTGGTCTTGGTTGTGTTCTAATGCATAGAAAAGAAGTGATTTCTTATGGTTCACATCAGTTGATACCAAAAAATCAAAACTAGACAACCCAATATCTTGAGTAAGTAATAATAGTCTTTATACTAAGAATGTGGTGACACTACCTGATGGGTGATAATTTTATCATTTATTCTGTCCAAAAAAATATCAAGTATATATTCTTTAGAAGGATATCAACTTTATATAGTGGTGAAGGAAAGAGTTCCTCTAGGATTATGAATTAGATATTGTATATAGACCTATGAAGGGTAATGTGGTAGTAGATTCTCTCAGTAAGAGATCTTGTTCGCAGTTGATGAATGAGGCATCAGAGTATTAGGCCTCTGGGTAGTTATCATTTGTGGATGGAGATGGAGTAACTTACCTCTAGTCGATGGTTCTCACCACCTACTTTTATAGAGATTCAGGTAGGCATAGCTTGGAGATTCCAACTATGAGACCCTATGTACTCAGGTATCCACTGGACATGCTCTTGATAAAATTTTTGAAGGTAGAGAGTAGACTATTTTTCCCTTGGACACATGATGGTTCCAGGGATGTTATGGGATGAGGTTATGAAATAGTTTCACACATCTCCTTTAGAGGTACATCCATGTTTGGAAAAGATTTTCCAAGATCTCCAACATTATTTTTGATGGCCAGATATGAATATGAGATTTGTAGGGTTTTTCTCTCAAAATACTACTTTTCAGTAAGTTTAGGTTCAAAACCAGGTTTCAGTGGGTTTATATCAACCCCTTGAGGTTCTATAGTATAAGTGGGATGTGATATCTAAGGAATTCATGAAGGGTTTACCACATACATACAAGGGAAAGTATTCCATCTAGTTAATTGTAGATCAACTCACCAAGTTAGTCCCCTTCATATCTATCTGAGATAAGAGTTAAGTAGAGAGATTGGGACACCCCTACATGAAATAGATAGTATCACTAAATGGATTTCCCTCAATAATCATTGTTTATTGTGATTCTCACTTCAAATCTTGGTTATGGAAGGTATTGTAGGAGTCTTTTGCAAATCATCTGCATTTGAGCATGGATTTTCACCCCCATACTCATAGCTTGACTGAGTGAACAATCCGTTCCTCGAATTATATGCTGCGGGATTTCATATTTGACATTGGTCATTGTTGTGAGGATCATATACCCATATTAGATTATGAATACAAAAAAATCTACCATACTACCATCAGTATATCACCATTTGAGGCCTTGTACGGGTTAGCCTACAGGTCACCACTATAATGGAATAACCTAGGAGAGTTAGCACTTATAGGACCAGAGTTGATTCGAGCCACTACAAAAAAGGTGAAGATATTCCAAGAGAAGATGATGACTGGAAAAATTCATCAAAATTTATATGTGGATAAACTATGGGGGCCTTTGGAGTCCATGGAGGGAGCTCATGTGTTCCTATGGGTTTAACCTCGATGTGGATTACGGAGATTTTGAAAGTGTGATACACTATATCTGATATTCATTGGTCCTTTTTAGATACTATGTAGAGTTGGTGAGGTGTTTTTATGCTTATCTCAAGTGCCATAGTTAGACCAGGTACATGATGACTTCTATGTATCGCTGGTGAGGAGGTACATTCACGATCTTCCACACATTATCAAATAGGGTGAGCTTGACATCAAGGATGGATCTACCATTACTGAGTACCGAATAGAGATTGAGGATCAAAAGAAGAGGATCCTTTTTGGGTGAGATATTCCGTTGGTGTGTGACTAATGGAAGTATGAGAATCATTAGGGGAGAACCTAGGAGTAGGAGTCCCATATGCATGATTAGTAACCACACCACTTTGTGTAGCCTTTTGTTTTCCTTTTTCGGATGTAAATCCCCAAGGTGGGGAGAATGTAGGGACTTGGATTTTAAATTTATTGTTTTCGATGTTGTATGGATTATTTTTCAGACCAGAGGACGGAATAAAGTGTGATTCCTAGGCACGGTATTCCCGGAATAAATGTTTGAAATATATTAATTGTATAAATATCACACGTCCGTGGTTTTCTTGAAAAAGTGGAATAACTCCTGAATGGGGGGATAGGATTAGAAATTTTAGGGCACCATTGAGTTTAGAATATGGTTTTTTCCTTAGGTGTAACATAACCATTTGCATCACTAGGTTTTTTTGAGTAATCCATCGCAGGTGTAAAATGAATAACATAACTAAATAAATTATTTTATTTTATTTGTTATTACAGAGAACTATTTTATCCTTAAAAATATGTTGTTATAGACAAATTGAAGGGATAGCTGCAAAATCTTTCAATTTTGAGATAGAGTTAGAGATTTATTGGAGGAGGACCCATTGAGGAATGACAAATGGATCAAAGATTGATGACCGTTGTGTAATAGAATTCGAGGATCTCACCAATGGAAATGACAAAACATTGTTCTTCATTAGTGATCAATCAAAATCAATGTTGTATATTGATTTGATAGGATTTATCCTCATTTAATTAATTCTATAATGAATGTGAATTAGTCAACTAACGGATTCATTATTGGATTGGTCATATTTTAGGATGGGTTTACCTATATATATTTATTAGGAGAATTTTTTATGTTATTATGATTCTTCATTCATCATTCTAATAGAAATAGAATGAGGCCAAAAAAATATTCAAGGTTCATTCCTGTGCTATATGTATCTTAATTTTATCCCATTTTTCTATGTACGTTCAACATTGGGGTTTTTTTTTACAAGTGTTTCAACCCAAATACTAAGGAATCAAATGTTGTGCACTCGTTTCATAGAGAAATGATTCGATCTCACATATCTGGACTCGGTATAACGTAAGGATCATACGATGATGGTATTTATAGAAGAATCAAATTGGATAAGAGATCTCCATGCTTGATTGGTGTGTTTGATGGTGAAAAGAACATAGGATGATCAATTTTCGTGAGAATCAAATGATCGGATCCCGGTGAGTAGTGATGGAAAGGCACAACCATATTAGATTTATGATTCCCGGTGAAATTTATAGCCAAATTTGGAACCTGAGGAGAATATGGAAATGTGTGAGGAATAATAGCATATTTTTCAAAATATAAATCTATAAAAAATGTATTTCGGAAACACATGTTTTGTGGGACCCCTGGTGTGGTGTCTAGGGTTTTCATAGTGAAGTTAAATATCACACAACATATAACTCTATCACAAAATTTGTGTCTTGACCTAGAAGATCGACATATACCTCATAGGCTAGATGGACATGGCTAGGAGTACATGGTTATAAAAACATCATGTACTCTAACATAGACACATCTTGGATAGGTGTACATAGGTAGATATGTGTACTTGGATTTAGTCAAAAGTACATGGGTTTGGACACACCATGTACAATGAAACGGACATGGGAAGCAGGTCTTGATACATGGGGAGGACCTGGTGTCAAAGTGACACACCATGTACTACCAATGCATGTCGTTTACTCCTTCAATGAAGTCTTAGATCCCCTAATCTATGTATCTTGGAAAATATTAATTTGGATGTATTCCCTTAATCCATTCCCTAAGGGTTGGTATGGAAATGTGTCCTATACATAAGATAGTGACCACTTTAGTGGGAATTCTTAGATTGAGTTGTTTGAATACTTTCATGATGTTTTCAATGAGATCCTCTATCATCATCTTTCCCTTGGTGGAGTTATTAGTATTGTTGTGACCAACACTACGCAAGCATCAATCCTCTACTTATCAAGTTATTCAGGATTGACTTATTGTTATAACTCATGTCCTTAGGTGTGATCATCATCTATGTATCATTCAATTTAGACTTCCATTATATACTACTTATGGAAATACCTGATGATTAATATATCTAACATGGACATGATTAGTAAATTTTTGTCTCATGGAGTATGTTCTCCTAGATGAGTGTTATGTGGAACCTTTGAGTAGAATCCCTATGCTAGTATTACGGTTATAGAATTACCTTGAGATTGTGTGTCTTTTTTTAGTATATCTATATATTCTTGTTATATTATTTGTATACATATACTTATGTAGAGTTGACTATTATTATTATTGTTATATGCTTAGAATTTTGGGGGATTCTACTTGGATATTGTTATACTCACCCCTACACAGGATTTTCCCACACATGTCATGTCTTGTGCAGATGATAGACCTTTTAACAGAGTCCTAGAGAGACTAGGACCAGGTGGTTCTTAGTGATCCAGATAGGCTGAGGTGTGTTCCTATGGTTTTCTTGATAGTAGTAATCATCTATACTTTTAGCTTGGACTTGTTTTTAGAATCTTTTAGTGGAATTGTATTTGGACATTTTTACATTTTATTAGTATTTTTCATACTCTAGTTTTGGGATTTATATGTATGCATGAATGGTTTATCAGTTTTTTACATTTTAGAATTGTATGGGCTTGGAGATATGTGTGTGTGTGTGTACAGGTACTTTAGTCTAAGTCTTCCCATGTTAGTGATATACCTACTTGGTTTTTTCATCAACCCTTGTCCTATTGGAGGTTGGCTTGGGGATTTATGGCATTGTCCACATTAGGACGGGTCATGAAAACATTTATCGGTATGGTGTTGAGAGATCATGTTACCTGTTCCCTTCCTCCCTCATGCAACCTAACTTATATCTATTTACATGTTTCCACTCACAATGATCTATGAAATTCACACCTCTTTATTTACCGCATGGAGAGTTCCCCATGACATCAATAGCTTAATTCCCCTAACCATGGTATGGGTATCATCCATGTTTCTCACAGGATATCATTTTAGACAAAATGCCCACCACCATAGATTTTTCAAACATCTTGTTACTCCAAATACTAAAATGGTTGACTCTTTGGTGGTAACCCCAAAACTCCTAGGTTCTATGCCATATAAATCCAAAAAAAAAGCTTTGACGTTACCACCACTAGTCTTAGTACCGTGGCATGGTGTCCCTCTAAATGGATAAATGATAAATCTCACCTCTAAAACACTCCAAAATCCCTCTTGACACTACTAAAACCCAAAATTCACAAAGGAAATGGGAAATAAGGATTGACCCCATAGAGTTTAATTTTGATAGTGCACAAAATTTAAATTTTTAACCTCATCCTATAATGAAGTATTTTTTCTAATATTTATAAAAAATTAAACCTAGTTTTATTTAAATAATAATGTTTCATAAATACAGTTTATTTTATTTTATTTCAATGATATTGATTAATTCTTAAAATATCTAACCTCTATAATTTTTATGATCTATTCACTACTATTATGCTATGTCTTGAAATTTTTTTACTATTCCATTCATACATGTTATGGGTTTTAGCTTTCATGAAATAATTTCATACCATGTCTTTACTAAACCAGGTATTCTTATATTCATCTTTAAAATATATAAGTGATGCATTTTTAAAATGAACCTTATAATGACATAGTTTAGTAAATAATTCATTCAGTACTTAAATGATATATTTAAAAATAGTAATGTCCAAATCTGTTAAACTGTATTGTTTATACTAAAAATCTAAATATTTGAAACTTTCAAACTATAATGCTTTCATTTGTAAATATTTAATCTTCCATATAAAAATCAATAAAGTTTTAAAAAAATTAACTATAAATAGTTTTCATTCTTTCATTCTATGTTATTTACTTACATAATAAGTAAGTGAAAAATATTCACCATAAACATTGGATATTTTAAATTTTATATACTGTTGAAATGGAATATTAAAACCACTTCCAAAGTCTCATTATTTCCATATAGTTTAAATTGTTTCAACATTTTTAGTTTAGAGAAACTTAAAAAATTATATGCACCATTATCATAGATTCATTTTTTTAGATTTAAATTTTAAATATTATCATTTTCAAAGTTTTTCTTATCCATATTTATTTTATATATTCTTCCATTTAATTTAATTAAAAAATTAAAAACTACTTTCACTCTCCTCTCTATTTATTTATTTCTATTTTTACTATTTCATAATTTTATTTCTATGTCCTAATATTATCCTTTATTTGTAATGAATATTATTTTCAACTTCATACATATAAAATATTTTAATTTTATGTTTTTGTTGATAAATAACATCTTATTAGTTTTTTTACAATTTTAACAATATATATATATATACCTATTTGATTGTGTCATTTCAAAGTTATTATATAATATTTTATTAACTATAACAATCTTAATTAAACAAATTATAACACTGAACTAATAATCTAAATCGTTTATGCATTAATAAACTGATTCATTCCTTAATAAACTAAACCATTCCACAATAAAACTAAGGAAAATAGATTTCAAGAATGGATACAAAATGTAATTTTAATTTTAATATGAAAATAAATTTATTAAATTATTAAATTAAATTTAGAAAATTAAATTGAATTAAAATTTTATTTTAAAATAACATAAATTTATAAAAATATATCAATTACCCATACATAAATATATCATGGGGTTATTATCATTAAAATAAAATATAAAATACTTTAAATTATCAATTTATTAATTTCTCCACAATTAATTTTTCTCACTTGGGAAAATTATCATTAATGAATTCAGAGTTCATTAACATATAACATATCTAAGTATAACACAAACATAATTAAAAGGGTACATGTATTAAAATAGATTTTAACTTCATTATATTTTCTTAAAATGGGTTTTATGTAAAGACCTTGACCCTAGTATCCTAGATCTAGTGATTAATTTATTGCATTGGCACTAGATAAAAGCAATCGCATCATAAAGGACCAAATAATTTAATAGTATTGGTAAGATTGGTATATACTTTAAATTCACATAACATTTTTAAACATAAAATTAACAAAGTATTTTCTTTGATAACACCATTATTTCCTATAGTGTTTCCATGTATATAATTCAAAAAACACTTCCTAGTATCTTGGTAAAAATAAAAAATAAAAAAGTGGTGAGATCATATGTTTAGTAATGGTAAGAATATAATGTAAGATATGATGAATAAATAAGAAAAATAAATATATAAAGGTAAATAACTAAAACATGTTCCATTTAAATAATAACTTGATTATAATATGGTAGGAATAAATGATGATCAAATAAAGCCACAAAAATAATCACATGTGATTGAACCTTATCCATGGATATTATAACTAATCGAATAATCCCACGAACATCAATAACTAATTTCACAATGAGGGAATACATAATTTTAGATATCTAAAGCATACTTTAAATACCTTTTACTAGAAAGTATAAATTTGTGGGTAAAACCACATTTAGTTTGGCTAATTAATTTATCTCATGAGATCTCTCAATATATCAAGGGGTATTTATAACTGGACACCACCCATCACTTAAAAAATTCAATGAATTATTCATATTAAAGGGTTTAAACATTAAAAAAATATTTTTATTGAAAAAATAACATACAAAATGTTAATACTTACCACAATCAATAAACACAATCATAAATCATCCAGTGTAATATGGTTAATGGTAATAATATTTTACATCTTCAGTAAAACTGATCATAAACCATCAAAATAAATAATAAGGATGATATCAATACAACATATACCTACAGTATCATAATTTCAAAAAAGGTTTGATGTATTTTATGAATATAAATACCATAAAAATTTCATTAAAAATATTCTTTGGGAAAATAACCTTTTAACATTACAAATATTTCTAAAACTAAAAGTTAAAAAACATGTTTTGAAAATAATTTTATTTTAAAGTAACCATTGAAACTTATAAATGAATCTATAAAAAATTTATTGGTCATGAGAGTGGTAATTTTTTAAAATTCTATATAAGTTAAAATAAGGATTCCTTTCACATTTTTTGGTACAATCCAAACAAGACATGTTTGTAAAAAGAGATGAAGATTACTTCAAAAAATATTATAAAAATTCATAAATGGATAAAAATTAATTTAATGAATCAGTTGGAGAATTTTGAATACATTCTTGAAAACTTTTTTAGAAAACATGGATTTATCTGAAAAAATAATTTTGACAGAAAAGAAAAATAATGTTTCCTTTTTTTAAAAACATTTTCTAAAGTATGTTAAGTACCAAAGAGAGGAAAATGGTACTATTACATGAAAATTTCATTAAAAATATATTGTAATAAAATATATTATTTTTAATATAGAAATATTAAATAATTCTCCGAGGGGATAATTAAACATAAACAATCCTGAATAATGATGAGATTGTAAAATAAACCATTACCACTTTGGAAACTTCTGAATCTTAAGACCCATAAAAAATATCATCAAATGAAACATTAAATTTCATTAATATAAGTGATTAATTATATAACATATAAAAGTTTCATTATATTCACCACAAAAAATAAATAAACTTTTAATATGACAAATGTCCCATAGAAGTAAAAGTGAGATGGTAGGTCATATGTAAGCCGGACTGTTGGTTCCACTTTTCCTTAAAGACTGAAACAAAAGGAAAATAAATATTAACTAACCTTTTATGAATAATTATTATTTCATATATATTGAATTTATATTAATAAAATACATCATTATTACTATAAATTCAAAAATAAAATGAAAAACATTCCACATCACCGTGTGGAGGCTGTAGTCCACATGTACACATGAGAGATGTTATAATTTTCCAACGGATTAGAAGGTAAGAATTTATATATTATATTATATTTATAAAAGTTTTTTTAGTTCATAACTATCACTTAAATTCATTAATATTAACATTACTACCTTCCATGTAAAGCGTAAGTGAAAATAAAATTGAATCGCTTCATGAGGTGGTGGTCTATTGTACACATGAGCGATATAATTGTATCCCCATAGAATGAAACCTTAAAAGATATATATGAAATAATGAGTAAATAAGTAAAATAATTTCATTAATATTTTATAAAAAAATTAAATACATCATCATATACATCCATTAAGGGTGGTGATGGAAAAAAATCACATCGGTTCTCAGGGTGGTAATCCTTTATATACATGTTTAATGGTTTCGTTTTCAATTTGATAGAATTAGAGACAGATATAGGTAATGTAATCAACATAATAAAGTATATTTAAATTTTAGATACTCTTTTTATTATATTATCATGATTTAATTAGATTATAAAGAGGTGGAAAAAATAAAATAAAAATGCTCGTTTAAGAACGTTATCTTTTCTTTGGATGACTTTGTTAGGTTTGCATCAAAATCTTTACTATGTTTGATTTATGATCAAACCAATGACTAAAATATGTTTTTAGAGGAGTAGGTAAGTTATTTTAATAGGTATTTACTAAACTAATGGGTTTTTAAGTGTGAATAGAAGAGGAGAGGGTTTTTCCTTTTATAAGTGGGGGAGAGGACACACATAGAATGTTTGGAAATAATAAAGTGTAATCATGTTTTTCACATTCTAAAATGATCTGAAATGATAAATTATTGATAATTACAGTTATAAGGTATAAATATGGATATAAAATGGTTTTTTAACAAGTTTGAGGTAATATGTAACCCTTATGTTCATATTTAAACCCCTAGTTAACCCATTTTCACCTTAACTATGGTAATTAGTTTTTACTATTTTAACTATTCACAATGGTAAAGAATTTATTTGACCTTATTATATAATAAAATTATTCCTATTATGAATTTGGAATCAATTTTTCTTAATTAAATTCACATCATTTTCCAAACTGAATTTAAAATTAAACCTGTAGATGTGTCGAAAAAATGGTTTTCCTAAAGAAAAAACTTCAAAATATTATAATGTTTTTATGACATAATTAAATATGAAATTGATTAAAATAACCTAAATTAGTAAAATTTTAATATAATTTAATTAATTTTACTTTAAATCCCAATTTAAAATTTAATTTACATTTGTGAATAATTTAAATCAAAATGCAGTTTTTAATAAAAGATCATTATTTTCTCTATTAATAAAAAAATTAATCTTTTTATAAATTTACCAAAAATTTTACCAAAGATAATTTTGACATATATATTTAAAAGATCAATTTTATTCTTTAAAATAATATTTATGAAAGTGGAAAAAATAATTTTCAATTATGTGTGTAAAGCACGACTAAATCACAATTTAGAAAAATAAAGTTTTTCAGAAAACAAAAGTTCTTTTTCCTTAAAATGATTCTTATTTTATTTCTAATCAATATATAACCATTGAATTTATTTTATACATATATAAATTATAAAAAATTTGAAATTTATTTACTCATATTCTTACCTACCAACTTAATGGCTATGTTATATTATTGATGCCTAAATAATAATATATTAATAGAGTATCATGTATCATTTAATCCTAGGGTTGTGTTCATTGTTAGATATTGAAGATTAAATTTATTTAAAATATATATATATTGTAAAGTCTGAATTTGTTACATTATCTTCTATACGGGGTGTTTCATGTCATATATTCTATCAAATATGATGTTCCTCTTTTAAAATCTTGGTTTGTTACATTCTACCCCCCTTAAATTGATTTTGTTCTCGCAATTTATTCATGAACTAGGTAATAAAGGGTTTGAAATTTAAAAATATTTTTCTTGAAATATCATATCATGATAAGGTTTTATAAAACATCCTCTTGATAATAGATAATGGGAAGTATAAATATTATCTAGAATAATCACATAACTAGGTTTCCAAATGGGATAACATTGGTATGAAGTGAAGATATAGACATATAAGAAAATAATAAATAATTATGGAGAGTGATAGGTATAATTGTTCATAAAAAAGTGAAAGGCCATAAAACCATAAATCTATGATAAGTTAAGAGGCTATTTGATTCATTAGATATAAAGGCAATTGGATAACATTTTTGTTTCAAGATCCTTTTCCTATAGTTGAGGTATCCTTTTATCATCAATACTAAGTAAAAAAGGAAATAAACTTACTTGAAAAGTGTAACTTCACCCATTAATCATTTCCATAACACTATCATATTTTTTCCGAAAAATGAGTATTCAAGATGAATTTTTCATGTTTGAAGTAGTAAAATTTACTTTTAACACATCATAATATACATAAAAGAATAACAAGTTATTCCTCCTGTATTTAATAAAAAAAATTATTATAAAAATTTATCCAATAACACCAAAATTTCAACTTAATATATTTCATAAATATTAAACCATAAGTCTCATCCAAAATATGTATGACCAAATTCAAAGACCAAAAATTTCAAAGGAATGTCAATAAATCAACACTATATTCCTTGGATAATAGAAAGTGGCTCTTAATGTCACATTACAAATATGTGAATTCCATTATAACCATAAAACATTAATGAAAATATATATTGTTCCAAAAATAAAATCTCATATTGTTGAATATGTTCCACAAATCCAAACATGTAATAAACTCCAGTAATGTAAAAATAAATCATAAAATCACTAACAAATTTTAATGTCACCAATATTATCACATAAAAATATCATTATAATTATTATCTCAACATTGAGAACATATTAACGGCTTTCTTCCATCAAGAATGTGTTTTCCAAAAATATCAACATTCCACTGAATCACTTCTACGGGTTCCATTCAAACATCTATCTTTAAATCCATAATTATAAACCACTAAAATAAAATCATTATATGTTTTATGATTTTTATAAAACGAATATAATTGATAAAATAATTATATTATAAAATTATTGAATCAAAATACAAAATCACTTTAATCATTAAAATTCATCCATAAACCATTAACTACGCTTCATCATCTTATCCCTTAATACCACCTTCCTTTCGTATGTTATTTGTAGTCTCTTCATCATTAATAGTATAACCAATAATCATACTAACTTTTGGATTATATTCACAATATTTTCCCCTAGGAACTAAATTTTCCTAATTCACATAATTTATACATTTAAAACAATAAACTATTAATTATACCTTAGGGAAAACATTATTCTTATCCATTGCATTAATAAATCTTTTCATTTTTCTTTCCAAATTACTTGATTTTTTTCTTCTTTTACACACAGAAAATATATTTTCATTCATCTAAGATAATAAATTTAGTGTTTATTCCCATATTATTGACATATAGGAAACCAAAACTTCATTACTTCATGGTGTATGTTGCCCAAGATCTCAGAAAACTCTATCCTCCACTACATTAGTTGGTTTGAGATTCGATTAAGGTGTAAGTTTCTAATAATATATCATGATAATTGATTGAGAATATTCACAATGTCCATCACCCTAGTTATCATCCCATTTGGTTTCTCAATAGCACATTTTATATGACATTCAATTTTAACCAAATTTCTTATGGTTCCCATCATTGAATAAAACTAAAAAACATAGTGTAGGGAACAATAATCAGAGTGTGAAACCAAATAATCAAGAAAAATAATTTATAGTATGTCTAAATCAGGAAACATTATTTTCATTCTAATACACCTTAGGCTTAATAAAAGTTCATTAATGTCATTATCTATTCAAATTATTCATAATGATATGAAAATAAAATGTTAATTAAACAAATCATATCCCTCTGGATTTAAAAACTAGGTGCGTAGTAAGGCCCATTGTCCTATACTAAGTAACACACAAGTAAATCCTAATGCACCTTTTTTGGAGTTATAACATATAACAACCTAACCTGGGATCCACTATAATCAGGACCTCGATCCAAACCACCACATGACCTCAGGTGCACCTCACCGTATGCTAATGGATATCGACTAGAATTGAATGTCTATAGAGATGAAATGGGAAGACTATACCCGCTTATCAGAGTAAAACAAAAATGAAAATAATATCATCAGATATAAGAACCAGAAGGAAAAATAAATGGATAAGATATTGAAGTATCCAACAAGTAAAACATGTTATAAAAATATGATGGGTACACCACCTTTTGGGTAGTCATACATTAAAAAAACTCAAAATAACTAAACTAGGAAAATTCATCAACATAATCTGGAGTCCAAGCCTATCACTGACATCCCATGCTCCACCCCATCATTCCATTAACAAAAAAACACCAATTACATGTCCTAATCTTGTACCAAAATACTAGTATCATCTTCTCAGGTACCCAAGATTCATGGAATCCTGGGCAAGTTGTGATTAAAAAATAGTAGGTTGCTACCAAATGTATCTAAGGAAAAAACCATTCTATACAATAGTGTGTAAAGGTAATCTATTTACAGTAAAAAAACATGGAAATAAAATAATAATGATTCAAATTTAAACAAATATTAACTGACCATTTATCCTTTTGAGTTCTATCATGTGATCCAACCAACCTAACTAGATCTAGCCATTCCAGGATCCAAATCCTTAGTAAAATGTGGTTAAATATTTTTTTCATAAAGGAGAATTCCCTAATAAATTAAATTTAACCATGTACCTTGGTGCATCATTCCATGTTAGTATATCATGCCCATAATTTGGAAGCATAGATCCTCAGTCTAACATCCCAAATTATGCTAACTTTATGAGTAAAGATCCTCAGTCTCGCATCCTAAACCAAGAAAAATAATGATGGGGCCAATAGCATCAGTCCAGCCTAACCTAAAAATAAGAAGCCTTGGTCCAATACATTGTTCAAATTAGGATCATAGATCTTAATTATGATATCCTAACCCATGCATTATATTTATGGGGA
Organism: Viscum album; assembly: GCA_963277665.1. Taxonomy (NCBI): domain Eukaryota; kingdom Viridiplantae; phylum Streptophyta; class Magnoliopsida; order Santalales; family Viscaceae; genus Viscum; species Viscum album. Next base: position 1,534,529,857 of record OY728156.1, on the reverse strand, counting down.
CTAGATCATCAGTCTACCTTGGCCCTTGGAATATAGCATCATTCCATTTCCCTAATCATACCATTTACTATATGAACGCACTTCTTTAACTATTGATCACATTAACCCATTATATACCATAACTCATTTAACTCTTAAAGTTAAACCAAACAAACCTCTTTGTCATTCCTCATTTTCCATTAATTTATCACATCATGAAACACAAACTCCAACTACTCTTTTAAAACATCTTTAAGACAGCCCAAAGAAAGGGCCTTACTTTGAAAAACAAAAACATGACTATAGGATTTCATTTAGATTTCCATCCATTCATAATATCCATTAAATAATTTTCACAAAAAGGGGATAGACACCCTGATTTCAAATCATCACTTGAAATATATTAAGAAAAACCCCTTCTCAAATCACTTTGAGGTCAACACCTCCTTTTAAAATATTACTTACATTCAAAACATCATTTTCCTTCATTAAAAATGATAACATGATCAATGTTCAAAACACATCATTTGAATCATTTCAAAATCCTATTAGGAACTACACAAAATCCAATATATAATCTTTTCAATTTACCATTTCACTATGACCACATAAAAAAATAAAATCCATGGACTATTAACTTTCTTAATTACCCTATCAAAATGTTTACCAAAATATTTCACCATTTACAAGGGTTTGACATAACCCATGGTTAACCGTAGATTCCATCCATTTAGTATATTTTTCTAGAAATCATTATTTAATGTTTGTTTAGAAGAGTTTGTTTTGTTTTTAGGGGTGGTTTCCCCTCCCAAAAATGTATATGGTAGATAAGTGGTTTAAACCATCATTATCCCCACAGAATTTTTTGTAATGGAAAAGCACCACGAAACGAATTTCAATCTTATATACCAGAAAATTAAACAACTCCTAGACAATAATTTGGATTATATAGTGGAAGTTTAAATCACCTCTATATATCACTTTTCATAAAAATATAGCTTCATAAACTACATCCCCTGAAGATCCAAACCAAAAAAAAAGATATGAAAAGATAAAAATATTAAAAAAAACTTAAATGATCCATGATTAAAACCAAAACATGCCACCCTGTAATCCTTAGGGTTGTGGCACAATCCCTCCTTGAAACTGAAATTTTTTAGCTAAGCATCACCCCAACCCTTCTCCAATGCTCACCTTAGAACACAAACCAGCATTAGATCCTCCTTCCACAACCAAAAACTTCTCATTGAGATGTTTCAATTCTCAAGTTCTCTCTAAGATTATATGTTAATTAAATGGTCCATGATTAAGACCAAAGTTCATAATTTCTTTCATTTCCACTGATATATTGTATCGAGAGTCCTTATATGGGTTATCCAATTAATATCCAATATATGTTCACAACCTGGGAATCTATATGATGAATAATTGATATACATAAACATAAAAGTATTTATTTCTGGTGTTCTAAATATTCTCAGTAGGATTTCACTAAATATTCTATGAAATTCCATTTATTAAAAATTTCATAATATCTATTTTGAACAATATTTAAAAAATACGGTATTTTAATGAATTTTATAAAAAAAATAAGTCTCATTCATTTTCCTTTTTCATATCACCAAGGTAAAATATTTTTGTTTTAATAGAATCATTATTCATATTGAAACCCAATATTTAAATCCCATTCGAATAAATTAATCATTCAATTGAAACCATTAACAAAAAATCACATGTTTATCAACCAAGTGGTGGATCCATGACATTTTAAAATTAGACTATAAAATAATTAAAATCTGTACATCTAATTTTATGAAAAAAAAATCAAACCATTTTTTATCATTCAAAAAAAATCCAAAATTCAATTTTCAAAACAAGTTAAAATATAAACCAATCCATAAAATAAAGAATGTAAATAAAAAAATAGGAAAAATCATTTCAATAAATCATAATATAAATAATCAAAAATAAATAAGTAGTTCCAAAAATCAGATATGAGTACCAGGTAATAAAAACACAGTGAACATTGGGAATCCCAAAGATAATATCATAAAAATTTATTAGTCATCATTAGAAACTCATTAAATCCTAATATTACACAATATCATATATATATTTATGGAATCAGCTAATATAATACATTTAATTACTTAATTTTATCAAAACCTGAATAAATATCATTAGGGGAAATCCCCTATAAATATGACAACCTAAATTATGAGGGAATTGGTAGTTCTTAATCTAAGCTAGTATATCATAAACTAGATTCTCCATATAGTTCTTTCGACTTCCCTTGATATAAACAAATTTGATCATCGTAATCAAACAAGAATTTGATCATCATAAAAATAAATAAAAAATATAACAAATAACATCATCCCACCTACAACACCATCTTAATAAATATCCTATTTCACTTGAAAAAATAATCAAATAATAATTCAACCCAAGTCCCATAAAGTGGAAAAGGTGTATATAAAACCTCACACAAGGGGTTCTCAACACGGATGATTATATCATTAAGAAAACTAATTTTATAAAATTCTATCTATACTATTTAAATAAACCTATAATTTCTTACTACACAATAATACATGGAAACCAATTATTAATCAACACTTTTAAAATAATATATTCCACCATTATGAGTAAATTTAAAAAAACAACTCTTTAAATGAAAACAAACCCTAAAATTAGCTAAATCATTTAGAAATAAAAAATGGAATAACCCATACTTTTATATTTCAAATTCATTGAAAAGGGAATATTTTTATTCCTCGCAAATATTTGGCCTACACAGCATCTAACATTAAAATAAACACTTGAAATTTATTTAAAATTCCCAAGGGAAATTACAAAATGAATTGAAAACATTTCATAGCCCCATAATGGGTTATATACAATAATATATATTAATTATAAAATCATTTTTAAAATATTAGTAATTTCATGAAAAATAAAAGAAATGATTTTCTCAAAAACATCCACCTCAGTGAGATAAAAATGGGCAAGGGTATTTAAGGAAATTTACATCATAAAATTTGGTGAAAATCACATGGTTCTTCCATATATTATACCAAACTATGCATAAGGTGTATAGAATTTAGAGTAATAAATATTCACCCCTAACATGGTTTACTCACACAATAATTTAAAACATGTGAAAACCATGTGATCCCCACTAGAGAACACCTCATGTCTACGAATCACCCACACGGTTCACCCTAAAAGTATGGTTTTCCACTGTATTTTCAATAAGACATGAACTAACCACCTAAACTAACATCATAATGTGTATGTATTTTGGTATGTTTACTACTTGAACTCGCATAGTCATGCACTAACCTTGTTCCAAATTTAAATCCCATGCGTAAGTTTCATCTTTATTGTTTTTTCCCAAGAAAAAAGTTTTTTACATAGATACACATAGCCATATAGAAATCTTTCATTATAAAAAGTCCTCTGAAAAATAAAATTTAAATTCCAAAACACATAAAAAATTTAAAATATAAATAATTATGTCATATTTAATATAAGAGTGGCATGGGGGTGTCATGATTCATCACATATATAATTTTCAATGAAAAAAATAAGAAGGTAAAATTTAGAATAAAACATAGTAAATTAACCACGCATATATATTTCTATACAGTGTAAGGAAAATATAGATATTCCTACCAGAAACCACAACACCATTTCTGAATCAATATATTTGTGTTATTATATCATAAGTTTGGTTATACATCATCATTGAATCCAAAGTTTTCCCTAATCACTACTCGTAGAACCTTTATTGACTCCCTCTCCATCTCTATCTCCACTCCTTGCTACTGGTACTTGCATGACAATTATGTTGAAAATAAAAGAGTGTTGTAAATTTTAATTTAAACATAAAACCAATAAAAGTTTATGTACTAAAGGGTTTTAAATTTTTTAAATATTCTAGGTCACTAACATCCATCGGCACAATATCACCAGGGACAGATCTGATCATCTTCTGATATAATTCAATCAATGCTTTCTACTGAGAAATGACATTTTTATCTTGCATCTTTATATGATCCCCCTATTCATGAATTGTGTTTTTAATTATAACAAACTCTCTCTAATAATATTGAGTTAGTGAGTAACTACAACTAGGATTTGAGACTACTACAATCCCCAGTAGCCTTCCAAAGATCTCAGATGTTAATGGTTCCAAACCCATCCTCTGCACTTGACCATGATTCTCCTTATCGAGGACTTGACCCACAAGAACCTCCTAGGAGACCAAGATGGGATATGTGGGATTGTCATCCCATAGCCCTTTTATTTTTACCTATAAATCAAATATCATTCATATTTGAAGAAATACATATTAACATATTGAAAACTGACAAAAAGTTATTAAAATGAAAATGAAATTCATACCCTAACTTCTTTGGGGGGATCATTAACATAAATCTCATCATATTTTATATGAACATCCAACCATATTTCTATTCAGGAGACTTGGATCCCTAAATTCTTTGACTACATTAAACAAAGATAAATCAAAAATTTAATATATGAAACACAAAATTTTATTTAATAAATATTTAAACTAATGAAAATATTACCAGGGTCGATTTGCTTCTAGAAAAACTCTTTGACCAGAAAGTGTGTGGGATGATTTGTTGAACTCGACTTCGTGAATTTTTCCTTGAAACATCCTGAAATAAATAACATGTAATTTAATATTAATGTATTAAATGTCATGTACTTTCTATATGTATGTATATATTCAATATGAAATTAATATAATAATATATATATTTCAATACCATGTTCTTCACATTAAGATAAATATCAACAAAAACCATCTACTTCTCTCTAGGTATGCCTCCATGTACATTATCATACAGCTACTGAATGGTTAATGAAGTATTGTTGAATTCATTCTATAATCTTCATTTAAAATCCTTTTATTTCTTACCCAAATTTTACAATGTACACTTTCACCAGTAGTTGGCCTAGATTACTATGAAATAATCCTATAGCACCATCTGTGGGGACCCCATATCAGTAATATGGGACTATTATCTTCAATATGTTCAGATTTCAGACATATGAACTCTTCATATTTCTCTACATAGTAACATTTTTTACATCTTTTATGAAAAAATAGTTAATAGTATAAAACAATTTAACAAATTTATTCCCATAAAAAAAATTTACCTATAATTGTCACCCTCCAATATCCTCACAAAGAAACAAGAGTGATGAATTATTCCCTTACACTTTAACCTTATTAATGGGGATGAACTATCCCAAATGATGATGGGATGGAGAAAGATGGTGTGCCAGATACTGGTGGAATGGAGGGTGTGAGAGATACTGAAGGGATGTTGGAGGGTGTCTCAGATTTCCTAGGGATGGAGATCGATAGATCATCATTTGTTGGTGTGGTCAAGGTAATGTCAACTAGGATTCAACTGGGATCATTGACATGCTTCTTCCTTGGAATTCCTATCATTTAATCAAATAAAATTAACTTGATAACATATATTTCAAAAAAATCATGCTATGTTTTTTTAAATGATAACAGATGCACAGTACTGAAAAATAAAATATATATAGCTATGTTAATGAATAACTACACATATAAAATACATGGTTCATAATTAATGTATGATTGTACATATAATCATTTTTTCCTCCAATCATGTCATTTTCCAACTCCATCATTACTTTATCTGCTTCATCCACCATTAAAAGACTAATATTTTCAATATCATGATAGAAAAATAAGTTTATTTATTACTATTGATCGGATCCAATGTCAAATGAAAAATATGCCAATTCATCACTCATACCATAAAAGTCTGTTTGTTTTATGTGAACAACTAAACTTCACCCTTCATCCCTGAATTCTTTATATAATACACTATTTTTCTTAAGATGAGCAGATATATGGATCATATAATTCCTATTCACTAACATTCATTAAGAAAGATAAGTTCACAAAAATAAATTGAAAGGAATCTCTTTTAATACACCTAGTAATATCAACCCACTTTTATTTGAATAAAATAACTAAAAATGCCTCTGATAATTTAATTTGATAATATCAATCAATTTTCCATAGTCTCCCAATTCATAAACTGTAAATATACCACTATTATATGTTTTAAAATCCTCTTCCTGATCAAATCTATGAAATTTAATTTCATTAACATTGTAAGAATCATATTTTATTTCCTATTTTAGAGGACCTTAAAATAGAAACTTGAAATCTTCTAACAACTCTTCCCGAGTATCAATATTCATGATCTAAAAAAAGTAATATACATTTTTAGATTTACAAAATATGTTTCAACCTAATATCCATATTGATTTCAATATTTATGAACTTACAGGATGTGAAAACCATTCTATAAGATATTTATTAATGTATTTTGTTATATCTTTCTCATTTCATGCTTGTGTTATAATCCATCTCCTTGTATATATCTTTAGCTCTTAAATAAATGGATCTACAATTTCACTATTCAGCAGCACATATCTATATGCCTATAATAATTCCATTTCTATTAGTATAACATTTGAGATCCTCCAAAATTATTGGCAAATATTAGGTAAGATTTTTTATTTCCTTTATAGTTGATATTGATTCGATGAACTTTCAACATTTAAAACTCGATTTAATCTTGTTTTAGTATCATCCAAGTATCTAGAAAAAAAGGTAAGACACTCTTCTACTAAATTGAATTTAGAAATAGATCCTTCTGGATGAGATCAGTTTTTTAGGTATGATTTAAAATGACTAATATATCTATGAAATAAAATAAATAAAACAAAACGATTTATTTAATGAAGTGCCAAGAATTATTTACTTAAAATGAAAAATGTATAAATTAAGTTCCTCTTAATTGGATACATCCATCAATAATTTACAAGTACTCTTTACTTAGTTTCCTTGACCAAATTTAAAGTTAAATGCATCATGATAGTAAAAATAAATGGAGGAAAGAAATCTATATTTCACAAAGTGTCAATATAAATCAATCATGAAGGTTTTCAAGCTAAAGTATTTGTACAGTTTTCTCACAAATTATTGTAAAGAATGTACAAAATTGGACTAAAATTATAGTAAACATTTCAAGAAATAATGTGTGTAATTCCAATGGTAGTAATTATTATAATAAAATATCAAAATCATGTCTTTTAAATCCATGTAACCTATGATGATTTAAGTAAAAACACCTTGATATGTTACTTGAATACCCATAAGATACCTTTATATGTTTTAAAATTTGAAGGAATGTATATTTATCCCTATTTTTCATTGAAAAATTTATTGAAGCATACTTTCCATTATCATCTGGCCAAAGATCATGATTTATATTCATTTTTTAGTCCTTCAGAGCATTGAAATAGTCCTTTGATTTTACATGCTCATTAAGTAATGTGAAGATCAAATTTTTTAAAACAATTCTTCTCAATATTCATAATATCAAGATTATGCCATAACAAATTAAATTCCCAATATGTAAGTTTTAAGAATATACTATTTTCCATTCATTTTTACATTCTAAATTCACTTTTTGATATACTTTGAACTATTTTCCCACTTTTATTAAAAATATATACCATCCAAAATTCTTTTTCAACATTTCCATGTTTTTTCTACATTTCGGAACCTATCAACAACTTTGGAGGTGGTCTATAATCAATAGAACCATTGAATTTGGAATTTTTCAACCAAAATCTATGAGACACATCCATAAATTATCTATGACATAAGAAGATCCATTTTTTATTATAAGTTATTCATTATGGCTCAAAATCAATTATACAAATAGGACAAGCCAAGCCTATGTAAGTGTTCTAACTAGATAAGTTCTTGAGTCTAGAGAAGTCACTAATGGTCAACATTAGAGCAGCATGTATTTTGAACATTATTCTAGAATATGTATCATATGCCTCAACACTATTTATCCATAAATCCTATAATTATTCAATTAAAGACTTCAAGTATACGTCAATATGGCTTCAAGACATTTTTTTCTAGGAATAATCATTGAAATGATAAAATATTTTTGTTAAATATAAATCCATGGAGGTATATTGTAAAGGATAAAAACAACTAGACAAATGTCATTACTGGTTCTCAAAGTCCCAAATGGTTTGAATCTATCTACACCAATCCCAATCACACTTTACTAGGATTATTTGTGAATTCTAGATGTAAATAATCAAATGTCTTTTGTGCTTGTGAATCTCATGGATGTCACATTAAATCATCATGGTTATTATCTATACAATTATACTTCATGTACTCTAAAGTTTTCAATGACATGAATAATCATTGCAATCAATGTTTTAAAGGTAAGTAACACAAAACATTTTGTAGGTTTTTTATTATTCTTATTCTTCTTAGTAGTACGTTGATTCAAACTTCCAATATCACCCATTTACTAATATCTATTAGACGAACAAGTTTTGAAATCATGCCTGCTTAAATCCTCTCCCCAATAAAGTATACAATCACTAGGACAAGCATGTATTTTTGTATAATTCATACCAAGATTGTTAACAACTTTTTTCATATCATAAAAATACTCGAGGATCTTATATTTAGTAAATTCATCAGGAAACAAGTCTAAAAACATGGTCATCACCTTATTTGAATTTCCACTGGAATTTGAAATGATACAACTACAACAAAAAGTAAAATTTTGTATATTTCAAACATCCACCATATAGGTCTTTCATTGCATCATTAACTAAATTGTGAAATGAATTTTTCTACTCAGTGAAGTTATCTATTACATTATACTTCATAGAATCAAGAGGAGTTTCTAGTGATATGTTACAATCTTGATCTGGTTGTCTTATTTTCCCAAAAACATCACTTGTCATGTAACTATTTATAGTACCATCAATTGGATGTTCTAATATGTTTTTATGTTGATGTTATTGTCTTGAAATCACAAAATCATCATTTAAAAGGTTTTTCATTTCATTTTCCTTTGTCGATGAAGTTGGGAGACCATTTTTTTGATTGAAATCAGTGCTCAAACTTTCTGTAATGTTCAATTCTCTATGCTAAATACAACAAAAATATTATATAGGGAATTGATTCCATAAAAAGTGTCTATAAACTTCATATCTCTTCAACAATATTCTAAATTTACATTTATGACAAGGAAATATTATTTTCCCATCAAAAGAATGATTGGAAATTGAAAATCTAAAAACTCCTCTAAACCCTTAGCATATTGAGGTGTGTTCCTCAGTAATTTGATCCACAATTTATTCATATATTTCAAAATGTTCCTACACTTTATTAAAGAAATTAAAAAATATAATTATCATTAAGTAGAAAAAGTGATAAATGGACGTGAAAAAAACACAACCCAATCAGTTATAAGAAGAGTCATATAAGTACTAAAATATTTAATGAAGAAAAGGAAATCAATAATGGATGGTATAATGTAAAATAAAAGTTATAGAAAAAACAAACAATAATTAAGAAAACAACATTTCAAATTTTCCATGAAAATAATTTATCAAACCGTACATTGAAAACCAATTTATAAATATTTCTATTTCTATAAAATCATTGTTGAAGACAAGACATCCCTCTTTAAAGGAAGTCAACTGGTGTCAAGCACCAATTTGTAAATACCAAACTTTCACATTTTAAAAACATTTCGAGTCAAAATGGGACTTATGGTCTCAAAACAATTTTAAAAAATATTAAAGGTAAACTACATCCAATTCCTAAAAGATGCCTATAAAAAACACACACATATTAATGAAAAAATCAATGTCAAACACCCCTTTACATAGTTAATTACCATTAGAAAAGTCACCATTAATTTTGAAAACCACTTGGCATGTGACCTCATTCTATGCCAATTCATTAAACCATTTGAAAACATTTAAAGACCAAAATGGGAATAAATTCTTGTTATTAAGTTCATGAAATGTATAAGGTATGGAAAAACTAAAAAAAATGGAATACTATGAGAAATATAGATATTTCCCAATGAATGATATAACTAAACACCTAGGAATATTAAATTCAATAAAAAAATTTCATATGGGATAGAATATAAAAAAAACTCTGGTCATAATAATAGTAATCTAAGAGAAGTACAAGAAGTGAAATTTGGATCAACATATTCAAATTAATAATAAACTAAACAAATTATAAGAGATGGAATATAAATCAACTAATACAAAATAGTAGTATAAAAATGAAATAAGATATGGAAAATGAGAAAAATTGGAATACCGGTGGAAAACTAAACAAATGATAAGAGATCTAATATTAAATTTCTAGTTCATACAATTCAAATTACAAATAAATTATAGGATATTAATTAGGAAACAACCAATTCATACTTGAAGGAAACCAAATAAAGTATGAGATATGGTAGAGGACTTTAAAAATACATACTAATATCATGAAAAACATTTTCTAATACATGGTATAAATAATAAGAATATAATAGGTTGTGGTTTTGTAAACAATAACATATATGTATTCAACTTTCTCAATATGGAATATGTAAACTGGCATGTTTCATGATAAAATTAGTAAATATGGTATGAAATAAAAATATAAGATCACTTTAGTAAATGATGAACAATATAAAAGATAATAAATATATATCATTTTATACTTCACTATGCATAACAAATCAATAATATTTCTGAGAAAGTATACTATAGAAAGAAAGGATTGTAATTTAATTAACATAGAATGATAAACATGTAAAACCTATGAAAGAGTCACAATAAAATCATTTAACTATGAAGGTTTCACCAAAAAGATAATATCAACCACATATCAAGGGATTGAAATTAGGTAAACACTATTGGAACTTGAAGAGAAAAAATCCCAGAAAAAAACCCCAATGCTTACCTTATATTCACCTAAGTAAAGCCTTTATAGCTGCTATCTTAGAAGTAATCTAAGTGATTAGAAAATTATATCATCCATGGATTAAGAAAGATAAAAAATGAAGTGAATACTAAAATCCTATGCCCTAAAATTTATGGGGTACTTAAAATAGGTGTTACTTGATGACCTCGTGGTGGGGATGGATCATGGGAGAAGACACTACAGGCGGTGAGGGAGAAGGAGAGGGATCAGGGGGCTTAGCGGAAATCATATAGCTAAAGATGGTGAGTTCTAGTAGGGCTCAAGATAAATTGAAGTTCTAGTGAGGGAGAGTTTGAGGGTTTGGGGCGGCTCAGGGAAAACAAAGCGTCGAACATGGCTCAGGATTGGGGGTCTTGGGGGAAACCAGAGCATCGGCGATGGCTTGGGGGATCGAGGGAAACCAGAGCACTGATAAGGTGGGGAAATACAAGAGAGACAATGAGGGGAGGATTTCATGGTGTAGAGGGCTTGGGTTAGGGTTTCTCATGGGATATTAGGGGGTGGGAGTGGTGCTTGTGGAAGATGGGGGGCTTGGAAGAAAGTTTCTTTTTTATTAAATAGTTAAAATTTAATGGTGTTTTTTAAAGAACCGCCACTAAATTCACTCATTTTTTTATAGGTGGTTTATTAAACCACCACTAAAATATTAATTTGGTGTATTGTATGCACCACCTTCTATAGGTCACATAGTTATGGTGCACGGTTACTACTAACTATGCCCCAACCATGCTCTCAACATAGATTGGCCTATTTTCCTTCTTTTTCACGTCTTAGCCCCTTAAAACACCACCAAGACCTATCCTACTCCCCTGAAACATTACATACACCAAAAATTCAATCACGTACATATCGTATCTAAAGGTTGAGATCTTACAATATGCCCGCCTTAAAATAACTTGTCATTAAGCTTCACATTCCAACTTTACTAACCCCCCCCCCAATGAATAGGTGCTAGGATAGTGGGCCCACATACCAAATTTCATCTCACAAGGTTCATCTTGAACATGGAAAATTAATCAAAAAAACTTAAATCAAATCATGGTCTTTCCACATAAACCTTCCCTCTATGATTCACAACAACAGTCGGATGCTCATAAAAGGATGCACGGATCTTAATCCCAATATTATTAAGGTTAACACAAGAAATCTGGGTAATACCAATAAAACCACCACATAAAAAGGGAATTAAAACAAACACTACCGTGCTGGGAGAGCTAGTCGGTACCCCCTCCTTCCGATTCTCCCCACAAGTTTAAACAACCCAGCACACTATGTTACTAGCTCGTCCTGCTTCTTGAGCCTGAGGATGACCCAACCCTGGAGGCACCACAAGAATTATATGATTAACAAAGAAAAATTCATGTCCTACCTCGTTCCACAACTCAAGTCTCAATGAACCATTTCCATACCTGAACATACATAACACAACCCAAGAATAACCCTTATCTCAATCATTTAACCGGTCAAAACCAGAGCCAATGTGTGCTTCCAAAACTTAATAAGAAGATGGATTTTTTCCAACCCTGTACATTCTAAAACATAGATAACATCATCAACCAACAAATTACCCATTATGGTACTCCCCACCATACACTTTATCTCAAAAACACCACCCTATAATTTTTTCACCCACATTATTGAAAAAGGACCACTAGAATATCAAAGTCAGGCTTCCACAAAAACCCTAATGCATATCACGACTCACTATTCCCAAACATCCACAAGAGCGCCAAACACACTTTTATTATTTCTTTTCATTGAAACCATATATAATGGATACACTTATATTATCCATACATCAACTAAAGACATCTTGTTTGTTCCTAAAAACTTGTTTCTCTTCCTGAAATTCACATATTATTTTAAAACACCAAATCATGGTAAATTACAGCTCATGACATCCATTCCTTTAATCCAGGAAAGTTGAGACATCCCTAGCCAACTCGTACACTCTATGAACCAAACTCTAGAATCCATGAGTTGTAAATCATTGGATCTAGGCCTAAACACCCACTTACAAAACTAACCATGCATCATGGTCCATCATCCATATCAGACACGATGCATTCTCAACATTCTTATCCAACAACCCAACATGTTGCACCAACATCACAAACCATGTGACTACCCCTTATTTTCACTTTCATATCAAAAAAGTCCATCCAATATTTTTTCAACCTTGTGTTGTCCACAGAAATTCATCATTGAGTTCTTCATTAGTCGTTGTCAAAATAGATGGGTCTAACACCCAAATGATCTTTCCTCTTCTGAAACTGACCTTATAACCAACCATAAGCACGCTGGTGCTCCCCTAAGAAAGAAACCAAGGAATAACCATTAACTTTACCAAAATTATAGGTAACCCACCATTCATCTATTCCACCTATGAAGCACTCACTCGTGATTCACATTTCAAGAAACCTACAATAGTAGGCTAACCTCCCTCAAGGTTACCCTTGATTTAAAAAAGGAGAATGCATAACCCCAATACAAGTATCATGTCAAAAACCAATGACATTTCCACTTATCCGTATAGAACAAACCCACACTATATAGACTCTATGTATGAAAAATTCAAAATACAAAACATCCGCCTATTATATATGCACCCAAAAGTATTATAAACCCATCTAACCCCTCTAATAGACCACCCTCAAAATTCAAACATCACCAACTCCCTAAATTTAAGTCACGTATAGAAAAGGAAACTAGATATCCCCCTAATACATAAACATTAAACCTCAACAAACCACTACTCACAAGCGGCATTCCTTCTCCTGTTCTAAAGCACACTATGTCTAATGTGCCAAGAGACTATTTACTCAAGGTCCCACATAAAAGATATGCACCCACATACATCAAAAACTATAAACCAAACACCCACACTAGGGTCCAAAAAACAACCTAAAATGTCTCAACCCACAAGGGTAACCATATCAATATTAATATAGGATAATTCACAAACTCAAGGTCACAATTTAACTAAAGGCGCAACAAACAAAATTCTACTAACCTACGCAATCAATCTATTAAGGTCTCACAACCTATAACCCAAGATCCAAAACTATGGCACTCTCATAACCCAAACCACCCATACATGAAGTATGATCACCACACTTGGGATACCCACACTTTTTCCCCTAAAGGTTCCATCATTATAAATTTATTTTTAATTAACTTTACCATTTGAAATCCTAATAATTCACATTTCAAAACATTCTATTTACCAAATGTTTCGAAAATACTAGCTTTATTCAAATTCTTATTTTTTAAAACATTTTCATTAAAAAAAATTGAATAAATATAAATGGGAATATACCATAGTCATAAAGATAAGATACCATTATATTAATTCTAAGGGACTAACAAACTTAGGAAACATATTAATGGCCTACCAATCCAATGTTCTTAGCATGAATCATGAACACACGCACCATCTATTTCCATACCGGGATAATATATAAAACCTCATAAACCAAAAACATCACATCAAAGTGCACAACTCATTGTGGAAATTTCAATCAATAGTAAATTCACAAAAAAGAACATCAATTCCCACCCTAGGGTAACTTGTGTTTTCCATCCTATGTGGCGTTGTAGGAACCAAGGTATAATCTCATTACTAAGCCCCTAAAATATCATTTTCTTCTATCTACCATGCCCAAAATATCAAGAAAAATACACCAGATCTGATTCCACTTTATAACACCCTAACCCAAGAGTTGATATAATTGGGGCCTCGATACGAACTGCCATATGACCACTATCATGCCCCTCCATACGCCAAATGTTTCCAACTCATAGTGTGGGTCTATGGAGATGAAACATGGATACTTTAATCACTAATCAGAGTAAAAAACAGAAATCATATCATTATATATAAGAACCAATAGGAAAAAATGGATATCGTACAGAAATATCTAACAAGTAACACATGATATAACAATATGCTGGGTACACTAAATGTTAGGCAGTCATGTGGTAAATAAAAAAGAGAATACCAAAACTAAAAAAACCCAACATGGTTCTGAGTCTAATCTTGGTCCTAATATCTCATGCTTCAACCCATCATCCAATGCAAAACAAAACACTAGGTCCCTATCTGGAACATGTACAAAAAAATAAGTAACATTTTATTGGGTACCCAAGTTTCATGGAGGCCCGAGTAGGGTGTGAGTACAACTCAGTAGGTCACTACCAATAATGTATATAGAAAAAAAATTAGTATGTACAATAGTGTATCTTGGTAATTAATGTGTAATAAAAAATAAGATTGCGAAAAATCATGAATAGAATTTTAAATAACTATTAATTATCCTTTTATCCTTTTAATTTTTATCATTAAATCCAACCAACAAAACTCACTCGGTCCATGCTTGGAGCCTAACCCGTATCACAAAGGTGTTATATACTTTGGGTAATAAATGGGTATTCCCTAATAAATTAAATTAAATTATGTACCTTAGAGCATCAATCTAGGTAACCATATCATATCCATACTTTGGGAGTATAGAGCCTCAATCAAACATCCCAAACCATTCCAACATTAGTAGAATAGAACCTCAGTCCTACATCCTAAACCAGGTAAAAAAACTATTGGTCATAGAGCATTAGTTTAGATCAACCCAAAACTGAGGAGCCTTGGTCTAATACTATATTCATGTCGAGAGCATAGAGCCTCAATCTGACATTCTAACCAATGTATTATATCGGTGGGACCTAGAGCATCAGTTTTTTCCAACCCATGAGAGTAGATCCTCTGTCCAATACCCCACTCATATCATTTACCACATGCACATTTTTCGTTAACCATTTATCAAATTTACCCACTACATACCATAACTCCTTTAACTCATCATGTTAAACCCAACATCCCTTTATTTCATTCCTTTTCTTCCTCTAATTTTTCATATCAGGAAACAAAAATACCAACCTCATTTTTAAAATATCTCAAATAATCCCTTTAAAATATGGGTATTATATTAAAAAACTAAACCATGTATGGAGTATTTCATTTCTATTTCCAACCAATCAAAATTTCAATTAAATAATTTTAAAAAAACGGCATCCATGCCCTTATTTCAAATAATAATTTCAAATATATTAATAAAAAACCCTTTTAAAATAAATTTTAGTTCAACACCTCCTTTAAAAGTATTACCCGCATTCAAAACATCATTTTCCTTCATTGAAAGCATAACCAGATTAAAGTCCAAATCACATCATTTGAATAATTTCAAAAGCCTCTTAGGAACTACAAAAAATCTAACATATAATATTTTCAATTATCCCTTTAACCATTCCAACATAAAAAATATAATTCCCAACCCATTCACTTTTATAATTTCCCTATCTCAATGTTTAACAAAATATTTCACAATTTACAAGGGTTTGTCATACCCTATGGGTAGCGCTCAGTTTAGTATCACATCATCAATGAACCTAACAGGGTCAGTAAAGGGTCTCATACCTCAATATAAGGCCCCAAATTACTTTCCTTATTAAAATACATTAAAATTTAATAAGGTGGTACAAAGTCACAACCACAAACACTTATAAAACAATGAAACTATAGGAAAAATATTATGGGCCACATACCTCAAGCTCATAGATGATTACTTCCCCAAACGCCATCCTTGATTCAAACAATACTAACCCCAAACACTAATATTAAGAACACATCATAAAAAATAGGGTTTAGATATTCAAAAAAAACATGAAACAACTATCAAAACCTCTTTAAAAAAAATTAAGGAAACTATGTCAATGAATTACTCAGAGCTTTCATCTGTTTTAAATATAACTCCAAATGCCTAAGAATCAAAGGAGAAACATTCATGGAGGAGGCAGGAGCTCCTAGTTTGTGATAATTTCTACAGGGGTCAAATAGTAGAGAAAATTGATTGAGAAAGAAATAAGTTCAAGAGGGAAATGGTAAAAACCAAATTTTTAATGAGGAAAATGGTTTGTTTTCATGGTTTTTCAAACCTTCTTCCAACCGTACAGTTCCCTCTATCCAATAGGAAATCGAGCTGCACAGTTTTTCAAACCACCCTCATGATTTGAAAAACCATATGGTGGCTATGCTCTCATTTCTATCCAAGATGGAGATCAAGAAGCACAGTCTCCAGTGCCAACCTGAAAAAATTTCCCTAACTGTTCTCCCCCTTCTACAGGTAGCATGGTTTTGGCACATAGTTACAACTAACCATGTGCCGAACATGCTCTCAGTTCATATTGACCTATTTTCCTTATTTTTCTTATTATTAACCCCAAAACACCCTAGGGACCTATCCTACTCCCCAAAAAAATTCCATAAACCAAAAATCTAATATGGGACCTAAAAAATCTTTCTTTTTTATTACATAAACATTTCATTACAGTGTACAAAATAGTGTAACGTTTAATGTTTAGTTTATTGGAAATAAGGTACATAATAAATGATAACATAAAACATTCCTATAATCAACTTGAATTTATTCTTAAATGGTTCATCCTAATTATATTTACTTCATCTCATAGCCTAGGGACATACATCAAAGGAAAGGTTGATTATAAGGCCTAGTAAATGAAAATAAGGGAAATAGTTTACATGTGTTCTTGAGAAATATCGATAAGAAATTAAAGGATATCATAAAGGCATATGGAAAAGAAAAATATGAATATAATAATAAAAAAAAAATTAATAATAACTTTTAAATGTGGCTAAAAGATTTATTTTATACCTTCATAAGAATATCACAAAGGTTTGTCACTGAGGTGTCATAAAATTACTAAGGTCATTCACCAAGGTACCAAAAAACATGTCATCTCTAGAGACTAAATTTTTTACCCAATGCATTGAAACAATATTAGTGTGCACCATTCATATGTATTAATTAATTTTATCTACATAGATCATAATATAACATTTCATAAATAACTCTAGGAGAATAAAAGAAATGGGTTTCATATAAAAATCAGGGAATTTTAAAAAGTGTTTAAGGATATGATATTTATGTTATTTATAACATTGGAAAAGGGAATGAGGGTTTTATGTATGTTAATACCAAAATAAAATAGATATTATTTAAATTTTTTTAAATACCGATGGAAAATAAATAGGTTTGGGTATTCATATAAATAAAATAAAAGGTATATTCTTGAGGAGAAGAGAGAAATTTTGAGAAGTAAAATCAATCGCATAACGGGGGTAAAACATGGTTTTATAAAAAGGGTAAAAAGAGATAGGAAAAGGGTATAACATTCATAAAATACTATTAATAAAATAAAGTGATAGAATAAAATGTATAGAAGAAATTTTTTTTTGAAATTTAAAAGACATACCACATAAAAAGGGAACTCGAAAGGAAAATAGAATTTGAGATTTCCCTTACCATGAAGAGTAACTCCTAAAACTAAAATATTGGGACCTTGGGGGATTGAGTACACATTGGGAGGACTAATTTGGTGGTAAAACTATCAGATCTTCATGGATTATAAAATGGTATTGAAATTAATTAGAGAAATGGGGGGTATTTATAGCAAAAGTGGGGCATTTGTTTATTAATTTTCAAGTAAAGGCATTGGACACCTAGGTAGTGGTAATTGAAAAACCATGGTATTTCCCATGGTATTGAACAAATGGATCATATTTTAAGAAATTGTATCCCAAAATGTTCAACCATAATTTAATATTACTTTTTTTTCAAGGAAAATTAAATTTTCCACAAAATATCATTTTTTTATGTTAAAGTTTCCATTTTAAAATTTGGAAAGTAAATTATATATTTGAAAATTGATTAAAATCTATTAAAGTAATTGATATTAACAAAATAAAATAATTTTAGTCTTTTATTATGTTTAACTAATTATTATATCAATATGATATAATTATGATGCCATTAAACTTACAGAAAAACTCAAACTATATTTTTACTATTCACCAAAAAACAAATTATTTTAGAAAATTATCATAAATTTCCAATAATATAATTTTTTTGTGTTCATATCGAAAAAGATATTTTTTTTATAATAATAGTTCTCTAAATATTAAAATTTTAACTTTTAAATATAAAAATCCTTATTTATTAAAAACAATAGTGAGTGGAAAATGCATAGTAAAATTTCTAACACTTGAAAAAAAATTATTTTATCATATATTTTTAAATAAGAGTGTTTTAATAATATTATTTAATTAAAATAAATAGTATTTATAATACATTATCTGAAATTATTAATTTTTTCTTTTTTGAAAAGTAAAATTTCTTTTCGAAAAATCAATTTGTCAAGTCCCATCAAAATTTATTAAGAAAAAATTTTCATAAACAAAAATGATGGAAAAATATTATTTATACAATGGAATTAAACTTTAAGTAACTAGGTACTTGACACATAACCCTTATTACACCCACATATTTCCTAAGAGTAAGGTTTTTAATGGTGGTAGTTTTGTGGGGTGTCGTGGCTAACATCGACTGAGTGGTAATTTCTACTAACATGAAATTATCCCATAGGTAATTTTATTCAATATTAACTTATTGAAAATTAACTTGGGATTATTCAAGAGAAAATTTCAGTGATTCTACCTTCCTCCCATGTTTTGAAAAATTGGCTTCATACAGCACGAATCAAGTGGTTGAGGCTATCGACTCTTCTTTATGTATCAACTTTTACTTTGTCATAATTTTACTTATAAACTCTATTTATAACCTTAAAATTATTATCAAGAGTATAGTTACCAATGTTCATATTGACTAACGGTCATATTGACTAATGGTCGTATTGACCAACGGTCATATTGACCAATGGTCATATTGACCAAATACATATTGACCAATGGTCATATAATGGTTGAAACCAAATAGTCGCATTTCAATTTATACTAAATTAATTATTAAATAAATATAGTTTTTATAGTATAAAATGAAATTACACACATTTAATTAGGAAACAAATATCATTCAAAATTTTGGGTCGTTACATTCTTCCCCCATTAAGAAATTTCATCTCTAAAATTTCAACTTGTTCCCTCAATTGAGAAAAGGTGTGGGTACTTCTACCTCATTTTTTCCTCTGGTTACCACATCCCTTCTTCATATTTATGGTTCTCACACAACACTTTGATTATTTGGGTAGTTTTTATGTTTAAAACCTTGCCTTTATGGTCTAGGATCTCTACTTATTGCTCCTCATAAGAGAGGTTATATTCCAATTATACCAACTCAAGATTCAGTATATGTGAAGGGTATAGTATTTACTTACCCAACAGAGATACATGAAAAATATCATGAACTTGAGCTAGGTTTGGTTAAAGTTCTAGTATATAGGCCACTGCTCTTATGCAACCTAGGATTTTATAGGGTCCAATATAGGGATGGGTTTAGCATTCTTCTAAAACTATATTAATCTCTTCCAAGGTGAAATATGAAGGAAGAAATAATCTCCAACATGAAAATCCAAGACCATTCAATAGTTATTAGAATAGATCTTCTACCAACTTTGAGAATACTTTATGTGTTTTTGGATGGAATGAACCTTTTTTATCATCTCCATCACAAGGTCAGGCCCAAGATGATTTCTCTCACCAACATCATCCCAACAAGTATGAGTTCTACATTTCTTTCCATATAGAGCTTCATATGGTGTTTTTTAAATAATTGAATGGAATTTGTCATTTTATTAGAACTGAACTAATGGAATATGTTGATCCCATCCACATTTAAATTCCATTTATCATGTTCTCAGTATGTCCCCAAGTGTTTTAATAGTCCTTTCAGATTTTTCATCAATTTCAGGTACATATGATATACTGAAATTCAATTTAGTACTTATAAAAAGTTAAATACTTCTCCATAATTTTGATGTCAACCTTGGATCACGATCATAAATGATATAAAGTGGAACTCTGTGCATCCTTACCACTTCCTTCATGTATATCTTGGTGACCTAGTCAAGATATAAATCTTCTTAGATATAGATAAAATTGTAAGTCTTGGTGAGATGGTCCACTATAACCCATATCACATTGTTTCCTTTGGATGTTCATAGGAGACTACTGACAAAGTACATAGTGATATTGTCCCACTTCTATGTTGGTATGTAGAATGGTTATAATATCCCTTTAGGAATTTTTCTCTCTTCCTTTACTTGTTGTCACTCTGCCTTCACATGTTGATGATGTCCCTTCCCTTAAAATTACCATGTCCAATTTTACTTGGTATTTGATCAAAGGATCTCCTTGAATCCTCATCATTTATAGCACAAAAAGGTCTCTCCTAATTAATGCATTGATGACTTCATTTTCTCTTCTGGGTGATAAGGAATTGAACAATCATAAACATTAAGAACTTCAAAACATCTTCAATATCTCATGTTCAATTACTTTTGTGTTAAAATATACTTCAAACATTTTTGTTATATGTATATATAAAATTTCCCTCCATAACGATAGTGCCTCCAAATCTTCAAAGCAAAAGCAACCAAATCCAACTCCAGGTCATGCGTAGGATAATTCTGCTCGTGAGGATTTAACTATCCAGATGAATAAAAAATTACCTTATCTTGTTTTATGAGGATTCACCCAATCCCTTTTAGAGATGTATCACTAAAAATAATGAATCCTTCTCTGATAGAGGGTAGAGTTAACATGAGTATAGTAACCAATATCTTCTTCATCTCTTTGAAACTTTCCTTACATTCCTTTATCTAGATTAATTTTTCCCCTTTTCAGTTTACTTGGTTAGTGAATTATAAAGGCATAAAAAGTTTTACACAATACTCCGATAATATCCTAATAAACCAATGAAACTAAAAATCTCAGTTACTATTGTAGGATGAGGCCACTCCTCCACAACCTTTGTAATGGTAGGTTCAATTATGATTCCTTCATTTGTAATAATGTTCCCTAATAACGAAACATGTTGTAACCAAAATTCACATTTTATAAACATTCCAAATAGCCTCTTATTCCTCATATTTTGTAATATAACCATTATATGATCCTCATGATCCTCAAATTTTTTAGAATATATCATAATATCATCAACAAAAAACTACCAAAATGCTGACAAGGTAGTCCTTAAAGACTCTATTCATAAAATCCATAAATATAGTAGGAGCATTAGACAAGCCTAAGGGCATAACAACAAACTCATAATTCCAATATCTTGATCAGAATTTAGTCTTTAAAATATCCTCTTTCTTAACTCTCAATTTGTGATAACCAGACTGAAGATCAGTCTTGGAGAATAATTGAGCCCCATTAAGCTGGTCAAAAAATCATCAATCCTTAGAAGTGGGTATTTATTCTTCATTGTGGTCCCATTAAGTTCTTTATAATAAAAGAATGTTCTCATTGATCCATCATTATTATTTACAAAGAGAATAGGTACTCCCCAAGGAGACACCCTTGGTTGGATAAACCCCTTATCTAAATGATCATGGATCGATTTCTTTAATTCCTCCAACTCTACATTTTACATTCTATACAGGTTATTTGATATCATCTTGGATCTAGGCATGTGTTTAATGGAGAAATCTACCTCTATTTATGGGTGAGGTCTAGGTAACTCCTCATGAAATACATAAATGTATTCCATAATGATAGGGATGTTTTATATACGTATACATTTATTTCCTTTTTCATCTTCACCAATCATCTCCATAAATAAGACTATGGGTGGTGCTTCTAGAAAAATCGTAGTTTGATACATCTCTCCTTTGAAAACAATTATAGGTTTTACAATCAAAACTACTAATATTTCCTTACTTATGTAGTTGATATTGGTATTATACTTTGATAGACACTCCATCTATAGTATAATTTTGAATTACATCATGGGAATGACTACTAGATTTCCGATAATATTGTGCTCTCCAAAGTAAATACTAGAGTTTCTATACACTATTGATGCCTAGATAATATTTCCATGAGACTTAAATAATAACAATATTTCTATATTTTTCATGTATTGATTCTATATTCATTGAAAACATAGAGGAAATAAAAGAATTCATAGAACAAGAATCAAACAAAGTACTTCATAGATTTTAAAGAAAAATAATATTACCTACCACCACATCATTTGGAGATTCAAATTCAGCTATCATGATAAAAAATCAATTCCTTACTCCCTTGGCCTATTAGGAGGTTGATGTTGATTCCCCTCCACTGCCTTCGTATTTGGACAGTGATTTGAAAATTGCCCATGTTGGCCATACTTATAGAATTGGACTTCAGGGGGGACCTTCACCATATTCCCTTTGTCATTTGTGTTGAGAAACTGAGGCCTTACCTCACTATGATAGTTTTGATAAATATGGTCATCTCTTCCACACTAGTAAAATTTATTACATGTGATCAAGTAGTTCCCCAAATACTTCTTCCCACATTTTTTTCATGTGGAAAGTTTCATTTTCTATACTCCTCTTTTATGATCAAAGATCCTCCCCAATTTTGGCTCTAAATAAGTCTTCTTATCATTAGATATATGGGACCACTACATCTCTTTGAACTCTATTTAAACATTCAGAGAACTTTTTATGATCACCTCATAGCTTTCATAGTCTCAGTTGGAAATATTCTTCTATATTTAGGGTCTTAGTCCACCAAAAAATCTATTAACCTTCCCATTATGATCCATGAAAAGGATAGATTTAAAGTGATAAAGTCTTTTAAATCTTATCTCATAACATCCCACGGATTCATTTTCCTTCTTCATCAACTCTAATAATTCCTTCTCTATTTTATTTCTCATTGAATAAGGGAAAAAGTTTTCTTTTGAAAAAGGTTACTCTGACTCTCCCCACTCTATAGATTCAATATCTCTTCTTGGATTCATGTTTTTAATAAATTTCCTCCACTAATCATCTTCTCCCTATAAGTGGTACATATCCAGGGTGAATTTATATTGTTCTAAACAATGGAGTATAGAAAATACATTTTCTGTAGATCTTATCCATTTTTAAGTAATCAATGGGTCAGAACATCCACTGAAAAAAGGTGTTTGTTGACTCATATATGAATCAAAGGAAATTTTTTCCCATATAGGTTAATCTGGTCTCTTGGATTGATTTAAGTTATAGTTCTTAACTCAAGTAAGTTGATTCATCATTCTCATTAAGTTTTCCATTCCATCTTTTAGTGAAGGTTCATCAGAGCAAGGTACATTATGCTCACCATTTACATGGTTCCTTCTATTTCCCACCATTTTCTAAAATAAGAAAACCTTAAAGAGGGACATGTTTATTTTTAGAATCTTATAACTCTAAAATAATTTTAGGTCTTAAAAAATTATTATTAAAAAAATTATTCTTTAACAAAAAATATATTTTTGGTAAATCAATCATAATGTTTCAAAAAAAAACTTATGATTAAACAAACATATCCCCCAATATTGTCAAACTAGGTGCATAGAAAGAATCATTTTCATGTATAAAGTTACAGTGAGTTAGGCCCAACTCACCTTGTTATTGTTTTTACCCCTAGGTATATCTGTTCTAGAACCATGTCTGCTTATTCATATCCATACATTGATATCTTTTCTCGGAAACAACTTACTTAAAAATTTACCAATATACCAGGATGTTTTACTATATTTTAAATTTTCTATAAGGATGTTTATAAAATTTTAAAAGCCTAATTTAAAAAAAAAACTAAACCATACTTTTATACCAACTAAATCATCCTATTTTTTTATTACATAAAATATTCATTACATGGTACAAAATAGAGGACCGTTAAAATATTTGTTTCTTGGAAATAAGGTATATAATATATGAAAACATAAAACATTAATCTAATACACATAAAAGTATTATTAAAAGGTTAATACTAAGTATATTTACTTCATCTCATATCTTGGGGATAGACATCAAAGTAAAGGGTGAGCACAAGACCCGGTAAGTGAAAATAAGAGAAACAGTTTACATGTGTTCTTGAGAAATATCAATAAGAACTTGAAGAATATAATAAAGGAATGAGAAAAGAAAAAATATGCATATAATCATAAAAATAACATGAATAATAACTTTTAAATATTGTTAAAACATTTATTTTAGGAATCTATAAGCATATCACTAAGGTTTTTCATCGAGGTTTCATAAAAATTAACATGGTTATTCACCAAGGTATCGTAAAACATGTCATATCTATAAATTAAATTCATTAACCAATGCATTGAACCACTATCAGGGAGAACCCCTCATATTTATTAATTAATTTTATCCACATAGAACATAATATATCATTTTTTAAATAACTCTTGGAGCATAAAAGAAATGGGTTTCATATAAATATCATGGTGTGTTTAAAGATATAATATTTATGACATTTATTATACATAGAAAGGGAATGAGGGTTTTATGTATGTAAATACTAGAATAAAATAAATTACATTTGAATCTTGTTGAATAACACTAGAAAATAAAGATGTTTTTTTATTCACATAATGAAAATAAAATGGAGTTTCTTAAGGAGAAGAGAGAAATTCTGAAAAGTAAAACCGGCAGCATAACGACTATAAAACTTGGTTTTAGAACAGGGTAAAAAGAGAGGGGACATGTGTCTCCCATTAATAAAAGAAAATTTAATATAATAAAGGGGTAGAATAAAATGGATAGAAGAACATAGTTCTTAAATTTTATAGACATTCCATATAAAAAAGTAACTTGAAAGGAAAAGAGAAGTTGAGATTTCCCTTATCTTGAAGAGTAGCTCCTAAAACTCAAAGATTGGGACCTTGGGGATTGAGGAAACCTGTAGAGGACTCCTTGAGAGGTAAAACAATCAGGTATTCATGGATAATGAAATAGGAATGAAATTCAATGGATAAATGGTTGGGTATTTATAGAAAAAGTTGAGGATTTTTTAATTAATTTCTAAATAATGGCATTGGACACTAAGGTAGTGGTAATTGAAAAACCATGGGCTTTCCAATGGTATTTTCCCATGGTATTGGACACTTGGATCGTATTTTACATTATTGTACCCCAAAATAGTCTAACATAATTTTATATTTCTTATTTTTCAATGAAATGTAAATTTTCCCCAAAATATAATTTTTTTAAGTTAAAGTTCCCATTCTGAAATTTTAAAATTAAATTATATATTTGGAAATTGATTAAAAACTATTAAAATACTTAATATTAAAAAAATAAAATTATTTGAGTATCATATTATGGTTAAATAGTTATTACATCAATATGACATAATTATAATGTCATTAAACTTGCCGAAAAACATAAACTTTATTTTTACTACTCACCGAAAAACAAAATATTTTAGAAAATTCTCATAAATTTACCCTAACCTAATTTTGACATTCTAAATTCAAAAATGATATTTATTTTATCATAAAAACTCTCTAAATATGATAATTCTAACTTTTTAATATAAAAATCAATATTTATTAAAATTAATAGGACATGGAAAATTCATATTAAAATTTCTCACACTTGACAAAAAACAATTTTATTTTATCATTTATTTTTAAATAGGAGTGTTTTAATCATAATATTTCATTAAAATAAACATTACACATAATACCTTAGTATATTATAATAATTATATCTTTTATAAAAAGTAAATTTTTCTTCCAAAATATCAATTTATCATGATCTATATAAATTTATTAAGAAAAACTATTCTTAAAATAGAAATGATTGGAAAAACTTTTATTTATACAATGGAATTACATTTTATTTTACTAGGGACTTAAAAAATAACCCTTTATTACAATTTCATACACCCTAATATTAAGGTGTGCAACGGTGGTAGTTTTGTGGGGTTCCTTGGCTAACATCAACCGAGTGGTAATTTCCACCAACTTGAACTTATCTCATAGGTGATTTCGTTCAATCTTCACTTTTTGAAGCTCAGATTGGGCTTGATCAAGATAAAATCCTAGTGACACTACCTCCCTCCCATGTTCTAGCAAATGGGATTCGTACGGCCTGACTCTACTAGTTGAGTCCATCGACTCTTCTTTTTGTGTCAATTTTCCTTTGTCAAAATTTTACTTATAAACTCTAATGATAATGTTAAAATTATTATCAAAATTATAGTTATCAATGGTCATATTGACCAATTGTCATATTGTACAATGGTAATATTTTCTAATGGTCATATTGACCAACAGTTATATACCGGTCAAAACTTGATGGTCACATTTCAATTCATAATCAATTAATTATTAAAAAGATATAGTTTTGTTGAGTACAAAATAAAATAACACACGTTTTCCAAGGAAACAAATATCATTAAAAATTTATAGGTTATTACAGGACCTGCCTTATCTTAAGTACATGATCTTACATAACCCTAAGGTATATGTGTGTTATATCCACCTCCACTTGTAGTATCCTGATAGGGATGTATTTTTATGAAAACTGCATAAACCTACTTTACCAAAACTATATGATGTTATCCTATACTTATAATTTTCCTTAAAATAATTCATAGGATTATATTCCATAATCTATTTTTTCATAAATCTTGTTCTCAAGGTTTTGAATAAAATTTCTTTGATGCCAACTGTAAATACCCCTACCCATGTAGCCTAGAATCTATGGTTACCTTATTACATTGGAACTAGATATAGAAATTTCATCCCAAAGGACCGAATAGTTTAGTTGTCTTGGTAAACTAGATACATACATGAAATTCTTATTACATTTTAAACCATAAAATACAAAATTTGTTTTCTTTAACAATGCAATTATTCCCCTTAGTTTATCCCTGTATATTTATCACAAAACACTTCCTGGTATCCAAGGGAAAATAAAACATAAGAAAGTGGTGTGCTCATATGTTCAGTAAGGGTAAACATACAACAGAAGCTATCATGAATAAATAATCATAATCAATATGGAAATTTAAATAACTAAAACACATTCCATTTAGACAATAACTTGAGTATAATATGGAAAAAATAAATGATGATGAAATAAATCTATATAAATATTCACATGAGAATAAAACTTATCTATGGATATTATAAAAAATTTAATAATCACATATATATCAATAAATAATATCATAATGAGTGAATGAATAATTTTGGACATCTACAACTTGTTTTCATGATATTTTACAAGGTAGTTTAAAACTTTGGGTAAAAACCTATTTATTTTAGCCAAACGATTTATCTTATGAAACTTGTAAATGCATCAAGGGGATATCTATAATTAGGCCCCACCCATTACATAATATATCTAATTTGTTTCTCATATGAAATTTTTGAAACATAATCAACATAATAATTCATATTGAAAACCTAATATATCAAATTTTAATACATACCCAAATCAACAAACATAATTGTAAACCATCTAGACTAATATGGAGAATTGAAATAAAATTGTACATCCTCACTTAAAATGATTATAAACCTTCCACATTAAGAATAAGGATGTTATCACTAAAATAAATCAACAATGTATCATAAGTACAACAAATCTTTTATGTCGTTTTTGAATAGAAAAACCATAAAATTGTTATTTAACACATTCTTGTGGATAATGACCTTTGTTTCCTTGAAACTAATTATAAATCTAAAATATAAAAAAAAATTAATCATATTTCTCTTAAAATATAACCTTAAAAAGATATAATGGAGTATTTAAAACATTGAGTGGTCATAAAGTCCATAAATTTTTTACATTCCATATAAGTTAAAATAAATATTCCTTTCAAATTTTTGGTAAAATTCATATAGGCCTAGTTTGGAAAATGACATGAATATTACTTTCAAAAAATGTAAAAATTCATAAATTGGTAAAAATGAAATTAATAAATAGTTTTTATAATTTTAAAAACATTCTTTAAAAAATTTAATAAAACAAATATTTGGAAGAAAAAACATTTTTGAGTGAAAAGATATATAATGTTACCTTTTGTTAAAAAACATTTTTTCAGTCATTTTAAGTACAAAAGAAAGGTAAAAGGAAATAAAACTTTAAAGTTTTATGAATAACTAGTTTAGGATTAAATATATTATATTTTAGATATAAATATCAAATAATATTTCCAAGGGAAACTTAAATATAAGGAGTTCTGAATAATGATGAGACTATGAAATAAAAGCTTACCACTTTGGTAACTTTTGAATCATGAGAAAAATAAAATAATTAACATAAAATGAAACTTTAAATATAATTAATATCAATATATTCATTCTATAAAATCTTAAATGGTAATTATATACACCACACAAAAGAAATAAGTGTTGAATATGTCATATGTCTCAAAGAAGTAAAAGTGAGATGAGAAACTCTAACCTATTGTCTGGTTTCTTTCATACATGTTTTAAACTCATGTATAATAAATACAGTTTTATTATTAATCTATTAATTAACCATAATAAAATATATCATACGACATATGATCTAAAAATAGTCTTTTATCACTCATTTATTATTAATTCTTTGTTAAAATCATGGTTTCAGGTGATAATCATTGTATTTTTCATGTATGCTTGGTTATGTAATTTTGGTCCCTTTACTTTGATCATGGTTACATAATATTAAAGATTATAAACATGGTATAAATATAATATATATTCATTATATATTTATTTCTTTTAATATATAAATTTTCGTGATAGAAAATGGATTACACCATTCATGGAGATCATAGGTCGTAGGTACACATGAACATTGATTCCATTTTTTATTAATGGATATGAGGAAATAAAAGTTTATATTAATTAAACTATATATAATAATTATTATGTAATTTATATATCATGTTTATTAATAAAATACATCCTCATTATAATCTATGTAAAAAATAAAATAAACGTGGAGGCGGTAGTCCACACGTACACACGAGTGACGTTGTTATTTTCCAATGTAATGGAAGGTAAGAAGTTAAATGTGATATTATATTTAAGTAAGTATTATTAGGTAATAAATATCATATATATTCATTATTTTTAACCTTACTAAAATCCATGTAATGTGTAAGAGAAAAACGAATTGCATCACTTTGTGAAGTGGTATTTCACCGCATAAATGAGAGATGTTATAATTTCTCCAATGGAAAGAAAATTAAGAATTTATATTTTATATAATGATTAATTAAGTATAATAATGTCATAAACCTCATTTAAATATTTTAAATCCATTATTATATCCATCCTTGAAAATTGGTGTTGGAAAAAAATTAAATCGGTTCATGGTGCGGTAGTCCACAATACGCTTGATCGATGGTTTGGCATTCCATTTGATGAAAGTGGAGATTAATATAGGTTATTACACTAAAATAATAACATATTTATGTATAGGATATATTTTTGTTATTATATTATCATTATTTAATAATATTTTAAGGAGTTGGAAGAAGAAATTAAATAAAAATGCTCATTTAAGAACATTACCTCTTCTTCAAATGGATTCTCTAGGTTTGCTAAAAAAAAGTCAACCTAGGATGTATTATTGATCAAACAATTCCTATAGTGTTATTTTATAGTATTTGGTATGGTATTTTAGTAGGTATTGGCTTAACTAAATGTTTTTTGAAGTGGGAAGAGGAGAGGATAGGGGTGGCCTTTTATAAGTGGAGGAGAGGACACACATGGAGTTTTTGGAAAGGATAAAGTGTGTCCACATTTTTCACTAGATAAAAGGGTCCAAATGGATAATTATTGAAACTTATCAGTTATTAGGTAAACATATGTCCATATAATAGATTTTTACAAGTTTTAGGTCATTTAAAACTCTTATCAATTTAGTTTAACCCTCAGTATACTTGTTTTTACCTTAAATGTGATAATTAATTTTTTATTGTTTAATTATTCATTATGGTAAAAACTTAAGTTGATGTTAATATATACTATAAATTATTTATATTCTAAATACGGAATAATTTTTTACAAATTCAGTACACAGTCTTAAAACAATTAAATTTAAAATTAAACTCGCAGACACCTCGAAAAAACTGTTTTCCCAAAGAAAAATATCCAAAGATAAAAAAAATTATATCATAATTAAATATAAAATTAATTAAAATGAAATAAATTAGAAAAATTTTAATATAATTTTACTAATTTTACTTTTAAACCAATTTAAATATAATTTAAATTTTTAAATAATTTAAATGAAAATACAGTTTTCAATAAAAATCTGTATTTTTCATTATTCATCAAAAAATTAATTTTTTTAGAAAATTCTCAAAAACTCACCCAAAGATAATTTTGAAATTTATATTTTAAATTTGAATTTTATTTTTACAAATAAATTTTATAAAATTGGTAAAAATTAATTTTAATTTATGTTTTCAAAGTGTGACTAAACTGCCTTTTAGAAAAATACAGTTTTTAGAAAACATTTCTTTTTCTTTCAAATGATTATTATTTTATTTATAACAAATAGATAACCATTGAATTTATTTTATACATGTTTAAACTATATAATTATTATAATTTATTTATTCCTATTTATACTCTCCAACTTAAAATCTTGGTTATATTGGTCATATTTAAATAATAATATTTTAATAGAGTATTTTATTTCATTTAAACCCAGTGTTGTGTGCATCGCAAGATATTGAAGAGATTGAATTTATTTAAAAATAAATATATTATAAATTCTTTGGTTGTTAAATTCTATTCCAATATTTCTTTTTCATGTCATATATGCTATCAAATATTATTTCCCTATTTTAAAATATAAGGGTGTTACATTTTAGCTTTAATAAAACTGATTTAACATATTTGAAGTTAACTAAATCAAGTTTTAACCAACTTAAAAAAATTAAATTTCACGTAATTTCACAAAATATATTATAACATATTTAAAGTTTCTTAAAATTATGCCCAAACCATACCATAATTAAAATTTAATTTTACATAATTTCATAATGCATTCCACTAATATAGTCAAATAAGCTCAGAAAATATTTCAAAATAGCCCAAATAAATTAGATATAAATTCACTTATAATAATAAATTAATATTATCAATGGTTTTTATATTCACTTTTCAAAATCATAATCTTATTTTTTTTATATTAACTATTACATAGTCTTTTACATACAATATTCTCCAAATATCAAGTGTGGTATTACATATAAAGAAATGAATAAATATATTTTTTACTCTTATAAAAATATAAATTTTACATCACATGATAATTTAGTTCATGTGGTAAGGATTAACCTATCAATGAATCGTATTCAATACTCTCAAAGTGGTAAAAATAGATATCAATAGACTGTATCATACCTAACTCAATGAATCCCATATTAATTATATTTTAATGTTATTTTTACTTTGGAGGGGTAAGTTTTTTTTAGTTTCGTTTTTGTTGAATTTAATTATATATTATTTAATTCCATTAAGTTTGGTTTTAGTTGTTTCATTTCAATTTAATTCATTTCATTAAAATTGCGTTTCTTTGATTTGATTCCATTAATTTCATGTTGGTTTATCCCTAATTGGATCCAAATAAATCAAATGACTAAAATGAACCCAAAAATGAACCAAATGAACTAACCCAAAATGAACCAAATTACCATACCAAAGGACCAAATTACCAAATAACCTAACCCAAAATTAACCAAATTACCTAACCCAAAATGAATAAAATGACCTAAACAAAAAATGTACCAAATGACCAAACCCAAAATGAACTAAATGACTATACTGATTTACTAAATAACTGAATAACATAAACCAAAAATGAACTGAATGACATAATCCAAACTGAACCAAGAAACCTGACCCAAAAAATAACCAAATGAACTAACCCAAAAATGAACAAAATGATCAAATAACTTAATCTAATTATAATTGGAGGAAGAATATTTCCACTGAATCCAAATGACCAAATTTCCAGATAACCTATCCCAAAATAAACCAAATTACCTAACCTAAAATGAACCATATAAGTTAAACCAAAAATGATCATACCTTAAAATTAACAAAATGGTGTAACCAAAAATGAACCAAATGACCCAATGACCAAATGAGAAAATAACCTAACACAAAAATGAACCAAATGACCTAACCTAAAAGGAACCAAATAAAATAATCCAAATGAACCAAAATGAACCACATGAAAAATTCATCCAAATGTCCAAACCCAAAAGTGATCCAATTGAACTAACCCAAAAATAATATAACAACCTAACCAAATGAACAGAATTAATTGAATGCCCTAACGTAAAAGTAACTAAATCACCTAACTGAATGAAAAAATGATCAAATGGACAACCCTACAATGAACCAAATGATCTAACCCAAATGAAAAAATTACTAAATAACATAACCCAAAAATGAACCAAATGATATAACATAAATGACCAAATGGAGTAACCCAAAAATTAACCAAATGACCAAACCAAAAATGACCCAAATGTTCTAACCCAAAAATTACCAAATGACCAAATTGAATGATCAAAAATAACCAAATGACCAAAACTTAACAAATAAAAGAAAATGACTAAAATGACCAAAAAAACCAAACATCCTTACTAAATGACCAAAATGAACCGAATGACTAAAAATGACCACATGACTGTACACAAATAAACTAAATGAACCAAATGACAAAATGAACAAATTTTTAACATGTTAATCTATATTTATTAATTATGTTATTACATATTTTCTACCTTTATTTAATTTCCAATTAATATACTCTGGTTATGGTATGCCACATATTTTTTATTATTTGGCTTCCTAATAAGTATAACTTAATTATTTAATGCTTCCTTTTATGCCTTTTTTCACTCCCATTAGTAGTATAAATCTAAAAAAAATTAATTTTATTCATATGTAGAATTTGAAAGATATTAAAGAAATACACATGAAGAGATTTTTTAAAAATGATCAATGAATGTGAGGGATGGGATTACCTCTTCTAGTTACCTTAGTGGGTATGGGAATTATACTATATATAAATAAAAATACATTGAATTTAATTTTTTATTCATTTTTAAATTTATTCTAGGGACAATCATCTAGGAGACAACTATTATCTAATCGGCATACTGATAGTAGTAAAAATCATGGTTAATCATGTGGGGTTATCCCACTTTATTAAATTATAACACCTCTAGTAGCACTAATTTTGAAGAGGCTTATATAGAAATAGAATAGACTAAAATAGTATCCATGTGGAAGCATAAAATAAGTAAAAATATCATAGAGTAGTTCCTAAAATCTATTAAAGATTTATGTACATCAATTCCATTATATACAATAGTGATTTTTTATACATGAATATTGATAATGTGTTCCTTATATAATATATCAGGAAATGGTGATGATTGTCTTAGTGGTAGTTGTGGAGATGAATTTCTTAATTGGGGTGGTGGTAAAGATGTTGAGGATATTATGTTGGTGAGGAAATTCAATATGAGTGTGGTGATAAAGATGACCATTTTGGTGGTGGTGGTCATAATTAAGATAT
Source organism: Viscum album (assembly GCA_963277665.1). NCBI lineage: Eukaryota > Viridiplantae > Streptophyta > Magnoliopsida > Santalales > Viscaceae > Viscum > Viscum album. The sequence continues at coordinate 1,534,495,566 of OY728156.1, read as the reverse complement.
TTTATACGGATATATTGATCCCCATGATTTCTGAATTTATATTTATGACACTTTCAGCCATATGAATGGTGTGGATGACTAAAATTTATTTTATATATGTGTGTGTGTGTGGTTTTATTTTTTAAAATTATCAAATGATTAAATTTAAAATATATAATGTATTTTCTATTTTTTTAATGTTTATTATGACTGATAGAATATATAATTTTCTTATATGTTGGTATATATTATTTATAGGTTTTTTGGGGGGGTATAAGCTAGGTGATATGTATTTCATGGTGGAGATTCCTACAATAATGTTTATTTAAACCATTCATATTGTCTTATACCAATAGTTATTTAGAACCATTGTTGTAGAACTGTACAAATGGTTCTTGGGAAACATTAGTATAAACCAATCATGATGGTTTTATAGAAATAGTTCTTATGAACTGTTGGTATAGACCTTTGACAGTTGATAATTACCCAATGGTTGTGGAAACTATTGTTAGAGACTATAACAGTAGTTCCAAGGCCTATACTAATGGTTTAGAACCATTTTTGTAGAAAAAATTCAAGTAGTGATGATTTTTAAATGGTTTTTGATAGGATGATTTTAGGCTTAAACACTTTTAGTTTTGTGTTTAGGGAATTCAATTTGTGATATTTAGAAACTTTGTAAGTGAGTTCCAACTTGTTTTATATAAGTATATATTTATGTATAAGTAATCTAACACAATTTTTAATCCTTTAAATTTTCATGGATAACATTACATGGATTTAAAGGAATGGTTACTTTAAGAATTTAAATGTGCATTTTATATTTTACTTTTTTACTTTGTTAGGTGAAATATTTATTTTTTTATATTGAAAGGGTTAATACCATAGGAGGTTAGTATATTTACTCCTTTTAGGATTCTACTTTGTGTTTTGAGGTATTTTTAAAAGTATCTAGGTTTTTAAAATACTACATATATTTAAAAATCCATTGATTATGATGTTGTATATTATAAACCATTTTAGTAATATTTTTATTTAAATTATTTTGTATCGGTAAAGGGAGCCTCTCCATGAAGTATATTTAATAATGTATATTTAAGTCTATGAATAAATAAGTATTAATTCTATTGTTAAAATATAAAATGGTCAATTTTATTATTTCTTGTAACCAAGATGTTTATTGTTTCGATGTATCCATGTGTCACTTTTCATCATATATCAATTATTACATTCCCCCATATAGACTAAATGAATCATAAATCATTGAACAGCATTTAACCGTTGGTACAAGGTTGAATAAATGGTGATATGATGTTTGGAATATATATTTATGTTCATACTAGTGGTGTTTTTTATATTATTATCTTATCTTTCTTGATTGTTTTTTGTGGTATTGGTATCTCAAGGATTTGGTTTTTCATAACCTAGGTGGTGTATGTTCACATAACCTCTCTATTTATAATCATTCCCTTGGTATGGAGGAAATACTAGTTGGTACTTCATATATAAGAATTTATAATGATTAGGATGAATTATCTCCATTTATAATTTTATTAGTAAGATTTAAATGATTAGAAGTATAATTATTAGTTTATTAATTTAATCATGTTATATATCCTCCAATTCTTCTCAAGGATGAGAAGCTTAATGGTTAAAAAAATTTAATGGACCTAATTCTTTGGTCAATTTTTCCCCTTTAATGTTCTTATAGATCCTCTAATTGGTGAAATTTTAAGTACAGAATAGTTTGAAGGATTTGGATTAGAGTTTAAAGAATAAGGAAATGGGGAGGTACAATAGAGGGATCGGGTACTCTATGGCCTAGTATCGTATACCTGATGGGGGCCTAAAACTACAGGTAGTTCTATTTGGACCACCAGGTACCTAGTGTCATTTTACTAAGTACTTAATAGACTCATAGGTATATTTACTTTAAATATAATTAATTTTAGCTTTTCAACTCTAAATTATAACCACATTAACCCAATGATTTGGGATTTCTCTTCCATTTGGACCTTATATCTCCCCTTATAATCCATATCTCCCTCTCTTTTAACCTTCTCTCCTAAGAAAATATATATTCAATATTTATTCATATATCATTTTATTTTCATAATATCCCTTCCATAGTATGATTTTATTAATCCTATCATTTCCTCCATATTGATTTTATCTATCCATGTAAAATGTTGAGGTCAGGTAAAGAAAAGGTTATTCTAAGCTTTATTATGGTTTATTTTTCTCCTATATTTAGATCTTTTAAGAATAATTTGGTATTTATATAGATAGTTTAATCCTTTATTCCTCTCATACTTATTTATATTTATCTAAGTAAAGGTTTTAGGTATAAGTGAACCTAATTATAATAAAATTTTCTTGATAATAAATATTTTCAAAAATGGTCTTAGAAAGAAATCAAGAGTTTTAATTGATTTTATTTTTCCTAGTCCTATTATCATTCTATGACTATTATTTTAAATAATATATTTTTTTATATTCCTTACCATATCATGCTTATTATTAATTCATTCTTATTCATGGTTGATGAGTTTTTATAAAAGAATAAGCATCTTATGTGTTGTTATCCACTATGTTTTTAGTATAACTTTAGCTTGAGCTTCATGTTTTGGTGATGGAACATATACTAGAGCCTATTTTTTATATACCTACCATGTTAGGAATTATGGATTATAAATATATTATTGTATATTATTTTTATAAGGTATATATGTGTTGAAAAATATGTGGATTTCATGGTATGGGATCACAATTCCCTAACATATTATACCTCTTTCCCCTGTTCTCAAAGGGATGGGCTATGAGAGCTCGTTGACTCCCTATACCTGGTTCCAATTCCTCAATATGGGTAATCATTCCATGACTTGGGATACACTCATATACTAATATGTGTGGTTGAATATATATTAATTGTGTATATTTAGGTGTGTGTGTGTGTTGCATCTAATTGAGGATAGAACTAACACCACATATCAAACTCTTAGCTAAGGCTCAAAATTAGGTATTCCATGTATAGACCCTTCGAGTATAGGGAGTTTGTTATCATCATAGTTATCCATTTTAAATTTATTTTCAAGCATATTTTTTTAGTTGTTTTCCTTATCCTTTTGTTGTTTCTATATAAACTCTAGTTTATGATAAGTTGTAAAGGGGTGGATGGTGAAAACCTAATGAGTATGATATACCCACACCCTACACAGGCCCTTATGGGACAATTATAGCTTCATTTTTTATAATATAAGTAAAGTAAAAATGCATAATCAGGGAACCCAATTGTACTTGGAGTGTGTAGTTTTTGTGTTCACCCATGGGAATGTTAATGCATGGAACAGAAGTTGACATGATGGCTATCTATAGAGATCTTCTAGGGAGTTTTCACACATGGGATTACCACATTTGGTCCTTAAGGGACGTTTTCCTTATTTAACATATATATATATATATATGGGTTTATTATATTTTTACTCACTTTATAGATGTTTTAAATATTTTGGCCTTGGTATTCATGGAAATTCATGTTCATTTGTCTCATGCATTTAATATTATTCATTTACTCACTTTCTTAAATTGATTATCCAATTGTGCCTTCATACTCAATATTAAAGTGATACAAGTCAAATATGGGTGTGAATATAATATGGTTAATTATATTATCCAAAGATACAAAACCATATTCTAAACACATGTTACTCTTGCCACAACATTTCTATCAGCCAATAGAGATCGAATGGTGTTACTGAGGTATTTTAGTTACCCGGTTTAATGTCATTTGGGTAATTTGATCATGGTAATTAAAATATACCAAAATTTATTTTGAAAATTATATTTCCAGTCATGGAGTCAATAGTTATAAGAACTCTCCATGAATTCCTTAATAAAATGAAGTGAATAAAATTAAATAATATAATAACCTTGATATATTGGGAAGAATAAAATTAGTTGATCATAAGATTTAAAAAAACTTTTCAGGAGAGAATACATCTAGGTTTTTTTAAATTCAAACTAGGTGAATTTGTATATTAAACTCAAAGAAGACTCTTTATGAGATGTGGTTCAAAAAAACCATTAACAAGTTACTTCAAAGTATTTTAACGTTTATGCATGAAGTTTGATTAAATTATATTCATGGATTATTTATTTGGTAAAAGTAGTTATGAGTATTATAATTAAATACTAAAATAATTAGTTGAGTATTATGATGTTAAGGTAATTATAAATAATTATAAAATATTTTATGAACATGTTAAAGATGGTGAAAATTCATGGTAGAAAACCTTATAGAATTCTAGAAATATTTTTGATATAGAATTTGAAGCGGTGAAACTTTAATTAAAAGTGGATTCAACTTGTATCAATGATGAATGATTTGGTTATGATGACTTTAAAAGGAGTTACATAATAATGAAGAGAATTTTTAAAGTTTAAAACATTACTAGTGATCAAAATTCACCAGTATATACTGAATGAAGAATAAAATCTTAAGATCATAATTTTATTTTATCAAAAATTGATCCAAGTTTAGTTGATAATATTATTGATATATTGTAATAAGTAACTATAATTAATGAATATAATAACCAAATTGAACATAATGTCACTAATAATCTTGTATCTACAAAACAAATATCATTATAACCAGGTAAATTTTCAACAATAAGTTAAATTTCAAAGCTAAATATGTAATAAATAGGACAAGGTTGATATATAAAGTATTTTACTTGGTTTATAGAATTTATTTTGAGAAGAATTTTTCTCCCATTAAAATTATAAATTATATAAGAATGTTTTAGGTTTTAGATAATGAGAGACACTATAAATTATATTACATTGATATCAAATATAGTTTTTGTTCTAAAACAATAAGGTGGTAAATTATTCAAAAAAATTATATTTTTTGTCCCACGGGAAATATGAAAAATATTTCTTGAAAAAGGTATGGAATGGAGGATTCCCAAATTATCAAGGAATGACATTGTTTATGTAGAAACCCTTGGTGAAAATTTCCAAAGTAACTCTAAAGAGTCACATATAATGGTTTTAATTTGGATCTTAAGATATGTCAAAGGAACTATAAATAGTAATATATATTATAAAGTAGGGAGAATTTTGACATGTACAAATTTAAATATTCATATTTAGTGGGTTATATTAATGATAAAAATTCTATAGTTAGTGAAACATTTTTTCAGGGTAGTATTTATGTTAGTTTTCATTGCAAAAAAATAGATTTCATTTACAGAACTATAAGGTTAAATATAGAATATTAAAATTTTAATATATCCCCACACATTATCAAATTGTTTAATTTTTCAATGATTCTATTTTTAGGGATAGATTTCAATCATTATGGTTCAAAATGTTTTTAATACCCACCATGTTAAGAATTTATCTATGATATTTGGGTTTCCTTTCAACTATATTTAGTTGGATTTTATTTTCATTAGGTATAAGAGAGATAAATCTTAGGGGGTTATTGAAATGAATATGAATGGTATCCAAATCTAGGATTATTATAAAATGGGGTATAAGTATTTTTATAAGGTTGGAATGATTGAGGAATAGATAATTGGTATTTTATTACAATAATTAATGAGTTGAATGATAAAACTATATAATACACATGTTTTTTATCACTGAGGGATAAATATTCCTCAAAATAATTACTTATTCTAGTGGTGTACTGTCAAGTGAGTTTCCATGATAGTATTGAAGGATATTGAGGTAACAATTTAGGTAATTAATTAGAAAAATATTTGACTTAAGAAAATAGATTTTTTATATTGAAGAATAAATGAAATGGAAATATTTAAGTACTCTTAAATTTTATGAGGTGTATATTGAAATACCCATGTATTTATAATGATATATTGTTTTCAATTCATTTATTTGAAAATTACTATGGTTTTGACATTAATTATATATTTATTTAAAAAGGTTGGTAAAGATTAAAAATCATCTGATTTGAATTGATAAAACTAAAAAATCCATTATTTTTACTTTATAATTAAATGTTTTAACCTCCAAGAATTTCATAATATAATGTAAATTACAAAATATTATGTATTTAGCTGTGTTTTAGATTTTATTGAAAAATTATCCTAAAAATGGATTTTTATTAGCAATATTCCTTTTCTATATTTAAATGATAATGTTTATACACTTTAAATTGTATGTTTTCAGTGATGGAGTTAATATTATTTATGATAGAGTCGACATATAATATTAAATGAGTTTTCCCTCATGGAATATATGATTGAATAGATTTATGAGATCTTTTTTAATAATAATGAATTTTGTGAAATTATGCCTTACCATCCACTCCAATAATTATGATTAAAATTATGGGGAATTGAATATATAAGGAATTAAACTTTACTAAATTATGAGGTATTTTGATACATAAGATTAGAACATAAATTTTCCCCATTCCATTATCAAATTCAAATGAGTAGATATGTAAGAATAAAAGAAGAGACTTTTTGGCTGGTTCCTTTATAATAAAATGGGCACAACCCTAGCGATTAAATCCCTGCACATGAGTAGGAAAATCAATGTAGGTCTAGTGATAAGTTTTGGTAATAAATTTAGAGGTCAATAGAAATAATTTTAATGATTTAAAATGTTCAAATTATAGGCTAAGTTATACCCACATGTAACTATTATCCCTATACATCAACAAAATAATTCAAGAGTGAGTATAACATAGTAATATTTATTAACTATCTCACATCCAACTAGATTTTTTATGTGGGATTCCTTATAGTTTTTTATAGTATATGTTAATTTAAAACTCACAATGCATATCTTATTCCTTTATCACCTAAATACTAAAGACCCTACCTTAAAAAAAATTCAAATTCTTTATTGAGTCAATAAATAATTCATCTACATTTGATGATCTTTTCAGTTTTAGAGTTTCAGATAATTAATTCATAACTAATACATAATAAACCTATATTCTACAATGTGGAAACATCTAATGAGTATCCATTTTTTCCATAATATAAAAGCTTTAAATTAAAACCTGATTTTTTTCATGAAAAAAAATCATGACTTCCAAATTGATTTCTTCTTCTTTTTCTTAGCCATCCTAAAACCCTATGAAAAACTTCTTTAACACATGTTATGTGTATAAAAATCACATTAAGTGGTATAAAAATAATAAATTTTTTATTCCAGTGAAAAATTTGAAACCCCATGAAAAATTATTTCCTAAAAACATACCTTTTACCATAAAACGGATAATATATCCTTAAAAAAGTATAACCTGACCTTTTAAAACCAAATTATTTCCATGAAAAATAATAAGTAAGTATTAAAAAGTAATGTAGGTTCTATGGTACATTATAATCCTAGAATCCTTAAAAAACACTTACAAGAACCCTTACCATTGGAATATCCATACAAGCAACTTCTAATATAATTATTTTTAGAACACAATCATTACCCAATACATTGTAGTACTATGTGGTTGAACCCAATTTATAAGATTCATTGGTCTCAATCATGAGCTATAATGGGTATTAACCATTTCTAAACAATTTCCAATGTCTATATCATGAATAAAATCCTTGAAATTTTTTTTGATCTTGTATGAAAGATACTTTCAGATATCAAAATACCATTTTCTCTTAAAACCCCATTTTTAATACCAAAATACCCAGATATAGGTTTTTTTCTATGAATGAAACATGAATTATTATAAATTAATCCAAAATTAAAATAATGGTTACAACAGTGGGAAAATAATTGTCACCATATATGTTAAAATAGAACATTCCTTTTGTATTTTGAAAATAAATTCAAACACTCTATAAAAAGATTCTTCTTTGAAATCCATTGAAAGAAAATGGAATAAAATTCAATTTATATTTATTTTATTCCACATAAATAAATTGATAAAATAATTTTAAAATCAAATGAATGGAAGGAAAGTATTTTAAAAAAAATAATTATAACATTTAAGATAATGTTTTAAGTAAAAGTGTTTCTTACCTCGAGTGTTACTCATCACGTGTGTTTTTTATATTCCTGAGTAAAAAAAATATGTTAATTTATTTAATATATTCTGAACCTTTTACAAGTTTGTTATTCCTTTTATTTTATTTAATAAATTTTTGTATATAATTACTTGATTATTTAAGTTTATGTCAGATGATTTCATGGTATTTGATTCATAAGTCCAAAATGACTTTGGTAGCTTGACTATGGTCAAAGATCTCATTATTCCATCATATCCAAAATAATAATCATAAAAAAAATTATTAATTTTATACATAAATTAAACTTTTAAATCCAATCATTAAATATTTTTAAGAAAATTGTACTACGTTACAATCATAGAGATGGTAGGTTGTGTGTATGCATAGGTAATGTTTCCATTCATCATAGATCATTATGAAAACAAGTATTATTTTATCATTACATAATGATAATTATATCATAAATAAAATATGATATTATAAAATATAATTATATATATAATCCATGTGATGTGGTGATTAAAAGCGAATCACATCGGTTTGTGGAGGTAGTAGTCCACACGTACGCACGAATGACGCTATCATTTTTTAGTAAATGGAAAAGTAATAAATTAAATGACATGTTATATTTTTAGAGTGATAAATATGTCATGAATATAAAATAAAATCATTAATTCCATCATTATAACCATCTATGATGGCAGGGATGGAAAATGAATTACATTAGTCTGTGAGGCGGTAGTCTGCTGTACACAAGAATGATTGATTCCTTTCCCATTTGATAGAGATAGGAGATGGCTATAGGTTATTCCATTAAAATAATATAATATCATTATATGGGAGATAATTATATAACTATAAAATCATGTTTAAAGAAAATTTAAACGGAATGGAAGAATAAATAAGATAAAAACAGTTGGTTAAGAAAAATACCTCTTCTTCGAACAACCTCTTAAGGTTTACACCAAAAGCTTTATTAGGTTGGTTTTATAAAAAAACAAAAATAATCTACGATGTGATTTTGTATTTAAATAAATGATTTGGTTTTGAATTTTCCAAACCAAAATTCTTTTTAAGTATGAAGAAATAAGAAGATATTTCATTTTATAAGAGAGGGAGGATAGTTTTGGAATTTCTTAAAGTACTAAATTCATATAAATTTATTTGTAATTAAAAATAGATAAAAACTAATAATATTTGAATAAAAGTTTAATATTAGTCAAAATAATGTCATATCATAAAATTTTTACATGTTTTGACTATGTTTTTACACTTGTCATTTGGTTTTAACACCCTATTAACAATTTTCACTTTTATAGTGACAACATGTTTTTTACTATTTAAGGGTCAATATAGTTACTATAAATGGAAATACAAACTATAAATGGACCATAAGTGATACTTTAAACCATATCCTAAAAACTTGGCAAAATATATTATTTTTAAAAAATTTAAATCATTTAATAAAATATTATTTTCATAAAATATCAATAATGTCATTTTTAGATTTATTCTTTTACTTTGACATTAATAACATCAAAAAAATTAAATTAGAATAAAATATTTTAATAAATCTATAAAATATTATATTTATCTACAAAAGTATTATATCACATTAATTATTTTAAATTACATTAATTTTAAAACATTTAATATAATTTATTTTATTTTTTCAGTAATTTAATAATTACTACATCAGTATTGCGTAAGCATTTAAGGTAATTATTTATTTACTAAAAATTATAAATAAATTAACTTGATTAATATAAATCAATTATATTTCAAAATAATATTTATAAATTTGCATATCCTCTGGTTATACCCATGTTAAAAATATTATTGTTATTAAAAACAAGAGTGTGGCATTTTTTACTTTTCTTTACATAAAATAGTATAATGGTCATAATCACAAAAAAATGGAAAAAGGTAATATAACAAAATATTGGATGATTATAAATTAAACGTACTCATACTATAAAATCTATAGAATTTTTATAGTCATTTTATAGTCCTTATCATATTATTTTTAACCCATAATTACCTGATTTACCCTTTACTATGGTAGCAAAAATTACAATGATTACTATTCATAATGTCTAAAAATAAGAGTCATATTTACCAAATTTCAACCCATTGATTCCATATATGGAAATAATTTTTAAAATTTAAAAACAAAAAATTTGAATAATTTAATTTAAAATTAATCCTGAAATTTTCAATGAAAAATAATTTTTTAGAAAAATGACCTTTTAAGCATAAAATAATTTTATACTAAATTTAATTATATAATTAATTAAAAGAAACTTAATTATATAAATTTAAATTATAAGTAAATAATGAAATTTTAAAACTAATCAAAAATATAATTTTAATTTATAAATACCTAAAAAGAAGATATAGCCTACAATAAAAATCAATATTTTTCATTACAAAATATAAAAATTTCCAAAAAATAAAAAAAATCCATCCTAAGATAATTTTTTATTGATGAATAAAAAAATTAAATTCATTTTTTCAAATTAAAATTTTATAATTTTGAAATCCTATTTTAAAATAAAACCATATAATTCGTGAAAATCCAATTAAGTTAGAAAATAATGCTCTTTAATTTTGATTAAAAAATTACCTAATATTGATATAATGAATATAGATCTGTATAATATAACTAATATTATTAATAATATATGAAAATTATTTATTCTAAAATTACCATAGATGTTACATTCTTCTTCTTTTTTAGAAATTTTATCCTCACCGTTTTATTCACTTATTAAATGAGTGTGGATGTCTTTCCATCATAGCATTTTCATATTTCTATGTTGCTTCTTCAACCATATGGTTTTTTCATAAAACCTTGACTTGATAAATGCCTTATTACAAATCACATACTCTCTATGGTGAATAATCTAAATATCTTGTTCTTTATGATAAAGGTTCTCTTTCAACTGAACCAACTTAGGGAACAAAACATGTCATGAATCCGGCACATATTTTCTTAACATCGAAACATGAAAAATGTTGTTTACCTAGGATAAACTCAAAGGATAGGATAATTAGTAGGAAAATGATCCAAATTTCTCTATGATTTTTTATGTTCCAATGAACCATTGACTTATCTCCCCATTTTTACCAAAATGCATAACACTTTTCCATGGAGATGCATTAATAAAAATATTATCACTTACCACGAAAGAAAGAAATTTCCTCTTGTTATTTGTGTAGATTTTTTCCTTATATAATCCATCCTCATATGTTGATAAATCACCCTTCACTTCTCAATAATTTTCTCTACCAACTTTGGACCCATAAACTTTTTTTCTCTTACTTGATCTCAAAAGTTTATAGTCTGAAATTGGTTTCCATATAAATCTTCAAAAGGATCCATTAGTATACTGAATTGAAACTATTATTATAAGAAAACTCAACCAAAGAAATATTTTAATCTCAAATTCCTTATTAATACATTGAAAATCATAAATAATTTATTCCAAGTTAAATATCTTTCTCTTGGATTGTCCATTAGATTGAGGATAAAAATATATACTTAAATTTAATTCAATACCCAAATAATTTTGAAGCCCTTCCAAAAAATTAGAAGTAAACCTAGAATCATGGTCAGATAAAATGGAGTGATTAACATCATGTAACCATATCATCTCCTTGATGTATATTTGAGAATTTTTATCTAAATACAGAGAATATTAAATGGGATTGAAATGCACAGATTTAGTTAATTAGTAAAGAATAACCATATTGCATTATTACCTCAAGATGTCTTTGTAAATACCCCCATAAAATACTTGGAAATATTTTACCATTCCACTCTTGTACTGGAAAAGGATGAAGAATTCCCTTTAGTAATTATTATTCTTCTTTAACCTATTAAAAAATAAAAAAATTCATCTTAATGTTACCAATATCACTTTTCATTTCATCCCAGCAGAAATAATCCCAAATGTCTTGGTGCATTTTAGTGCATCAAGGGTAAATGGAAAATGGGGAACTATTAGATTTACTCAACAATTATCTCTTGAACTAGGAATCACAAGGAATGCATAATCTCTTTCCAAATCTCAAAATACAATCTTTATCAACATTAAATTTGGGAAACTAACCCTTATTAACCAATTATACCTTTTCCTATAACCCATGGTCTTTTTTCTCAGCTTGATTAATTATTTCTATGGGATGTTATTGTACTGACACCTGAATGAAATAGATAAAGTCCCTACATCTACAACTTCTAATCCAAAATTAATCAAATCATTAACTGAAGGGTCATGTTATAAACATAATATAGTAAATGCATCCTTTTTTATAACATAAAGAATTTAATAATTTGTTTTATTTTATAGGATGGTAAATAATCATGTATTTATAATCCTGTATTAGTTCTATCCATCTTCTCTACCTCATTTTCAACTTTTTCTAAGTAAATATTTACTTCAAAATTTTCTGATTTGTATATATTTCACACTTTACTCTATATAAATTACTCCTCTAAGTTTTTAAATCAAACAACCACAATATCTAATTCCATATCATTTATGGGAAAATTTTACTCATGATGTTTATGTTTACATGAGACATAATCATTCATCATTATAACACAACCAAGTCCCTTCAAAGAAGCTACACTATAGATGACAAAATCACCATTTCAAGTTGTAAGTTCCCAAACTGTATCATTCACCAATATTCATTTTATTTATTGAAAACAGTCATCATATTATTTCATCCAGATGAATTTAATTTCTTTTCATTTTAATTTAGTCAATCGGATAGATTACTGAGAAAATTTTTTCAAAAACACTCAGTAGTAACCAGCTAAACCATGAAATCTATGAATCACTATGAAATTTTTAGGTCTTGTAAAATCTTAAAAAAATTAATAGTTTCAATTGTAATTGCATCATTATAAATAATATACCCATGGAAAGAAATTTTTTTCAACCAAAATTCAAACTTACTAAATCTTCCATATAGCTTATTTTCTTTTAGGGTTTTCAAAACAATCCTTTTGTGTATTTTATGATCCTCATGAATTTTAAAATATACCAATATGTAATAAATAAACACAACCACAAAATTATTAAAATATTCCTAAAAATTATATTCATAAGATCCATAAATACAGTTGGTGTATTACAATACCCGAAGGGTATAACTACAAACTCATAATGACTATATCTATTATGAAATATTGTGTTTAAAATATCTACTTCATTTACCTTCAAATGATGATACTCCAACCTGAGATAAATATTAAAAAAATACTATTATCCCTATATATGATCAAAAAATCACTTATATGTGGAAAAGGGTAATTATTCTTAATAGTGATGCTATTCAAAGCTCTATAATCAATGAAAATCCTCTTGGAACCATATTTCATTTAATAAAACAAGATCACTCCAAGGTGAAGTACTTGGATGAATGAAACCTTTATTTATAAACTCTTGAAATTTATTTCTCAGTTCAAAAATTTATTCTTAATCCGTTCAATAAATTGGTTTTGAAATTGGATTACCATCAAGCACTAAGTAAATGGTAAAATCAACCTCCCAGATAGGAATAACACCAAGATAATCATAAATAAAAACAACCACATGTTCATTCACTAGTATAGAATCACCAATATGAATAGGTTATTTATTTTCAAAAACATGATCTTGGTAAATTTCACTACCATCTATAATTAATTTCTTAGCCTCTTGGTATGTTATCAAAGGTATAAAATCATTGAATAAAACTTTATTATTGCTAAAATATATCTTATCATGATAAAATGAGATCCAATCCATACCCAAAATAACATTAAACTCTATAATGGATAGTTCAACAAAATTTTCAAGAAAGAACAACCCACTAATAATAATATGATTATTCTTCTAAACCATAGTTTCTTCATGAGTTTTCACCAAAAAAATTATCTTACTTTCATGAGGTGATAATTCTAATTTACATCCAAATGTATCAAAATTGAATGAATTTAAAGATATATAGTCAAATAGGGTATTGGAATAATTTTAATAAACAGTTATTATACATATCGCCACTTCATTTAATGGCCCAACAAAGACTATTGTAGTAGAAAGTGATTTTTACATGCCTTTCTATTTCCTATCTTGATTATTTTCATCATGTCTAACTAAATTTGGAAACATGTTAGAGTAATTACCTAACTCATTACAAATAAAATATCTCACCATTAGATGGATATAGGTTACCCCATTATTTGATTGTTAAAAATTATTTTCCATACAATCATGATCCATGTGAAGAAACTGACCACATTGGTAACACTTCCCATATTTTATAATAAATTCTCCATGATGGTTTTTACCACACTTATATGGGATCTTGATTTTATTACCCCAAGATTTATTTGATAGATGCTTACCAATTTCCTTCCATCCATACATTTTATTACTCTTGTTATCTCAAGGACCATAATTGTGGGAAAACTCCATCTCAACTCTATCATCATAATGAACAACATTCTCATAACTTTTAAAGACTCGTGAGGCCAATGTTATTTATAAACATGGTTAAAATCCTAAGTAAAATCTATTAATTTTACTATCAATTTCCAAAATAAATTATGGTACATACTTGAATAATATTTTAATTTTGACTTCATATATAGCTACTAAATTTAAACCTTTTCCCCTAGCACTAAGAATTGTTTCTCCATTATGAGTTAAATATTCTAAGGGAGATATTTCTTCAAAAAAATATTCTTAATTTTTTTTCCATTCCATGGAATCAATCTCATCTTTATTTTTGGTATTCTTAACCAAATACCACCATAGATAAACTCTAACTTCAAAATGATAAATATAAAGAGTTATCTTTTTATGTTATTAACATCCCCTATCTTCGAGTATATTTTCTAGTACATTGGTCCATCCATTGACTACCACTAGATCTGAAGTTCTACCAAAATTCATAGGGTGTTGTTTAATAAAATACTCAACTATGGACACGTTTATTTCTAGTGAACATGGTTGACCTATTCTATAGATACCACTACCATTTATAACCTATTTAAACTGATCTATTATAGAAAAAAATAGATTTTTTTCAATTCTAATCATTTTGGGATACTGATTTGGAAGGATATTTTCCTCTTGATACCTTCCCACTCTGGTTTCCCTATTTCCTCTACAGAAACCATTATAAACAATCATATTTTAGATGAATCAACATGGTAATATTCTTTTAGTGACCCAAACTTTTATCAAAGTAATTTCGCCCTTTTAATAGTAATGTCACATAGTATAAATCACAAAAAAAATCACTTAGATATGATAATAAAAACATTATAAATAAATAATTAATGAAATAAAAAGTATTTCTAGAAGATAAGGAACCAATACTAATAATATAGTAACTTGACCTTGCGAATAGTAATATAACCCATATGAATAGTAAACCAGCTAAATGAATTGTAAACCAGCCAAATGAATAGTAGACTCACTCATGAAAGTATAAATAAAATTTTGGAATCTTATAAGTTAAAATATTATGCAATTATATCATAGTATAAGTATTTTAATATTTTAAAAATTATTAATTAAGTGTTGGTATTTTTATAAGTCATATATATTTAATTACAATTTTATGATTAATTTAATAATTTAAAATAAAATTTATTTTCATAAAATGTACTCATAGATTAATATTTTGACGTATTATGATTTTAAGATAATTTTATGAGATCTTATGTAATTTTTCAAAGTGTTTCAAAATTAGTGATAATTTTAAAATCTGAATTTTCTAAGTAAATGTTAATTTTAATTAAAAATTAAATTAATAATATTTAGAAAATTATTTTAACAAAATATATTTTAATTTTAAAATATACACATTTAAAAATGGATAGGTTGATTTTTTTTGTTATCTTTCTAAAATACTTGAATTTTTGGTGAATTGTAAAATACGGTAATTTTTTATAAATGCTAAATACATGCATTTTTTAGTCATTGTTGATGTAAGTTTGATTTAATCACCTTAATATATAACCATACATCATTATTTTAATATATTTATAGATAATTATAAAACTATTCAAATTCTTGAGAAAAAATAATAAACTAATGAATATAATATTGAGAAAACACCCCTCTCCTCCACTATATATACTACCCCTCACACCCTCTTCTTATTACACTTCTCAAGCTTAGATCCTTGCCTAAATTATGACTAATACTCTTCCATATCCCCTCCCCCACATCTTGGATCTCTTGGTATTATCAAAATACCAATCCTAGGTGCCTTGAAGAGTATCTTAAGAGGAGAATTCCATAGGTAAATCCTCTCTCTTTTTCTTTTAATTTCCTTTCAATTTCAAATTCTTTTCTTATTATATCCTCACATCTCTTCATAAAAATGAAATTATAACTCCATTACCTTAAATATACTATAATTATATCATGTTAATTTAATATCCAACATTAAACTCCTCCCTCTCTCTCTTTTATCTTAAAATGAAATTGTTGCCCGTGATGTATCAATTTACCGACATCTTGGGTGATGCACTTTCATTTTCGTTAAACATATTCAAGTATATTAATAGTACCTTTAATTTTTTTTAAAAATATTTTAAAGATTATTTTATAACCCTTTTTATGTTTTGTAAATAACTTATACTCATAATACTAAATGATAAAACAAAACATGTTCATTGTGTTTGAAAAACCGCCAAAATTAACCTAAAACGATCATCATTAACTTTTATCTAATGAATCGTCCTCATGGTATACAACCAATTACTATGTAAGATAATTTAAGAATTTTTAGAATCATTAATAACATATAATAACAATTCTGTATGTTCATCCTCATTTTAGATGATCTTCCATTCATGTATACAAATGAATTGATCATTAAAACTATGAAAATGAACACTCCCAAACGACAAAATTGAACTCTATAACTCATCCGATGGACTATAAAAGAAATTAATAAAACCAATAATGAATAATATTCATGTATAAAAGGTTCTTTAATTGTTAATTACTTAATATAATTTGACTATATAAGACATTAAGGTGATGAAAGCATTTGGACACAAGGTAAGGGGAATTCTCAAACCCAACTCTTTCTTTGGGTTTTCCATATTTCACCCCATTTTAAGTATGGTTATTACATAAATATCATTTCTTCATAATTATATTACCTTTTATGGGATATACATGTTTTCTAATTGATATTATTACAAACACAATGTTTTACAAAAGAACTTTTCTTTCAAAAAAAACACACCTCTCGAGATTGTTTCTTCTTCACTCAAAGTTGATGATTCTTATATCAGATATGTTATTCCCTCCTTCATTTGGGAACCCAAATTTTGTGAATTTATGCTTTATTAAATTAATCCCATTCCTTTAAATAGGTTTTTTTATTTCCAAGATTGATATATGTTCTTTGTGGCATGCATGATAATGTAATGTTATGACGTGACGGGTGTGGCCAGAATTATATAGTGCAAAGTAAATGATAATATGTGATGGGTGCACCAAGAATTATATAGAGATCAAATTTATTATTTAATGTGATTTATATTATGAGGAATGTAAAATATTTTTGAATATTATGATATCTTTGTTCACAACTATGGATGGTAGTTGACCACTAAGACTTGATGTTTCATTTGTATACATTGTAACATTCCATGACATTATCTAATGCTTTATATCATGATGATTATGTTGTAATTATGCTCACACCATGTCATATTGTTTCATTATATTATATATTATATTACTGGTATTTTATCACACCCCTTTTTTAGTTATATACTCTTGTGACTACATGTACTAAGGAGACCACAGGGGATAATAAGAAGCTAGAGAAGAAGGAATTAAATAGATATTTATGTTTTATATTGTAAAAGTTATATATGGTCATAGTTTTTCCAAGACACTAAAACTTTGGATCCTCATTGTGTAATTTTTTTATGTTTTTTATCATTAAAATGATGTAATAGTAATGTAATAAAAAACAGGTTCACTATAGTTGGTATCAGAGGATGTTTTAGTTAATTTTAGAAGTAGGATTAGAGAACCTCAGTGAAACCCATAGTATGAGACTAAATATATGTAAGTAAATAATAAGATTTTATAAACACAGGTATCCTATAATATATTCCTTTATAGTTAATTTTACAAAGGGATAGATTATTGATGAATTTTTTACTTATGTTTAGTTCTAACCTTTTTTATTTTAGAAAATGGTGGGAACCAAGAGAGACCAGGACAACAACCCATGTGAGGGACAATGCAGCAATTGCTTGAATAACATCCTCAATTATTTGGGAGGTGGAGTTGAAAATTTCATGGTGATTCTTATGCAACTATCTCAGGTTACGAACAATAATCTGAATAATGTGGAATTTCCTTCTTCTACAAAGAGGGAGAAACTGGATATTGAGTGTTTTATGTGGAAAATACCACTACCATTTAGTGGATCTTCCGATCCACTAGTTGTGGAACAGTAGGTCAACCTGATGGAGAAGATATTTTTTGTGATTCACTATTCTGAGATAGATAAGGTAACTCTAGTTTTTTATCATCTAGATAGAGAGTCCAACCAATGGTGGGTGTTGATTAAGAACACCAAGCCAAGGGATGAAATTGAAGACATGGAGTGGGAAGACATTAAGGTAATGTTTCTTAACAATTATTTCCCTCAAACTATTCAAACAAATATAGAGAGAGAATTTATAGAGATGAATAAAAATGAATGTGAATGTGTCATAGCTTATGAATAAAATTTTCCAAGGCTTGAAAGGTACGCTTTAGGTTTTTTTATCAATAATTATAGAAAAATTGATAGATTCTTTAGTGGTCCAAAACCACAAATTTGAAAGGATCTTGCAATTATAGACTTTAGGAGTTATAAAGAAGTTGTTCTATGTGATCTCAAGGTGGAGATGGAGTTTGGAGAATGGTTACATGGATATGGTGATGAGAAATGAAATATGGGGTTTCAAGATTGGGGATCTCATGAGAAAGGTGGAAAGAAAACTCAACCACCCACATATCAAAAATGTGGGAAGAGACATCATGGGAGCTGCCTTAAAAGGGTAGTAAAATGATTCAAGTGTGGGAGAGAAGTCCACAAAGATCATAAATGTCAAAAATACATGAGGAAGTAGGATAATATAGTGAAAGAAAGGAGAGAATCACCCATGGTCCAATGCTACAATTGTAGGCAGTAAGGGAATTATGCATGCCAGTGCACTAAACCTAGAGTTCTCAGGGGTAATCAGTATCATCATCCACCAAAGACAAATGAAAAATTGAAGTCTTATGCCATCACTATTATAAGGCCCCAGCCTTAAACCTTACTTAATATTGAATTAAATGAATAATTCACATTGAGGATCTTTTCAGGTTTATAGTTTTAGAGAATTAGAACATAACTATTACATCTTAAAAGATTAAAAAGTAGACACTTCTACTAAGTCTCCATAAAATAAAAACTCTTAAAAAGAAAGATGTCTAGATTCCATGTTTTAGATAGCATGAAATTCCCTTGATCCCATCCTTGACCTTATTCCACTTTAAGTCCTGTGAAAAACATTTTGAAAAACTTGGGGTGAGCATAAAAAGCTCAGTAAGGGATACAAAAAGAATGAAAACTGTTAGTTTTTCAAACATCAAGTAACCCATGTATACTCTATCAAAGTAATACCTTCACCTTCATGAAGTGGTAAAAACTTTTCACTGAATAAAGTATCATTAATTACCTTTTTGTAACCAAAGGATTACCATAAAACCCATATAAAGAACACATAATATATATAAAGGTAACTTGGGACATAAACATACTTAAGTGGAATAACCATACGGTCTACTTCCACACATATCACTTAATGGAATAGCCATATGGCCAATTTCCATACATACTTAATGGAATAGCCATACGGCCGACTTTCATACCCAATGCATTGGAGGTTATAACGTAACCACCCATCCTGGTATTCACGGCACCACCCTTCATATGGTTTATAACGTAACCACCCGTTAAAATGTCCAAGTACCAGTATAAAATCATAAAACATAAAACCAATATAAAGGAATGATAACATTTCCACATTTCAATCACAATATATCATAAATATATTGACATAATAGAATCCTTTTTCAAAACCATTTTCAATACCAAAATACATAAAAGAGTATATGGTATTTATTTTATTCTAAAAACATTACGGCTTGTTGAGAAAGCCAAAGATCAAATAATACTCACGGCGGCGGAATAAGTCGTTGTCACCGCGTACGTTAAAAAAAACATTCCTTTTTGTCGTTTAGTAAAACGCTTCGTAGAAAAAGATTCATTTTGTATAAAAGTAAAAGTCAAAGGAGTTTATACACCGTATAAAAGAAAGTTGTGTATAAAACGAAATATGCCTCAATGAAAGGAGATTGAGACGAAGTCCCTTACCTTGGGTCCGACTTGACTCGATCGTTCTTTAACGTCCTGAATAATAAACTTGAGTTAATTTATACTTGATTAAGAACCTTTTTAAAGTTAATTATTCTTTTTATATCACTTATTGCCATGTTATAAACATTATGTAACCATTTAAGTTAATAATGTTTGTTTTGTCAATATTTGGTTCTTAAGTCGAAAGTTGACTTCTTACAATTACATGTTGTTCATGTGGTCAAAAGTTATTTATATCCAGAATGAAATTCCCGATTTGGATATAATATGTATCATATATATCCAGCATATACATGTATTTATAATATTACATAATCATTTAGAGGTAAGAAATGAAATGCACCGTTCATGGAGACGGTAAGCCGTACGTACGCATGAACGCTACTTTCATTTCTTTGTCATATTAGTGGAATTAAAACTAAATGAGAGGTATGTATATTTTAATTCTAGAATTATATTCATCATTTAGATATATCATTAATTATATATATACATTATATACATGTAATTTTAATAGTACATTACATTTGCGGATAAGAAATGAAATGCACCGTTCATGGAGACGGTAAGCCGTACGTACGCATGAACGCTACTTTCATTTCTATCTCATACTTTAATGGAAATAAATAATAATGATATAGAGGTATATTATAATTACAGTATAACATCATATATAATAACTTTAAATCCATCCTTTACACGTCCCACATATGGCATTAACGAATCACATCACTTTTAGGGGGCGGTAGTCCGCACTTCCTTAAATGAAGATATCGTGTTTACCCATAATGTAAACCATAAAGGTATGCAAAAAATGAAAAATACAGAAGCTTAAAGAAAACATAAACATATTATATATCATATATAAAAATAGTTACATCATAATGGCCACCCTTGAAGGTGTTAAATGAGTATTGAACAATCATCGTTTCGGGAGGCAGAATTTCGCCATCCACGGAAACTGTATGTTCTTTAACCATTTGATGTAGTTGTGTGAGAGTGTAGCTCAAATAAATATTATAAAAACACCCTAGTATATTGAAGATACTAGTGTTGTTACAAAAGAAGTAAATAAAAAGAGTTTAGAGGGTTGGAGAAGCAAAATAAAACAAATGAACAAGAGAGAATGAATTACCTTTGAAAGTGTAACTCCCTTTTGATTTGAGCCTAAAGGCTTCCTTTGAAATGATTCTGCCCAAAGGGAATCCTCTAGGATGAGGAGAGGGATGTGGAGAGAGTAATTGGGCAGGGTTTGGCCGATCCAAATGCTTGAGGAGTGTGTGAAATGAGGTAGAGGTGGGGTCCTTTTATAAGAGGAGAGGAGGGGCACTTTTGGAAAGTAAGGAAATATTACTTTATTTGAAAATGTGTTTCGGTTTTAAAATGTCCCACATTGATATAATTCGTGGATAAGGTGATAAGGGTTCGAAATCCACTCATCCAATTGGTTTTGGCCATGTGTAGATTTTATATTTGTCATTATCTTTCCATTTTATTTAAATCGTCAAATAATGATGTCATCGCTGCATCATTATCATGTCATATATAATTTAATTTATTTAATGTCTAAAAATTATAAAAAAAATACTATGATGTATTAAATCTTTTTATCTTTCCAATGAATATTTATAATCAAAATTTTTACTTGTATAACCCCACTAAAAAATTATTTTAGTAAAACAATTTATGTTAGTGTCATTTTCACTTTAACATTAAATAAAAATATATTAATGTCATTTTCCAACTAAAGTGGATCCATGGGGTCCCCAAGTTGGCCCATGGCTTTTATTGGTCGGCCATGACTCACCCAATAGGTGTAGGACAAGTTTCATGGTGTTTTCACATTCTTATAATATCATTTTTACATTAAACTACACTAATTACCTCTAATCGCGATTAATGAAAAAAAGTTACTATTCGCCAAAAAATTATTTTAATCTCATTGAACCACATTTTACTTATTAATGACAACCATGTATGTCGGATTTTCCAAATTCAATACACATTAGTGGTAAACTTTCATTTAACTGAAAAATCAGTTTGCTTGATTACCACTTAGTGGTTTCACTATTCATCAAAAATTGAAGTTTTTCAGAAAATTACCAAAAATTCACCCTAAGCTATATTTGATATTCCAAATTCAAAAATGAAGTCCATTTTACAAAATTCAAAACATATAAGTCAAATTAATTAATTTAATAATTAATTCCCGCTGTCATGACAAATAGCGTGTTTTTGTGAAACAATAAGTATCAAAAGATTGACACCAGTTTAAGTCCAATTTCAAAGTGAAATTGATTCCAATGACCACCATTGGATTAACTGGTAAAAATATTTTCTAATTTCACTTTAAAACCAATTAAAATAATAATCTAATCATATAAATAAATTAGATTAAAAAGCGGTTTTGAATTATAATACAACATTTTACACTATTCATAAAAAAATGAACTTTATCAGAAAGGTACTAAAAATTTACACAAAGTAAATTTTGATGTCCCGATTATAAAGAAGAGTTATATTTGGTCCAAAATAAAGTATAAGAGTGATCAAAACTATATTTAATGACGGTTCACCATTAAAAGGTGATAAGTGAACCTTTGGTGAAAATTAGAGTATATATGCCCTAAAATTGAACTCTTTCCGTATTTTAAGCCTTTATCTTTTATTGGTTAAATGTATAAACATTTAAAAACATATCTAATCATATTTTAGTTATTTCTATCCATTCCCGCCAGTACAATAGCTACCTTTTAACTAACATTTAAAATAATATTATTTTATTACTAGTGTGCTACGTAAGTTTCAAAGAAACTCATCGTTGCGTATCGGGTACGCTATCGAACATAGCAACCCCTTGAAGATAAAATTAATATTTAATTCGTAAATATTAATAAATATGAAAATTCTTTATTCTTTATTTACCTGGGATGTTACATCTTTCCCCCCTTTTGGGAATTGCGTCCTCGTAATTTTATTCACTTATCAAAATAAGTGGGGGTATTTATCCCTCATAGCATTTTCAGATTCCCACGTTGCCTCTTCAATCACATGGTTTTTCCACAAAACCTTTACCTGATGAATCACCTTATTCCGTAACACTTGCTCCCTGTGGTCAAGAATCTGGACCGGTTGTTCCTCATAAGATAGGTTCTCTTCCAGCTGAACTACCTCTGGGCTCAAAACATGAGATGGATCTGGCATATACTTTCTCAACATTGAAACATGAAAAACATTGTGTACCTGAGATAAACTCGGAGGTAAAGCCACTCGGTATGCAACTGATCAAACTCTTTCCAGAATTTCATATGGTCCAACCAACCATGGACTCAACTTTCCTTTCTTACCAAATCTCATCACACTTTTACAATGAGAAACCTTGAGAAAAAAATGATCACCTACCTCGAAAGATAGATCCTTCCTCCGGTTATCCACATAACTCTTCTGCCTGCTCTGAACTGTTCTCATGTGCTTCTGAATCAACTGAACTTTTTCTGCCATCTCTTCTACCAATTATGGTCCCATCAGCTTCCTTTCACCGACTTCATCCCAAAATGCTGGAGTTCGACACCGCTTCCCATATAATGCCTCAAATGGTGCCATCTGTATACTGGAATGAAAACTGTTATTATAAGAAAATTCAACCAAAGAAAGATGTTGGTCCCAACTTCCCTGATAATCCATCAAACAAGCTCGTAGCATATCCTCCAATGTCTGAATTGTTCGTTCTGACTGCCCATCTGATTGAGGATGAAAAGCTGTACTAAAATTTAATTCAGTACCCAACGACTTCTGAAGGCATTTCCAAAAGTTAGAAGTAAACTTGGGATCACGATCCGATACAATGGAGAGAGGAACTCTATGTAACCTGACTATCTCTTTAAGATACAAACGGGAAAGTTGATCAAGAGAGAAAGTATCTCGTATAGAAAGGAAATGAGCAGATTTGATCAAGCGATCAACAATAACCCATATTGCATTATTACCTCGAGATGTCCTCGGTAATCCAACAACAAAGTCCCTGGATATGTTTTCCCATTTCCACTCTGGCACTGGTAAAGGCTGAAGCATCCCTTTCGGTAACTGCCGCTCTGCTTTAACCTGTTGACATGTCAAACACTTTACAGTAAAATCAGCAATATCTCTTTTCATTCCATCCCACCAGTAATACTCCCACAGATCTCTGTACATCTTAGTACTGCCAGGATGAACTGAAAACGGAGAACTATGAGCCTCATTCTTCAACTGTGAATCACAAGGCACACATAACCTCTTCCCCAACCTCAAAACACAAACACAAACTTATCCAAGAACTCATGGAAAATTTTATTCATAAGGGCCATGAATACAGTAGGTGCATTGGTTAACCCAAAAGGCATAACTACAAATTCATAATGGCCATATCTAGTACGGAACACAGCCTTCGGAACGTCTGCTTCTTTTACTTTCAACTGATGGTACCCCGACCTCAAGTCAAACTTCGAAAAATACTGAGCTCCCTGGAGCTGATACCACTTCATTCGATGGCCCAACATCTGCTGAAGTTGTTGCAAAGGATTTTTTCACCCCTTTCTGCTTGTATTCTGGCTGCATTCCCCCAGTTGAGTTCTTTGTTGGACACTCGTTTGCATAATGACCCATTTCATTACACTTAAAACATCTTACCGTTGGCTTTTCATTTCCTGCTTGATCATCTTCCTTACAGTTACGAGCAATATGACCAGACTTACCACAACGAAAGCACTTACCAGACTTGGATAAACATTCTCCAGGATTCATTTTACCACACTTCTCACAGGATGGATATTTGGTTTTTTTACCTCCTTGCTTCTTTGATGAATTCTTCCCCTTTTCCTGCCAACTAGATCTCTTATTCTATTGTTTGTCATAGAACACCTGATCATCGGCAAACTCCATTTCCACCTTCTCCGTACATCAAACAAGTTTTTCATAACTTTTGAACTCACGAGAAGCTAAAGCCCTTCGATACTTTGTCTTTAACTTTGAGTAAAAACGGTTTATTTTACTATCAAGATCTCGTATGAAGTTTGGAGCATACCTTGCCAATCGAGTGAACTTTTCTTCATAAGTAGCCACTGAATCATCCTCTTGCCTCAATTCTAGGAACTTTTTTTCGATCCTAAGACGTACCACCTTAGGAAAATATTTCTCAAGAAACATCCCTTTGAATTCGTCCCAGTGAAGATCCTCAATCTCATCACTATCCCTTATATTTTTCACCATCGACCACCACTGATCATCTTCACCTTCAAAATGGTAAACAGCATGACTAACCTTTTGATGTTCTGAACACCCCATGACATTAAAAATCATCTCCAGTGCTTTAATCCACCCTTCAGCTTGCACATGGTCAGATGATCCTCTGAATTATGGGGGATGTTTCCTCATGAAATGTTCCACCACTGACATGTTCCTCTGCGGTTGATCTGGCTGATCTCGTGCATGGATACCACCACCATTTATAGCTTGAGTCAACTGTGCCATCACTGCAACAAACTGTTCAGTTCCGATTCCGACTATCTCAGGTTGCTGATTTGGAA
Source organism: Viscum album (assembly GCA_963277665.1). Lineage (NCBI taxonomy): Eukaryota > Viridiplantae > Streptophyta > Magnoliopsida > Santalales > Viscaceae > Viscum > Viscum album. The sequence continues at coordinate 1,534,469,567 of OY728156.1, read as the reverse complement.
GGTTATCTTTCTCCTGATGTCGTCCCAATATAGATGCTTTGTTTCCTCTGCGGAAAACCATTCTGAACACAGAAATATATTAGGCGAAGCAACATGGTAATCTGTAAATGTTATATCATTTCAATCATATTATAATTTAACACTTTTCTAACTCTTAAAGTTGTCTAAACCGTCCTCTGATACCAACTATAAGGCCCCAGCCTTATACCTTACTTAATATTGAATTAAATGAATAATTCACATTGAGGATCTTTTCAGGTTTAGAGTTTTAGAGAATTAGAACATAACTATTACATCTTAAAAGATTACAAAGTAGACACTTCTACTGAGTCTCCATAAAATAAAAACTCTTAAAAAGAAAGATGTCTGGATTACATGTTTTAGATAGCATGAAATTCCCTTGATCCCATCCTTGACCTTATTCCACTTTAAGTCCTGTGAAAAACATTTCGAAAAACATGGGGTGAGCATAAAAAGCTCAGTAAGGGATACAAAAAGAATGAAAACTGTTATTTTTTCAAACATCAAGTAACCCATGTATACTCTATCAAAGTAATACCTTCACCTTCATGAAGTGGTAAAAAATATTCACTGAATAAAGTATCATTACTTACCTTTTTGTAACCAAAGGATTACCATAAAACCCATATAAAGAACACATAATATATATAAAGGTAACTTGGGACATAAACATACTTAAGTGTAATAACCATACGGTCTACTTCCACACATATCACTTAATGGAATAGCCATACGGCCAATTTCCATACATACTTAATGGAATAGCCATACGGCCGACTTCCATACCCAATGCATTGGAGGTTATAACGTAACCACCCATCCTGGTATTCACGGCACCACCCGTCATATGGTTTATAACGTAACCACCCGTTAAAATGTCCAAGTACCAGTATAAAATCATAAAACATAAAACCAATATAAAGGAATGATAACATTTCCACATTTCAATCACAATATATCATAAATATATTGACATAATAGAATCCTTTTTCAAAACCATTTTCAATACCAAAATACATAAAAGAGTATATGGTATTTATTTTATTCTAAAAACATTACAGCTTGTTGAGAAAGCCAAAGATCAAATAATACTCGCGGCGGCGGAAAAAGTCGTTGTCACCGCGTACGTTAAAAAAACATTCTTTTTTGTCGTTTAGTAAAACGCTTCGTAGAAAAAGATTCATTTTGTATAAAAGTAAAAGTCAAAGGAGTTTATACACCGTATAAAAGAAAGTTGTGTATAAAACGAAATATTCCTCAATGAAAGGAGATTGAGACGAAGTCCCTTACCTTGGGTCCTACTTGACTCGATCGTTCTTTAACGTCCTGAATAATAAACTTGAGTTAATTTATACTTGATTAAGAACCTTTTTAAAGTTCATTATTCTTTTTATATCACTTATTGCCATGTTATAAACATTATGTAACCATTTAAGTTAATAATGTTTTTTTTGTCAATATTTGGTTCTTAAGTCGAAAGTTGACTTCTTACAATTACATGTTGTTCATGTGGTCAAAAGTTCTTTATATATAGAATGAAATTCCCAATTTGGATATAATATGTATCATATATATCCAGAATATACATGTATTTATATTATTACATAATCATTTAGAGGTAATAAATGAAATGCACCGTTCATGGAGACGGTAAGCCGTACGTACGCATGAACGCTACTTTCATTTCTTTGTCATATTAGTGGAATTAAAACTAAATGAGAGGTATGTATATTTTAATTAAAGAATTATATTCATCATTTAGATATATCATTAATTATATATATACATTATATACATGTAATTTTAATAGTACATTACATTTGGGGATAAGAAATGAAATGCACCGTTCATGGAGACGGTAAGCCGTACGTACGCATGAACGCTACTTTCATTTCTATCTCATACTTTAATGGAAATAAATAATAATGATATAGAGGTATATTATAATTCCAGTATAAAATCATATATAATAACTTTAAATCCATCCTTTACACGTCCCACATATGGCATTAACGAATCACATCACTTTTAGGGGGCGGTGGTCCGCACTTCCTTAAATGAAGATATCGTGTTTACCCATAATGGAAACCATAAAGGTATGCCAAAAATGAAAAATACAGAAGCTTAAAGAAAACATAAACATATTATATATCATATATAAAAATAGTGACATCATAATGGCCACCCTTGAAGGTGTTAAATGAGTATTGAACAATCATCGTTTCGGGAGGCAGAATTTCCCCATCCACGGAAACCGTATGTTCTTTAACCATTTGATGTAGTTGTGTGAGAGTGTAGCTAAAATAAATATTATAACAACACCCTAGTATATTGAAGATACTGGTGTTTTTACAAAAGAAGTAAATAAAAAGAGTTTAGAGGGTTGGAGAAGCAAAATAAAACAAATGAACAAGAGAGAATGAATTACCTTTAAAAGTGTAACTCCCTTTTGATTTGAGCCTAAAGGATTCCTTTGAAAGGCTTCTACCCCAAGGGAATCCTCTAGGATGAGGAGAGGGATGTGGAGAGAGTAATTGGGCAGGGTTTGGCCGAGCCAAAGGCTTGAGGAGTGTGTGAAATGAGGTAGAGGTGGGGGCCTTTTATAAGAGGAGAGGAGGGGCACTTTTGGAAAGTAAGGAAATATTACTTTATTTGAAAATTTGTTTCAGTTTTAAAAGGTCCCACATTGATATAATTCGTGGATAAGGTGATAAGGGTTAGAAATCCACTCATCCAATTGGTTTTGGCCTTGTTTAGATTTTAGATTTTTCATTATCTTTCCATTTTATTTAAATCGTCAAATAATGATGTCATCGCTGCATCATTATCATGTCATATATAATTTAATTTATTTAATGTCTCAAAATTATAAAAAAATACTATGATGTAGTAAATCTTTTTAGATTTCCAATGACTATTTATAATCAAAATTTGGACTCGTATAACCACACTCAAAAATTATTTTAGTAAAACAATTTATGTTAGTGTCATTTTCACTTTAACATTAAATAAAAATATATTAATGTCATTTTCCAACTAAAGTGGCTCCATGGGCTCCCCAAGTTGGCCCATGGCTTGTCTTGGTCGGACATGACTTACCCAATAGGTGTAGGACAAGTGTCAGGGTGTTTTCACATTCTTATAATATAATTTTTACATTAAACTACCCTAATTACCTCTAATCGCGATTAATGAAAAAAAGTTACTATTCACCAAAAAATTATTTTAATCTCATTGAACCACATTTTACTTATTAATGACAACCATGTATGTCAGATTTTCCAAATTAAATACACATTAGTGGTAAACTTTCATTTAACTGAAAAATCAGTTTGCTTGATTACCACTTAGTGGTTTCACTATTCATCAAAAATTGAAGTTTTTCAGAAAATTACCAAAAATTCACCCTAAGCTATATTTGATATTCCGAATTAAAAAATGAATTCCATTTTAAAAAATTCAAAACATATAAGTAAAATTAATTAATTTAATAATTAATTCCCGCTGTCATGACAAATAGCGTGTTTTTGTGAAACAATAAGTATCAAACGATTGACACCAGTTTAAGTCCAATTTCAAAGTGAAATTGATTCCAATGACCACCATTGGATTAACTGGTAAAAATATTTTCTAATTTAACTTTAAAACCAATTAAAATAATAATCTAATCATATAAATAATTTAGATTAAAAAGAGGTTTTGAATTAAAATACAACATTTTACACTATTCATAAAAAATTGAACTTTATCAGAAAGGTACTAAAAATTTACACAAAGTAAATTTTGATGTCCCGATTCTAAAGAAGAGTTATATTTGGTCCAAAATAAAGTATAAGAGTGATCAAAACTATATTTAATGACGGTTCACCATTAAAAGGTGATAAGTGAACCTTTAGTGAAAATTAGAGTATATATGCCCTAAAATTGAACTCTTTCCGTATTTTAAGCCTTTATCTTTTATTGGGTAAATGTATAAACATTTAAAAACATATCTAATCATATTTTAGTTATTTCTATCCATTCCCGCCAGTACAATAGCTACTTGTTAACTAACATTTAAAATAATATTATTTTATTACTAGTGTGCTACGTAAGTTTCAAAGAAACTCATCGTTGCGTATCGGGTACGCTATCGAACATAGCAACCCCTTTAAGATAAAATTAATATTTAATTCGTAAATATTAATAAATATGAAAATTCTTTATTCTTTATTTACCTGGGATGTTACAACTATATTAGAAGTGGAGCATGAAAATGAAGTCATACAAGGTACACTTCCTATTCACACAAGAATGGAAAAATTATTATTTGATTCTAGTTCTACGCATTCCTTTATATCTTAAAAATTTTCTAGAACTATTGAATCAAATCCCTAAAACCTTGAAGTAAATATATACATAAAAATACCTAGTGGTGAAATCATTTCAACCCAAGTGTTGGACTCTTATCATATTGGTGTATGTGGAAAGATTCTTCTAGTGAATCTCATAATACTCCCTTTGTTGAATTTGATGCTATAATGGGGATGGATTGGATCTCGTTATATAGATAAAAAATTAACTATCAAATAAATGAAATATCATTTCATATTATGAACCATCCCATCCTCATGCACAAATGAAAATAAGATCATCAATCTCCTTTGAAAAATCATTCAACAGTATGCGTGTTGATTCCTTGTGAAGAAGCATACCACGCTCAGATAGTTGAGTCAAAGTAAGGTATCAACCTAGGGGAAATCTACATTATAAGGGAATACAGTGATGTATTTCTTGAAGATTTACCTGAAATAAAATTGGATCTTGAGGTATAGTTCTCAATAGAACTCATATTTGGAGATACTCATATCTTAAGGTGTTGTTATTGGATGGATATTATCGAACTGGATTAATTAAAGAAGTAGCTACAAGATCACTTGGACAAGGGTTCATACACCCTAGTGAGATACCTTGGGGTACATCGATTCTCTTTTTCAAGAATAAGGATGGATCAATGCGATTGTGTATCGATTATTGGGAAGTCAACAATATCACTATAAAGAAAGAGTATTCTCTTCCAAGGATTGAAAACTTGTTTGGTTGTTGAGAGGAGATTGGTAATTCTGAAAGGTGGATCTCTATTATGGATATCATCAGTTAAAGGTGAAGAAGGAATATATTTATAAGACTGTCTTCCATACAAGGTATGGGCACTATTAGTTTATCATTATTCCCTTCAGACTTACTAATTTCCCTATGATCTTCATGGATTTTATGAATAGAGTCTTTATACATTACATTGAAAATTTTATGGTAGTTTTTATTGATGAAATTATCATCTACTCC